>OX638381.1:87868741-88468741 GCA_951813785.1 Criorhina ranunculi | reverse complement strand
CAAGAGGACAAACAAAAATTATTCATCACTTCACCTTATTTGCAATTGAAAGAAGAACATCTTAAGTATTTCCATTTACTTAATCGTGCCATCGTCAAGGATGAAGATTCAACTTAAAGTGTAAACACCGCGTACGCATACATACACTTTGTGAAATAGTATCTGTGCACTGGTTCAGTAGAATTTCATTGTTATTTTAATTAAACGAAAATACTCGCATTGTAATGCGATGCAAATATTTTCCCTCATTATTTACTTATACTGTCGTCGCAAGTTTTCATCGCAATAAAGTATCTATAGACGTACACATATGTATGCGTGTGTTTGCGCACAACGAAAGGGGTTGTAAAATCGTATAGTAAATATCTTAAGGAAATCTTTTACTTTTTTTTTATCTGTCCTACCCTATCATAAGATAGATATGGTCAGGAGAAAACGATATCTTTGGTGAAAATATAAAAATGGATACAACATAGACATTTTTAAGTACACAGTGTCAATCGCATTTAGCTTCCACAATGCTTCAGAAGCCATTTAATCAGTTCATGAACGTTTACCCTCACTTTACAGAGTCTCGCTTTAACCCCATTCAGCTCAGTTGTGCACTTTTTGAAATACTTTTCCAGTCACAAATTATGCTACGAAGACAACTTTAACAACCTTGAAGTTTAGTTTAGCCGCAGTAGAGCAGCAATAACTATCAACAACATTTATTAAATTGTTATTTGTAAGAATTAATCACTGCGTAAATACATAACACAACACAAGATACACACACTCACACACATGACACATGTGTGTTGTCTTTGTCATTAATTATTCGCAAATTATCAAGTGACTTTGATAGAAAATACCAACAAATGTGTCGATCAATTTTTCATACGTCTTTTTGTATGCTTAGGGTATCTCAGTGTGTGGATGCTAGATGTATCCACATGCAGTTTAAGTGATTTATAATTGTTAGCTATTTAGGTAAAATGCGAATTCTTGTTGTCTACTCTGGGCTTGGGCAATGTTAAATCTTTCTTAAGGCGGAGGGAGTTCTTGTTATTACAAGAGATTAGTAGTTGATCGATGGAGTATCTGTTTGATGAAATATTAATTTGTTCAAACGAAGGTTGGTGTAAAATGCAAAAGAGATTAGATTGATTGGTTGACATTTAAGAAAAAATTGTATAGATTGAAGGTTGTAAGAATGGGGGTTTGATTTTTGCATACTGTGCTGATGGTTTTGATTTTTGTGGATTTTGTTTTATTTTTTATAGAAGTTCGAGTTATAAATCTTAAATACATGGGATAGATCAACAATTATGAAGTTCTAGAAAGAACCGAATGCAAGGATGTAATACCACGCAGTTGTTCTTGAGTGTTTATGCGATCTGCTAACTGTCAATAGCGCCTTAGCAAAACATGGAATCAGAAGCTGTCAAAATAAGTACCAAGGTCTGGCTGTAAGTGAGGAGAAGACAAGACATGCTATCTGTGAACACGGAGACATAACACCGATATCTTTCGGTTCGTCTACCTAGGCTCTACTGTTAATTTTGCCAACGATATCAGCACAGAAACTCGACGTAAAATAATAATCGCCAATCGCTGTTAAGTCCACCTCTTCGTAGGCAATGCAAACCAGCAAGAGTATACTTCATCATGAAAAGCTTCTCGATTCGCCGTTCGGAGTCGACATTAAAACTGTAGGTCCCTTCCATTCGTGCGAAGAATATACACGCACAATATGAATGGTTGTGAGAAGCTAGGCCTTGGCTCTCTATGAGCTGTCGTGCCAAATATACATATACAATCGCTGTTAAGTACTTTGGCCTAAAAAGGCAATTATTGAGTAAGGCCCTAACGAGGAGAACCAGGAAGACACTATAAGAGACCTTCATCATCCCCGACCTGTTGTACGGTGCAGAAGCATGAGTTTTGTCAAAAGTGTACTTGAAATCTTCGAGAGAAAAGTTCCATGTCCTATCTGTATATGTTTAAGAAGATTCATCCACGAACTATACGAGCTGTACAGCGACATCAAGTTGCTGAAATACAAAATATGTACGTTGACAACGATGAGGTAACGTGGCTTAACAAATAACGATACGACTAGACAGATCTAGCCTAAACTGGATTTGTAAGAGCCGCAGGGACGAGTAAATATGTCTGCCTACACATTCTTTGTGTATTGGTTGGTCAGTGACTTCCAGGCGGAACCACCAGCAATTCTCGAGGCAAGTCTACGCTAAGTTAGTGAGACAACGTCTAAAAAAAACATCACAACACACAGTGACACAGTCAGGCCATTATTATGGTCCTCACTCCTCAAAACTAATAAAACTGTGTCGAAATTAAATTGCATATCAAGGGGATCGTTTCTTGAACTTAACATGTTCTATTCATTCTCGATGATTCTCCTGTAGTGCTCATAATAAAAACTTCGCCCAACTCTTAGTAAGTTGCTAAGCAATTAAAAGATCAGTGGAGCTTCTTCAAATGCGTGGATATACACCCAACACGTAGCACAATTAGATCAAGACCCGATTTTATAAAACATAACTTCAGAGGACTAGAGAGGTTTGTCGCTCTGATGTTCTTAATCATTCGAGTGACCTCATTTGAATGAGTTCTTGTGCAAATAATTCTCAAAATTCATACGTTTATGACTATCGCTGCATCGTTTCCGAACTTGCGTCGCTAACACTAGGAAAAGCTCTTTGAAATCCAATTCTATCTGTTTTCTAAGTCATGAAAGACTAAGTTCCGGAAATTTAATATCGAATTTCAGTAAAAGTCACTCGACATCCGATTAACACAACATAAAACTCCTTAATCACGCGATCACTGACACTTGACAAAATGATTCAAGAAATCGTTGAACAAACCCAACACAACCCCACGTCAAAACCCAGAGAAAACATCGAAATACACAAATTATATCCTTAAGCACGTGCCTACTCATTTCTTGCCTCTTCTCACCGTTCAGTGGATTCCTTAAAAAGAAGAGGAAATAAAAAACAATGACACAATCGATTGCGGATGCTGAGTGCGCTTGATCTGACCGAAATCTGAAAACCTTAATCACTCCTCTTTGCCTTTTGTTTTCATTCTCTTCCTCTTTTTGTCTGCGCCAGAGGTTTTGGTTTTTTTTTTATTCATTTCATTCTTTTCCTCGTGTGTACAAACCACACACACACAGTACAGCATCCCGTAAACCGATTTCGCTGATCCTGTTTTCCGGTTTTCTTTCAAGTGTATGTAACTGCCATCTACCTGAAGAGCTCTCTGCACAAAGTGTCAGAAAGGATCGTGACCTTAAAAGTGAACAGTAACCTATATACAGGAACTTTCCCATGCTCGTAAATACCCGATGAATGAAGAATAGTGATCATGATCTACCTGAAATCAGATATCCTTTTCTGTTCCGTTTTTATACAAGGGACCAAAATCAAAACACAATTACGCAAATGTATTGTGTAAATATTAAACAGAATGACCAGTACGACAAATAGTGGACAGGACACGAACAACTGATGTCGATTAAGAATCCTATTGCAATGTCCAAAGCTGGAAACTAGTCAAACTTGATTTTTCTCGTCCTTCGCAACCACTCCTCTTACTTCCCTCTTGTGCCGGGAAAAAAATAAATAAGAAAATTTCAAAATCTTAAAAGGGTCAGTCTTCTTGACCACTATCGGTGCCGCGCCGAGTAGTCGCTTGACCATCAAGGGATTTTTGCATACCGTTCATTCTAGATTTATAGCATGGAACCGTGTGAAGGGACAACGGCGTGTCTGCGCATCGAATAAAGGGAGGATTACGCACCTCGATTTTTGTCTTCTTCACTATTTATTGTTGGACGTGAAAAAGTGATAAATTCTGCTGGTCAAGTTCGGTTTACCCCGATGCATATAGGTACAACAACTGAGGCGAGAAAAATATTCAAAAAAATAAATAACCGGGAAAAATCTTCATCTGTATGGGTTGTGGTGGGGTATAATATTTTGGAAAACAAAAACAAAATTCAAAATAAGATACGAACTCGTCGATTTATTTATGCAAAGAACTGAGAGATGGGTTACCTTGACCAGGTGTGTGTGTGTGTCTTGTTGCAGGGAGTTTGCTTGGACAATAGTCCAAGCACGGTATCTTCATTCCGGTACAGCGGTGGACAACGATAGAGGAAGGACAAAAGAAAAACAAAAAAACTGAGATTTAAGACAATCCAAAGGGAGATATGAAAAAGGAAGATGGTACGAGTACGACTACGAGTACGAGTACCTTACCTACACACAACAATTGAGAGTCCCCCATTGGAGATTTATCGATTTTGAATGAATTTCAAAACGTTTTTTTTTTTTCGGGTGCCTTATGGCTGGAGGTACGTATGTACCGACTCCTGATCACGATAAGGGGATTGCATCATAAAAATTAAATCTGAAAGATGATATCCATACTTGGTTCGAAGAAGACATAAGAGATTGTAGAGCAAAGATTATTATTGCAGATGTGGGGTAATGGTGAAATGTCATGCAAATTCATATTCAATACGGAACCGCTTTTTCGAAACGGAATCACATTTTTGACTTTTAACGGATGAAAGATAAGTTCTATCTTAGCTGCAGACATTTTGATATGAAAACTCAAACGTGAATGCAGTTCTAGTCGCAATTATTTTTGAAGTTTTTTCAAAATATATTGAAGGTAACAACAGGATGCTAAATGCATGCTTTTTTGACAATCAAGCTCCATAATTCGATATCGATAAAACCTAGCTTTTTCTCTGCCTAAAATAACACGGTTTTAGAAAGAAAGAGTGTTTCTTTAAGCGGATTCTCAAGCGTTACCGCTACACTTCGTAAATGTCACCAATAACTTGACTCTCTAACTTGCCACAGCTGGCTTAAACCAATGTTTAGGTGGGTTTAAAACGCACATTTTAATATGCACACCGGTAAGACGTTATAGAGATATGTACAAATCTCACTTACTTACTTATCAGGCCAGCGACCCTTGGAGGGTCTGAGCCGTCACAGTCCCGAGGTACGTTGCTTCCAGTTTACTAAACCAAGGTTTCTGGCGTTCACAATTGTCCGACCTTTATGCCAGACGTTCAGTCTTTCTTTTCTTCGTGAACTAGGTGGCTGGGATTCAAAGATTCTCTTAGCTGGAGCATTCTCGTCCATTCGCTCGATGTGGCCGAGCCAGTGCAGTCGACGAATTTTTGCCTTCCAGACTACATCCACATCTTTGTACAGCCCGTAGAGTTCGCGGTTGTATCTTCTCCTCCATTCGCCCTCCTCACAGACAGGATCAAATATTCGACGTAGAATTTTCCTTGCGAAGGATCTGCTCCACTGTCTTACTTATCATCCAGCATTCAGCTTCATAAAGCAAAGTGGCAAGATCAAGGTTTTGTAAAGCATGATTTTGGTCCTTCGAGTTAGGAATTTTTACTCTAGCTGTTTAGACAAACTGAAGTAGCAGCGGTTGCCAGGTGTCATTTGTGGAGTTTATATTTGCCCCGAGATATATAAACTCCTTCACTTCCTCAAAGTTATAGCTGTCAATTTTTAGGTTTTGTCCTAGATGGTGTTCGACGGACTGGCTTTTGGTGTATCATGACATCAAAACACAATAGACTTCGCCAGTGGCAATCTTTTTTGCCAAAACTGTTCAGCAGCTGTTTTCTTTTAATTCTTTTGTACATTCTATGTAAATGCAAACATTCATTCATCGAAAAGTTAAAACTGCATAACGATTTGCAGCATTCCATATTTTCCACAACGATTAGTCTCTTAAGCAATACCATTACGTTCGCATTATACAAAACACCGATTGACCTACCTAACCACGATTAGTGTTTTATTTTTATCTGCATCACATCACTATAATCAAGTTTCAACAAAATATGCAAATGAATTAAAATAAACAAGCTGCACACACAATTATATACAAAAAAAGGAATACAATCCGATGGTCAGTCAGCAGCAAACTCTCATGAGAAAAAATATTTTTTCTTTCCGCTAAAAAAATAAAATAAAAAATAACTTGCCCCCTTTATTGTTATTTATTTACCGGTAAAAAGATTAAAAATACAACTGAAATGAAATAATTTTCCTATATGACACTTCACCTTAATTGCTTGGCCTATAGGTTGCCCCTTATTATATCCTCGTATTGAGTATTTTCGACCCTTGAGATCAGGATATGTAGGTACTGATGTGGTGGTTGTATATTGTATTCCTGTTTTGCATTTTTTTTTATGATTTCATTACGTTTTTTCAGGTTTGTAAAAAAAATAAAAAATTGAAAAGGGATGTCATGAGAACAGCAAAGACTGCAAAGTGATTGTATTTAAAGTGCAAGTGCTGATGTGATGTCATACATTTTATAAGAGTATACAAGTCCTGTCTAGATGAAGGGAATGATTAATTATTTTGTTAAAGGATCAAGAGATTGGTCGAAAATGTTTCTACAACAACGATGACTTTAATTTTCCTTAAAAAATATGAAACTACATCCAACAATGAATATTTTAATACAAAATCTACAAGATACTAGTATCTTTTCAACAAAATTTGTTCAAATGTTCGACTTATAAACGCAATTAGACTTTTTTTTTAACGAAAAGATACATGAATACTTCATATAGGCATTATCAAGTGACTTTTATCACCTTAACCAATTAAAACGTATCTCCTATCATTAAACTTTACATTGCATGACTGACCGTTTTACAACTTTGAACAAAACCCAGTTTGCGTTTAGTATGTGTGTGTGCATGGGCTATGTGTATAGACAAATTATTGAACCCATGAAAGTATCTATAATTACCATAGATACCATAGAAGAGGAGGAAAAAAAAAATAACAACACAATTGAGTACGCGCTTGATTTAATTACTCCGGCAAATGTGTGTTTACACACATACTCCGTGTCATGTAACATTTGTACACTGGATAGTGGATACCCTGAGCGCTCGTGTGTCTTGTGGTCTTTGATTATAATCGATCTTAACCTAAATGTGGTTTTGTGTTGCTGTTTCTTTTTTTTTTTTTGCACAAATTAATATTTACAATGATTTTAATTATAAGTTTCTTCAAACTCCAAAGTATCTAGTATATGTGGTCAAATATTTGTGTATGACATACAAATGCAAAACTAGCCTTCTGTCAAAGTCAATTGATCACACATAGATACATAGTAGCAGTAGAGAGTATGGAAACCTTATTCCGATGCAATTCAGTGCGCTAATTCATGTTAGAAGTCAATTGAGTGTGCATTGATCGGGTAATTAAATAATAAATAAAAATAAAAAAAATATAAAACCGGCAAAATTATCTTTAAATGAATTTGTAAGTCAAGACAGTCAACAGTCGGAAGGTAGCTGAGGTTTCATTTGAGGTAATTAATTTGACAAGAGATTTAACTTTGAATGCAGTCTTTTAAATGGATGAAGTGTTGATAGATTGCAAGTGTGTTTTGAAAACTGGTTTACGTATAAATGTGGTTCGTTGTTAGTTGGTGCAGTAATTTCTGTGTAAATTGGATATGATGTCATGTAGTAATCAACAAAGGATCATTAGCTTGAAGTGCCCCAGGGGAGACAATTTGGACCAGTGGTATTTTGAGAAAAAAGTCGCAGAGATTAAGCTTCTCCATTGCAATTTTATATGGAAACTATTAAACTGGGTCATTATGAAGAGCGCTCTAGATGGTTTAAATCATAGATGTGGTGTATGCAATTGTGTAAATTTGTATGTAGCTACGGTACTTACTACGAGCACTATGTCGTTTAAACTCAATCTATTAGCGTTTCGGGGTTCAATGTCGATTTGTTTTCAGGACATACCATTCATCACACGCTTACAGAATTTCCTTCAAAGACGAATCTTCTATACGTCGCAAATTCAAAAGAAGTTTTGGTGAATGTTTTCAAGTTACAGTTCTGCTCTCAGTTTTAACATTTTAATACAATATAGCTAAAAGCCCACCTAAGCACGAATAGAAGGAACGAACAGTTTTTATTGCCGACTCCGAGGAAATTATAATCCCCAAGGTTTGTCGTTACCTGCCGAGTTTGCTGTTTGCTGAGTCGGAGCTTACCACTGAGATATGACGACCTTCCTTATTAAATAATTTGCAGTGGAAATGGATTTAACTGTCACTGTTACATTGCTGAAAGGAGACAAAACTGCTTTTTAACTTCTCCTCAACCTACTGCACGTAGTAAGCAAAGTAACATGACGAAAGTGATATGACACACCAAGCACATTGTTTGAAATGAGAGCGCTATGGCACTTAAAGGCGGTAGTGAGGGTCTAAATAAATAGAACCCTGTTGGCAGGCGATTTTCAAGTGTCCAGCGAGCAAATGAAATCAAGGCAAGTTTTAAGAGACATTTGTAGCTGTCTGTAATGATGCTGGAATGAAGGTAAACGTGAACAAATTCGAAGTGATTCCAGTGCACTCTGCATTTTAGTGGAGTCTCGTTGAAACAGATGAAGAAATTCAAAGATCTCGAAGTTTTATTTACGAGTGATGAAAGGAGCAATGCAAAATACGATTCATCAGCTTGGTCGATCTGTAATAAGGAAGCAAGAATTCAGTGTCAAAGCTAAGTCAACTAAGTCATCTATAGTCAGTAAATCTGAGTCGTGGGCGAAATGAGATTACTTCGTGGTATCGAGATATCGAATGAGAAACACCAGAATACACAAGGAACTCAACGGTCTATACTTCAATGGTTTCGTTGTGGAGAGGAGCTCGCTCCAAATCGGCTTTCAATCGGCGCCACTAAGGCCATGTCATCAAGTAAGTGACTTCCTGGTCGATCTAGGATGAGATGGTTGTATAAAATCCTACAACTGTCCCTGAACCCGTTTGAAGACTCCTTCTGATGAAATGGTATCAGTGATGGAGAATCGAGATGTATAAAAAGTTCACCTTAGCATCTTTCTCCTGAGACCCTCAAGAAGGATAAGCATATTTAGTATGTATGTGTTTAGCTTAAAAGGTAGTTTTTTGTATGCAACAAACGGCCTAATATCTTCAGCAGAAGAGTTTGACATCAATCTGTAAAAAATCTTAATAACCATCAAATCATCAGTGGACCTTAACTTTGATTCCATATCGAGTATGAAAGGGTCATTTGCAAAGTTACCTATTCAATGCAAAGAACAATAGCTACTAAAATAATACCTCGAGGTTATAAATCTAGACCAGTTTTCTAACAAAAGTTATGATTATTGTCAGAAAACAATTATTATTTTACTATTTTCTTCTACAAATATTCCACCGATTAACGTCGATAAATCTCTTATGACGGTTTTAATATAAAACACTATCTAATAAAAAGGTATACATATGCACATATCTACATTAAAACAATGAAGATCATGTTAACCCGTCACCCTAACATGACTTTTATGACTCTTATGGCATTTTTAATACGCTCGTGTATGAAAAGATTTTAGCTCGTGCGCTTTATAAATTTCAACCGTAGTCAGACCATGGATTAACGATTTAACAATTAAACTAGAAAGAATTCTATTTTTTCCGTTCTGAATAATAAAATATAAAATACGACGCATTGCAAAGAATTCCAATTTTTTTGTTTTTTTTTTATTGCATAAGACTAAGCGAGATTTAGGTTTTGTTCGATCTATTGAATGTGGATATCTATACCAATTGTATCTGATACACCTGGTCACGACCCCTTCATTTGTAAGTTACATTGCGATAGGGTATGTATGTCTGACATTGACTATTTGGAAATCAACGAAGAATGTTGCCAGTCACAGTTAAACTACTTTTCATGTGACATGTGACAATTCAATGCTCTAAAACTGATTTCATGTTCAAAAAGTTGTTCAATTAATGAGCCTTTGCTTTTCACTTAGGACTCAATTGAACCCCTTCTGTTTCCCTCGGGTTTTATCTATATGGTTTAGATGTGTTTTAGATAATTTAGTCGTGGAGGATGTCGCTATTGGGAGTGTAAAATGACACTAAATCGTTTAGTTTAGGGGTGGCTATGGTGTTGGTTGCATCATCGCTTGTCACGCTGAAGGATCCAGGTTCTGCGAAAAAAGCTGACGTCAACTCTACTGCATAGGCATAACACTCGGAGTAGGGTAGTCATATGGCTTGAAAGTGTTATGAAACTAATGACATCGGCATTTTCGAAAAAAAACACTGTGAATTATAAGCAATGGCAATAATACCAATAATTCTCCCCAGTCATTCTTGACGCAACCCTCGGAGCAAAAAGACTGAAACCAAATACAATCTGAGTTACAAAATCACTACACCAACACTAGCGCTGTGTGAATAGCATCATAAGGGTATTTATAGTCCCTTTAGCGCTAGTGAATTATAAAAAAAATTATCGGGGAAGCACTTTGTCTATGTAGCGCAATCCCCTACCTATATCTGGTATCATTGCCGATCTTAGAACCATTTAGTCTCAACCTCGCTGTTGCAAAACAGTGGCAAAGGAAGTATTTCATGTCTTATCTCTCCTTTCACACTGTTGGAGCAGATATTTGTCTCTTTTTATTGAGACGTGCCCACCATCAAGCTTGCCTGTGTTCTTCATAAGTCCAGGGTACGTTTAGATTCGTCCAGTATCTGTTGAAATCTCGTCGAATTCGTTCTTTGATTGCAGTTTTAATAGTTTTTAAAGGGCGACCTACTTTCTTTATGGTATTCACTTCTCTCTTTCTTTTCTGTTCCGCTCCTTGCGAGTTTCGTTACTCATTACATCCTCGTAACCCGGTACCCAAATGAACGTTTTTAAGGCTAGCTAGTAGGTTCAATTTGTCTTAACACTCCCTTATCAGACGCTATTTGGACAAACATTTTCTATTAGCGCTAATAGCTGCTTTACTGACCGAGCAGGTGTCATTATGGCAAAAACTTCTGCTTGGAACATCGTCGCATATGGTTCAAGATGAAAAGAAGCTAGGTCCTTCTATATTGTACACTTTTGGTAGACTTGAGTCATTTATCGTACTTTCCATCGTTCAAAATTCTTTCAGATTCCAAAAAATTATTGCAAAATAGCGTAGTCCCAAGCTTATTCTGCTGCGATCGTTATAGAAAACTAGTTATAGGGTATCATACGATCCAATCCAGATGGATTATATCCTTTATGTATGTTATTTTCTTTTTCGTTCGATTATGATTGTAACCTCGTTGTGATCGAAACGCGCAAGGTTCACTGTTTCTGTATCTTCCAAGTACAAACTATAGGTGAGGCGCACAGTAAACAAAAAAAAAAAGAATACGATACGAAACAATACGAAGCAGAACCATAAATTCGCGGATTAGTGATCATGATCATGCAAGAACACAATAAAAAAAAAACGGAACTGCTACTTCCCCCTTTTTCACTGAATCGCTAACACATGCAACCAAGTATCTTTAAGAAGATTACTAAGATTTTTTTTTTCATTCTTTTCCTTTGTCAAAAATGTCTTCCTACTTTTTCCCTTTGTCAAAAGTAACCCCATTGAGTAATTGTTTGAACATCCACATCAAAGCGCAGCCTAATTACGTCTTGAAGCCAACAAATTGGTAAAATTGTATTACAATGTATCTGACAATGTGCTTAATTCTAATTTTAGACGTTGCACTACTGACCGCCTAAAAAAGTGTATATTTTGTGCTAAATTAAGGACAGATCAAGGTGTACTGTCGTCTTAGATGCCGAACTATACACTGAGATAAGGAACTTCCTTCCCTCTTAGCTACATGAAGATATTTTGAGATCACAAATTTGCATTGATTTGTTGGCCACAAGTCAAATACCAATTAATGTCAAATGTGAGACAACTGACGAGCTCTAATTCTAATTCGGTGAGTAGCATTCTGATATGACCTTTAATTGACCTTTGATTTAGGAAACAACAAAATAGGAAAAACGGAAACGTATAAAAGAAATTGAAACTTACCTTCTCGCCGCATACCCATCTTTAGGCACTTTCGTAATCGACAATATTGACATTGATTCCGATGGTGTTGATCGATTGGACAATTTCTACTCCCCCGACATGAGTAGGTTAGATTCCGGCGGACTGAACGTTTGAAAAATGATTTACAGCCTGAAAATTAAAAAAGAAAACAAAAATGGTGTTAGTGAAGGAAGAATATTTGAGCTTTTGTTTGTGGGGTGCCACAGGGGAACCATATTGGACTGCAATTCTTTACAGCATTTATTTAAAAAAAATCAAAAATGATACTTTTGCGTGGTTCAGTTCCTTTTATTTGTGGAATACACCAGGGAAACCGTATTTCTTTGCAAAATTTTGTTCGCATAAAATATGCAAACTATCTACAAGAAGATACTTGATCTAATTGTCAAATTTAGCGCGAATCCTACGCTTCTCTGACCAACAAGTTCTTCTTAATCTTTTCAGTTAAAGCTTAAACACCGCGAAAACCCCTATGGCATGCATGAAAAAAATGAGAAAAAAAACAAGATAATCGCCTGTGAAAAACTGGGATGTGGAAATGGGTGACTTATCCCATTTAATGTCGTGCTGTGTGATGTGACATTATGATAGTCTCGCTGTGGTCTGTCGTTGTTGTCGTACTCGTACTATACCGTAGTATAGTTGCCGCCAATGTTTTAGTCTCTTTCAATGTCTTTTTCTTAATTCACATACCGTCTCGACGTTTCGCGGTACGAATTTATCCAACAAAACACAATATATTCGGCACAAGCCCCTAGGATGGGCTTTCTATCTCATGTCTAAAGTGCATATAGTCTGCTTTATAGAGAAAAAAAAACACTCCATGCAGATACACTATTTCCAAGGGTACTCCTAGAATCTTATAAAAAAAAAACAAGTCCAACCAAGAGATACTTTGTTAATTGAATCCCATTAAGTTAATTTTATAGGCGTTAAGGACATGTACGAGTATCTGAGGGAAATTTGATGGTATTTTGTGGATTTCTCCCTTTTTTTCGGTGTTATTTTCCACCTCGAAGTTGTTCACTGACATGAAATGTGTTGTAGTATTACAGATTGATGTGCAAATGTAGAATGGATGTGGGGACACATCTTGTGGGAGCCCATTTGGAAGCAATGATATTTATCTGGAATTTATTTTTGATGCTTGGCTTTAAATGGTCGTGGTTGGTTTTTTTTTTTTTTTTTTGTTTAAGGCGAACGGTCTAAACTGAGTCGCGTCGTGCGCTTTATGTCCGTTGGCTCTTTAGTTTTCTGAACATTGTCGTTGTTGTCGTCGTCGCCAGTCATCTATCTGGATGTTGTGAAGGATTTTGTTTTTTTGTTTTTTTTCTGTCTGTTAGCAGCGATAGATATTTAGCTATTCAACGCTGTTGTACATGTGTTGTGGAAGCGTGTCTCTAGTTTTCTCATTGCGGATCGATTTGGTTTGATTTGAATTGGATGAGGAGAGGGCGAATGTGGATGATGGAGATTAGTCAAATTTTTCGTGGTGTATGGAGGTGGATATGGTATTTAGATGGTTTTATGAGATTTTCATTGAACACTTTTTTGGAAGTGGCAAGACAAGTTTATAAAGCTTTTGTATAATTCATCTTTTAAACTCGTCGTTGAGAATGACAAAATGGGATCGTTAGCATAGACATAGAATTAGGAAAAGTGAACCGCTTCTCTCTAAACAGTTGAATATGGATTTTCTGTCAAACTCAAGTGAGATTTAGGCCAGAAGTTGCAGTGTATTTGGCAGCACCGATCGTGCGAAATTCTCATCGTAAAAACTTCCCATTTTCATGAGTAATTACTCATCCCCAACGTTTCAAATGTAAAAGACTTAAGAGTTGTTGCAGTAAAACTTTTTCAAACTCGAGACCTAGAGCTGAACGACATAACAGAAGAAGCTGTCAATATTATTAGTGGTTGGTGTATTCGATGGATTGTTTTTGTAACATACATACCTACAGGCGCACGCTTAATTTGGAAAAACACAATTTCAAACGATAAGTGCATCAAAGCTTCTCTTTCTGTTGAAGTTTTAAAGAGGTCTAGCTTTTTTTTTATACGCGCTTAAATGTAGTCATAACTCCTAGACTAGAGTACGGAGATTACGAAATTAAATTAGAGATGAGACGAAGGAGATACTGATGCAAGTTGGTTTTAAATACTTTCGGGTTGTAGAATGAGCGTAAGAAAGAGTCATTATATTTGACAATAAGTTTGAAAATATGTTTAAGGGCAAGCTGATGACCAGTCGAAGCATGACGCTTATTAAGGGTAAAATGTTGAAGAGAGGAATGCAACTGTCTTCGTAATGTTTCTATCACATGTCAGCCTTAACATTTTGAATTCTATCTAGAATGGCAGGACGGTTTTTGGTGTACCAGACCAGATATGAGCTGTGTGTGTCGGTATTCAAAATTTGGGTGGATGATTGCCTTATAGATTGAAGCCAAAGCAGAAGTTTTGAAGTATTTTCTTCATCGTTTAGGGACACCTAGATATTGCGCATCATTTTTGCTCCTTTCTTTCAGCTTTGACGATGCAGGTAGGTACCATACACGAGGTTTGGGTTTTGCTTGAATGATAAAAGAGAACATTTGGTGAGAAAGAGATTCGGAGACAAAGTTGAGTCCACTAGCATTTATGATGTGATTGGTCGATTTCAAAGGGTTCAAAATGGCTTGACTTTTACAGTTCGAAAGGAAGATTCTTCTTCATTAAAGAAGACATACTTCTATGTCATATGAATGCATTTTCGACAAAAGAGCTTGATGGCAAGCTCTGTCAAATGCTTGGGAGCTGAAGTGATGGAAACAGCTTTAGATCATCTGTGTTGTTGGACTTGAATTCCCTCTAATTTTTAAGGCCCATCATCAGAAATTGAATTTTAGGCAGACAATCTTGACAGGCAAGAGAATTATGTATCAATTTGTGAATTTCTAGCACTTCCGGTACAAATTCCAACCTTTTCTATACGCCATCAATTACGCAAAGTTTTACGTATAGGTATTTGTTTAATGCATATCATTTACTTAATGCTCCACTTGTAAGCCCCTATTAAGTGCACATTGGCATTAATGTCCCTCTAGTCTGACGTAAATTGATTAAATGACATTTTAATTGTATTCATATGACGACTTAAGGTTAAGTATACGCATAACCCTTATCCAAGTGAATAAATAAAGCACCAACTTGTACAGTATAAGAAAAAAAATAAATAGCACGCAAGTAAATTTCCATTTTTGCAATTAAAAAAAAAAAAAAGAAATAGAAAAACGGAAGAAGGAACACCTTGTGGTTTATGAGTTTTGTTACAACAGCGGGTAACTTAAAGGAATTATTGGATATAGAAAAAAAAAGGAAAAAATATTCATAAGAACATCTCGTAAATTAAAATGCATCGCGCCTTCTACTTGTTCTTCCTCTTCCAGTTTCATGTTATAGTTGCGTTGTTCGCAGCATCCTTTGGTTAAATCACGGCTTAGAGAGAGAGGTGACTCTGTGGTATTCTATGACGACGATGATGATGATGATGATGATGACGAGGTGATGTAGATGCTTAAAAACTTTGTGTGTGCACAGCTCTCTGTGTTGTGCGCCGCCGACAACACTCCGATACAGACAGATAGACAGACAGACATACTGGGGGTATTCCTAGAGGATCATCTCTCCGTTGGTGTTGTTTCAGAGCATTTTTTTTTTGTTCTTGTTTTTTTCTTGTTCTTTCCATGGAGTTAAATTTATGATATCTTAAAATGTTAATCTTTAACAATTATTTTTTGAACAAAACAAATTAAGCCGAAACAGCAAAGTTACAAAAAAAAAAAACAAGATACACCAACAACAGTGATGGAAAATTAGAATTCCTATGTCACCATAAAAAACGACTTAAGAGACAAACAGCCAAAGAAGGTGGACAAGGAGGTATACAGGGAATCTGCATATTGTATGGTGTGTGTGTATCTACATTTTTCATGGAATTACAACATTTTACATGGTGCATTTAATTTACGATTATAAAGTGCACGAGTCTAACATTAGGTTTGTCGGGCGCAGCGAATGGAAAGTGAGAAGAAAAATAATATTGTATCTACTGTCCAACTGCAAACGAGTTAGCACTTTATATGGTTTATGCTAGCTATGTGACGTAAGAGGCCACCCGTGAATAAAGAGACGACGGTGTGTGTGAGTGTCTATTTTTTCTTGTATGAAAATTAAGTAATATGGGAAATATGCAAACAGGTTAAGTATCTTAAGAAAAATTTGATCGGGTAAGGCGGGCAAATCACTGCTTTTACGCTGCGTACTTTATTGATCAGTTGAGCGCATGAAAATCGAAGTGGATTGGTATGCCACAGGGGGTCCATTTAGAGATCTCTACTTGTTAGTTGCGACTTTCGTATCTGATAGACGTTAAAAAGAGAATAGCTTCATGGAATGCTAATCGGATACACATATCGAGCGAATTGACAACAATGCTCCAGATAAGGCAATCAATCTTCGAATTGCAACTCTTACTTTTGAGACGATCAAACCATCAAACTGATCGAAAAGGATGGAAAGATCCGGTGTCTCAAACACTCTTCTCCAATCAGAAGTCCGTTAAGGCAATAAGTTATACAAGTGAAGGGTTAAATGGATGATGGGGCATTTGTCATCTGCAGGAGCAGCAATCGCAACGACGTTTGGTGCAACAAATCTGATGAAAATTTTTCCTTAAGGTGGCGCCAAAGCCCGGGGTGAACCTGGTCCTCAACCAACAAGCAGATGACAATTTTAAGACATCATAACCGATTTGACGAAGCTAAGATTTGTTATGGAAGGAGGAACTCAAGATAATGTTTATTCCGTCCAGTGAATGGAGAATTAAGGAAAGTATCACTGGGAGTCTAGGAAGGAGCATCAATTTGAGAACAACTCTCCAGCAATTTAACGCTTTTAAGACCTTTTTGCATTTCATTCTAACAAAAGGGCTTCAACTCTCATCTTCCAAAATTCAATTGGCGCAGGAACTTAAGCCAACATGCCATTCTGAGCGTCAACAGTTCATTAGTTTGATCATTATCATTGCTTGTCAGGCTGGAGGTTTCGAAAAAGCTTACATCAACTCTACAGGTCATGTGACTTGTAGAGTTGGTCGTACTGAGTAGTGATGATGACATCAGAAAGTTGTCATGTATTATGAATTCTTAAGCAATGACAACAAGGTTTGCCCCAAGACTAAATCCTTACACCACTTGAGTTTCAAAACCATTACACCAACACTTGCGCTATACAAATAGAATCATAAGAGTATTTATAACCCTTTGAGGGCGACTGAATTATATAAAATAGAAGAGTTATTAGGAAGCTCATTTTAGCAGAGATTCAAACCACGTTCCTAAAAAGAATAAGTGAGGTTGAAGATTTAGATCAAAAGTTCATAAAAGCACAAGTTTGTCCCCTAAAACATTGACTACATCATCTGTTCATCTAGGCAAACTAACCTGACAATTCTCCCACCATTTCCATTGCTCCAATCAAGTTGAATCACACTTGATACTCCACCAACGCATGAGGGAAAATCAATAAATTAAATTCTTCTCAATAAACTGTATATTGAGGTCTCACAATCGCTAGTTACTATCTACACCAGACGACCGTGTTTCAGTGTTCAGCCCCCACCCCATTCATACTGGAATACACCACCCACTTTGACTATACTTATGCAAATCTCATTTGCATTGCACTTTTTCTCCCGACAGATAATTGCTCTGGTGCAATGATCCACAAAGCGATTACAGATTATATCATACCGAGGCAAAACCCACACCGTACCAGTAACTCAAGTCACACTACACACTACACACTTCCACTCGAACGGTAAGTAGCCAAGCCGGTTACGAGAACAACTCACTTTCCCTATCGTCTGTGACATCAAACAAGGATAAGGACTTCAATCCGACTTCATTTTGTTGTCTAAGAAAGGAGAAAAAAGCTTTCCTTCCACGAGATTACCTACCTAACGAGGTCAGAAAAGCCAGACGGCATAAGACCAAAGCTATTCTCAAAAAAAAGAAGATATTTTTGCTTAGTTAGTTGCTTACTTAACCGCTTAGAATTAAAAAAAAAAATACTTAAGCTTGACAACTGTTGTGGTACTTTTGTGGTTTCCAACGACAGTCAGTATTTAGTACACTCGAAGCGTCTCCTACTAATTGGATTAGAATGCGCAAAAGGAATACATTTTTTTCGGTGAAGTTGATTTGTTTTCGGCAGAAATTTTACGATTTTCTTGTTCGAAATTCGAGATACTAAAACTTCTTGGATAGATTTTATGTGTATAGAAACCAATAGATGCATTTTTCCTTTTTGGCATTGTGAAATAATAAACCGACTTTTTAATGAGCTCAAGTTGCCAATTAATCATAGTCAAGATACAAAAAGTTAAAAGAAAAATTGCATCTTATTAATTAACTTCACCGTAATAGATACGCTCAGATACAAGTCGTGACATAATCTACCTTTTAATTTAATTAAGTTCTCCCCCAACCAAGTCGGGAGAGCTAGTAAGGAAAACAAAAAAAAAAAACAGCAACCTCCAACTTCATTGGTGTATAAAGGAAAAAAAACATAATAATAATAGACCAATTCATCTAAATTGCATAATCGCCTATTGATATTGTCCATGCGAATAATATACCTACCTCTGCCTACTCCAAACAAAGCATAAAAAAATAAACTTGTATCTTTTATACAAAGAATTGATTCCCATAGTTTAGATGGAAAAGAAAATCGTGTACCGCAGCGCGACGATATGGTTTTTTTCATCGGTCGCCGATACCGGTGTGTGTGTGTGTCTATCATTTCATTGTCCATTCTGCTGCCAAGAAAATAAACTCCCAAAGAGGACGATGACAACGAAGAGAGGAACGAAACAACCTCGCTTACTACATGAAATTTAAATAGTTTTGAACCTCTACCATTGATCCCAATTGAGTAAAAATAAAATTAAGAAAACTCAACTGGACTTAGATACATATTTATGTGTGCATCACAGTGCATCTTCCATTTATCCTTCATCATTCTTCAAAGATACACAACATACAGTGTAACTATCTCTTACTCCTTAAAGAATATCTTAGGTTTGTATCCACCCTTTTTCGGTTATTGATATAGTATGGTATAGAGCACACGATATCTTAAAGATATCTTTCAATAATTGTATCTAAGCACATGGATATATGTATATATTTCAGCGTACGGTACCCATAAATACACATTCATATATAGTATGTGTGCACGGAAGATGTGAAGTAAAAAATCGTGACTTGAACAATACCGAAGAAGTTCGTTTGCTCGTTTGCTGGTTGGGTTACTTACTCCTTCCTTTGACCGAATGCAGTCATAGTCAGAGAGTTTAGTGCAGCCAAAGTATTTTGAAAAGCAATCTTCACATACCACAGAGGAAGAGTAAAAATCAACCTCATCAGAGTTTGGTTGCTGTTGTGCAAGGCAAGAGGCGCATGTATCTCACATTCTCTAAGAGCATCTTTTTTTTCTTTAATTTCTTTGTGTAATCCCCATATACCACCACCAATGGTCGGTCGGTTGTCTGAGTTGAATTCTTTTAATAATTCTCCTTCTTCTTCCTATGAAAAAACAACGAAAGAAGAAACAAGAAAAAAATGCGAACCTACAACGCATTGAATGCGTGTATTCTAGCAAATAGAGTGTTGCAGATACACAAGTATTCCCAGGAAGTACCTGTAAATGTAAACCAACCAACCAACATCACATACACACCAATCCTTGTACAGGAACAAAACTAAACGCCTTAAGCTTCATCTTGCGATGAATCTTCATAACAAAGTAATAAAAGTAAAAAAAAAAAAAAAAAAAAAGGAACGAAGAAAACATTTAGTGGGTGGTTTAAGAAGGTGGAGTGGGACAAGGAATGGGATCTCCCCAAACATATTTTTACTTTATGCTGGGAACTGATGTATCTGTAGAGTTGTTACTTCAGGTTATAGAACAAACAGCGGTCTGGGTATGAGTAAGATGAAGAACAAAATTTGGAGTGAAGACCCTTAAGGTGGTCTAACCACAATCAACTGCACCTTAGTATTACTTATGTTGGTGTGGCAGAAACTAGGTGAAGTGCAGTATGAATTGTGGAAGTTTTGTTTGTACCTTTTGCTATGGAACGGTGGATGGTAATCTTTGTTTTGAAGATTGCGTGTAATTTAAGGAAAAGAAGTGTGAGTTATAGGAAACTTGAAGTATGTCTTCCTGGACTTATATCCAGTACCAAAGACGTTTTCTTTTTCATACGTGTTTGCACAGAGACAGTTGCAGATATTCGAAGATATCTTTCAAAGCGATCAAAGGGGGAAAGGCTACTCCTCAGAAACTCCATAATTTTCCAATTTTTTCGATCCTTAACAGTGTAGATATCAGTATCCAGTCATCTATTCTATTCTATTTAACTTTGCTAGCTTTGGACTTTGGAGATTACCTACGTCAGGCTCAGGATTTAGCCAATCGATAAGGTGAGTTCCGTCAAATTTCATGTATCGATTGTCTGCTACTGCAACACATTTTCTTCCAAAACCTGAATATTCATGTTTACGGTGAGCAGTGCTTTTTCAATCCAAATGTGCTATAGCCATTCCTCATCATTGGCATCTGCTCTTCAGAAGAATAACTATGCTCCATGCTTCAATTTCATTATTTTTACCAAGATTCCCCCAATGAGTCTGATGTGCCCGTACACCGGTGGCAATAAAGAGAAAATAGGCTCAGGCCGGCTTTGCACTTATCACCATATCAAGGACTTGCAATGAAAGATCCTTTGTTTTCCGTAATAAGAATCTTTACAAATGTTGTCACAATTTATAGAATGTTTACGCAACATGGTTGACAACACAACCGTTCTCAAGTCCTGCATTTTACAAACATTTTGTCAACCTACTTAATGTTCAGACTCATGTTTATAACAAAAAATATATTTAAGAGCACCACCCAAGTTCTTAGACACTTTATGACAGACAGCTTAAGATTCGTGTGAATTAATCCACAACTGACTTATTCACAAAACTATCGCGTTACTGTGAGTTGGATAACTTATCAATTTCAATTGCAATTCCACATGCATCTCTTATAAAACGGGGAAACCACCCCAAATGTGTCTTCACTTAATTTGCTGTGTCCTACTCACATCTGATAAGTATTCATGAATCTGCGTCTCACAGCCCAACTGTATATCAGATTTAATTTTTATTAGATTATCAGAGAAACATCATATCAAAGTCACCTTTCGCAAGTATCTACAACACAAACGAGTACGAATCTAACTACACAGAGTTGGGGAAAACTCAACTCCGGCTCAAAATAATTTTTTCATCACGAAGTCTCATATCAAAATGCACTCGAGCATGCGTTTTCTGTAGCAAAACAGAAGAAGTAGAAAAAAAATGCATTCTTCTCATCTGTACTGTGCGCGCATGCGCTGTGCACACTTAACGCCAAAACATTTAAGGAAGTCTCTCCAATGAAGATACTTACACTTCACTCTTTTACCTCATCACTGGATGGTTTACATTACAACCGCGAAACAGGTTAAATGTGTATAAATGCCGAGTTAATAAGTGCAAAAAACGAGCTATAATACAGCGTATCCATGGGATACTATTTTTTCTTATTTTTTTTCAGCCTCTCGTGGGCATGGCGCACACATAGCTGTCATGCAACCGATATAGTTTCGGTCAATGATCGACTTGGGATGGTTTTTTTTTTTCTTCTGTGTTTTTTCTGGAACTCGGAGTAATTAACTTCATAACATAATTGTCGGAGCAGCGCAAACACTGAATGATGCACTCACGGGAAGGAAGTAGTAGATAGAAGTAGAAGAAGAGTTATTACGTTAGATAATAATTACAATTTAATGAACGAGCATGAACTTTCTGGCAGACAGTGGATAATAATGAAAAAAAAAGAAAAGAACAACATAACCGAACAGACTTCAATGTATAACAGAGGAGAGGGGCAATAAGTGAATTGTGCCGCTTATTACTGGAGGAGGTGGCCGTAAGAATTGGGTCAGCTCCCCATCATTCGATGGAATTGCAAAAAAAAAGCAAATCACAAAAGATACATAAATACAAGAGTACATGTGCAGTTGAATGATTCATGATCGTTCTCGCGGTGAAGATTCATCGAAAAGATACTTAGATACTTTGCTGATTCTCAAGAAGGAATCGATGCGGCGAAATCCTCTCTCGTCCGTTCATTCTTTTGCTGGTGAAATTTTCCCATCCCCCGTCGTATTGGACTAGAAGACAAGAATGCCTGCCTGATTGTCTGTTCAGATGGTGGCCGTTGGTGGAGTAGGTGAATCCCCCCGTGTGGCGGCTCCCTCCTCCGGCGGGGCGCGCACAATGACGATGCAAACAATTTGAAATGCGCCTCTTTCGGGGCATGGCTGTTGGGGAGCTAATGTGCATCGCGCATCGGCATCGGCATCGGCATCGGTCGAGAGGGCTTTGTATTCCATCGTGCACCTTAATTCCTTGCGGGATACCAAAAAAGAGTTTTGTTTTGTGGTGTGTGCTTTATTGAATACCCACCTCTTCCTCGCTGAGAAACAAGCAAATCTTACGTCTGCTCAGCTCAGACTGGCTATACGCGAACAGGGCTTATATAGCTTTCTTTTATTTGTTGCTGACTTTTTTGTCTATTTCAATGGTATATAACGTAATTAATTAAACCGTTACCGGAAAGTTGTGTTTTCGATCACGATTCTTCTAAAAAAAAAAAAAAAACACACACAACCTCAGACCAATACACAGAGGAAAATCCCAAAGAAAATCGGGAAGCACCGAGCAATGGAAACTAAAAATTTTCCTCGCCGATTTAAGAAGAAGTACGTGATGGGTGTTTGGTTTTTTTTTTTTCGGTCTTCATAGATACTTTCGGAACGTTGATACTAATGTCTGCATCAATCGATTGAGAATTGCATCCGTGTATGCATTCATAGGTTATTTGTTTTACAAGGACCGCAATCTGTATTGCATCTGAATATAAAAAAAAATTGCAACACAGTTAAGTTTGCTAATTAATTTTGACCTAATGAATCCGTAGCATGTAATTTTTGCACCGCTATAGAGCAGTTTTCTTTTCTTTTCAGTCTGCTTCCGCTATGCGAATATCTCTTTCTTCTCCATCTTGAGTAGCGCGAAAATTTGTCATCCAACGTTGTTTATAATCGTGTGACAGGCTTTTGAGCATGACATGACACATTATAAACTATACAACAGAGTGTACAGAAAAAAAAGGTTCCGTGTTACATGCTTGTTTGCAGTTGTTTTGCTCTTTTGCTACTCGCATAAGACTGTGTCTAGTCTGTGTTACTGTTGAAGGTACTAAAGTGAAAAATGGTTATAGCACTTGCTTGGAATAAATTTCACTATTTTTCTCAAGGATTAACTAAGGTTGTATACCAATGATTGGGGTCTTAAATTGTTGCCCAGGTTCTCATGGTCCAATTAATTCAGTCAGCACGAGAGAGGGCAAAAGAAATTCTATATAACCTATACGAGTATGAAGTAAAATTAAAAATGCCTTCTCTATACCCAGCAGGAGTGAGGTTGTAATGAAGAAGATGAACGAACAACAAATTGATGTATGATCATAGAGAGCCGGAAGAGATGTGCCACGAAAAACAATTATCTGCAGGGAATTGAATTCTCTTGGGAGCACTTTATATTTGCATAGATATAGTATCTAAAGGGGGTTGCCTGTGAAGTCTGTGTTGAAATCTGTTTACAAAAAAAAGACAAAGATTGCACTTGCTTGTTGAATTGGAATTAAATATTTTGCATTAGCTACAGATGAAATCTAGATTTTTTTTCAACAAATTTATAGTTGTTGAAAGTTTGGATGTCATGCTGAAACTCAAATCTGTCTCAACCACTGAGTCCATGTTAACCACATTTACCCCAAAAAAATACACTTATTTGGCGTGGCAGCAAGTAAAAAACCAAGGTCTAGCCTTTCGCAACCATTCCTTATCACTTTTTTGGACGAATGAAAGGGATCTACAGTTTTTAATGCCGACTTCAAACGACGGATTTAAACACTTTCATGACAATTTAGAAGTTTGTCATTGCCTGCCAAGAAGTGACGTCACTGTTGGCTTGCTATGAGTCTCGAACCTCGCTTAGCCACATGTTGCAGGAGAAACATTTTTGTTGTCCCTTCTCTGAATGTATACAATAAGATAATACAATCTGGTTAAAGGATTGAAAAAGACCTACACACTTGAATTATAAAAGAAAATCTTTTTTAATTCAAGATGAATAGGCAAAGCCATGTATGTACATGTAGGTACATTTCAATGTTTAGATACATATTTAAAGCTCAAAGATCCGCACATATCTGTCCAAATTATGTACCAGAATCAGTTGTTAGCTCTGATTTTTATGTCATCTCAGTCATTCACCGTCAATTTAAAATGTTGCTTCAAATCAACTGTGGTTCAGATACATGTTGACAAACAATGGAATGATGAGTTTAACATTTTTATACGTGTGTGGTTATTTAAAATGGGAGCACAATAAAAGGTTTACGACTACTCTTAAACTGAAGCACGGGACATTAGGAAAATTGCGGGAGAAATGAAGGGGATACCGACGTTCGTTGGTTTTAAATGCTTTCAGGTTGTATCTAGTGATGAGGAAACATAGAGTTATGTAGATCATTCAACGTTCGTATTGTATGACATAGAAAGGAATCCCTATATTTGACTGTACATCTGAAAGTTAGGGTGCATTCCAAGCATGAAATTTTGCAGGAACAAGATGCACAATTTGTGTAAGAATCTCGTTGAAGCTTGTTGTTGAAAGTATAAAGTTGACAAAATTGCTAATCGTTTTCTACAAACTTATACCATCCCGTTTTGCAAATGGCTTATTCAAAGGTCTTGCCTTTCTCTTAGATTAACATAAACTCTTCATATCACAGTTAACCACACAAAATACTTCAACACATTCACTCATAAACCACAGAAACCAGAAACAACGTCCCAAAATAAACACCACCCATGACATAATAAATTCATTATTATGGTCTTTAAAAAAAAAAAAACAATTTTAATGTAACATGCTCCGACGCGTAGTAATTAAAAGAGGATTACACACCTTTTAAACGAAGGTCTAAAACTGGTTCGTTTGCCTCCTCGGTGTTTTAAACGGAATTTGTTTTGCTTTTACACTAGACAGGAGCGGTACACATTTCCCACGGCCAATGGTAGGTAACATGCAACAATTTTCAAATCATTTCATCGCGAATTGTTATGAATGTTTGTTGTCTACTTAAGTACCTACCCTACATATCAGGTTAAAAGAATTAAACTCAATTTCTCACGAATTTAGTTTGCACGCGTTATGTAGTGAATAGGTGACGGTATTACACAAAAGTAATATGAAATCCTACCGCAAATTTTGTTACAATTTGTATCTTATGATCTAATTCCAAGTTGCTTTCAAAAATTATTGTTTATCTGTTTCTTTACGGTTATGTGGTTTTCATTTTTACAATGGATTCGATTTTGAAGGTGTATCTGGTGATTGAGTCCGGTATATCTAGTGTGTGATTTTTATAGGGAGTGGCTTCAATTGGTTTTTATTGTTTTGAGTCGCTTTAAAAAAAAAAAAAAGCTAATAGCATAATCCCACCACATCGTAGACCGCCCTGATACTGAACTTGTCTGCTTGCAATAAAAAATTACTCAATCCACGTATCGTATTTATTTTCACTCACTTCCCGGGTACATTCTTCTCACGAGTTCCTCCATGCTCACTCGGCAATTTCGCTTATCTTAAAAGGGATAATCAAGTGCTGCACGTAAAATGCATTTAAGTTATTGCCCATCGCAAGCCGGTGCTTGCTGCGTGCATTTTCTGTTATTATTACACCCATTCTAAGCGGATTCGTTTGGTGAAAAATTTTTCATTGCAACTTTAACGATATTTACGATATTCGTTTGGGGTTTTTGTTTTTCCTTTTTGTGCGCTAAAACTTGTTAATGCTCACTCAATTCATTTAAACATCCAACGAATGGGCAAAAAAGGGCAATCAACACAATACTATTAGCTGGACACATGAGCCGAGAGAGGCCCCATTAGAGAAGCCATCATATGCCAATAAAATTCTATTAAACAGATAATAACCAGGTGGATATTAATTCTCAGAAAGGCACAAGTAGAAAGGATCAGAACACGCAACGAATTGACGCACACACACGCATCAAATTTATGTTAAGCTATGATTTCGCTGATTTTATTGCCCAGCATCAGATAGTATCTTCCATCTATCCCCCCCTTCTGTGAGATAGTAATTCATTGATATTCTCAACATGTTGAAATCAATAACTTGAAAATAATTCATGACTTACATTCAAATTAGATCTCACAGATACTCGTCTACATTCCACACACCCAGAAGAGGGGGGTGTGACAGCCGTTTGGCTATACAGTTGTGGAAGGAAGAAATATTGTGACAAATTGTCTCTTGCCAAGTCGATAAAAAACGCATTAAACTTCACAAGTATCAGGTTGTTCTAGGTTGGCCGGGCATGCCTGTGGGGGGGGAGAGAGAGAGAGTGAATTATGGAAAAAATATGCCATCCATTTCAGCCCCCGCCTTTTATGATTACGATAACTAACGACAAACGTTTTTTGTTTTGTATTTTGAAGGAGACTGAGGCTGAGACGTGAAACCAAAAGGACAAGTTGTGCGGTTTTTGTCTTAATGTCAAAATGATGCAATTCTATGAGGGGAATGGCTAGTAGAAGCAAAGAAAAAATGTCAAAAACGAGGGCAGTCTTGAGCATTGCCAAAGCAAAGATATCCAAACACAGACAGACGCACACTGTTTTGTTGTTTCATTTGCCGTCGTCGTTGTCCTGGAAGACAATATTTTTTTTGCTGATTTTTCTTGGCATTTTTATTCTGAAACTGCGTTTGACTTTTTCCCCAAAAATGTCAGATTTAGTTTTGTTTGTAATTTGTCAAGGATTTATGAGATGTCTGTGAAGAAAAAAAGTTGCACTTGGTAAGGGGTAGGTACATATGGTTGTCGATGACATTATTTTGGTTTAAGAGCGTATCAAGTACTAGGAGAATCACTTTACATAAATAATAGCGTTTGGTGTCGCAAGTGGATGTTGTAAGTTTCCAAAAGGGATTCTTTCCTAAGTCGTACAACACGAAAGTGGAATGATCTCTGTGTTTAAAACCAACGTGCATGGGTATCTGCTTCCTCTCCCTTGTAATTTCATTAATGTCTGTGCTCAAGTCTAAAAGTAGTCGTATTTACTTGAGCGCACTCTAATTATTAAGCTGATGCATTGGCAAAAAAATGACTCTAAGCTAAACCCAGAACAATCTGATTACTTAGTTCCGTCCTCCAAACTGGAGATTATTAGAGGAATTTAACGCATAGAAGCAGAAGTTTGCTACACAAAAAATAAATAAAAATGATGGCCACTCTACAGATAGACAATGAAACTCTCACTATCTTTGTAGAAACGACAACTGGACATAAACAGTATGAACCAACTAAGACTAAGTGAAAATCATCGCTTTAGGGATTCTGGTGTTGGGGAAATGTATGAGGATACATTTCACTTTCTCTACCACTGTCCACGCCTCTAACATGGAAAACGAAGATTCTTTGGTACTCTCTGAGAACCAGAGAATGATTTATGGAGATTCATCAAACCTCCAGCTTTCAGCATTGAAACCAAAAACAGATTATTTTAAAGAGATTCCTGTACGAGCAAGGCATACCTTTCCCCTAATGGACATCAGTGTGGATCATTGGCCTAAATGTTGAGATATATCCGCTTCCCCAAACTGATTTACTAAATCTAACCTTTCGTCGTGGCCCAAACGGTTCAGACTCGAATCACATTAGAAAAAAATACAAAAAGGTTTGCACAAGGCGCTACCTCCCGGTAGGTCATGAGAATCTCCAAGGAATTCAATTTGCCTCAATCCGCTGCGTAGATTCGACAATAAAACCTGTAGGTCCCTTCCTTTTTGCAAGATCTTTTGAATCACAATTTCTGGAGAGAGGGTTCATCACATCATAAACTTCAAACTAAAACTGTGTGGTCATAGCCTGAGTAGAGTTCTTTCTTACTGACACCGACAAAGCAGGATATGTACCCGCTTATTTCAGACAACAACCTAAATATTGTTGTGACTATTAAGGTCGAT
Organism: Criorhina ranunculi; assembly: GCA_951813785.1. Taxonomy (NCBI): domain Eukaryota; kingdom Metazoa; phylum Arthropoda; class Insecta; order Diptera; family Syrphidae; genus Criorhina; species Criorhina ranunculi. Next base: position 88,440,509 of record OX638381.1, on the reverse strand, counting down.
ATCTCATCGCCAGAGGCTAAAATCGACGCAAAAAGGATTCAGATCAAGGATCAGAAAAGGCCACTAAAGACAGCCCTACTTGAAGACTTTTAGCAATCTGACTGCGACGGCTCTATTAGTTGCATGTTTTATTTGACAACAAAATTGGCAGAGTTGAGACTGTACAAATGGATCCATTCTATGCTTCCTCGCCCGATAAATCTACGCAACCATCCATTCAACACCTTTAAGTCTTAAAATATTCAACATCTCACACATCCTCCATCCATTTCTGAATGCAATCCATTCGTTGTGATACATGAACTTTGAAGGAAAAACAAAAAAAAATATAATTCCCACGTCTAGATCATGCACATCCGCGATTCCATAACGCTCGCACTCTCACAACTGAACAAGAACGACGTCGCGCACTTGGTTATGTCCAGAGAGGACCAGACAACAAGAAACAACCAACATCTTATAATTAATGATGTCCACCGAAATAATCAGCGAGTGAGTTGAAAAAAGAAAAAGAAGAAAAGGACTACCGCGACAACTCATCAAAATAATAATCAGATCTAACGAAGCAGAAATAAATCGCTTAGTTGTCGTCCCTCCTCTTGACACACACACATGCACACGAAGACTACATTTTCCTCGAATCCTCTCCATTTGTCTTCCTTGTCTTGTTTTTGTTTTTAGAAAACAGGATTAAAACTTTTTTAAATAAATTGTTGACCTCGTCATCATCACCGTGAAGGATCATCATCAAAAAAAAAAACAAAAACTCGCGTTTCATCATCAGCAGCAGGAGCATGATTATTGGTATGTGCCAATGTTATGATGTAAACGTTCTTCCAAGGGCCCGTGTTGCGCCATGCTTCCATTTCAATCCATCCAACTACGATCTTTCTTCAAAAAAAAAAAAAACGAAACAGAACAGAAGAAAGGAAGAGAAGAGGAATATTGGCCAGATGTCTGATTTTTCAGATTCAACTTTGTTGTTCCTCTTGTTTGTTGGTTCGTCTTCTCTGTTTCCTTTGGTTCGTAGGTTTTTTTTTTTGTATGTGCATCCATACACAAGGTCTAACGAAGATACTACGTAGATACATATTTGTTACGTCAATTAATCTTCTTGATGAGACTCCTCTCCAACTCCAGAGCTAGTAGAATAAGACACGATTCATATGTGATGGGCTGGCAAGGAAGATCCAAAAAAAAAAAACTCCAAAGTATCTCGGTGCAATATGGGAAATTTTGAAAAGAATTTTTGCACTGCGGTCAGACCTTACATAGATTTTCGTGCAAAAGATCAGTATCTGAATCGAGTTCTTAGATTAAAGGAGGAAAACACATGAGGAGAGCAGCTACATTATAATAGAACAAAAGGGGTCCGGTTTAACCCCTTTATGTTTTGATTCACTTTCATCAGTGTAACTGGAGAAGGGGATCGAGGAAGGTTTTGCCTTACGTCTTCTTCTTTTTTTTTCAATGTAATGTTCTTTAGTGATAAGAATCTTATCAATTATGACCGCGACGTGCCGACAGAACAACAAAGATACAACACACACACACGCACCACCACACATATGTATGACCAGAGAGCAGCAAGAGGTTATTATCATTTTATTTTTATCATTACTGCCTGTTTTGACATCATAAATTATTGTTGAGATACATTTTTATAAAAAGAAGATGAAACTTAAGGATGAAGAGCTATTGGATTCAAGTCAAGAATCTTGTAGTTTATCCAGTGTGGACAGTAGATAAATATTTGTAGAAAGAGATCTTTAAGATCATTGCACTAAATAAAAAATATCAACAAAGAGACGGAGAGTGTTCAATTAATTTTAAGATCGGTCCGAGGGTCAATGAATCATTATTACAGAGTCAATGGTATCTTTGTAGTGAATCTTGACTAATGAAAAGGTTTTTGATTATCTTAAAACCACTGAATCCTGATGATATTTTCTAAGACAATGGTAAGATATGAGGTTTTCAAGTCGACCAAAGTGAAAAATTGGTATTTTGAGTCTCATCTAGGTCACTGTGAACCAAGATTAGAGACTATTTTTGATAAGCTATTTGAAAACTAGCATTGCTTTCAGATAACCTGTGTTTTGAAGTTTACTATTGTGTTGAAGATACACTCGGCTAAGCAGCGAATAGAGGAGTATAATGCAGAAACATGACAGCGTACCCTGATGAGTAGGTACCTATAGAAGATCCCACCTGAGCGGCTTTAAGAGGAAAAGCGTGAAATATCAAGACTAGGGTCACACACATCGAATTCTCAACCGTGATTTAAGGAAGAAAAACTATTGCTGCGATCGCAACAGTTTGGAAAGGATATTTTCTGTCATCAAGACGAACTTCTTCGGCTTAACTTTAGGAATGCACTCCAACCAATCTTTATGCGAAAAAAAGATGTTCTCCACTTAATTGGAATATGTCCCTTGTTAAAGACGATTGGTAGGTAGATTGGGTAAAGATCAGGAAATGAGTCCATCTTGCCTTGTCAACAATACCACTTCTACAAATGAAAAATGAATTATTTGAAAGTTTAATGGAAGCTATTACTGAAATCTTGGAAAGAGCAAGAGAGGACCGAAAAGATGTTGGAATACTAAAACTGAACGATTCTCTGAAATCTACGATTTCTCAGATGCGAATATTCAACTGATGAAGGACATAAGTTTTGAACAAGGATTATGAAATGAAAAAAGCTTGGTTTACTAGAAGTGAATGCCTAAGCCTCAGTAGAAACTACCCTCGAAGAACACTTCTTCAATGATCTGAGCCCCTACTCTGTGTTGCAATTTGAAACGCAATTCATAAAATCCATACAGAATTTCCGCTTTCGAACGATCCGGACTTAAGCATCGCAATACAGAGTAGGGGCCCAGGACGTGTTTTCAAACGATTCCAAATGGTTCAGGAACTGTAAGGTGTGATCGATTCACTGCCATTTTCCTCGTCGTATGGTGGTGCCTATTGGATTCTGACCTGTCTCGCATGGAGTTGTTCTTTAAAAATACGACTTGATCAGAATATCCTTACGTAGTCCCCAGTTTACGAACGTTTTCAGCTTACGAGTGACAAGTACGACACCCATAGAGAAGTATTGACTCCAATTTGGAGCGGAACAGTCATAGTTTGGTTTTAGTGCAGATTTGTGATAGCATACCGAACGCAGCTTTTACTTTCGGGATTCCGGTGCCTTCATAGGTGAAGAACATAGGTACTTCCTAGATAAATGCAATTATCGACTTTCCGGGTTCGGGTATCCCACACCGGAGATACAAGCTAACAACAAGATCGAAAAGTTTATTTTTACAAATACACTCTCGAAGTTTTGTCGTTGTCTGTCGAAGGGTTGTGGTATATAATAGATTTTTTTGTTTTGTTTTTTATAATTCATTTCAGGGGTTATGAATATCCTCATGATGCTATTCACACAGCGCTAGTGTTCGTGTAGTGATTTTGAAACTCAGGTGGTATAAGGTTTCCGTCTTTTTGCTCCGAGGTTGGTGTCCAGAATGACTGGGGAGAATTGTTGGTACTGTTGCCATTGCTTATAATTCACAGTATTTCTTTCGAACATCCCGATGTCATTAGTACGATAAACACTTTCAAGCCATATGACTACCCTACTGCCAGTGTTATGCTTTTGTAGTAGAGTTGACGTCAGCTTTTTCCGCAGTTGATCGACTTTTTTTTTGGAACCTTCAGTGTGATAAGCGATGATGCAACCACTACACCATGACCATCCATCTTGCTGTCTTGCTGCGATTTGAACCTGGATCAGCATTCAAACGCACAAACTACTAACTTAACTATGAGGATCTCTGATATTAATGAACATGACAAGTTGTAAGTTATTCAGTTGCGTTTTGCAATAATTTTTTGAGCTTTTACTGCCAACGTAAGAGTTTTGACACAACTTTCCAGGGATGTTATCTTGTACTTAAAGAATAAGTGCTTACTGTCTTTAAAAAATGCCTTGGATTCTAAGTAAGGACGGATTTATGTATAGCCTACATCAGCTCTAGGTTAGGACGACATGTTTTGGAAGCGGTTTAAAGGTCCTTGGTTTAAAATTTAATGCATTTCAACTTTTTGTAGAAGTTGGACAACAGAATCTCAAGTGAATGTCTACGACTACTGGCATCCCAAAGAAAACATCCCTTACAGAGTATTTCCTTCGACGCAAAGAGGGTAGGACCTCATTACTTAATAAAAAATAAATAAAAAAATGTCAACTCGTAAGGTCAAAGAACAACATCAACAAGGGATGTAATTTGAAAACCGAAAGAGCACTTCATTGGATTTAGTCTATCATTTGAAATATAAGTGAAACCTACAGTCATACCAAACCTGTCGGTAGAAGACAGGCTACGACATGGGCTTTTCTTTTATCAAAAATTGTAAGACTGTTTCGACTCTTGTAAAATGCAAGACTTCCACTAGATAGATGTTACAAATTTTGCATTTTTAGACCTAAGAACCTCTAACGAAGACCGATTTCTCATGTTTAACAGATCATGACCAGACTTATGGAAACAACTCAGTGGCTTAATTCTTAAAAGAATCCATCGTAACTCTAACTCCTTCTGTACATGTTCCATTTTTTTAAGATTCATATTTTCAGTTTTGATTGGAAAATTTTAAGAACCGCACGTACCAAAGAGGCTATCAAAATCGACCTCATCGCCCATCAATATGAGGTTGTTTGAGACTTTTCTTATTGAAATATAAACATCTGAAGACCTCCAGTGTAGTTACATTTACCAGTTAACTTCAGAGCTTAACTCAACTCCCCAGATTTCCACATTATTCCTACGCATCTTCACAAGTTTCATGTTTCAAGGAGTGACACTCGTCAAAATCTTCACACCTTAGCACGAAACTAATCTTCGAAAGAAAAGCTATTTCTCAAATGTCAGTACCGTGATTTGCACAAAAATCCGCTTGTCCAAAATCAACACACACACACTCGTTGGAGTCTCGCAGTTGCCGTGTGGTGTATCTGTGTAGCCCGTCTTCTCAGAGCTTGAAGCGAACGTTCTGTTTTTTTTTTCCCATAATTCACACTGTCAGTTTATTTATGACCTGTCAAAAACACTCCTCCCACGCCCGTGGTAGTGCTCCACGGTGCGAGGAGGAAAAAAATCGCGTGCGCGCACCCATTGTTATTGACTTATTCTTGACAAGTCGAAGATATTCAATGATTGTTGGTATAGACTCAATGGTCATCATCGTGATCGAGCGGGCAGCTCAATGGAGGCAAAACAACATCATCATCATCGACTCTGACATTCGGATTGACGGGAAAATTCACAGGAGAACACAACAAAAAAGAAATGTAAAAACGTTTGTTACTCACCTTCACAGGTAAACTGTCCATAGTGCTTCCCCGAACTCTTATCACCACACACCACACACTCGATATTTTGATTTTTTGTGTCAATTTGTGATCCACCGCCATTGCTGCTCTGCGAACTGCTATTCGCCTGTGAATTTGGCGTAGCACTCGACGGCAGGCAGTCTTTGAAGTCTTTGTAGTCCTTGCTGATCGGCACGAGTCCGTTTCCCGATGAACCATTGTTCGCATTACCACTGTTCCCGTTACCGTTCGAACCATTTCCGTTGCCACCGCCATGATGACCACCATTACCCGATAGGCTTGACATATCCTCCTTGATCGATGAGCCCGATGGTGTTGAGCCGCCGGTACCTACACTCGGCACCGATCCGTGTAAATGTCCACTCAGATTGGGGTCGTGCCAGGCGCTTGGCGGTGGCGGTGGGGCCACGAGCGCCATGCTACGCGGGAATCCCAATTCGAGGGCACTCAACTCGCCGGACGGCTGGGGCCTGGGATTGAAGAAACCCGTTGCTGTGGACGGAGAGGCGCACATAACGCCACCCCCGTACACACTAAGGGAATTGTGAGTAATAATTTTGGCGGTTCTAGGGGGCTTTGATTAAAAGGAAGGACTCCTTACTGGAGTTCAAAACTCAGATATAGTTTGGATTTTTTTTCCGAATTAATTTTTTATTTTTTTTGCACGATCACTTCACAGGATCACTTTATCTTTATTTTCAACCTTTCGCTTGAATTCTCTTTCCTTTCACCGACACTTCCTTGTGCACATGATTTTTTTTGTCAAAGAGATTTTTTTTTTTTTTAATTTTTCACACTTCACTATAACACGATCGGATTTAAAAAAAATTAAAAAATCAAATAAAAATCCAGCGCGTTACCGAAATGTATATTTTTTTTAGTTAAAATTCCTTCCGTGGATAGTGTATCTTTTCAGTGACTTTGTACGAAAAATAAAATTGTGAACATTTTTTCCAAGTTAGTTATGAAAAGGAGAAGAAGAAAAAAATCACAGAGAGCGAATAAATAAATGATAATGCGCCATGCGGCAATCTCAGCTGTTCGAAAGGCCTTTTAGAGCCTGACTGGCAAAACATTCGGTGCAAAAGGTACACGACCCGACCCGACTCGACCGATTGCTCGACCTAACGACACATCACACATCTCTCACATACTATACATAGAAGAACTGCTGCTACTGCTACCAACACTGTGGTGTCGGATGCATTCTATCTTTTTCCTTCGTCAGATACTTTCCGGTTCAGTATCTCTGTTTGGCTGCTAAGAGTGGTGGATATATACACGAGTACGAGAGGTAGAGGTGGATTTTTATTCGCTATCCTCTGCGCACCCATAGGGGCAAGCCCTCATAGATACACACAATCATACATTCACTCAGTTTTTCCTTCCTCCTCCATTGAGAGAACGAACAAATACTGTTTGTCGGTGTGTATCTTACGGATTTTACAGGCACTTTTTCTTCGACTTTAGGGTGCAAGGAGTATGGCATGACTTGAACTATACAAATACGCACACACACTCAGGTTTGTAGAGAGAAATTTTGTTTGATTATTCATCATCGTCGTCGTCATGATCATGAGGAGTGTAGTGCGGTTTGAATTAATATCCCACCCCTTCGGAGGAATTTGTATACGAACTGTGGAGTGGAAATCTCTTTTGAGATACTTTTTCTTATTGCTCTCGCTATGTGGTTGCATGTTTTTTTTTTGTTTTTTCTTCTTTGTATCGAAGAAATTTCTTCGTTAAGATTAAGAGTGCAGATACAGATAGATACGGAGTATACACACTCAATTTGTATGTAGATTTTGAGTTGCAACTTTTTTTCTTTCTTTTTATGAACGGTGATTGTATCTCTACGGAGTCTTATTGGAAAATTTAAAATGATGGATTTTTTTCTACTTGGAAACTTGAAAGTGGGTTTTCGTTTTCCGGCGTGTTTTGGTTATTCTGATTTGAATATACATTCTTAGAATTCATTTGCATGCCTTAAAATGGCAAAATTTGATTAGTGACTTGAGAATATTGGAACGGTAGCTAGTTGAAGTCTTAAGAACAATCTGAGCTGTGCTTGAAGACTTTCTGGTCCTTCGGAAAGAATTTTCAAACTAAAGTTTTGAATAGATCATCAATTTTAGCTTACTTTTGGCAACAAGCGCTTGTCGAGGTGACGAACTCGCTGCCTAGCATACAGTGAAGAAGAGGGGAACATTCAGCAAGGATATGCCTAGCAGGTGTTATCCTCACTCTCCAGACATAGATTAGATACCTAGTTTAGGACCCCAAGATTTTGGTCACAACTTTAACTAAAAATGGATTCCTCCTGGATATGAATTCTGCTTGGATATGGAAGAGGAAGCCTTGCTCTGACTTCATTGTAATATAATAAGCTCTCTGGATACTTGCATTTTCACGAATAGTCAAGTGGCAATGCAAACGCTGAAATTCTTCCCCTCTAGATGGTTTGCAGGTTTGTTTCCGGTTAAGCTAACTTTTTGAAAACGAGACGTTCACTTCTATAACGTGGAATCATTGATCTGTTCAAGGAGATTTCCGTAAGGAGGGAATGGAATGACGCAAAAAAAAACCTTCAAAGTGTCAACTTCGATTCTTAAGCTTTAATACTTTCTTAACGCTCTAACTTTAGTTTTAAATCCTTTGAAAAGTCCTCGTGTTGGTTATCTTTAGCTTCTTTAGCGTACCGTCTTATGCCTTTGATTTTATATCATCAATAGAAAGCACATTTTTCATTTTGACTCTCAAACTCACCGCCATCTATGGTACATACTCTGTATTCTCTCATCACTACAACTCGCAACCTTCTTCTAGTCTAGTCTAATCTAGCTGTCATTATCACCATTTGACATGTCTGAAGTTGACCATAGGACACTCTGATAACATTTCTATTAATCATTGAATGTGCCATCTATTGGATACTGACAAATTTGTAAGTCATGGATGTCTACATAGTCACACGGTAGGCATCTCACGATGTTGTCTAGGTCTACCTAACAAATATTCGAAAGAAATACTGTGAATTATAAGCAGTGGCAACAGTGCCAACAATTCACCCCAGTCATCCTGGACACCAACCCTCGGAGCAAAAAGTCTGAAACCTTATACCACCTGAGTTTCAAAATCACTACACCAACACTAGCGCTGTGTGAATAGCATCATAAGGCTATTCATAACCCCTTTAGCGCTAGGTATAGGTACCTATAAACTGGAGAAATGGAGCTCTGTAAGATTTTCAAAATCTTGACTTGTCAGTCAATACCAACTAGTTGCGCAATTTGACGGTGCAGGATCATACCTACCGGCTTAATTGGAACGACCGCCCTAATCAAATCATTTAAGGCAAACTTGTTGGTAGAATTCCATGTATGGATGGGATTATGGATATATTTGGTAGCTTCATAGTTAAGTAGAAGTAGCTATGTACCTATGTACCATGAAAACTTGGTTTAGGTCTTGTAAACCATAAGAATACCCTGCCATTCGTTTGCTTGTTAGGTAGATACACTCGTGGTATAGGAAGTCCTCAGCTAGAAAATAAAACCACCTTTCTGCCATCTATAGTGTATCCTAAGTATTTAATCAAACGAAATATGAAAAGTCTAGGTTCCGTAGCAAAAATGTCTTTCTATCCCTCCAACTTGTATGTCAAACAATTGCATAAGTCTTGCGTCTTAAACGTATCTAAGCTAAAACGTATTCGCATCATTTGAAACCCCTATATCTTTCAAATATTTACCACTTTGGACCAATCTGCGCCTTATTTTCTTAATCCCTCCAATTATTTATCATCTCTGACATAAAAAGACCACCTCCCATAACGAAATTTATCACCCAGATATCTTTCATTTCATAATCTTACCACTAACACCTCCTTTCGCCCAATTAATCTTTGCCACACATTTCCATTCAACAAAAACCGACAATAAACAAGACAAACGAAACAAATACCGAAAACCAAAAACGTCTCCACTAATCCCCTTCTGATTGGCCAGCATCACATATTTTATCCAATTAGCAATGAAACAGATACTTTTTGTCTCATTATTCTCAATTCAGCGTAGGTACCCCCACGCTGCAAATCTAGGGAAGCTGCGAAGACCCCAACACAACACCAAGAGATATCGGTCATTCGTGTGGAGGCTTACAAAATTGTCCCCCCTCCCCGCCCCACACATTCCAATCAAGAGTCTCGTTCCTGCACAAATCCCAACGAACGAACCGATTTCGAAATTAGTGTGAAAACGAGTGCACATTTCCGTGTCTCCACTATGCCATCTGCACGTACTTCTATCTACACAATAAGATAGAAATGTATCTAATAGGTAGGTGAATGGGGCCGTAGAGTGCCACGACTCTTCGTACTCTTTCGCTCGCATTTAAACAAAGTAAAATTCGATAACACAAAGAAGAGGAAAAAAAAATAAAAAATCTGAAGAAAGGAAGAATGGAATGAAATAGGTGGAGAGCGCCGAGTGTATATAACATTCAGCCCAGAGTTGGCCAGGGTTGGTTGGTTTTAACTTTTCAGTTCATACCCCCACTGACCTAAGTTACAACGAGTGCCAAGTGGCAGAGCTACGCTTTTTTTCTTTTTTCCTTCAACGAGATTGGTTTTGGTTGTGTTTGTGTGGCATAGAGTGGGGCAGCCGGAGGTGTATGGATGTGTGAGTGGGTTTCGTTAAGTTTAGTTTGATGGTGGTTTTGTTGGCTCCGCCTTGAGATACAAATGTATCTTTCTCTTTTCTTTATTTTTGGTTTTGAAGTGCAACCCTTGTTGGAGTGGATTTGTTTGTTGCGAGATAAATTTCCCCGTCGGTAGATACGTTTCTCTGTCTCTTTGGTGGAGAGGGAGAAATTAACTTTGCGAGGGTTAGAAAGTGCGCGCAACCCCAAGTCAACCAGTTAGGTTGCAGGGGTCGTAACGGAGGATAATAATAAAGATGATGATTGTGGGTGGCAGCTAAGTAGTGGCAGGTGGGAGTGACATTAGACTTACTACAGATAGGTACTAGATACATTTTTTTTGTAAGATTTTTCAGAGAGCAAAAGAGAGAGAAAGATAGTGAAAGCACATAGCTTCTATATAGGGGAAGATGTGGAGTGGCAAGTTGAGGGATGGGATGGGATTTTTTTATTTTTTATTCACAACTGACCGATGGGTTCAGTGATAGTAGTGTAAAAGCCATAGTCCAGGCCATGTCAACGCGGTTAAACTGATGGGCAATGCTGTAGCTTTTTGTTGGCCTTTTTTTTGTTTTTGTTTTGTTGAGATGCATGGTAGGTATATAGCAGAGAGAATGGCACATGGTTGGGGATAATAGTTCAATGGACAAAGAGGGGAGCTTCTGAATGGTCACGTTCATTCATTCAGTTTTTTTTTTTCTTTGGACTTTAGAAACTATCATCCCTTGTACAATGAGCGGATTCCGAGTTGACCATGGTCATAAATTTCATTCTATACACACGTCAAGAGCAGGGAATAAATGTGAATTATTGTAGTGGATACGAAGACTAACTTTAAGCATTTTTTAAAGGTTAGATATTTTTAGTGAGTACATACCAAGTTACTTACTCAGTAGGAGACTTTCGTGTTATAGGATACGATTGGAAATTAGGTGCGCATGTAGGAGGTTAAGGAGAAAATTAATTGAGTTTTAGACCTATTCATGGCTTTAATTCACATGAAACCAATCAATTTTTAAATTCAGGTTCTGTGGTATAAGCTCGTGCGTACAGACATGTGTATCTAAGCGAACTTTTAAAACCTAAACGCCCCCGCAGGTCTAATACATGTTTTGACATCAAGGTCAAACGACTTTTCCTTAAAATGAAGATACATAGCTACCTACCTTCCCCTTGATGTGCAGTTTTCTTTACTTTAGCCTTCTAAGCCTTTTTTCATTTATAACTTTCGGATTCGTACGCAAAGATGACATGTAGTTTTGTTCTTCCTTCAAAGTAGATCTACACGCCTTTCGATTTACGTCGGTATACCTATAGGGCTACATGAATCTCAAAGTCCTTAAAGTAGTTCACCCGCCTAATACCTATTAAGGAGGTCGATGCCCCAAAAAGCTCTTAAGAAAAAAGAGGCTAATATGTTGGTTCCGATAATGCTTTAGGTTAGGTAAGGTAAGTGGGTTGAAAGTAGATCCATTGTGATGCTGGGGATGTTAGGATCCCTCACTTGTGGAAACAGTCTTTGGGAAGAAAACAAAAACACAAGTCTTTAATAGGTTTCTTGGGAAGTTCATTTTGGTCTCTCAAGAAATGTTGACCCAAGGTTTAAAACCTTAGGCATGCTGAAGAGTTGGGCAAAAACAGAGAAAGTGTGTTGTTTCCTCATGCTCTTCCTCATCGCCGAAGCCTTTACATAGATCTTTTCTTTGTGTGATAGGTACCATATCATGTTGTATCCGGTGAGGATGCATACTAATATGAAGAGGGTGTTCCTATCCTTCTGTAGAATCGTTTCAGTTCTAGTTTTATTATAGAGCGGCCATATTTTCCAGGAGTTAGGTGTCCTCCATTTGGTGTTGGCTGCTTCGAGTATTTTATACCCAACTTCTTGCTTGATCTGGTTCAAATGCTGAGACTTATCAGCTCATAAGCTTTCTCATTACCAGGGATCCCTCTATGACTGCGATCTTAAAACCTTTAACTCTTCGTGACAGCACCGCACAAGCTTCGATTTAACCTCAAATAACTTATTTTACAGCTCGGTTGTCAATGAAAAATGTAATAGGTATCATCACGTGGTATTGCTTTCTTTGCTTCCATAATTTTTATCAGGAAGGACTTGCTTTGGTCTGGAAGTCTGATGAATGGATGTATTACACAGAGTACCTATATGTCGGACCCAGTGCCACCTATGTTTGAATCCGTCAGTATATTTCGCTGCCAATCTTCCTTGTCTGGATACGAAGCGTTTGTAAGGAACAAAGTCTAATGCAGACGGGATGTTGTTCATTGGTTCTGGATTGCTCAGTAGAAGTTCTTCTAGAATTGAGCAGTGTCCTATCTTGTTGTTCGTGAAATGCTTGAATTACCTAGTTAGCTATGGCGAAATCTGTTGAAGGTATCTTTCATTTGACACTTTACATCGGCATTACCATCGACTTCAGACTCGCGAAATCTTTAGACAATTGTATCTACTATCTGATTACAGAATGAATTCGCAGTCGGTAAGTCGACATGCAACAGATAGAAGTTGAATTCAGTATTCCGTCGTTCGACTTAAGTGAGGTTTACCTACCAAGTGGATACTCCCAACAAACAATGACAAAACTTACGATAAAACGTCGCTTTCGACAAGCTATGACTTCGGAACTGTTGAGGAGTTCACCTACCCCTAAATAAGATCCAAAAATGGCACCTACAGTGACATCCAGAACAAACAATTGGTAAAGATCGTGTACGAAAGGCAGCAGTTGATGTGGTTTTGCTTATGGGTGTCGAGTGGAGAAGGAAAAGAAAGAAAACACTGCGCTCCTTCCTAACGCCTTCTAAAAATATGAAGTGATTGCGAATACAATTGCGAATATTTGGTCACTAAGTTACGGCGGATGCTAGGGAACTCGAAGCTGCATTCTCGGAGTTAATGAGCATCTCATGCTACGTAGTGTGGCCTGCAGAGCTCCACTGTTGCTCATTAAGATACAGAATCTTGTTTATTTGGAGCTAAAAGCATACCTCCTCGTAACAAAAGGGTAGAAGCGTTTAATTCTAAATTGCATGCACCTCAGGAAGCGTCTAAGACTGAATTCTCTTTTGAAACTCAAAGAAAAGATTAGTGCTTCGATTTTTCTGTAAGATTTTCGCTGTCACACCAAGAAGCTATAATGTCATTACGCTCGATTGAATCAAACAGCCTCTCCCGACATCAACTTTTCCCACATTTCGCCGGCATCCCTTTGAATCAAAATTAAATCTAAATCAACCCAACACCTTGTAGATAATTACAAAAAGTCCCACGCAGGAAAAACGCTGTCATAGTTGCGTATTCGCACAGCAGGTGGTTGTCCACCGCAAGGCATATGCTGATTTACCCACCATCACCATCACCACCACCACTGTAACAAAGTGTAACAAATAGAATCCTTCATGCTGATTAATTCCTAACCCACTCAAAAAGGCAACACACAACCATGGAACACAATGAAAGAGATGAGACTCTCTCGACATCTTGACGCGCATCAACGCCTTTTCGCACATCGCCCAACAACCAAACATCCCATCCATCCATCCCTCGACGCAACAATCCGCGAATGAATGGACCTAATTCATCACAATCATCAGCCATGAGAGGAGAGAAACTCTCATCATTTTCTTCTTTTTTTCTCGTTACAAATATATATCTCACTTGGAAGATGTGCGTGGAGGATGCAACGCACACAGAAGATACATCCTTTCAATCGGATTTTCAATTTTTTATTATTTTTCGATTGTAATCCCTTGTTTACATATACTCTCCTGCCAATGGGATAGTGATAGGTGTTGCAGGAAAAAAGGACGAAAATCAGATACATACCGCAGAACAGTAGTTCGTTCTGTTTCACCCCTCTCAACACTATTATCCTCATAATCCTTTCATTGCGCCACTTAAGCCGATCATGCGGTGCAATCGCACAGCTTCCCTATACACACACGCACACATACACACAGGGAGAGAGAATGAAAACAATTAGATCACGATGATGCTGTTGATGAGGTCGAAGATGCGGTGACGATGGATTATAATAGATTTTCACCCTTTTAATGGGTGTGTGTGTGTGTGTGCGTTGTACTTGTGGTGTGACGAGCGTGTTGCAGGACGTTGGTGCACGAGCAGATTCAAATTATCGACCCAGTTAACCCAAAGTCATAGTTTATACGACGTAGTTTGGAAAAGGGATGAATCCTTGCGGTCGATTACCTTTTTAAGAGGAATATTCCATTTCGAGGACGAAGGAAGGGGTTTGTTCGATGCTGAACGGGAGTAGGGTCATTAGAGGTAAGCGGATGAAGAAGCGTGGCATAATAAAGAAAAACAAACAGTTACAAAAAAATATGATGGCGTTGCTCGAAAGGGTGTTTTTTTTTTTTATTGATCTTCGATGACAAGGAGCCGATAGAAGTTAGAAATAAGAACACGTCACGTTAAGAGCCAATTTCAAGCTTCATTAACGTCTTTTTTTGACCTGGGCGTGCTATGAAGCGAGAGATCTGTTGGATTTATACGAAAATTTGTCAGTTAAGTGAGTGCTGCCACCGGTCCTTTCGACACAAATGGTGGGTACACTTCCACTCAGAAAATGTTCAATGTGACATCACCGGATGTTGTAATGTAAAAAGGGGCTCCAACAAATCGGTGGAGGTTCTTAACATGCGTGTTTGCCAAGTCGCTAAAGTTACTGTAGAGCCTCTCTATAAAGGCATTTGGTAAGCTCATTGTTCTCAGTTTGGATTAAGTCCTGAAAGCAGTAGGAATTTGGTGTTGTCGGTGTTTTCTAAAAGATTTCGAAGCTTATTAAGTGAAGAAGACTGTGAGACGGATAGTTGCTGAATCAAGCTTGTCTCAACGTTTTTCTAAGCTGGACTTACCTTCTCCCATTCAACTTGTTAATCAGAAGTACTGAGGCGAAAGGGACTCGAGTACGAGACATTTTCCACCACAGCTGTACTACCACATCCAGTCCATGTATGTCATTGGCACAATACTTCTCACTTCAGTAGCTGGGTGCTGTACCGCATTCTCAGGACACTTAAATGACACGTGAGAGCCACAGCACTCTCTCTTTATTTAAAGCTTTGAGCATTTCTCCCCAGATGCATGTGGTATCCATGTGGTATCACAATGGACCTATCACTGGTCTAAGTGTGCTGGCATTCAGCTGGCAGGCACTTCAGCCTAACCTAACCTAACCTTTGAGCATTTCTGGCCGAATTTAATCCAAGATGTACGGTACGGTACACTTCTTCTCACGACGTTATTCAACTTCCTTCTCTTAGTCGGCCGATGGTCTGTCAAAACAGCTTGTTTCCAGATCTTCGTATGGTCGTGTTCCAATTTCTTGCCGAATTCCTTTCAAGATTGTCTCACAGCCGTCTTCACAGCTATTTTTGAAGATGTTTGGACCTCACTGTATCGGTTTCGAGAATCCGAATCCCCCAGTGAGTCCGCACCTTATACATGCAAAAACAGTCAAGAAGCGATCAACTTCATCAAATTCATCGTTGAGACAAAGGGAATGACTAGAGTACTTACAGAGATACATACATACGTAGCCACGATGGCCTCTTTCGAAGTTGAATAGGTCTGGGAGAACAAGTATCTGTAAGGCACTTGCTTGGTTTTGCATTTTCTTCAGACGTCTTTACCATCTTGATGTGGGATTCTTTGAGAATATTGACAGTCTGGCAGATTTACTTCGATTCTTTAGAGATTCAGATTGTTTTTGACAGACGAAAGGCTCTTTCAGACATCCTAGTTAAACTCCGGAGGCAACTTACACAGTTTAAAGCTCTTAAATGAATTTGGTACCGCCATTCTTCTAAAAAATCTAAGACCCCATCATAAACGCTCATAAAAAAAGAGGAACCATCCTATAACTTCCTCTCAATCACATCCTCCATATGTGTACCATGTATCATCTCCGCGTAAACTGCTTCACATAAAAAATAAAAAAAAAGTCTTGACCTCTACCTCTGTGAGGACGACATCCCTAATTGACCAAACCAACTATATCAATGGGAAATCTTGTAGGCACAACCGTAAGGTCATCCAGCAGCGACAACATAAGGATCTCCCGCAAACCAATGCACACACGCACACACAGTAAGCAGCAACCAACCTACCTCTCTTCACGCAATTCCATACAGAAGATGATAACGATGACGATGGTGCCAGATGCCCAGCGTCCACTTCGTGTACCATTCCTGTTTGTCAGGTAGAACCTTGATTGTTTGCCTCCAGGGTTGACTTTAACCAACGATCACCACTTCGGCAGCGGCGCGGTATATTGTTCAAGATGTTGACCCCACAAAATAAGAAAATTAACCTCTGCTCTCCTTGATCGTTGTTGGGAGTAGGGATAGGGATGCAACAGCAGAAAGGGGGAAAGATTGACACAATTTTTGTTTTGTTTTCGTCTCAAGAAACCGAAAAACGTTTTTACGGATTTTAATGACAATTTTTCCATTCCGATTGGGGTGGGACTCAATGTCTTGACATATCCGGCTACCTGAGCCGTGTGTCGGGATGATGAACGACGCAGACGACACAACAGCTTAAGTCCCGAGAACGTGTTTTGGTACGAAGCACAAGGATTGCGCTGTGCCTTGCAATGCGCGCATGCAAAATGGACATTGTTATCGATGTGTGTACGGCTTGACCGTGAGAAACTGACTACGGTGGTCAAGTCTTGGAAAATATGAGCGCCGTCGTCGCATTGTGTGCCCAGGAAGACTAATCCGATTTTAATGAAGCGAAACCATTGCGGTCGGTTGGTTTTGTGTTGTTTATGGTTTTTGATTTGATTGGAAAAATGTTGGTTCTAGGACGACCGGGTATGGTTGGGAGTTTATTTATTGTTGCCATTGTTGTTGTTGTGCGGAGAGTTTTTGAATGGAAAAAGAGTTTTTTTTCTTGGGGTAGAAATGGAAATTTTTGGGTTTTATTTGATTTTATTTCCGTGAAATTTAAAAAAAATTTCCCCAGTTTGACTGAAGGGAAAGATTTATAATTTTGGAAAACAATTTGGTAGTTGGTAGGGAGGTCATGAAAACAAATTCAAATCGACCCTAAAGGTGTTGGGAACTGTGAGAACTTGTAGGTTCTAAATAGTTAGGATTAGGATCAAATAGTTCTTTTGAAGGCGAACTCACGTTGAAAGTATGTGTGTTTCGATCCACGTTCCAATCGAAATGCAAAAAAGTAAGCAAAAGGACTGCAGTGTGTACTTGAACCGATAATTTTGGTTAAACCTTGCTATTCTTTGAAAAACAACGCAACGTAGAGTTGGTCATGAAATAAGGTTGTAGGGGTGGTTGCATTTATACACAACTTCACTCGGATCTCAATGGATTCATTGTGTTCCCCGATGTGCAAAACCAAAGCTATGTTGTCAACAAACAAAGAAGCCTAGGACAAACGCTACTTCGAAGTTAATGAGTTAACCTACCTCGGAGTAGACATCAACTCCGCCTAAGACACTCTTAACGGTCGACGAGGACTTACTGCAGAAAACCGCTGCTACCGATAAAACCGTTCCGAGTGCTGGACGATAAGCAGGAAAGTGAAGCAGATATTAAGCACTCTCAACAAAAAAATAATTCTTGGTATCGTATGCGAAGAAGGCGAATGCAAGAGAAGATAGGACCGCGTTTGAGTTCAACACGTCAAAAACATAGGGCTGCCTTCTCTCTCTGAAGCGAGATATTGGCTTATGCAAACTAAAAATGGATGGAGTTGATTAATATTGAGGAAAGGAATGCTTGGCCAGCGTGTCAGCCCAAACCTTCGTTCAAACCAGCAAATCACAGATGCTGCAAAGGGTGGTGTTATTTGCCCCGGTTTCCTCAAACGATGCAAACGGCTATTCACTCTTTCAGACATGGCTTCGATCTATAAACCTCAGAAACTTGTGTAAAGTTAGCCGTGTAAAGGTTTCGGGTACTGTAGCCTACCACCCTAAGCTATTTAAGCGTAGCACGCTCTTCTATGCTGTTTAAAGCGCAGCTCGCTGTAAAGGAGGCAAATTACTGCCGCAATTGATTGAGAGTCAAGATTGTGTTCAAGACTGATTTTTATTTCGAACATATCCATCTATTTATACTCGAATTCTTACTCTAAAACTATACTATTCTAAGCATATGACCCGATCAATTCTTACAGAGTATTGACCCGATCATATGTTACAAAGTTTCAAGTTGATCCCTTTGTCCTACATAAATGCAGTGAGAGTGCAACGGACAAAGTGTAAACAATAACAAACACATGAACTCGAACGAACTCCTACGTAGCACAAACCACTGTCCATACCGATCGAATGCCACTTGACACTTTCGGGTATGTGGGGTGATACAATGTTACGTAATAGTTTTTCTCGTAAATTGTGTGCTTGCATTGAATCACACTACACTTGAATCGATGGTCAGTTCATTCCGTATTCCTTCTCTCGAACACCGACAGAACGTTGGGATGCATAGCGCTTCTGCTTTTGGCATTTCTATCACAACTGTTCGGTTGAAATGTAGAGTTGTGTCCCACCAGTCCATATGACATTCAAAAAGTCTTTGCCTACAACAACACATACGCCTCAGATTCAAGCTGTAGACTCTGCCTTGAGAGAGACTTCAACCCCCTTTCAGCTTCAAGGAACAGCTTGCTGTCGTCCATCCAGAGAAGTTCTGGGACTTACTGACATCATCTGGAGTAGAAAGCTCACCTACAACCTATAAAGGAGGGCAAAATAGGATCTTAGGAAAAAGCCGCAGTGTCAAGGGCTGTAAACAGTTCTCCCAAACGAATAACCATAACCGTAATCGTAAATCAATCACTAGCTTTAGTGATTTGTCTTGATCAGCCAAATCCCCGATTTGGCAGACTCAGAGTTCTTCCTTTTGAGCTATTTGAAGGCATTGGTGTGACACTTAAAACTAAAGTTGTAGACTAAGACAATCGGATCATGACCTGAGCACCACCTTCTAGAAGCCTATTACCATCATGAGGTCCAGGTTGCTAAACCTTTGAAACAGTATCTCTGAAGGCTTTAAACTATTTGAAAAGTCGTTTCCAGGTTCTGAACGTCCTCTTTTATGTTCGTAACACCTCTGCTAGTAGCTAGTCAAATGACCTTCAGATATCATTAAGAATCTGAAACTTATGTCATATCGTCCTCTAGATCATCAACGTTTTGTATTCTCATAACACTTAATTCATTTCTAAATGTCCACACCCGATCTGATCAATCTTCAAGCTCATATGCCGAAACTTCCTCCCCCTGGACCAATGACTGTCAGCAAATCAGTCTCTCCTATACGCACTTGACACAAATTACATTTTTTCAAAACAAACGGTTTTCGTCCTCCTATTCCTGCATTTCGGATTCTTTTTACGAAGAGTAAAATGATTTCTAAAATGTTCCTTTCGCCACAATTAAGTGGCACTGACACAGACATTATCGCTTCCAGAATCATACAAAAGACCGACTGCCTAGGTACAGCCCTCTTAAAAAACTTTTTCAAATCGAAAACAATTCTCCCACAAAAAAAAAAAAACAAATGCAGAGCTGTCTGTCCGCATGTTTGTAATCTCATTTTATGCCACCGAAACATAAGCCAACTAATTACCACAGATTATCACAAGACTTGAGTTTTTTTTTTCCACCCATATGCCCCCTTCCAGGAGTCCCACATCCAACAGGCAAGATCTCCTCCACTCACAAATGGACTTCGCTCGAGTAGCAGCGACAGCAGGATGATGATTGTGGGGCGATAGGCGTCTGTAGGAATTTATGTCGTTCCATTTCATAAATTATTGACATGTTTATTTTTGAAACACCCAAGCTCGTTCCGTTGCATCTTCGTTCAGATATGAGGTAAAAAAAAAATAAGTTGAACACGGAGTGTATTAGGAACGCCAATCGAATGAACTTTTGTGTAAGCAACTGATAAGAACAGTGTGACTTACAGGAAGAGATGAAAATTTCACATAAAAAAAAAATAAATAGTCAAGAGTAGTCTAAACCCGAATTGGATTGAAAACACAGGGTGGCCCGTAATGTAATTCACTTTTGCAAACTTAAATTCATCTACGAAAATTTTATATGCTTGTCGACTCCTAAAAAAGCAAAAATACCAACTAAATTTGGCGGATGGGCATACATGTAGATGGGCTTCTGCCTAAACTCGAGGAAGAGGAAAGAGGAAGCTATAAAGTCGGAAGAAATTTTAAAAATCTTCAAAAATCCTGCCTACAATCCGACGCTACAAGGAAGACATTGCAGATTCTAGAAACTACGAACAGTGCAGGATAGGACAACCTGGTGCCTTCGTACAAGAAGAAAAGCCGACCTCAAGCAAAGCAAAAGATGGCAACAAAATATTTATGTTGTGTGAGTTATATTTTTCACACGAATGGAAGGGGGCCTACAGTTTTTTATGCCGACTCCGAACGGCGAACCGAGAAGCTTTTTCATGACAAAATACTCTTGGAGGTTTGTCTTGCCTGCGAAGAGGTGGTACCGAGACCGAGAGTGATTTTGGGGTTCGAACCTACTTATGTCGTCTTGCTTACCAGTCCAACGCACTAACCATTAAGCAATTGTGACCACTTTAGACGCTGTAAAACACATCGATCATTGGCTGATTTCTTCTTGTTTTACTTTTTTCAAACCTCCAGGCAATCATGAATGCTTGGATGGTTGCTTGTAGAGGTATCAATTGGGCCCAATCTGTTCACTTCGAGTTTTATCTCGACACTAAAATGCATATAGATGGGGAAAGTGTTTTGTCTACCATTTCGTTCAAGATACTCTTGTCGCTCTTTATAACAGAAGTCTCATTTCCTTGTCGCATTGAACCATATGGCCGAAATTCAAAGAATCTGTGGACTAATAGGTCTCGAGACTACATTGTTCCGTATTTCTATCCTTAAGTTCGGTGAACCTAGCCACGATTTTAGTGGTTCGTCGTTTAGACTGCTGAACATGTCGACAAAAACGGGTTCAAAATCCAATCACAAAGTTGTGAGAAATATTGTCAACGCACCCTGGTATTTTCGGAATGAGGACCTCCACAGGGACTTGGGTATGGAACCAGTCAAAAGACATGCTAAAAAACATGGAGAGCAACTCCTATATCATACGAACCCTGAGGCCTTCCAACTTCTAGATCACACAAACCTAGTTAGGAGATTGAGAAGACGAAAACCATTCGAATTAGCGCAGCACTGAACACGTAATTATTAGAAAAAGCATATTCATACGACCGTTATGGAACGGCAACAGCGAGCGTAGGGGCGCTTGGAGTGAATTTTATCCCCCAACGTTCTGAGTGATCTTAATCCCACTTATGTTCCATTCGCCTTGTGATGGATGTGCATAACTTCTTTCTTGTGAGTTCATGAGAGGCATCAGTGGGTGAAACTCTCATTTTATACACATATGTAGGTACATATTGAAACAAGAGTGAAAGAAGAACTGTAGCATGGAAGGATCTCTGTCCACAGGCGTAGAACCTGGCCTGCACCAGCCAAGCACAATTACTGGGTATCGTCACCTGCGATGTGTTATCTCTGGTACGTGCGAACCCATGCTGAGGTGGAGAAACTCAAAAAAAAGGATTCCAATCCCAGCAAAAACTTTTGTTCTATCTTTGTCAAACCACAAGTTCCATATATTTTAAACATCCTATCTATAAGGCGGAACACTTGATCCATGGCATAAAGGGTAAGGAAACTTTCAACCAGGCTAGATATCTATCTTTGAAAAGGCGATGACGGTCCCAATATGAATTTCGTGATGTCCAGATACAATCTTCTGTTTGAAAAATCACTGGAAAGCTTCGTTGAAAGGTGGCTCCATCGTACTCCAATAATGTTCTACAACTGTTTCCAGAGAATTATTTCAATTCAGGTGTTAACAACGTCTTCGAGTCGGAAGTCAGTTCTTCGTTTTCTTGTTTTGCATGTAAAAATTGTAGATAATACTGAAAAGCTCGTTCGAAACTTACTAGAGCCTTCTTGGGCACTGTCCGTGCAAAATTAGAGCTTAAAGTAGCGAATAGTCAGTTAATGAACAAATTTTTCACCTGGGCATGCTTATTTCGTCACTCTCTAGACCGAGACTTCAAAGTTAAGCAGCAGTTGATTTTTTTCCATCGGGTTCCTGTCAACATTCACTCGAAAGTTAAACTTTCTGTGAGGGCGTTTGGAAAAACACTAGCTTGCTGTAGTCATACCACTTTCGCCGACTTTAGTTTGTCTTCATTCAATTTGCATACAGAAGTGATTCAGTGTCAATATCCAAACTCTTAAAGGAAACGCAATTGTCTTGCACACCCTACTGTACTCCCCAGAAACATATTTGTTATATGGCTGTCTAACTATATGCCCCCTCCTAATGGATGGTATTCGAAATAATCATACATCAGAGAGGATCACTTTTAATATGCCTTCATCCACTTCCAGCGATGCATTAGGAACAGATGTCCACAATTTCGAATGAAAATTTGGGCCAGAGATTGACCCCAACATTGACCCGCAAAAAAAAAAAATGAAAAAAAAAACAACAAATTGATGTTTTAAAAATAAATACTCATCCGAGATTTTAGGGAGATCACACGCCAGTAGATGGAATCCCCTTCTCAATCAGAAATAACCAATGCATGTGAGATGTAGTATAATTTTGTTGATGCGATCCTTAAGGCACAATCACGTATCCATAATTAATGTGCTCAAGTTCAGAGGACTTTGCGTAGCCATTTTTCCCAAAATCATCACGTACAATGGCCTGGGTAATAAAACTAAACGACTTGTTTATTTGAATACGACTTCTCGTCGGTCGGGTTCCGCAATCCGAGAAAAGATGAATTTACGAGAATCATCTCTCTCTCTCTCGTTCAAAATTATCTTATCTTTCCAGTAGTTCTTTTCGAAACACGTCAAATTGACAGAACGCAATACGCCAAATAAAGAAATAATAATAAAGTTAAGAAACATAATTAAAATAACAATAAAAATAAAAGACTGTTGTAGATAAAGTTGACTAAGTATAAAAAAATGAAAAAATTAAATTCTGGATTTTTTAAAATACAAATTTCGGTTTTTCTTTTTACGTTTCTCAATTTTTGATCGATAACGAGGCGATGTCTTTCTGGGCTTACAAACATGTTTTGACTTTCGAAACGGAATTTATGGGTCAGCCTTTACTGATAACCTATAAGCGTGACTTTTTTTTGTTTATAATTTTTTATGGCATTTTTATTTAAGACTGATATGGATGGAGAATATTTCAAAAAATATTTGGAACCGTTAGGCAAGTGATACATTTTTTTGTCTTGAGGTGTGATTATTTTTAAAATATTTTTTGTTATATCATTCTTCTTATTATTGTTCAAGTTAAACGTTTTGTTTATATTCTTATGAAATAGAGATTGAACTTCGAGCCTGTGACTTCAACGAAGACCTTGTGAATTTGGGGAATTTTTGAAAAGTCAATTACGATATGTTTCTGCAAAATAGTCTACTTAAAGTGGTCGGCGATTTATTTATTGTTACGTCTCGATTGATGCAACTACACGAAAGATGCGGCACCCTTAAGCATGATGTGCGGGTTTCTGCTGTAGGAAGCTTCTTCTTGAGGACTCAATTCCATTTGTTGTCATATTTCATGTAATAACATTTCACCACTTTGCCGTTGTTTTTTAGCTTAGGTTAGGTTAGGTTGAAGTGGCTGTCAGCTTAGACACTTAGACCAGTGATAGGCCCATCGTGATACCACAAGGATCTGGAGAGATCTCCTTACCTACTCGTTGAACAACTTGTAGCTTCTGATGAACCGAAGGAGGTTTCTGACATCTGTGTTTATCAGATCGCCTAAGTTGCTAAAGTTGAAGTCTCCCTTAGTGGAGCCTTCTTTTACGGGAGCGATCTAGGCTGAGCTGAGTTGCAAAGAAGGTGGAGAATCGTTTTCTCCTCCTCTTCGTCTATGCAACTCCTACAAATATCGTTTGAATGGACACCAAGCCTTGTTGCATGCTTTCCTATGAGACAGTGTCCCGTGATGACACCTAATACGGATCTGATATGCGATCTGTTGAGAGAAATTAAATTCTTAGAGCGTTTCAGATTCAGCTGCGGCCAAATTTGCCTTGTCGCTAGACACGTTATGCCATTTGTCCACCTAGATTTTGTTTTTTGTTTAAGTAGCGATCGGTACCCCCAGGGTGTCTTATTCTGTAAGCCTGGGTACGGTTGTTCCATATCTGGCGAGTTCATCAACCTCGCAGTTCCCTGAAATATCTCTATGCCTCGGTACCCAACAAAGCTGAATATTGAACTGCTCCGCTATTTTTAAAGATACATATGTATGATTCTTAAGCTCGGATTCGACAAGCACTCCTGCTCTTGTTCATGTGCATTGAAGATGCTACAGGCGTCTACAGATTTTCCCAAACC
Source organism: Criorhina ranunculi (assembly GCA_951813785.1). NCBI lineage: Eukaryota > Metazoa > Arthropoda > Insecta > Diptera > Syrphidae > Criorhina > Criorhina ranunculi. The sequence continues at coordinate 88,415,949 of OX638381.1, read as the reverse complement.
AACCTTTGTCTACTGCTACTCTCACCTTCACGCAAAGAAACTTCGATGTCTAGTACCTCAACTGGAGACTGTCTTCGAACCTTTTTGGAAGATTTCTCAAAAGGAAAAATAAGTTCGTGTAAATATGACAATATTGGCATAATCGGAAGAATGCCGCAATGCGTTCGTGAGTATTGCGACGAAGATGCACAAAACAAAGTACATACAGTCAACAAAAACAGGACATTTTACATGTCTCGGACCGAACGCCCACCTAGACAGCTATAACTTTGAAGTAGTAGTAAGGAACTTTGTCTTCTTAAGCTTCGCTACCAACTGAGGAATTGCTTCCAACGCGGATGCATGGATTTTGCCAAGAATGGATGAGGTTGCCGCGAAAAATCCTTCGTTTGATCGACGGTCCCATCTCCAAAGATGGAAAGTAAATGAGGTGTCACAACGATATGTATGGACTATTCACTGACATTAGATGGCTACGAAAACGATGGCTCACCAGCGCTGAACTCACTCCAAAGGGACGGCGAAGTAGAGGCAGTCTGATACTTAAGTGGCGTGCAAAAGCAGAAACACTTTGGCTTGCGAAACTAAGAAGCAGATAGCTAACGATAGAACTGACCGGAAATACTCGTTGGTTGAATAAGGTTCACCCCAGATGGATGCATCGTGTGATGCAGTATTCACTCGGATCTCTTCGGATCCATTGTGTTCCTCTGACGTGGAATGTCCATTCTGAAAAGAGAAAAAAGAAGGGAAAGGTCTGGGTGAATTCAATTACGATCGTTCGGCCTCCCTGGACCATCCTGAATTTGTAGTAAATTTTAGAACGACTTTTGGTGGCTTCTTGGACAGATCGCACATGTCGTTGAAATAATATTCACCGAAGGCCTTCTTGTTTGTTCTGTGTAGGCTGGTACATTCGCATAGGTAGTGGGTTGTGTTCTCTTCTGCATCTGTACTGCCGCAGCCTCCGCATAGCTCGTCTATACTTAAACGCATTCTTCTAAGGTGGGCCGCCAGTAAGTTGTGGCCTGTGATGATCCCTGTGAAGAGGGCTAAGTTTGATCTGTTTAGCGCAAGAATGTGCCCCGTTTTTATCTTGTTGAAATTTGTCCAGAGTTTCCTGGAGATGCGGCATGATGAGAGTGCGCTCCATCTCTCATCAGCTTTTCTTTGGAAGCCTAGTGCAATGCTAGATTTGACGAGAGCTATGGGGGCCAGAATTGAGTGTTCGACCAGTGATAAGTCCTGTTCCGAGCCCTTCCTGGTTAATTCATCCGCCATTTCATTCTCGTGGATACTTCTGTGTGATTTTAAGGATAAATATCATCCCACCTATAGCACTGGACATTTTTCGGGGAACAATTCGTCATAAAAATTTCCTTAATCTACTGTTCGATTTTGGCAAAAAAAAACCGTAGGTCGATTCTCTCACAACTTATCTTCAAGATTAATTCAAGTAGATGCAACATTTTAGGTGGCACCACTGTCTATCTATCGAAAAACTCACGGACTTTCATCCTTTATATCACACCACTGCAACCTGTTCTTGTGAAAAACTACTGTCTTAACTAACCTTCTCACAATTTGAACATCTCAGAACTCGGTCCGAAGATCTATGACAAATTTTATTCCCATATTGCGAAATTTCTCACGATTTAACTCTCTGTCGCATCTTCCGGTACGCACATCTGACCTCCACCTTAAGTGTTGTCACATCTTGTTGCGACAAGTTGATTAGATACTTCGTGTAACAATCACACAGAACATCTCACATGTATCCATCTATCTATCTATCTAACACGACGATGTTATGCATTCTAGATTTCTTCACATTTCGTTTTCCTGTCATCTTTACCGCCTCACACTTTGTATCTTTTTTATACATTTTGCGTATCTTCTCCCACAGCCATCGCCTCAGATTGCTCTAAATTTCACAAAAACAAACATCATTGTGAAATATGCATCATCTAACGTTGGACGAGATGTTTTGTTTTTTATGAAAGTTAACCTGTCAACTTAGGGTTGTTGGTTTTACGGTGGGCCTCATTAATTAAGTCACTATTTTGTGGTAATGAGTTTTGACATTTGTCCTTCCTCTCGTTTACTTTGGAGGAATTAGTGTAAAGAAAACATTTTAATTGAGTGATAAATGATGAGAAAATAAAAAAAAATCTCTCGCAGCCTCATTGCCAAATGGGATATTCTTCTAAGAGGCTGTTTAATTGCAGTTAAGATTAATTCGAGATCGCTTAACCTAGGTGAACTCTTTTGCAATCAAAAAAAACACACAAAAAAAAACGTATGTAAGTCGGGGACAGTGAAATTTTTCAAAACGTCACGTAGGCTCACTGTGACTGTGACATGCAAATTAATATGTTTTAGACAGACAAAGGATCAACATATCCTGTTACCAATTTATTCAAAGGATGCCTCAGGTTCAGTTCGTTTTTTTAAATTTTCATAATTACCTCATCAACTTGACTGATGACGCAATGAATCTTTTTTATCCCAACGCATGAAAACAAGAGAAAAAATACATCCTTCAACAGGACGTGCAATGAAGAAGGCAAATTAATTCACCATGTATTCTGTGCTGTACCCCGACCACAACCCCTTTTTTTGACAATTTATTAATGCCCTCAGCAACAACCACCATGCCACCCCTTGACACAGAGATACGATGGTATGCAAAGCATGGAGTATTCCATAAAGGCAGCGAATCAATAAGGCGTGCAGAAATAATTAGAAATGCACAAAAGGACACACACAACACAAGAGCATTTTTTGATTGATACCAGTATTGTTGGCCATTGTCAGGCAGGACCAAACAAAATATCCTGGGACGAAGGAGAAAACAAAAATTTCGTAATGAGGCAAAGCTTCGAATTACACCTGGAAATAAGCTATGAGCGCCTTTGCTTTGTCTACACCACCGGGATTACTTTCATAAATAATCAATTTTGAGACAGGACAGAGAATAGAAGAAAATCCTTTTACAAGGATCACACGCACGTCCACCGGTGTCTTTCTTCGAACCGGACACGGAAAAAAGGGGGATGGTCAGTGTAATGCTTGACCGAAACTGGTCATTGGTCAAGTCGAGCACAGGACGAGTTTTATGCACAACATATCGTTATCCTTGATGTGTCCGTTGAGAGATCAGAGGTCATCCGAGAACAGGATGATGGCAGCAGGGAATTTTCAATTTTCTTTTTAAATTTAAATTGCGATACGTCTTGGTTGTTGCGTTGTCGTCGTGGCTATATAACTCCATGGGGAGTGTTGAATGTCCGATATGTGGACGCCTTGCCAAGGAGTATGGGAATTTATTTAATGGTCAGTCGGACATAGATCCTGAAATATTATGTTTCTGTTTTTTTTTTAGATTTAGTCAGCGAAAACAGAAAATGGTTACCGAATAGGGGTTAGGATACGACCGTTGAAAGTTTTTTGGCGGCAAACTTTGAGCAGAAAGGCTTTATCTATTCCTTTATCGTTCGATTTCCCATCGATCTTCTCTCTTAAAGACAGATCATCGCAGATAGTTTTCCTTCCTGTTTCGCTTCTTCAATTCAATGTTGTGGGAGTGAAAATGGACTTGCCACATGTGATGCTCTCTATCTGAAAGATTTATGTTGCTCTTTGATTGTCGCCGCTGACGACATATTTGCTGCTTTGATCTCAACAGAGAATGACTGCGCCACCAGTTCTGAATTAGATTTCCATTGAATCACCATAAATCACACCCTCGTTGTGATAGATTTTGTTGATATAGTTAACAAGATCGAGAGGTCGATCTTGAAAACATAATCCTCTTCATCATGTCAACTAATTAGCTTCTGAAATAGTTTTTCATTTGAAGAGCGAGCGCACTTAAGCACGCGTCCATGCGGTCGTTTGCTTTGATTTGTTTTTTTTTTTTTAATTTTTTTCATTAAAACGAAAATAATAATAAAGATATCTTTCGGTAGGTAGTCATCGGTAAGAGCAAAAGAAGAGCGGTGCGTCAGCGTAAGGGTACACTTGTTTGATCCCAGCGAAGCTATAAAAAGTTAAGTTATATGCTTCTACTATATAGTGACCCATCAAACGAGGTAAGGTGCGATGTAGTACGCTACTGGACCACCAAAGATACTTATTTCATTCTACGAATCGAGTGTATTATGTGGGTTCGTTGGAAGTACCGGAAATGCTCTTGGATGTTCCTAAGAAGATACGGTGATTCTGTGGAGTTTTCTTTTGTTCCAGTGCGCTTCCGGAATTTTTGACAGAACTTCATTTGAAGCTTGATGAGATACTTAGACTCTGTAATCGTAAGATGTCCCGATAAAAGTTTTGGACTGGTTTGAAATATTGTGCAATTACTTGCATTTACTCGTAGATGCACATCGGAAGGAATAAGGAAGGTTCCTTGCACTGAATTACAGGCGAATATAACTAGTTAGGAGATTGAAGATCTATTGCTTACTCACTTACATAAGGTGGCGCTACAGTCCGGGGTGAACCTGGGCCTTAACCAACAAGCGTCTCCAGGCAGCTCGATCTTTAGCCAGCTGCCTCCGTTTTCGCACGCTAAGTTGGTTGAGGTTCCCTTCAACTTGCGTGCGCCACCTGAGTCGCGGTTTTCCTCTACTGGGCTGTCACTCGATGTCGATGTCGCTGTACAGCCCGTACAGTTCGTCGTTGTATCTCCTCTTCCACTCACAGTTTATGCAGACGGGACCGAAAATCATCCGAAGAATTTTCCTCTCGAAGCAGCCAAGAGCACCCTCATCCAATTTTGATAAAGTTCATGCCTCTGCGTTGTAGAGTAGGACTGGGATTATTAAGGTCCTATATAGGGCCACTTTTGTTGTTCGAGGGAGGGCTCTGTTAGTCAATTGCCTTCTTAGCCCAAAGAAGCAGCGACTTCATTTGATCTCATCGCTGGTGTCGTTTTCTGAATTGATAGCGGAGCCGAGGTACACAAAGTCCTTAACTACCTCAAAGTTATATCTATCGAGGGAGACGTTCTGTCCGAGACGTCGGTGTTGATCTATTGCGCAGCGTGTAAAACCCACTTTAATCCAAGAGTTGTTCAACCTTCCTTATTAAGTCAAGAAAAATCCCTGTGAACCCGCAAGAGAGGTGACACCATATGCTATCCCTCAACCCACTTTGGATAAACTAAGTTATTTTATCGGGCTCTCGGCTTGAAAAGACTCTATGCTTGAGACACTGCAGCCTTCCATCCTCTTGGGTTCAGACCTCTGTAACAGAAGTTCGGTCTTCTTTGTCATCTCGAAGCTGGAGGCTGGAGCTCAAAGATCCTCTTGGCGGCGGCATTGTTGTCCATTCGCTTGATGTGGCCAAGGTCTTGCAGGTAGACTGCTTAACTACTTGGAAGTTATAATTGTCAACAGTGACGTTTTGTCGTATGCCGTAGGCCGATACTGCTTTGCTTGTTCACAATGTATGTTTACTTGGCTTTGTTTTGAAAGCCATGAAATCGTTAACAATGACACGCTGTGGCATCAGGTGATGTCAATATCCTCTGCATATCCCAGCAGCTGGACGGATTTACGAAAGACAGTGCCTTCATTTTTGGTTTAAATTCACTCAGAACCTTCCAATTAGTCAGTCTAAAAGGTTTCCCTATATTTTGCCAACAATCGACCGGCTGATGACATATGCTAGAAAGTCTTAAGACAACGTCTTAATCACAAGTAAGCATTCAGTTGTCAAGGCTTGCAGATAGATTCTATCGATCGATCAGGTTGAAGAAAACCCTCTCGTCTTTTGAGGTACAATTCACCCATGTTCTAACTTACTACCTGTTGGGTGCTTTTAAAAAAAAGGTTGGTGGACTGGCTAACAGTGTCTAAAAAATACCTTACACAATGGGTAATCTCAAGGCCTTGCCCTGTCACAAAATGAGTTGATCGTTGCTTCTTTGAACTTATTTGCAACGAAGAATCCGATTGCAAAATCAGCGTTCCATCATCCAATGTCAGTTTAAATAGGTTTCAATGAATGCCACTCAAACTACCAATCATGAAAATGTCCTTATTCACCCACAGAAAACTGTTCCCATTCACACCCATACAATATTGTATAGATTTCTCACAAATTAGGATAATAAATTTCACCACTTACCCGGACAAACATCAGCAGACAATGGCCAAATAGGATTTGCGTACTCCTGCTAAATACGTCGACATTCCACTTGTGTGGGGGAATTATTATCAGAATCCTTTTGGCAAAATGGCATCGCCTGAATGAGATGATGTGCTGTGATCCTATGTGAGAAAATCTAAAGCACTTACAAATGGCATCTAAAATGATGAGCCACAAATAAATCCTTTCTCACATCCTTTTTTCGTTTTTTTCATGTCAAGCCACAATATGGTCACAAATGGGATGTGTAACCGAGAAGAGGTTCCCATTTTGTGCAAAACCCATCCTTTAGGGAGCGGTAAGCGTTCCATTGTCATGTTTCCCGCTTCAACTCTTCTACTTTACTACTCTAACGAGCGTTTAGCACTCCGCCTGACGATGAGGATGACGACTCTCTTGCAAAGTGCGGGTGGTGCACTTTTGTCCCAGTGGCGAAATGGAAAGATCCTTTTTTTTTGTGGTTTAATGCGTCGTAGATGTGCTTGTAATGTATTTTATTTCAACATCAAGAGTTCGTCATCATCATGATGTCATTATCCTCAGCTCAGCACTCTGTAGGATACACACAATGAAAAATGTTTGAATGACACTGTGAAGAGTGGATGGATGAAGGAGGAAAAAAAATAAAAAATTAGAGCACATGAACAAAACGAGAAAAAAGGAGAAAGAAAGGATAAAATCACAAAACCCTATGATGGGCTTACGAACTTATCCTCGAGTGGTCTTAAATGTGCGTTCGTTTGCCTTTTTCATCGTCCTATCTGCAACACTTGTTCAATGAGAAGATTTTTCTGCAAAATTGGATTTACAACAAAGGAAGTTAGATACATTTATGAATGGGAGCGGACGGTGCGGATTGAGGGGTGGTGCTTAGCGTATTACAAGTGTTTTGAGGTTTCTTCGGTAAATGGATGTTATGCCACACCGGTAGACGCACTACTTAAGCTGAGAACTTTGGATTCAATCGGTGGGGATGGAGAGTTTAAGTTAACAATTTCGACTTGGGACATTTTTTATGTCTTAACTTAAAACCGCTTATAGTTCAAAAGTGAAGACGGACACGATAAACCTTCAGCTGATCGTATAACTACTGCTTTTTCTTAGCTCCAGACCCATAAAGGCCCGTCCTCTTCGATACCGCAGATGGTATTTTCAGTTTTTCTGACCAAATGGACCAAATACCGATATCTGGTGCATGTCTGAAAAAGTTCAGAAAAACTGTTTTCAAATTACACCGTGAGTTTTCAACCATCACGCGGCAAAGCTGAATTAGTTGTCTCGGAGTCTTGAATTAAATCATCGTCCTATAAAGCTCAAGACTATCATAGGTAGGTGGAAGTGGTTGAAACTGGTTAACCTGCCAGAGACACAAATAGCGTCGGTGCGCCGTGTTGATACCACAACTCACGTGACCTGGATGTTGATGGGCGTAGCTAAGAGTGTAGTTTTCAGATCCGTCCTGTTGAGTTAATAAAATTGATAATGTTGCAGAATTTTATGTCAGAAATCTCAGATAGTTCCTTGAAAAAGGGTTTTTCGAGAGTGCGCTGCCTGGCTGCGGCTAGTGCTGGGCAGTCACAGAGGAAGTGGAATATGGTTTTCTTTTCGTGTGAATTGTCGCAACTGCGGCAGTGGGAGTTAAACGGGATGCCTAACTTGGCAGCGTGTGGACCAATTGGCCAGTGGCCCGTGCTAATTACTGTGATTCTTGCTGTCTCGATGCGGTTCCTATTAATTAGATCATTCGTTCTGTTTTTATTGTAGGCGAGCACAGGTTACTAGACTTTTCCACCTAGAGTTGGCAATAGAGAGAAAGTTTTGGAAAATGTTGCCCATGATGAGTCCCATCGGGGAGCAGACTGACTCCGAAAGGAAGACATCTAGAGTAGAATCACATTTGGCTAACGCGTCGGCTCTCTCGTTCCCCTCTATGTTGATTATCAAGACTATCAGAGGAAAAGGTGGTGAGTCTCGGCTTGAAATTCATTTTGATCTTTTCCAAGATTTGCCTTAGTGTGCAGATTTGGTCAATCGTTGATCTTCCGGACCGGAAGCCACAGCTTAGTGTGTTAAAGACGGGCTTCAAACGTTTTGTTGGCTTGACTCTGGCATACATATATCGTGCATGTCTTCATGTTATGTGCGTCCTTAGAAATATATTGGAACAGACCACAATTATTGGGTACTTTCTCGTCTCCCTCTCTATAAAGGTGCCACAAACAATGTTGGTGTTATTTGGGACTCAAACCAAAACCAGCTTGTTCAACTTTCCAATGTTCTAACCACTGAGTGACAGCGACCAGTGGTCGCTATCTAAGAACTTAAGACTGCCATCTGGATGGAGCATGTTAAGTGGTTCCCTTTCAACAGTCTTACTTCTCCGAACACGCACATATAAACATATATATCGCTCCATTCAATCAAAAAAAAAAGTCCAAAAGTATCCCTATTTTGGGCTTAAATTGGATGGATTGAGACTTAAGTTTTTAAGTATATTTAACCCTTCCGATGAGCCCATCGCATTTATTATACTTTGCGAGTCACTGGTGACAAAAGAAGTCTGATCACAGAGCAATTCTACCAATTCTTCTTAATGATTGAACAACCTATTCATGTGCCTTTAACCAAGTCTTTGTCAAACCAATTGTTCCATCCAGCTGCATCAAAGAGACAACACAGATCTTTGAATTTATATCAAGTAACGCACAGCTTTCGCTCTGTCAAGCGACAGTGTACATATGTCAAATATTGCGACAACCCAATTCCGAACTTCGACAATTTAGCAGGCCATATATCACGCCAAACAGAAACCGTCGCGTCGAAACAAAAATACACCAACAATCCAACAAGAAACAATTTCCTTTCAAGTTGTGTTCTTCTGTCCCGTTCATCGGGGTTCTTGAACGAAAAATTTCGTAAAATCAAGAGAAATTGAGAAGAATCTGCGGACACCCATTTTGCGTTCGATGAGAATTTCTTCACCCATAAATGAATCAGTCAATGGTATATCTGCAAATGCATCCATAAATCAGTGGCCCCATCTAGCCATAGGATCGTGTAACCGCCTTACACACTTAGGCGAGGAAATTTCACTAAAGCGCACGATCATCCATCCGCACACACTGCTCTATCCGTGATCCGTAAATCACGAGCTTGTCTAATTTCGAATTTTTGTAAATTGAATCTTCTGTTCGGTGTTGTCATCGTATATGGTTCGGTGCGATGAGGAATTCTTGGCATGCATCGAATGATCAGCGAATGAGATGGTATTGTACGAGGATGTGCAATGTTTTGGTGATCGTGTCAAGTATGTACATTGATCGGGAAGGTGAAATGTTTGGTGTAGTGGAATGACTTTGGTCAAATGCAAGAATGGACAGCCAAAAAGATTGCACAGTGATCTCAGTTCAGTGGAGGTTTTGTTCTGTAAAAATTACACAACTAGCTAAGACACGAACCGCCGCTTTGAGATATGTATTATTTTCATCAGATTAAGGATATTCCTTTGAAAGACGCGCAACAAATTTTAATTTCCGATACCAGTCCCCGCCCTTTACAGCCCACATTGGCTTCGCATCAAGTCGTGCAAAAAAAACAGCGAATGTCAATGCAGTGACTATTTAATTTTGCACAACCTACCGGAGTGTCTGAATGCCACCCCCGAAACCCTTACACGAAAATCCGCTCAGTCCTCATTCATTGCACCGCACTGTATGCTGTATTCAACAAAAAAGTGAAACGGAAAGAGGACAGAACAGAACGGTTTATTTTGATTCGCAAAAGGATAAAAACGATGAAAGTCCCTTTTGGCTTGACGTATGCGAGGAAGTAATTCATATGTCGGATGCGAGAGCTATTCCTCGCAAAAAAAAAATAAGGCGAAGGATGGTCTTTGCTTTCTCGTTTTTGAGTCGTTCTTTTTAATTTCGTTGACATTACTTTGACTACGATTTGATTACTTGCACACACCATACAGGACCCGAAGGTACACACACAACGCAGACTAGGTGTGGGTGTAGCCTCATTCAGAGGATGCGAATATGTGTAGAGTTTCAAGGAGATCCTGTGATTTTTTTAATGTAATTTTAAAGTGAAATATCCTTTTCGGTTCTTTGGCTGTGTATGCGATGATGGTGGGTGACATGTGACATGCGTTATCTTCTGCACGCTGATTGTGCTCTGTTACTGAGTATTCGGGAGAAAGGACGAAATGCCACCGTCGCCGCTGTTGTATGACAGATCTATCGCAATCATTGCGAGAAATTGAGCTGTCAAAATTTTTGACATTCGCATTATTCGTTTTTGAGGTTCTAGTTCTTTTTCATATGAAATGCAATGGTGTCGGCGCGTGACACCTTTACTCAGTCGTGTTTGGTTGACTCTAAGATGACAAACAAGTACACTAAAGGACATCACTTGACAAAGGAAATGAGAAGAGCAGATGAGAAATGAAAGAAAAAAAAAAATTGCAAAAGTGGAAAGAAAAACCAATCTTGTATCTCAAAGAACAAGAAATGAGATTTCATTATGAAATTGGCGCCTTTTTTCGCAACACAAATGTAAAATTCATAAGTCGTTCTGTTTGTTTGAAATCCGCTTTGTAGGAGAACTGTCAATCAAATGGCTTGGTAGAAGGACACAGCCTTGTTTGTCTGCTTGGTAATTCTTTAAAATTAAGGAGATTAGTGAAATTAACTTTAGATTTAACATTTGGCCAGGGATTGTAATTTTTAGCGCACTTTCTTCGCTCGTCAGTGTTTCAAGGATGTTTTGCTGTTTTTTCAAACTTTATGTGTGGGAAATTAAAGGAAGGCGTAGTGACTTAACCGACTTTACTGCAACAGTTTATCAAACACAACAATCTAGTCCAAAGTTCGATAATCCAAGTCAACGCTGAAGACTGCAACTGGATCCAGAACTTGTCTGAACTTATAACCCTGCAAGACCGTACCTACCGAGACTCCGAGGCATAATTTTTCAGTAGTATTTCAGTAACAATATCGATTCCATCGGTTCCAAGGAGCGATCTGGTTTCCTGGTATTAGAAAAGCATTCGTCTCATCAATTCCGAAATTTATTGCGAAACCTTAAGAAGCTTACGGAAATCTATATAGAACTGTCGACATGGCCTCTTGACTTAAAGAATGTGTCAACTCTAAAAAAACGCTTGTCCTCACATAGACGGAAAACTGCAAAAGACGTGAAAAGTTAAAGAACTTAACCTTCATCTGGACTTGGCGCCATCCAGCTTTCATTCTCTCCCTAGGTTAGGTTAGGTTAGCTTAGGTTTAAAGGGTGGTGGCGTGATGTGAAGATTTCATGGATTGATGTGTTCAAAAGTATGTGTTCAAAAGTAAAGGAATTCAATCATTTAGTAATCTATTGCTCTTCTGCCTAAGCCGCCTTGAATCTAGTTTGCAGTTTGAAATAGTCTTTGGTGGCCCAGGTCACTAAAAATGTATGCACCTGGGGCTTTTTTTTACTGTTTCTACTGTCCTCTTCCGCGTCTATGTCGCCACAGCCTCTACAAAGGTCGGCCACACTTAGCCGCATTCTCCTTAGATGGGCCGCCAGTAGGTAGGTGGGATCTATTTAGCCAGTGAGTTTAGGTTAGTGAGTACCCATTTCTTTGCTTCTCCCTTGTGGCTACATCTTCTGATAGGGGTGTGTTCCATTTCTCATCTACACGTTTCCAGAAGTCTTACCGCACTTCTTGTTTTAGAACCTCTTTAGGGCTCAAAACTGGGTGATCGACCATTGTTTGGTTCGGTTTTGATCCTTTTTTTGCCATTAATTCCTCTTTGTCTCGGGATCCAAATGAGTGAGACTTTGTGGTGGCATTGACGATGCTTAGCTATCGATGAGGTCCGTGTAGAAAGTGCACGACTATTCAAATCTTGTGCTAAAAAGTCCTTCTAATGGTTACATTTACAGCCACTAACTATGAAGAACTTTATGAGTTAGCTAGGGATAAAAACCTTACTCCACAAGTGACAACCCGCCATGGTTTTAACTTTTTCCAAAACAGTCTTCACCTTCTAGATGGTTCTGCAAACTATGCAGCCACAAACACTCATTCATCGTACAGTAGGCAAAACATCTGTCAATAAACATCCAAACGACACTCCTTTTCGATTATTATCCAAGTCTACACCAAAGATCGAACCCAAAACAAATCCCCGGTGGCCACTTCATTTTTGTTTAAAAAATTCAAACCCGGAGTCGGTCCTTTTTCAATACCCATGCTTACGTTCTGAAGAAGAAAAAAAGTGAAAATAAAAATTATGTTGTTACACCCGAAGCCATTGTTCGTCCAGAGGTCATCACAGTCCTAATTAAGGTCATCCAAAAAAAAGGGAATAAAAAGATATAAAAAACTATTAAAATATCCGCTCTAATTTTTTTTCTATTCAATTCTTAAGGATTTTTGGGAATAAAATTCAAAAATATATTCAAATTCCCCCGGTGACTATGGAATCAAAGAAAAAATTCCCACACACAGCTGGACAATAGGCGCTACCGATCTCTGATCACACAAAAGATGATGACCAACTGTTCACTGCAGTCCCTTATTGTAGGTACAATAGATAATGCAAAGAGAAGTTGGGGTGACTCTCACGTCTAACCGAAGAAGCCTTGTGCGAAAATCCAACCCCTAAATCTATTACGAAAACAAAGGCGTCGAAGAAAATGCAAAAAAAGAAATAGTCCTTCCAGGACACACAGAGAAGAGATGTAAATATTTTTGATTATGCACGGTAAGAGGATTTTTGCATTTCTACGAACGGGGGGAGAATTTGAATACAATTTGGGTAAGAAGTGGAGTAGAAAATACAAGAAAGGATCTTTGCACAAGTAATCAAGCGCGAGGATCAAAGGCATCAATAAATAATCAAGACGTGAGTTCTTGTTCGATTTTGCATTGGAAAAAGGATATCGAAGAAGAAATTCATTTTATTTTCGTTGACAGTTTTTGTGATTTTCTTTTCAATATTCACGCCTAGTTAGTCCTTTACGGTTGCCTGCACAATGCAGTGCGCGCAAATTTAATAATCCAAAATTGGGATACTTTCAGTGTGATTTGAATATCCTTGCAGCTGCGGAATAAGTGAATAACCAAGAACAAGCGTGATCATGCAAAATTGCCAAGCGTATCCTGTGGGTAAGTAAATAAAAATCAAAAAGCCATGAAATTCTGAAATTCACCTGTTCGTGTCCTTTGAAGGGGTTGTTTGCCAAAGGAACCCTTTGTGGAGAATTTTTTCCATTGAGAGGAAATCAAAAACATGACGCGGTAATTATAACTCCTTGTGGTATTTCTCGATTGTCAAACTCTGTCACAACAGGGACATACACCACACCCATGCGTGCGTGCGAGGGTGAGATGATTTCTTCCCCCGTTGTTGGTGTGGTGGTGCTCTATGGGAATTTTCTTGTACAAGTAATTTCTGCTTCCTTATTGAGTTTGACCATCGATGCGCAACTGAATTGTTTCACACAGAGAGTTGCGGACACCCACAACTGACAATAGAATCCTTGCTTGCATGCAGAGGGGTTGTTTTGATTGTTGGTTAGTTAATAAGTGTTGTCTGGGACAAACACAGTGTCCGTGGTTGGAAACACTTAAAATTGTAATTGCCTTTGGTTGATTTGAAATGATTTTTAAATGAGACAATTGCGTTGTGGTTGAGTAGGGGTTTTGAAGTGCAGAACATGCCAATTATTGTTTGTTTCCTGTTCTTGGAAGAGAAGTTGATTTATCAGAGTCATTTCGAGCGAAAGTAGGACTTATAGCCATCCGCCCGGTCGTGGGAAAAAATAGTTTGTTACATTAGGAACAGAAAAGAAAGTTAAAGTCTACTACCAAAGTTGTTTGTCTCCGAAATATAATTGGGAAGCACGCATAGTAAGTAAGATCTTCCCGAGACTTTAATTAAGAAGAAGCTATGGAGGGCTTCTAATGGCTAGAAAGAGTTGATCGTAGTTATGACATCGCTATGTTCGAAAGAAATACTGTGAATTATAAGCAATACCAATAATGCTCCCCAGTTATTCTGGACCCCAACCTCTTATCTAGAAAGAAAGTCTCTTCGCAGGAGTTCACGTGCATACAGATGACCGCTCTCCTTATAGTTAATCGTTGATTAAAAGCCCGTTTAAGTGCAACTTGTAGAGTTTTGTTACCTTTGACCTAACCACTATCTGACCAACCATTCATAGTTGTGATCACGACTTAAGGAATGCTGCAAAAAGGAAGTAGCACATGCCTTGTGGATGTTCTCCTCCCTGATTATGTTATCAGAACTCCCCTACGTTTCTGAGTTATCGTCGTGTTTTAAGATTAATTGTCTAGTTCCAGCATAATCTCTAAAATGGTATTTACCAAACGTAAATAAGATGTGTCATCCGATGTGTTCCGAATTCCAGCTCATCTCATCCGATCTGCAAGTTGATGACGCTGTCATGCGCGTAACTTCAATAACCTTACTAACCCGTGGTTCATTTACTTTGACCCATATTGACGTACTTCTGTTGTCCATGTATCACATCTCTATTGTCTAGCTAATATGCCACACTACTGAGGTTATCTTCTGCCCAATCCAATGGATACATTCCATGCAAGTTCAATGTTTTCCCTGTCATAAAATACCGTTCAACAGAGTTTCTCTAACTGCACTTAAACTCCAGAAGGTTATCACATTTAACGTTCTCAACTTGACACCTTTAGTGCCAATTTCGTTGCATTGCCATCTCCATTACTGATGGCCCCGCAAATGTATTCCACAACAGACCCCATTGGGAGGGGAGCCACCACACCGATACATAAGATGCGCGCATTTCTTCCAACTAATGCGCCAGCAATAAAAGTGTCAACTAGTCCCACAAGCACCACTTTAATGACCAATATAGATTCCGGTACCGGTGTGCGGTGGCCCTGATGCTCCATTGCCAGCGTCAAAGCGTCGAAAACAGCTAAAACAACTGCCAAGACCCATCTAATTGAAATTACTCACCCTAAAAAATTGATGTCGAAGATCGTTAGAGGACAAAAGTTCAGCTTGCGGTAGCGCTGCCGCGCAGAAGTGGCCAAGTGCTTGTCGAGCTATTTTTAGAACCGGTTGTATCTTGCGTGTCTACCTATGAGGCGGGCACTCTGCTCATGGCGAAAATTGCAAAACAAATTGAAAGACAAACACACTTACTCTACTCACACGCAGAGACACACTCAAGCAATGTTGTTTCTAGATTAGGAAAAGAGGTTGCGACCTCTCTGTGATGCTGGCACTGGCAGATATCCCCTTGCGTCCATTCTCCGTTCGAATGACGAAGATAAGCGCCATTTAAATGCGCGCTCTGCTTATCGCATCATTCTGCTGCTGCCCGATAGGGCTGACGAGTTTAGCTGGCTAATTTGCTGAAAACGTTTTACTGCCTCTGTCTGCGATGATGATGATGCTTTTGACAGATGTGTCGGGAGGCGTCTGTCAATCAAGTTGAAGATGCGCAGTGTGGATTTTGGATTTCTTTTACTGTGTCGAATTGGATGGAGAAAAGTGTGGCGTTTGTCTGTTGGCAGGAATGAAGGAGAAGGCTTGTTTTTTTTTTAAAACTCTGATGGACTGAAGGAATGATAAGAGAGACTGAGGACCACCATCGAATTGCATGTTTCCTGTTTGAAAGTCTTCGGTTACGATAGAATTTATCTAAGGAAATGAAAGAAATGCATTCATGTATCCAAGGGTTGAGAGCTATTTTTATTGCTGAAATCTGCAGTGAATAATACTTTAATCAATGGCGACTGGTGATTCATCGATCGATTGGTTTATAAATAGGATCCTCATCAACAAGCTTTATAAATACGACAACGTGGTGTTTTTGTTTAGACCTTTGACACGGAATTAGTACATGTTTGTGTAGTATCTATCGATTGTCAATTGTATCTTTACAGATGTAGCACAGTACATCAATCAGACGATTTCTGCAGAAGCTGTAGAGACAAAAAAGAAATTGAGTCCATTAAATATGGTTTGTGCCATTGTCCAACTGTCTAGGAGTGACGACTAGCCTGCATAGATCTCAAGTTATTTGATAGCTTAGGCGACTTGTCAAAGATACCACTAAGAGACCTAAAACTATTCGTATTTTAGTTAGATACGTATTCTACCTAAGGCCTAAACGCCTTCAAGCCTAAGCCTAATCTCGCCTATCTATCGACTGTTTGTGTCGCAAAGAGTGATTGATTAACTACAGACATTATCAAATCTTTAGCTGTTATACTAGACCTTCGCCATTGCTCAGTTGTTAGTGCGTTATAGTTGACAAAGGCTCAAGCCTCAGAAAATCAATCTCAGCAAGCAATGCAAAACTTCAAAAGTATAATTCGTCATGAAAAAGTTTCTTAATTCGCTGCTCCGTGTCGGCAAACAAAATATTGGTCCCTTTCGTTAGTGGTGACGCTATTGTGCTAAAGATTTTGTTCTTATACCGTCTTTAGACCTGAACCGACCTTGGATGGCGAGGATTGGCCTTAAACATGATTTGTTGAAGCAGTACAAAGCAATCAAGGGCATACCAGGGCACGAGGATGTTGGGTGGTAAAAATAGGTGAACATCTCGCCTTGCTTACTTAATTTCGAAGAGTGGTATAAAGCTCTAATAGAGGAAAACAACCCTCGGACCTCTTAAGATATTTTAGAACATGGAGGCAATGGCCTACAGAATTCTGTTAAAAGACAGAAAATTTCTATCATAATACTCTGTTGTACCGGTACAAGCTACGCATAAGAAGACCTTTGCATGGGTTGTCGTGAGGAACTTCATGAGGTTGATTGCCCTCAATCTCTGCATGTAAATCTAACCTAACCAAAACTATCTAGAGAAATCTCATCCCGTTTGACGGTCTCCCACAATATTAAACAACATCCGTTCCAATGAATCTTGCGGCGGAAGATATAGTTCAAACAAAGTGATCTTTTATCCTAAAAGACCGCAAATATGACGTAGAATACAACAGCAGCCATCAATAGACAATAATTTCGCAGTGACAAACCTAAAATCAGAGAGACTTCCCTAAACGAATAGAAATTCAAAAATCCGTAAATAACTATTGAAGTGCCGTTTTATAGGAATTCGAAACAAAAGATGCAAACCTTGTGTGCTTGTGCTCTACAAAAGATCAAGAAGATACATTACCGTCTGTGTATAGAAACCTCTTTTGTGGATCCTTATCTTGTTTGAAAACCACCCTCGGTTTCATTGTTTTGTGTGGTTTTCTCAAGGATCTCTTGACATAAACATTTGTCCTTGCGCTGCATAGACTTTTGCATCATCATCCTGCTGGGGATTGTGAAAGGACAAAACCACAACGCATGTGATCTTTATCGTGTGGGTGATTAAAGAACCAAAACCAGATATTTTTCTCAATCTAAGGCGGTATTTGTTTACAAACTCGGTTGTCCGTCAGTCTCAGCTTTGTAAGGGATGATTATCCTTCAATTTCATCTTTGAAATCGCTTCAAATTCAATACAATGCCACTGGTCAATCCATTCAGCCCCGATGGGTAAATTATTTCAAAAAAAGTGAAACTTTCGAACATAAAAACCGCGCGTATAGTAATGAAAACATCATGTATGCGAACGCTAATAAATGATTGTAATTGACTTCCCCGTCTTCCTCTATCCAATTGATTGATTGATATCTCAATGAATTTAAAGATCAGATTTTTCAAACCTGCAAACGATCATCGAAATCCTGGGGCGATGTTAATTTGAATAAATAAAAAAAAAAAAGACTGACCGACCGAAACGAAATTGAAAAGAGTTGTAATTTAATAAAAAAAATAAAATAGGCGAACAATATCGTTACGGATCAGTATGAGGCTCATTGTTACCGATTGTTGGTGGAAAAATGATGAGGGCACCTTCCGTCAAAAGATATCTTAATATTTTCGCCTTTTAAGAAGCGGAACTTGTTCTTCAACCAGCACATCCAGCTGAGTCGTGTGTCGTTAATCAAGTACCGTCCGACTGGTTTGGCGCACACAATGCCACCAAAGATGATGCGAATCAAATTAACGTGATTGACAGAAGTGATCTGTCAAATGTTGTGATGTCATATGGAATTCATGGCGATGGGAGGATGAATGTGAGAATGAGACTGAGACTGAGACTGAGACTGAGACTGAGACTGAGACTGAGACTGAGACTGAGACTGAGACCGAGACTGAGACTGAGACTGAGACTGAGACTGAGACTGAGACTGAGACTGAGACTGAGACTGAGACTGAGACTGAGACTGAGACTGAGACTGAGACTGAGACTGAGAATGAGAAGAAGAATGAGAATAAGAATGGGAATGAGAATGAGAATGAGAATGAGAATGAGAATGAGAATGAGAATGAGAGTGAGAATGAGAATGAGAGTGAGAATGAGAATGAGAATGAGAATGAGAATGAGAATGAGAATGAGAATGAGAATGAGAATGAGAATGAGAATGAGAATGAGAATGAGAATGAGAATGAGAATGAGAATGAGAATGAGAATTAGAATGAGAATGAGAATGAGAATGAGAATTAGAATGAGAATGAGAATGAGAATGAGAAGAGGAATGAATCAGGACGACAAGCCCAAATACTCCACTTCGTGGAAGGTAAATCGGCCTTAAAACTATGATACGCACGACTGCCATAAATGTTCGTGAAAAGACCATTATACGTAACAAAAATCTGAAAGAAAGTCGGCCAATTAGTATTCGAAGTTTTCTTTAGTTTTTGGTACACTTTCACAAAACGATCGAGAATCGTTTGTTCCGAGGACTCATTAATATTCGCATAGAAAATTAAATTCGTTTCACGAAAACGTCTGACGCCCTTCCCAACTTTGCCTTCAATATTTAAATCTCTAACCCATTGCACATGGAAAAACCAGAGCTATCCCATCCCTTTTTGCATTTTTATGTCACAAAATTTTTGTCAAAAATTCAATTTCCCAGAGGACTGTTTCACGCCTCATTATTTAAACCTTACCGAGGACAAAGGATCACAAGAAAATATTCAGTTATGCCACCCAGGTATGTCCACCGATCGGTCACGAAATTGTTACAAAAATGTCCTTACACACAGAAAAACAGTGATCTTTTGACCTTTTCGCTTGAGTGGATAATCGTCGCTATCCCTGAAGGATTTTTCGATTTTTTCGAAACGGACATTCGGTCGTTTTAGCTCGGGAAAAACTAATTATTGAACGTCTTCCCAAGGAAAAGCATAATCTGATTACGTATCTGGGAATTTGTGTTTTCACTTAGAACTCGAAAAACTGGGGTCGGTCGACATATGCAAAACCGCCTTGCAGCAATCAAACTAGGGGAAGGATCCTGAATAAAGCAATTATTGATTATTTTTCATATTCTAATGGAATTTTGTAATAAAATTGATTTTCTTTAGTTGTTTTCGGGAATTGAAATGCCACCGAAGGATCCATTTGCAATTTGACAACTTCGAGAGGGTGGCTAAAAATTATGACGTCATAAAAATGATATGACAATTGCTTGAATGTCATAAAAGCAAGTTTTTTTTTTTTATTGAAAGGAGTGTTCTCTTCATTCAGGTGGTGTAGAAGCACTTAAGGATCCACAAGGAGTACCTACTGTCACCCTCACTTATTCACTTAGTACAGTCTGAAGTGACAGCACAAGCTGGCAATAAAATCACGATAACTCTTCAAATAGATATTTTGAACGCAATGCCGGGAAGGGGTTGTACGATCACTTTTGTGTTGACAAAACATATAAATTTGATGTTCCTTGAGGTATGACGGGGATGTGCAGCAGCAGAGCATCATTTGATGACAGCGCGGAACATCTTGGAAGGGGAGATTTATCAGCTTCCAACGATGAAGACATTTTTAGTTGAAGTGGCTCCTCTGTGGAAATGAGGGGAGCTCGGAGCTGACTGACATCTGCGTTAATTGCATTTTTGGGATAATTTAGGAAGCGATTTTTGGAAATTTATTAGCACATTAAGATTAAGTGACATTTCAGGACGCCCTTCGTAGATGGATGTGGAATGACGTAGTTTTAGTTTAAATTTTACTTGAGGGGTGGGGAAGTATTAGTCTGTGTCTGCTGTTGGATGCCTGGTTGCAGGTGGAATTTAAAATATTTTGTTCAATTAAGGGCTCTGATTGGAAGCTGCAGCAGTGGGATTTTGACATCAAAGTAGGTGCTACAAGTCTAATGTTGAAATGAGGCAATAACAACTGAAATTTTCTAGTATAGCCACAAGGTCTGCTGCCACAAAGCGGATTCTATCAGTCTTAGTACAACGATGCCATTGCAGGAATGAGAAGCATTCTCTCTATCTTAGTATGAACGAGGTGAGAATAATTCTAAAGGCTTTTGGAGACGTGGTTTTATTCTTCCTTTTACCACTCCTCCTTCGAGGATTACTTCTTCTTATTAGCCCAAGAAGGTGGGGATTGATGGCTCCCTGATTTTTTTGTAGTACAGTAGGGAATATGCCATCCGTTCTTAGTTCAATGGCCGTGGTGATGGCTGTGATTCTTGCTGTCTCGGTGCGAGTTCTATTGATTAAGTCATTCGTCCTGTTTTTATTGTAGGCGAGCCATATCTGGGACATATATGGCACAGGTTTCTAAACTTTTCCACTTAAAGTTGGCAACACAGAGAAAGTGTTGGAAAATGTGTCCCTTGATGAATCCCATCGGTGAGCAGCCTGACTCCGCAAGAGAGGCATCAAGTGTTGAACCACATCTGGCTAGCGCGTTGGCATTCCCCTCTATGTTGCTATGACCCGGAACCCAGAGGAGAAGGGTGTTGAACTGAGCGTTTGCCTGCATTATAGTTTCCTAACACTGTTTTACTAATTTAGAGGACGAAGTAGGTGAATGGAGCGCTTTAATGGGAGCCTGACTGTCAATAAAGATTCTTATGCTATTTGTGGTAGTAGGGCTGAGGCTAAGTATCTTGTAGGCTTCTCTAATCGCTAGTACCACCGCCTAAAAAACACGTGAAGAGCCTGGAAGGCGATACGATTTGAATACGTTCAGTTCCGCTGAGAAGACACCTGCTCCAACGCCACACACCATCTTGGAGCCGTCGGTGAAAATCGATACTTGGTAGTTTGATGAAGGTAGGTTATTGTTCCATTCCGACCTTTCCGGAAAGTGAGCGTGAATATTGTTATTAAATTTGAGTGTAGGAGTCGTGTAGTCAATTACGGTCGAGGCTAAATCCCTGGGCAGCAAGTCTTACTGTGGCCATAGGGTTTTGGGGACCAAAGCCCAGATTTTCTTAGTCTGATAGCACTACACGAAACGATGTATTTGATGTGCAAGTCCAGGGGCAGGATATGGCGGAGCACGTTGAGAGCTTCTATCGGACTCGATCGTATCGCTCCTGTAATCTCAACGCCAGCCGTTCATTGGACTCTGCTAAGTTTTGTGGTGTTGTAGGTTTGCTTAAGGCAGGCCACCACACGAACGAACCATAAGTAAGGATGGGACAAACTAGGGCAGTGTACATCCAGAGGACCATCTTAGGCTGGACTCCCCTACAGGCATAGAAAGCGACGCATGCTTTCTTTACTCTGTGTTCTAGATTAAGTTTCCAGTTGAGCTTGCAGTCAAGTATAACGCCAAGATACCTTGCACTGGGGGATAGAATGAGTGTTTGGTTGTTAAGAAGTGGAAGCTTGAAAGTCGGTATTTTGTACTTGGTGATGAATGGCATCAGTTCAGTTTTACTCAGATTAACGCCAAGTCCACAGCTTTTGGACCAAGCGCTTAGCTTAGTCAGAGCCCTCTCTGTGATTTCATCTTCTACGTGTAGTAAAGGCAGGATAATTGAATCAATTTGAGACTTAAAAACTTAAAGCTAACACGGTGCAGATACTCTTAAGCTGTCAACTGTCTGTTTTAAACTCTACAGCGAAAAACTACTAAAATGAACGAACTCGTAGTTTTCGATTCCAAAAGAAAGTCTGCATTCAAACGAGGATGGTTAGTTACGATGAGTCTTAAACTGACTACGGCTAACGACAGCTGAGACATTATCAGAGACAGACCCCCGCTTAAAAATAATAAAATCATGTCAGTTCTTCTAGAAATAGCTACATAACTTCTGAATAAAAGTGGACAAAACTAATGAGAGTCGGTCCTAAAGGTAAAACTAAAAGTTCTTCTCAAGAGGGTTTTCAAGTGCTCCAATCCTGAAAGACTCGTTAGTTAAAACTTTAAAGACAGTGGCATCGATTTATATATGGACTTGAACTCTTAAATTTTTATTAAAAAGTTTAAAGCTCTCTTTTGCCCCCAAAAACACTCGAAAAAAATAACAATTGAAACTTTGCACCTCTTTACTTTCCCAGGATAACCATCGTCTCCTTTTCAATTAATTAAAATTCACATGCTCAGTCATAATGGCGACACTCAAAATGGATATGCTATCAAAATTATAGATCATACCCTTGGGGATATTGTAACGGATGCGGATATTTGCCATACTTGCCATAGTGACACCACTTTCAAATTATTATTATTCATTTCACGAGTATTTCACATGCCAAGATTTAACAGTAATTACACACTACCAGGGCGACAAAAACCCACGTCCTTCTGTGGCAAGGGTTGTGACCAACCAAATAAATGATGGAAGACCACAAAAATATGAAAATCCATGTCGCCATTGAGGGTGGTTCAAGACTCAAAATCGATGCTAACCCCTTTCGCACATCCACCTACAGATATATATATATTAACAGGAACTTTGGTGAATGGGATCCTTGAGGTAGCAGTGATTGAACATACCCACCGGGATTAATGGGGGATGACGTATCGACACACACGTGAATCACAGATAGTTACTGCAATTGTGTACGCGGACTTAGTGGGATTAGTTGCAAAAGGATGTTTCTTTTTTTTTTGTTCTGCAAAATAATGAAACGAAATTAATCATCGAATGGTCATAGTCGCCATAGTTCACCACACTCAATCACATAACTCAATAAATTGGAATTCTAACAACCACTGAGTGATATATGCACAAAGACGTGTGTGTAGAGCTTTACAAATCGACCTGTTGGGCTGGGTGGACGGACTATCGCGAGAGTCCGAGGAGGAGATGAAGGAAAGAGGAACCACACAGTGGTGTATTGTGAAGGGCAACATGTTAACCATATTAAAGTGTTCGGTGATTAATTACGCTCTCCGTCTGGGAGATTAATTGAAATCAATCAAAACCGAAGTTAACTAATGGTGGCGAGAGTCTATCTGATTGACTTGGAGTGCTTGTGTTTGTGTTTCTAAGGTGGATTTTGGAATGAATTGCATTCAGGTAACTGAAGAGATTTTTTTTTATTAGCAGTTTGTTGGGTTAGGAACTAGAGTTCTCAATTTTACAACGAAACTATGGTTCGCTCTTCGGTGGAAAATGGGAAGAGAGTCAAAAGATGGAACTGCAAGGAGTTGGTAGAGAAGATAAATAGACTGTCCAGCGACGTCGACCTAGTCTGAAGAGTCTAAATACAACGACTTAGATGGCTGACAGCGTTTCGACCCGAAGAATCTTTGAATCCATGAAGCAGTAGAGGCAGACCGCGACTCAAGTGGCGCGCACAAGTCCTCAAGGGGTCCTCAAGTAACTTGTGATGCGAAACTGGAGGCAGCTAACTAACGAACTTCTATGGCTTTCAAGACTTGAGTGCATATGCGTCGAAAATGTTCCGAAGTATTCCAAGCCGAATGCCAGACCTACTAGACATAAATGGTGTGTCTATCTATACTCACAGACAGCCATGTGGCTCCTAAAGCACTAAGTTCCAACTTGATGATTTCAAAATCCATAGAGTGCTGTTTCAATGCCTTTCAGGACTTGGCTCGCTACAACAAAGTCTTCCTTTGCTGGGTAGGATACCAGGGCATGAGTGCATTAAAGGTAATGATGTTGCTGATTAGCGTGCCAAAAGGAATTCTTCAGAGACTCATGTAGGACTCGAGCCCTTCTTCGAAATGTTTGATTCCGCGTTCAAGCTTATTCCTAGAAATTAGGAGAACAACATGTGCCTTTCCTATGACGAAAACATTCAGGAGCTCAAGCAAGCTAAAAGAACTGTCAGTCGTTTTCATAAGAACTCCTACAACACCCTGAAATTTAACAGAGATCAGGAGACTCTTGTGGGTTTCCTTTCCGACCACTTCCATCTTAGATACCACCTAAGCAAGATAAGCTTCATTCAATTCAATTCAATTCAAGAAAATGAATGCGGACTCTGCCTAGAGGAGGATGAAACTACTGAGCACACACTTTGTGAGTGTTTCCCTCTGTGTAGCTAGGTTTCAAATCTTCGTTAAGGGAATCCTCACTTTGCAAGCTTTAAAAAGTGCAAAACGGATCAAAACGGTTTCTTCCTCGCCATTCCCGAGTAACTGGGTCGCCATGGCTCAGTGGTTAGAGCGTTTATCATCTGAGCAAGCTGACTAAGGTTCGAGTCCTAGGAAACATTTCAAACAAGATGGTCTGTTTCGATATCCCTTTGTACACGTTCATATGTAGGTACATACCTTCCTGAGTATCTACGAATACTGCAAGCACGAATTGCACGTAAGTCCCCTTACCATGAAATCCCTAACTTTCCATCTAGCCAACCTAAACACTGGTGATACATGTCTTGTGGGCGTCACGACATTAACCAAAATGCGCAGCAAATTAACGTTTTCAAATTCCAAGACCTCTCTCCAACCCCAACACATTGTTATGATCATTTTGTGGTTAGCTAGCGCACAGCTAGAGCGCCCATACCTTGTCTTGTCGTAATGAGAGAAATGGGTTAATTAGGATCGGCTTACATTCAGTCTAAGCGCGGACTTAGGAAAAGACCACCATTTACCCTTCGCCCGCCGCCATTCATTAGTCACAGCAGGTTACACTCAATCGTCGTTTGATGGGAGCTACGCGCCTACAGAGTATTTGTACTCCGAATGCGAAATCAAATTCATCACTCTCGATGATGATGAATGCCCATCAAACCTACATACATACATCCATGCATGGCCATCCTAATGAAGTTGTCCGTCGATCGGTATGTCCGTCCATCCGTGAGACAGACTACATCATAAACAACAGACAACAATGAGTAAGGGGGCACCCATTTGACTGCGGTTAACTGGCGGCGAATTCGGAATTCCTCCATCACGGGACAGCTCAAGTTGAGTGATTAATGATCAAGCCTGGCTCTCCATATGCTCCAAATGAGCCGTCCAGCATTGTTTACGGATTCGTATATACCGTGGCCCGATTATCGCGGTGTCGAATCAAAATATAACTTGATTAGGGCTTCATTAGCGCCTGGTTGTGAAATTCGATCGATTAACTCGAGCTCCGATTGTGGTGATGTTGAGTGAAAGAAAGACCCGAGGCTCATTATGCTAAGTGGACGCAAGGAGAATTATGCTAAGTGACCAGGTGGCGGTGAAGGTATGACGCCTTCTTAGGGTAAAAACCGGAGAAGAATATGAAATTACGCGTTGCTCCCCAGAAGGGGACGTATCGAATGCGTTTGTACCCATGCGAAGGTATACCGTACAACTGTTTACGGCTTCCGGAGGTGACCAAAGGGTCAGCGTTTATGTTATGCGTGGGGTGTTGTGTCGGATTGTCAGGCTTGTGCATTGCGGTTGTCTTCCCATTCAGGTGGACGAAATTGAGCTGTTTACCAGCATTAGCATAATGTGTCATCGTTTTGCATGTCGTTACTACAGAATGAGAGTCTTACAACGGTTGCGATGGCTGCAAATGGTTTCCATTAAAGGGGGGCGAACGCATGTGTTAATGTGAGAATTAACAAGAAATGCAATCTAATGGTCTGGCATTGGTTAGCAGATTAATGCTCACTGTTAGGCTATGAAGGGAAGTGGGAAGTAAAATGGTTTCCATTCGTTACAATTCGGGATAAGTGAAGTGGAAGCTTCGGGTAGCTCTTGAAAGGTATCAGAGACTGGAATGGGATTTTAAAGGGGTTGTCATAAAAGTGATGGAGAAGCTTTTGTATGGAGATCAATGACATGGAAGGCTGTCTGTGGAGAGAATAGTGGTTTAAGAGAAAATTTGACACATTTTGAGGACGCATGAGAAGTTCATGAAGATTTTAAGCTTGAGTTTCGAAAAATGAAGAAATTACGCTGTGGTGAGGTGACATTTATCAGAGTTCCAGTCAGATGACAATCTTTTCAAAAAAACTTTGACACTGTGTAGGAGATACTTAGCTTTGTGGCTTGGTCGCAACTTGTAATCGTCGTTGGCTGTGCCATTTTAGGTGGGTTCTTATGGTTCAGCTTAAGAAATCTCTTCTTAACAACTCCCAGTGAAATGTGGACTATTTTAACAAGTGAGCCTCCCGGGCCCAACTCCATCGCTTCATGCTTTTAATTAAGCCTGTGACCGCAACCCTTAACAGAACAGCACACTGATCCATGTCACAACTATCACTCCCAGTCAATTTATATTATTCACACCTGCTTACTAAACCCCAAGTCGAAACCCCTCTTCGGAAGAGAAAAAGGGCAGGCCACCATTAAACCCTCGCACTATGACTACCGTGGCACCTATGCCAAACTGCAGCTGCCATTCTATTATTCATGTCTTGACATATCGTCCATCGCCATCAATAATTAATTGGTTTCGATTAACACAAATAGTCACTTTACCTAGTTGACGTTCGTAGAATACTGTTGATCTGATAACCGAGCTTCGTTGTCGTCTAACCCTCTTTTCAGCTTAGTTCCCGACATCACCCAGTGGCTTCATCATATCCAGCCAATTATGCCGTTTGACATTTTCATGTTGAAAACTTTTCGGCACGAATGTCCATTTCATTCATTCCAATTCCATTGAAGGAGTCAACAGAAAAAAAGGACTATCGGAGAAATGTCATCCATAGCTATCGCGTGACAACAAACAAAAGCTTCGCCACCACAATCGATGGACTTTTGTGTGAGTGTGTGGATTTGATATGGCGCCAATTATTAGGACATTGCATTGGACACACAATAGCGGTGAGTGACTGTTAATTTATTGGATCAGGATATCCATTTATCATAGTGCTTTGTGTTGTGGGGCGACCAATGGGTAAATGCAATTAGCACCCACTCAAGCGAATCGTTTTGTGAATTGAAATTGATTTTCGCAATGGAATTAGTTACAAACGGAGTAGTTTGACTGTTGACTTTAAGGGTTTGAAAGGATCTAAACGATCCAAGGGTTCAATTTATTAAGAGAAGCTTTTCAATCCGCATTCCACCTCGATAGTGGCTACAAACGACTTGAAGCCATGTATTTTCAGTATGTATTGTTCCAAGGATCCTATCTGGTATAAGTGGACCTTTTCCTTTGAATGTTATTTGGTCGAGACCCCAATACCCCAAGGATAACGATTTAAATCATTGTCACAGCCCTTAATTGCATCACTCTCAGCATCAATCTTTTGAAATTCGCAACAATATTCGACTGCAACGTGAGATATAACCCTTATGTCAATATGACCTTATCCGACGCAATTATGATCTTTTATGTCTAACTCCCCTTGCAAATGGAAATAACCTTTCTCGGACATTAGGACACACAATGGCAATTTATGCTTGGCGCGCAGATTCTCTGTTGACCTATGATCAAGATTTGAGGCTGTGCATCCTCTGCATCACATTTTCACCCCAAGAATGCATACATATGTCATTATTTGCTTATAGGGAAATTTCAAGACGAAGGGATGCAAATGACAGTAGACAAAAGGAATAAAGGCAAGGGGTGGCAAATATCACGCGTAATTCAGAAAACTGTTGACCTTAGCTTGGCCATCTGCCCGCTGAAGGTGATGGTCAAACATCCTTCGAAGGTTCTAAGAAGATCATTAATTTTATTTTTATTTTTTTTCCTTTCGCTTGACTTCGCAAACAATTTGGCATTGAAGGATGATTGTTGTCTGTTCGACATTTCGATGGACGATGTCCTGTATGTACTTGGTAGATTGGAAAATTATGGTAAATATCATTTTAGGATATCAAGGAGTATATTCACATCAAAAGGGTTAGAAGCTCAGCTCTACATATTCAAAAGTAAAAAAAAAGGAAATCGTTAAGATGGATCCTTTTCGCCACGGGATATTCTTTACGATTTGTGTACCCAACACACAAGCAAGGGTGAGAAATTGACCATTAAAGGGATTGGCGAGGATTTTTATCTTCCGTGTCTCTTTCGAAGAGATGAGTGACAAAAATCAAAAAAAATCTAAAATGTATAAAAAAAATAAACGTCAAAGGGTTTTGTGTGTAAAATAAACACATCATCGCACGTTAGTGTCCGATATTAAACAGCAGGATGTGCCAAAAAAAATGCGATAGTCTTATGAGATTGACATGTGATGTATGTGTAGGCTATTTCAGCCAGAAGCAAACATACGTATTTTGGGAAATGACGAGTATTTTGCACGTAATCCTTTAACTGCCTACACAGGCGGTCACATATTTAAAAAGAAAAAATAAAAAACGCGAATGGGTTGAAGGGGTTTAAGGTGGGCTACTCGAGATCATAAATAGGGATACTGTAAGCTATTCGAAAATATTACATAGTGGAGAAGAAAGTGTGGTTAAACATTTATTTGCGTACATAAGCTTGAAAGAATCAATGTGGGTTGTTTTCTATTAAACTGCAGCTAGGAAAGCAAATAGTGAGCAGAAAACAAGGTGCTGACATAGACCTTTAGCGAGACTTTTCGTTCAGTATTCAAGCCCACGCTAGGCTACGATGGCTAAAAAAAAAAATGTCCAAGGTTTGGAATAATATTGATCCGCCTAACTTTCATATTCTGGCGTAGGCTTTTAGATATGAAAAAATGACAAACGACCATGTCTTCACGTTACCCCAAATCCTAGAGAAGAACCTAGAACACCACCCACTTTTTTATTGATTTCAGGACCGGGTAAGACAGTCTAAAGACGAGCTTAGTGTATACATTTTGTACGTGCCATATTCAGCTTCAGTGTTTCGGCTGAATTTATCCGCTTATCCGAGCCTGATCCTGAGTACTGATCGATCCAGCCAACTTCCTCCTTAAAGTGAAGAGAACAACGTCAGTTGTTGCGGGCACTATCCGTACTTTACATCCACGACCATCTGTGCCTTGATACAGATAGCTGGCAGGGAAACGTCATCATCATCCGCATATGCCTGAACGTAGTTAAGTCCAGCTGCCGTTAATGTTTCCATCCGCAACCACATCTTTCTTCAAACCCCTGATTTACAAACACTTAACCAATTTTCTTACAGCCCGCATTGTGTAACCAGCTTAAGCAACGCGAAATAAATGACAGTTCGCGAATTCGAATGCAAAGATGGCCTCTGTATGTGATCTGCCACAGCCACAGTTTGGACATTAATAAACTCTGTAATCTTATCTTTGGGAACGAAATAAAGTTTAAAATAAAATGTCTACCCCACAGGACAACCAGCACACCCTTTTGACTCAATCTTTGTAGCGCCTTCTGAACTCTTAACAAAAATCAATTAATCAAAAATAAAATCACAAAACATTTTCACACCAATTCGACGTCTCATTCTTTTTCGTCTTCACGGAATCATTAATTTCTTCCTTAATCCTGGACATCATTAGGGAAACAAAAAACAATCACAAAACCATAACAATATCCTTCTAACACTTTCCCTTTTGCTAGTCAAAGAGGATATTTTCTCACGAGCTTCTCCGCAAACTGGACAAATGGCCGGACACCCGATCAATGTCTTTTAAGTAATTTATCCTTTAATAGCATACGCAACAATGGACAAAAACCATACACTTATCGTTCCATCCAGGTACACATTCACGAAGTATCCTCTCTCTTGGCAAAATAATCCTTTTCTTTTCATTGTGTGTCCGGTGTGTCTAATGTGTGTGCCAGACCGACTGACCGTTGAGTGCGTTACTGCTGGCTGTTGCTTTGTTAATGTCCAACACCTTATCATTAGCCCGAGGTTTTTACTGCCGTCTGCTTTCTTTCACATCGGATGGACAGCAATATCTTGTGTCCTGTGTCCTGCATGTCCACTTTGCGTAATCAATAATCCTTAACCGAGTGTGCATACACGATACCACCCCAAAATGCAAAAGTAGGGTTGAAGTTAAAAGATTGTCCCGTAAGAAGAAGCTGACCATCTGCCTTTTGCTGATGTCTTTTTTGCCGGTCAGTTAGGATTTCCTCAAAAGGGTATATCCTGGTAAGAAGGGTTCCAATTAAGGTGGACCTTTGCTAATGGATGCTCGTTTCCTCAAAACACAGATGAAGTCATACGTATCTTTGGTAATTAAGTTGCGTTATCACGGATTCTGGTGACCTTTGAATATGTTTAGAAAATTTCTAAAAAATTGATAAGAAAAATTGAAAAATTACTCACAATTTCGAAGTTAAGATAACGGTACGGAACGGAACACTAATTAAATCGTGTTCTTAAAATTTGTGTCGTAATCTTCTTCGCTGGTCCGTTTGAATGTGCGACTAATTTTGAGGGTTGTTTTGTTTTTCAAAAATCTATGACACCCTTGATTCAAAAAAAATATTGGAGACCGTTTTTCGTTTTTATTTCACAGCCCTCACGAATAACCTTTTGATCCGGAAATGCGGCATTACCGACAGGAAAGTCTAATTTTTTTCTTTCCGTGCAACACATGCACACACCGATTGAAACAAGCCACCTGCAATTGTTTTTCCTGATTTTCCTTCGAGTAGGTACTACAAATGTTGTGTGTCAGGACGAAGGAAAGGAAAATCAAAAGTCACAATCACTTTGCATCACGGAATAGGGGAGAACTACAGCAGTCAGTGTGGGAATTTTTCTCTCCGCAAAGAGTGACAAATTTCCGCGCTTGAAGGGACGCTGACGATCCGTGACGTGTAAGCCGTGGTTTATTGAATGATTCGAAATTGGTTGGAAAAATAAAACAAGCAATCAATTAATTCCGAATTAACCAGTGGGCTGTGGAAGGGAGAGATGTTTTGTTTTGGGGAGGCTTTGGGGTGAGAAAATTGGTGCAGGGTCGTTGGATCGCTGTGAAAGCGGTTACTTAAAGAATCCTTAGTGAGATTTTGTTTTGACTCTCAAGGGGATTTCGAGTCAAATTATTGGAAATTATTTGCAGGCATTTTGAAGAAGTTAACGGAAATAGTTCAGCGGAGCGTTAAATTTTTCTATTGTGAAGGGATGATCGGTAAATGGATTGAAGATCAGCATTAGGCTTTGTGACTTCGAAATTTAGAATCACCAAACGTCTTGCCATATCTGTCTGTCTGTATTCGACGTTTGTTGGAATTTGGCCATCTGGTTCCTCACACTTGTTCCTGGTGATCAGACTATGGGAGTTATTAGTTATCTTCTGTTCTTTGCAGTGCAACAGAGGAGGTAGCTCAGTAGTTCCTTTGGCAGTTACATTGCGTCCATTAACGAAAAGCTACGCTGAATACCATAGCAAATACAGAAATACATAAATGAACATTACCCATGGTTCCTTTCTGTCGATATTTAGGGAACATTACTTCCCGAAAAAAACACATTAAATTGTTACCGTGAGAGGGAATCATCCGAAATCATTGCGAAAAATTCCACACTTAATTAAAAAAAAAACGAAAACCAAAGAAAAACACCAAAGAATTAGTCACAGCGACAATTTTGAAAAATGACACATTTGCAGTTTACACTACGATAACATCAGCGTACAATGGGGACCCGTCAGACGAGCAGGACAGACGCAAACACCCTCCTTCCAAGTCTATAGAAATGTTCCCGAAAAAAAAAGAATTCAAAATGAAATCATCGTTACACAACTGTCAACGGCGATTTATGAATCTGCACACACCCTTTGCTGGCGGGAATTTGCCAAAAATCTGATTGTTTACCATAAAAATCCTCGACACCACAACAACAACAAAAACAAGGAGGATCGCTCTGTGATCATTGGGATTTGAATGCATGAGTGGCAATAAATCCTGCTGACTCCATCCTGTGATGGAATTTTTGCATGTTACTGCGATGAATCGGAAATGTCGAACAGAGACCCTTTGACCTTTTGGAAATAGGTTTTGCGAGTTCCTTCGGACTTGGGGATGAAATATTTTGATACACACACACTCCAGGGAATAACAAAGAAAAGTGATGTAAATTGGTCCTTGCTTCTTCGGAATAATCTTTAGATCGATAATGAAGTTGCAGTTTTATGCAAGAAATCGTTTTGGACAGGCGGGAGCTACCTACAGCGATGTTGACAGATTTGATATGGAAGCATGAGATGGTCCTTTGTAACGTATGTCATCACCATATAAATACAGAATGCAGGAACTTTTACTATGGGAAATGTGTAACGAAAAAATTTTGAGATGCGATGGAATTGGACATGGTAAAAGATGAATTTGATAGACTCTTCCATCTTACCTTAAGCAGCTGGACAACGGTGATGATGCCTACGGAATCGGTTACAAAATTGTAGACCTTAAGCAAATGTCTTAACATTTAGAGAGAGAGAGAGAGAGTGTGTGGCGAAGATTGTTGAGTTGGAGATCAGCAATGAGTCAGAGCAAAAATTGGTTTCGAATTAGCTCCACCACCTAGCTGCGACTGAAGTAAGGGAGTTCAACTAAAGCTGTCTAAATTCACCTGCCGAATATATGAATGTGAGAATAAGCTGAATAAAACCTTAATCATCCCAACACTGTTTGATGATATCGATAGAAGCAGACAAGAGCAACTAAATTAGAGCTTGACCTATAGATCCAGTGACAGTTAGGTAGCTATTAGGCCAGTGCCACACAAGCTCATTTGGACCGCGCATTTAGTCGCGCGGCATGAGTATACAGAAAAGCAATAGAGCTGTGCACACGAGTGGTCGCGCACCCAATTTTTTCGACCGACTTTTTCCCAGATGAGCGAACTGACAGGTACTTAATGAAAAATCAATCTAAACAGACAAGTATGCTTGGCATAATATTTTATCGAGTGGCCAAATGGGGGCGCATCCATTTGGGAGCTCGTTTTTTTTTTTTAATGAGCGCGTGGTAAAGGGATTATGACTACCCTTAAACAAGAGCACGGGCATTAGGGAAAATTAGAGGAGAGACGAAGGAGGTACCAATGCACGTTGGCAGCAATGAAGTATGAAGACGCGGCCATATGGGTGCGCGTCCATTTGGGAACTCGTTTGCCATTGGCCTCAAGATTTTGCAATAAGCATCGATAAAATCTAGGCTTTTATAAAGCTTTGTAGATATATACTCAAGGATCAACAAGGTGACTCTCTGCGGAGTACTTTACAGGAACGTTTCATTGAATTATTGGTGGTTAGCACTTCTGTACCTACTTAGAATTCGACAATCACAGTGATCTTCAAATCAGATAGACGAGCTATGTCTTCTCTGCCGCTGGATTAAGACTTCATTTCCGTTTACGTAGACTTGCTTTGGAAGATAAAAAACGAACTGTACAAGTTATACAGCGACATGGACCTTGCCAAATATTAGTATTGACCGTTTGACATGTAATACGCCTTGAGAAAGACCTTGACTTAAGTGGGGCTCACAAGTAAAAGAGGTCTTATTCAATTTGGAGTGCGCAACTGGAGGCAGTAAGTTAAGGATCGGGCTTCCTGGAAGCCCATGTTCACCCCCAAGTAAATAAGGTCTTGTAGCCTTTTAAAGTAGAGACAGGCTTCCTTCTCATCAACTTTCGGTAATAAAACAGAACTTTAATCCACTTCACGAACGCAATTTCTAGGGCCTTCTCCGTATTCCACTTAGTTTTCATTTTCCAATACAGATTCATCCATTAGACAATCGTCACCCCCACTCAATCTTTTGAATTTTTTTTCCTCAGCCAAGAGCTTCCTCTAAAAACTTCTTCCCACAATCAATGCCACTTTCTTCAAAAAGGGAACATTCCACCTGCCAAAACGAATACTGATCCTTTGACCCGGATATCCCACCAACGCACCAGAAAATCGTATTTATTTACACCGTTTTGGTTAAATCCCACTTATCCTGCTCTTGTGCGTGCGATCGATGAAGGAAAGTCCTTCTAAAAAAAAATCCAAAATGTTCCCATCAAGGATATTCAGCATCCACATCTTGTAGAAATTATTCATAGTTACACTGATTGACGGACCGAAATTCCTTCGGGACTAGAGCACAATCTTTCCCACCAAACCAACTTCAGCCTATACCACGTAACAACAACCACGATGCACACGATTTATGCCTAATTAGTTCCTTCGTACAACTCGGGTATCGGTTTACATCCGAACAGGACACTTGAGAACGATCAACCCAAAAATTTGTTCGAATTCGTATCGATAACAGATTTGGAATTGCATTTCCCGTAGATGCAAACCGATGGGACACACGCAGTAATGCGGTTTGTTTTTTGTGGAATGTTATCTTTCGGATACCTACCTACCTACACTTGAAAAAGTATCTACACATCGAATAGGTCATCCGTGGTGGACGTTCTGATGGGTGTTGGATGTCGCAAGTGCACCAAATGAACACAATTCCTCGGACGACACCAGGTCTGGCCTGATGTTTTGCGGTTTCAGCGTGTGTGCACCTGAATACAAAAAAAGGAATCGGTTTCCTTCTTCCCGGAAACAAAAGAAAAACGAATCAAAAACGAATCCTTTTTCAATCCCTTTTCGAAATGCATCCACAAAACATTAACTTCCCCCTTTCCAATCGGTTCGCCACTCCGCATTGTGCCTGTCAAAACAAAGCAATTCGAAACGTTTGTGTTTTTGAAGAATTAGAACAAATGTATCTAAATTTGTATCTTTGTCCCCTCAAAGAGGTATCCGTGTCATCGCAGAAGGCTTACCAACACACAATGCGCGATCAGCGTGCATCCAATAAATTCTGTCATTCACTTTTCCCCTTTCGTTTGTGTTTGCTCTATTTGTTCCACGATCCGTTCCGATCGAGAAGGGAAGAAGGAAAAATCTTAAACTACCAACTCTTTGAGAGGTCTCTCTCGTTCGTTGTTGTTGCTGTTGCTGTTTGTTTGGTTAGAAGTCGATCGGATTACGTTGATGGTCGCTTAATTGCACTCAGGTGGGCTAAAGTGTCAACAAGCGAGAGCGCCGCCGTGTGTTGAAATGTTTTCGAAAATATATACAGATTCCACGGTCGGGATGATAGGACATCCATGTGACACTAGGGTATTTAATGGAAAATTTATATCTTCCCGATTGGAGTGTAATTAATGGGAGAATGGGGATCATTAAGAGGAAGAATTTTGATTTACTGCAAAGGAATGGAAATGGTAATTTGTAAGAATTGGAGATCATGTGACAAAAATTCAAAGTTTTGTTTATGAGATGATGGAACGATATTTCAAAAAATATCTAAAGGATTCCATTTCAAACGGTTGATCCACTTTCAATCATCAATATAATTATTAAGTAATAAAACCCTTTTGTCGATTCCTGTCTAAATCAGGACAACGAAAACCCAATCAAAATCAATTCATAACTCTTTGACACATTATTAACTCACCTCGAATTACTTCTACGCGTCATCGACACCATTCCAAGGATACACAGGTAACCAACCCTTTAAAGGCGTAAACGGATAGCTTCTGCATTTGATTCCACTTCAGTGCGTTCGTGACTTCATTTAAATCGAATCCTTTCGATCTGTGTATATGACAAACGGAATTTTATTGCAGCACCTCTCTATATGAAGGGGTTCACAAGTCACCCTTTTACGCGAATCTCACTATAAGTCTACGTGTCGCCCCTATACGTAGATATATACTATGTTGCCAATTTGCAGGTGTTGCTATACCTTTTCATTCAAGGTAATTGCCACAGCCAATCCAGGTAGTTAAGTCAAAGAATCGAGAAACACTAATTTGATTTCGTGTCGATAAAATGTTGAAACTACACAATTTACACGCCGAAAAGGATTTCTCAGGATTCCCACTAGTAGCGGAAGTTATTTTCCTGTTAACGGCGTTGACAAAAAAAGGGGGAAATACACGTAAATAAGAGGCATTAACGATGGTAATTGATAGTTTGTGTGTTGGTTTCGTGGTATCGTTTAAGTAAGCACTCTCTTGTGTGCAATCGTGAGGACACTCTTGGTCCTTCGTTTTATTGTCAGGAAGGTACTTCGTACTGGGACATGTTTATATGGAAATTGTAATGATTATGCATTTTAAACATCGTGAATTATGGATTTCGATTAATTCGATTGGTAAACGACTTTTTCGGTGGGAATTTTTGAAATTGATAGCCTTGAACTTTAAGAGAGTTTAAGTTGAAGGTTACTTTCGATTAAAATACAAGGAGCCAAGTTAAATGTTTGAAATTTTAGGAACTTCAGACATAACCCATGCCTCATGCCGACTAAGCTTAATTAGAGAGAAAAGATCTCTTCCTGTTATAGACTGTCCTTAAATTTCTAGCCGTTACGCATGTGCCTAGATGAACCCGACTGATAGCTTTATCGTACTTTTTTAACGAACTTATTGTAAGTAGTTCACCAAACCATGCGTTACCTGAGTCCAATTGATTCAAAATGACTTTAGATCGCAACGTTGGATCATCAAGCTTGCTACTCAAGACTGCAGTGTCACCTTAAATAGAGTACCGTCCACTTAAAATCAAGAAACTTGTATTCCACATCTGTAAACATCCACCATAGACTTTTCCTTCTAAAACTATCCAACATGTGGACCTTAAATTGACCCAAACCCAGCTGCCCTCTGACAACTACTATGCGCACAACAGACTTTCCTGTCTTAAATTCCATCCACAGCCACCATTAAATTCAACAGGAACTACACAGATTGACAGCATGACAAGTCGACAACGCCAACACATCAGAGTCTTGTAATTGTCAAAAGATTTATGCACACACAATTTAAATTGAAATTCCTTCGACATTTTACTTAGCGGGTGGCATTTTGTTGCAAATCACAGACAAGAACAAGAATCAACTCTTTACAAATCCCTCAAGCAACAGAAAAGGGGTACAACATGTCTCCCTTCCTTTCGATCAGCACTGACAAAGACAAGCCAACAACAATGCAATTAGGATGTGAAATCGCAAAACCGCGTTGCTCTTAGGAAACATCATCTTTCAACGACACATCAACCCTTTGACCAGACTATGCACTCACCATCCAACCTTGGACCTTGGCTTCGTTGCTTGCATCATCCACTGACACAAAAAAAAAAAAAAATAGGGCGCTTGCGCACATTTAAAAATGTCAATTCGCCTTTAATTGAAGTTGATCAAATAAAGTCATTCCGGTTTGATTGCATTTGCGAATACAACTGATTCCACAGTGCGGATCATAGGGCTGACATCTCTGCACGCGGTCTTGGGTGGTCCCTACAGTTAATGGGGGTAGCTCCTAATTAAACTGGGATTAGTCAAGAACGTGGGAATTATGCAAATGTCAATTGATGTTGATTCAACGGATCGGAGTCACCATTGCCTGTCGTTGGTGGGCTGTGCGAATGGATAAAAGATGCCGATCATTGATTGAAGATATGGATTTGCTATTGAAATTAATTTAAGTTGTGATATGGCAAAGGTCTACACATATCGGAAGAGAAGTTGAATTAATTAGTTAAAAGTCATTGGAAGGGATTGGTTAGCAATTTAAAGGGATTCGGCCTTAATTTATGAGTAATGGTTGGCAAATTGAATGACCGATGACATTGAATTATCGAGTTTCAGTTACTGATTGCAAGTCATAGGACGTTCAGAAGAAGAAAAATCGCATAAGGAAGGGACCAACAATCTAAGAATAAAATCGGGCCAAGGAAAGTGTGACAAACAATCAATCCTTGATGGGTCCAGGTATCCGCTTGTCAAAAAACTTTAACATTGTCAAAGCCAACCAAAAGTTGATAAAGATCAAACGAAGAACTTATAATTGGTAAAATACCCTTTTTTCTTCAGATTTCCCAATCTGCCTTAAAATGGTTGTCTATTTGGGGAGGACTTGGCAAAATATCTCCAAAAAATGTTCACATTTCATGACTCAAATAGCAACAACAGCAGATGACAGAGGCCACCGACCTTTGTCTGTACTCGAAAGTGTCGAATTCTCCGAGACAAATATACTCTTGAACTATTACAGTTGCAGGAGTCCTTAGAAGTGTCAACAAATCACCTTATGCAGATTACATTTCACGTTAGGTTATGCAAGCGTGACAGGCTGTATTTGACAGCCACACTTAAACCAGAGAAGGCGCTTTGTGATGCCACATGAATCTGTGATTTTTTTTTCAGAAAAACTACCCACAGACCCAGTCAGAGCTTACTTTGGAGCGTTGGAAGCTGATTATGCTGGTGTCAGCCAGTTTGCTTGACCTATGAAGGTAGCTGGCTTGTAAGTAAGGTCTTGTTCCAGTTGAGAGGGCTAGGCACATACAATACAGAGAAGGCTCTTCCTCTTCCTCATCCAAACAACTTCTACAACAAACATTTAGGAGGAGGAGCTCATCCCGAAAGAAAGGCGAATCTTCTTTTGCTTTCAACTAACTCAAGGCTCCGTTTTATCTCTGACTCGGTTCCTCTTTATAAATTATCTCTCATCCGTATCTCTTTATTCAATCCTTTCCTTTGCTGATGACAGTTCCTTCACTTTCTCACATTCATTTCCTATGCTCATTGAAGCATTGAGCGCATTGAATTCTACTACACAAACGATACCCTCGAAAAGATTCGACGAAGGATAAGTGTCGATTTGTCGAAATAGCTACGGTCCAAATTCCCAATTCGAAGGTCCAAAGTCATGATCTACAAAACTCTGATCTTGCCAGTCTTGCTTTATGGAGCTAAATGCTGATCTTGAAATCCTTCGAAAGCAAAATTCTACGTCGAATATTTGGTCTTGTCTACGAGAGGTGCGAATGGAGGGGAAGACATAAATGCGAACTCTAAGAGCTGTATAAAGATGTGGATGTGGTACAAATCCGTCGACTTCACTGGCTCGGCCACATCGAGTGAATGGACGAGAACCCTTCAGGTAAGAGATTTTTCGAATCCCAGCTACCTGGTTCACGATTTAAAAGTCAGGCAATCGCGGATGCTGAGAACCTTGGTTTAGTAAACTGCAAGCAGCGTGACCGGGACTGTGAAGGATAAAAATCGGCATTAGCTCAAGGGTCGTTGGCATGATAAATAATTAATCTAGCTATACGCAATAAGTCTCCAGTTGCGTACGCCTTGCTGTTGGAGATCACCCCCCACCTGAGCCATTAAGATGAGGTCATCCAGTTCTGCATAGCCACGCAAGGGTGGAATCAAAGTTTCTTCGGGTTCGATCATCGGCGCTCATCTGCTCTACATCCAGCCTCCTTAGGCGTTGAATACGTTTTTCTTTTTTGACTAGCTTCATGTTCTTAGTTGAATCTTCTTCTCCGTGTTTAGTTTCGAAAAGAAATTTTTTCCCATCGATATTCCAAAGGAATAAATCCAGTTTTCCTTCCTCAAACTGAAGACACAAGACTCTAAAACAAATTCCTTCAAAAGTTTCTCTGAAACGGGTTCTTTTGATTTCCAACGAAAATTTATGTTTTCCCTGGGTCTCGTCACTTCTCCTCTGGCAGCGTGGTTTTTTCGCATATTTTTCTCCAAATTAACCTTCTGACCTCGTTACACCACTGTGGGCCGTTAAAAAAGTACACTAACGCAAAATGGCAGCAGCTGAGGTGAGGTAACACTTTAAAAAAAAAAAAACTATACGAGTTTTTGTCCGTGCTACTTTTCGACAGACATGTACAACGCACGATCGATTTACTCTCTCACGTCTAAGATCTTTAGATGGCGCACAGGAACGACCACAACAGACGCAATGAACAGCAATTTCCCTATTTCGTTTAACTATCTCGACTGCATTAGGAAAAGGAGTTGAAAATGCTGCCGTTAGAGCCGGCATCATGTAAGTCAGTCACTGGAATAGTTTTTCGTCGACGGTAAGTGGGTGGGCGGATAGATGATCGTTAAAAGTTAGGTGCAGACTAATTAGCCATTTAACGCCTACAGTTTGGCTTTAGTTGCCGTTATGCGGCTCATTAAAATATTTTTAAGCGCACTAAACAGAGAAAAGGAGAAATTGGTTTTTCTTTTGTTAATTTTTTATCGATCCGTGATCATATTTTCACATGGTTCAGTGGGGAGGCCCATGTCCATAATCTGGCGACCTAGGAACAAACGACATGACGCGATAAGAGCACTTGTAACAGTGTGAAGATCAAAATGGAATTTATTGACATGTTTATGGGATAACCGAGTATGTTATCCTTAAAAAAAAAACCGATGTAACCAGTTGCTTTAGAGTTATGACTGCACGGTCATAAATATTTTATGAATATGAAATCCGATATCCTTGAACATCTTTGTCTGTCATTTAGGTATTTCTCGAGAAATCTTATCTCATTAAGATAAAAAAAAAAAACTTTGAACGCATTATTTATGTCATCTGTAGTGGTGGCATAGGAAGGGATGTTAGTTTTTTAGATCCTAATACAGGATGCCATTGCATTTTATACTGAAGAGCCAGAACTTACCATTGAGAGTATACAAGTTTTAAACGTATGAAAAAACATTAAGGTGAGTGAAAACTACATTTCAAAGAGTGTCCTTGCACTTTCGATCGCAATGTCCAGTGATGTGGATTCAACTGTTCGTCAATCGTTAACGAGTTTCATAACAGGAGTACAGAATGTTTGTCGTTCCAAAGAACTGCTTCGCGATCTTCCGCCACTGACTCCATTTCAACAGAAGAAATGCAGGATTTGATCCAACCATTTCATTCCAGGCTTGCAAGGAGGTCGTTTACCAGATGGCACTACACACTACGTGATCAAACCATCGGACTAAAAATCGTTCCACTGTAACTGTAACCAACATTCAAGTGTT
This sequence comes from Criorhina ranunculi, assembly GCA_951813785.1. NCBI lineage: Eukaryota > Metazoa > Arthropoda > Insecta > Diptera > Syrphidae > Criorhina > Criorhina ranunculi. The sequence continues at coordinate 88,374,819 of OX638381.1, read as the reverse complement.
TCTCACCCGATCTCTGTTCTTCCAGCAACATTACGAAAGAATCTTAGATTTCATTTCACAACTGCCGAGTTAAAGACTGATACCTTTGCTTTGACACTAAGCTCGGCCTTCCTTAAAACAGAATTCTCAAAACTGATCCTGCTGGCCAATCCTACACAAGATAAATCTGCATTGTTCTTTCCATCGCTCGCGAAAAATACTCCGATACTTGAACATCTCCACCTATTTCAATGGGACTCCACTGAGATGTAGAGTGCGCTAAACGGGCTTTTTAGACCGCGCACCAAGCCCGCACACAAATTTTCAAGTCGAGACACACCACTTTTTCATCGACTTTAATGATGCATATTACAGAATCTTAAGCTTGCAGTGATGCAAGGTGAAGACTTATACCGCCCAACGCTAAAGAGTAACTTAGGGACAAATCCGCGAGGTTAAGGGAAAGAGATAATTTCTTCAATCTCGTGTTGCGTGGGTGTTCAGATCCTTGGCACTGCAGTTTCTTTTCAGAATCCTATTGAGGTTCTACATGAGTTTTTTTTCTTCAGAAAGTTAGACAACCTCTCTGTGTGGATGGCAGCAAGCTGTTCCTTTAGGATAACTTTGCCAAAAAAGATTTTTATTGTGAGAAAAGAGAGCTGGAGATCTATGTATGTGATGTCGATGTTTGTTTAGGCGGCAGTTTCCGCTGAAAGTACTCTAAGGTCGTTTCTATCGAGATTCGCAATGAATCTAGGTTTGGATCCAGACGAGATCGTAAAGCAATAGTTTTTGTTTCTTTCAATCTCATGTCGTCTACAAACATCCTGAAGACTGTGTCGTGCTCCAATGTTTCAAGCAAGGAGAAGTGACTTCGATTCGTCAACTGTGGATCTCACAGCATTATGAAGCAACAACTACAGCAGGAGGGTAAAAGTTAGGTTGGATCACTTCAAATAATGCGTTGCTTTGTTGCAACATCTGTTCTCAATGAAAACCACCATAACTAACAGCAAACTGAAAGAGTATATTGTTCAATGAATCCCTTTCCAAAGAATTGGAAAGTATCTCAACAGTTCACTCCATTTTATAGCATTCTGTGAACTATTGTTGAAATGTTCTCATTAGCTATTGACTCCCGTTGGGCATTGATATAATCCAAACCAACTGTCAGTCGCTTGCAAATGACATTTTCATCGCAACTTTTATCGTTTTATTGCACCCCATCCTCATAAAGTTATCGAACTTCAGAAGGTGTGAAAACAACCCGAGTATGTGTATGTGAAAATGTGCACTCCAGCTCATCATCTCTAGCTCATCTCGAATTAAATGATATTAAAACGTCACTCCATTTATGATACCATAAATGGGCCAGAATGCCAGTTATGAGTACATTAACCTGACGTCTTACCATCTGCTGCTGTTGAAAATCAAACGAAAAGAAGCAAAAATTTTCAAAATTTACCGTAACGGTACAAGGATAATCGTCGCCAATGGTCGATTTTATTAATTAAATTTAAATGCGCACCTGGAATTGCACCGTAAAGAATTGCTGTTCAAAAGACGACACAAGAGAAAATATTATCCTCAAAACAGGATCAACTTTTATGCTCTTTCCACCCCTTTTTTCTTTGAGATTGTCATGTCCTTCGTTCTTTTCCCACAAAAATTAAAGAATTTCGAATATTTCTTTCAATCACCAACTGACCAGTAGTGACCTTAATGACCTCGAAAATGAAAAAAAAAATTCGAATTAGCATAAGGATAACAAAATACAAAACTCAAGCAAAATGGAGACGAATTAATAGAAAATAAATAAGAATTTCGATAAGGAGCCAACAGCTTGACAATCAGGTTCGGCGGTCGTACCACAAAATAACAAACCAAATCTAAAGGATAACACCAGGGTACACTACTAAAACTGGTTTCTGATTTTTGATTCAAAAATAAAAGGACTCTACACTCTACAGCCATTGCATTGACATTTGGAAAAAAAATTTTGATTGACACTGAATCAATTCGGTAAGATCACGAACAGATCCTTGTGATCCTTTCTCTGATTTCCTGTAACAAACGAACTTTAATTGAGGGAAAAAGGATGAAATTTCGGTGTTTTTTTTCAGGTTTTCTTCCTCTCACAAGGATGCTTACAAGGATCATAGGGTAACTTGATCTTATTTCATTTGTTGTTTCTGTGAGATCATAACCAGATACAAAAGAAAGTTCCGGATCACCTAGAAGAGCAATAATCACATCGTTAAGGCATTTGACCGAGTTCTGTAGTTAAACGGAGGCTGTGTGTGATCTTTGATCCGTAAATACAAGTTTTATTTTTTTCTCTGTGTTCTTTGGCAAAGGATATCGAATAAGGATTAAAGGGAAAGGATGCTGAATTCAGTGACTTTTCGAGGGAAATTCAAGAAACACAACAAAAATCGGGTCAACGCTTATTTGTATGACCAAGGATCATGGACCAGATGTGGACCAAAGGGGTTGTAACACTTTTGCTCCTTTAATCTGTGATTAATAGTGTTTGACAGTTTATGAGATTATAGGGCGTAACATTTATGAATTTAAATTTGATTAAAAGAATCAAAGGGTTAGGGTTAGAGCATCTTTGACAGGAAGGTACAGACTTGTGAATGTTGTTTGCTTTTTTGAAACCAAAAGGAGTGCTGGGTGAATCCAGTAAAAAGGATAAGACTTGAGTGAGAAATTAGCTTTTTTCATATTTGACAACTTGTTTTTTAAGGAGATGAATAGGGAAGCAAGGAGAATTAGGAGACTGCGATTGAGAAATAGAAAAATCCTTTTATAGGAACGATGCTACAAAGTGCAACCGAAAGGTAGAAATAACACGCTAAAACTACAAGGCCAGAACGAAAGCTTGCAACAGACGATGCAGCCTACATCCGCCTTTGTACTGAATTGAGGAAAGCAAGTTGGTCTTAAAATTCAGGCTGTCGAATAGTCATGCGGGTGTGGTCCAAGAAAGCAAGAAAGGAATCCTCTGATGTGCGAGAGAACAGTGCTTTCTTGGACCAGACCCGCATGACTATGTTTGTCTACAGCCTGTATTTTAAGACCAACTTGGTTTCCTCAAATGCCTCTACTAAGGCCCGTTAGATGATATCGATAATGTCAGTTAACACATCCGAATCTCGCTGACCCAGCAGAATAAAGAATAATCCCGCAACAACATCGCATCGTTAACAACAACAACATCATCGTCACCAGCACCGCTTCTGCTCAACAATGTGCTGACAGGGGTGTTTGGTGACAGACAACAGAACGTGGACTGGCTATGCGACACCTTGCAAAATGCAAGATCGTCGACATTAGCGTTTCCACAGATAAAATTGTTAGATTATTCTTTAGTTTTTGTCACACCAGCGAGCGGCGAGGCTCGAAGCAAAGAAAAATAAAGTTTGAAATACAAAATAAAAAGTTTTCGTTTTTTACTGGCGCCCAAAACGTGTGGCTACTATTCTCAAGCGATCTTAAACAAAATTCACCATAAGACGACATCATCCGTGTGGCTATTATTTTCAAGCGATCTTGAACAAAAACTCACCATAAGACGACATCAACCAGCAACAAACCAAAAGCAGCAAAATATTATTTCAAGTGGAGTCCCTGATCAAAAACTCTCAATATTACTAAAATGATAATGTAAGTGAATGCTCATTAATCATAACCACATTAAATAAATGAATCTTGTGCTAGTTGTCGTGTGCTTAAGCATGTGTTATTGATAAGGAATTTTTTTTTTTACTAAGCTATTGCTTTTGTGAAAATATTTTTTTGCTAACTAGAACTCTGCGGTTTAAAAATCCAGTGTTTTGCAGTGCATTTTAAATAATTAGTTAATAGCCAATGAGTGACGGTGTCGATGAGTTAATCGCAGATTTTACACATTTACGTTTCGATCAAGAAAAAAGAGAAATAGAAATGAACGCAGAAGTTTTACAAGCAGTGGTAGAGTCCGCAGTTCGTAGCGCTCTTCAGGCTCAAAGTACAGAATTTGAGAAAAAACTGGATGAGATATCTAAGCGAATTTCTAGTGTAAATTTAAATGAACCTGTAGTAGAAGCGTATCAGGATGTGAAAATAGTTGAGGGCATTACTTGCGATGAGTCTCTTGACATCATGAAATCAGTACCAGAGTTTGATGGCAGACAAGAAGCTTATGTATCTTGGCGACAGGCCGCACATTCCGCTTATAGGCTTTTCGAAAAATATGATGGTAGTTCAAAACACTACCAAGCAGTGGCTATTTTTAAAAACAAAATTAGGGGTCAAGCTGATGCTACTTTGTCTTCGTTCAATACGGTTTTGAACTTTAAGGCTATTATTGCCCGTTTAGATTTTACGTACGCCGATAAACGGCCAATATATCTAATCGAACAGGAGTTGAGTACTTTAAGACAGGGTAATCAGACTATCCTTCAGTACTATGACGAGGTTGAAAAAAAACTAACACTTTTAACAAACAAAACAATTATGTCGTACGACAGCAGTTTAGCGAACTCTATTAACGAAAAGTACAGAATGGATGCACTTCGGGTGTTTATATCCGGTTTAAAGAAATCTTTAAGCGATGTCTTATTTTCGGCCCGGCCATCTGATCTGCCCGCTGCTCTGGCATTGGCTCAAGAAGTTGAGTCTAATCACGAACGTTATATGTTTGCAATGAATTATGCTAGGAACTCTGAGGAGAGAGCCCAAAGATCCGAAGGGCTGCGATTGCAAAGTCGACCTCAAAATAGAGCTGGTGATAATAAAAAGAATAATGGTAATAGTTACAACAATCGGTCAGCTCACCCAGACACCCAGGGCAAGAATCCTTATTATAGCATACAGAATTATAATAGAAATCAGGGAAATAGCAATCAGAACTTTAGAAGAGCCGAGCAAGTCGATGAAATGGATGTAGATCCCACATCGTCGCGTTTCCGACAACCTAATAATTACCAGCAACAAAAATATGGTAATAATTCTTATAATCACGTGAAAAGTAACAGATTTAAAAGGCTAAATGGCTCAGAAAGACTCTCAGGTCAAAAGCGGCAAGCAATCAATCATATATCTCAGGAAAATTCTTCACAGGATCAAGGAGGGTACGACTATGAGGCTTTGGCTGAATCTGAGGTAGTTGAAGTGGAGGCAGAGTCATCCGTCGATGATTATGTTCATTTTTTAGGGGCAAGTCCCTGCTGCCGTTCGTACAACGAACTATAGCGGGGAGGTCTATGAAATTTTTAATTGATACTGGAGCATCGAAAAACTATATCAAACCTCTGCAAGAGCTAGAAAATGTAACGAAGGTCGATGCTCCTTTTTTAGTAAAGTCTATTCACGGCTTTGACAATATTAAGTACAGGTGTATTTTAACTGTTTTTGGAACAAAAAGTAACTTTTTCTTACTACCAAGTCTTGCGACTTTCGACGGAATAATAGGCTTTGATCTGCTAACGCAGGTCAATGCTACGATATGTTTAAAAGAAAAAGTAATTGGATTTGACTCTGGATTGGAAACGATTCAGCTTTACAAATGTGAAAACGTAAATTTTACAAAAGTAGATGATATCAATGTCTCCCCATCGGTGAGGGCTGACTTTGTTAAAATGATGAAAAACAGGCACAGGGTATTTGCAGACTCTAACGAGTTGCTACCATTCAATACAAACATTGTTGCGACTATTCGCACTGAAAATAATTACCCCGTTTACTCGAAACTCTACCCATATCCGATGGGCGTAGCTGATTTTGTAATCAACGAAATAAAGGACCTCTTAAAGAACCGCATTATTAGGCCATCCCGATCCCCATATAATAACCCCATTTGGGTTGTTGACAAAAAGGGCACCGACGAGTTCGGCAATAAAAAGAAACGGATGGTAATAGACTTTCGTAAGCTCAACCAAAAAACAATTGATGATAAATATCCCATTCCTAACATTATGGTAATTTTATCAAATTTGGGTAGAGCAAGATATTTTACAACTCTCGACCTTAAGTCAGGGTTTCACCAAATCGAACTCGCTGAGCAAGACCGAGAAAAGACGGCGTTTTCGGTCAACGGTGGAAAGTATGAATTCTGCCGCCTCCCCTTTGGCCTTAAAAATGCACCGAGCATTTTTCAAAGGGCCATAGATGACGTCCTTCGTGAACAGATCGGAAAGATCTGCTACGTTTACGTTGACGACGTAATCATTTTTTCGGAAACTGAGTCGGACCATGTCAAGCATATCGACTGGGTTTTACGACGCCTTTACGAGGCCAATATGAGGGTCTCACGAGAAAAATCTAACTTTTTCAAGTCAAGTGTAGAATATCTGGGCTTCACGGTATCAAGAGAAGGCATTAGAACAAGCGCAACTAAAGTTGAGGCAATTAAAAACTACACTGAGCCTTCAACACTGTTTGGTGTAAGGTCCTTTTTAGGTCTCGCCAGCTATTATAGATGCTTTATCAAAGATTTCGCGTCCATAGCTAGACCATTAACGGACATCTTACGGGGCGAATACGGCAAAACAAGTGCACAGCAATCAAAAAAAATTAAGATAAAATTTAATGACAAGCAACTTCAAGCCTTTAATAAATTAAAGGATATTTTAATATCAGAAGATGTTACATTGTTATACCCAGACTTCACGAAGCCATTCGATCTAACGACGGATGCTTCATCATATGGGCTGGGAGCAGTCTTATCTCAAAACGGAAAGCCTGTAACAATGATCTCGAGAACTCTTAAAGACAGAGAACTGCATTTTGCGACTAATGAACGGGAACTCTTAGCCATTGTGTGGGCTCTTAAGAGTCTTCGCAACTATCTCTATGGAGTAAAGACTCTCAATATTTTTACGGACCACCAACCCCTCACATTCGCTGTTTCGGATCGAAATCCGAATGCGAAAATAAAGCGTTGGAAAGCATACATTGATAAGCATAATGCCAATATATTTTACAAACCCGGGAAAGAAAATCACGTTGCTGATGCATTGTCGCGACAAAATATTAATGCTTTGGAGGATGATATAGTTTCGGACGCTGCCACAGTTCACAGCGAATTATCGTTAACATACAATATCGACAATATAGACAAACCAATAAACTGCTTTCGAAACCAAATAGTAATAGAAGAGGCACCCTCCGCCTCAACTCGCACTTTCATTATTTTCGGGAAAAAAAGTAGGCATTTCATAAATTTTTCAGATAGAGATGCTCTGATAGAAGTAGTTGCGGGGGTAGTTAACCCGAAAGTGGTCAACATTATTTATTGCGAACTACCGGTTCTGGCTCACATTCAGCACAAGTTAATCGAATTGTTCCCAACAACAAAATTTTGGTATTCCAAAAAATTTGTACAGGACATTTTCGACAAAAATGAACAAAGGGAAATTACTGTTATAGAACATAATAGGGCACACAGAGCCGCCCAAGAAAATGTAAAACAAATCTTACGAGACTACTTCTTTCCAAAAATGACGAAGATAGCAAATGAAATTGTCACAAATTGCAAAGTATGCTCTAAAGCCAAATATGACCGACACCCAAAAAAGCAGGAAATCGGAAAGACGCCAATTCCCTCATATGCGGGGGAAATGTTGCATATCGATATTTTTTCCACGGACAAAAAATACTTTCTAACTTGTATCGACAAGTTTTCCAAATTTGCGGTAATACAGCCAATATTGTCCCGCACAATCGGTGACGTAAAAGCACCGATTTTGCAAATAATAAACATTTTTCCTCAAACCAAAACAATTTTCTGTGACAATGAGGCTTCTTTAAATTCCGAAACCATAAAGTCAATTTTACTTAATCATTTTAATGTTCACATAGTAAATGCTCCGCCTTTGCATAGCACTTCTAATGGCCAGGTGGAAAGGCTTCATGGAACTTTGATAGAAATTGCGAGGTGTCTTAGGCTTGAAAGGAAAATCGAAGATACTGTTGAACTTATGTTACAAGCGACCATAGAGTACAATAGGACTGTCCATTCAATAACAAATCAAAAGCCAATTGACGTAATTCACTCGACTCCACCTGAGTTTAGAGAAGAAATAAAAAACAAAGTCCAAAGAGCACAGGAAGTATTACTGCAAAAACAAAATGAGTCGAGGCAAAATAGGACTTTTCGCGTTGGAGAAAAAGTGTTCGTAAAGACCAACAAAAGGTTGGGCAATAAACTTACACCACTTTGTGTTGAAGAGAGAGTAGAAGCAGACTTGGGGACAACAGTTCTCATAAAAGGGAGGGTGGTCCACAAGGACAACATCAGGTAGGATAAAATCAAACAGATGAGTTAAAAATTAAAGGAATAGATACTTAGGCATTTCAACATCTTTGTAATTCATAACTATCGAATTGAGAAAGGAAAAACATATTTTCAGATTGCTGCTTATACTACCTAAAATCTTGACAGTGACGGCAAGGCTAATGGACTACACTCATTCGAACTATATTCCAGTTCTAGACGGGGAAGTCATCATTTGGCGGGACTATGGCTATCTCAGACACACAACAAACCTGACTGCGTACTCCCAAATTGTAGACGAGGTGATCAACGTTACCGAGATTTTCCCGCAATCACATATGAGAAAGATATTGGAAATAGACGTCAAACATTTAAGAACTCTTCTTACATCTATTAACATACATCGTAGGCATGCTAGGAGCTTAAACTTTCTTGGCACTGCTCTAAAAGTAATAGCCGGTACCCCTGACTTTGACGATTTTGAACACATTAAATTCACTCAGACTCAACTAACTGAATCAAACAATAGACAGATAGTTATAAATACAAAAGTTCAGGAGGAAATTAATAAGTTAACAGATACTATAAACAATATTTTAAAATACACCAAAAAGCAAAATATAGATACTGGTCACCTTTTTGAAGTTTTATTAGCAAGGAATAGAATGTTAATAATAGAAATCCAAAATTTAATGCTGTCAATAACACTTGCTAAAATTAATTTAATAAACCCGATAATTCTCGACGATAACGATTTGAAGTCAGTAATTAATGAGCAATTCACAAACATTAGCGTAACAGAATTAATGGAAGTAGCTTATGTTAAGATCCTACAAAACAATGATGTATTGCATTTCATTATTAAGTATCCTAGACCTAAGTTAGTCTGTAAGAAATTTAGTATTTTTCCTGTCTCGCATGGCGGAAGGATTCTCCACCTCACCGAAAACAACATCGTTGCAGAATGTGGTAGCCGAGTGCTGGCGGTCAGCGATTGCAATTCATCAACAACATCAATATTCTGCAAAGAAAAACTAAACGAAACGTGTGCTCAACAATTGCATTCTGGGAGAGTGGCGCACTGCAAAACTCAACCAAGTCATCTGGACCCTATAGTGGTAGTTGATGATGGTATCATTATAATAAATGATAAAACAGCTTATGTGAAAGAGGCGAACAGTGTCGAAAAAAGGATTACCGGAACATATTTACTTATTTTCGATGACGAAGTTCGGATTAATGGGTCTTTATTCGTAAACCAAAACAACGTTCAAAAGAGACAGCCAGGCAACGCAGCATCAGCGGCACTAAATATTACTGGTCACCAAGAAATACTAAGCTTGCCATTTCTGCATAAAATGAATCTTGAAAATTTGCGCTACATTGACGAATTGAAAGGGAAAGTAACAACACATCCTATTCTGGCTTGCTGCGTAACATTGTCATTCACTCTGATTTGTTATGCCATCCTCAAAATAAAGCAGCGTCAGACGAGGAGACACGAACAACATAAACTTCACAACGTGATAAAGGCCATAGGGAAAGCCGAGGACGACTTTCACTTAAGCGAGGGAGGAGTTAACACATCCGAATCTCGCTGACCCAGCAGAATAAAGAATAATCCCGCAACAACATCGCATCGTTAACAACAACAACATCATCGTCACCAGCACCGCTTCTGCTCAACAATGTGCTGACAGGGGTGTTTGGTGACAGACAACAGAACGTGGACTGGCTATGCGACACCTTGCAAAATGCAAGATCGTCGACATTAGCGTTTCCACAGATAAAATTGTTAGATTATTCTTTAGTTTTTGTCACACCAGCGAGCGGCGAGGCTCGAAGCAAAGAAAAATAAAGTTTGAAATACAAAATAAAAAGTTTTCGTTTTTTACTTGTCCGCATATCCCATCGTCGCAGTTTTCTTTCATTTTTCTGAATTCAGCCATCACCTAGTAGAGCTCCAAGTTATAAATATAATCATCTGCGGCTTTGAAGTCGATGAGAGGGTGGTGCTCTATGATCGGAGTTTTCTTGTTTTCTTTCCAAGACTTGCCTTAGTGTGAAAACGTAATCTATAGTCCATTTGCAGGGAAGGTAGCCACACTGATACGTGTTGATAAGTTTGGTGCAAAGCGACTTAAGATGTTGTACAGTACGCTGGACGGGATCTTATATGCAACATTGAGCAGGGATGTGCCTCTGTAGTTGTTTCGAGATATATGATGGACCTTTCTCTAAATGGGGCATATATGGTTGATACTCCAGTCCACCTATAATTGGTTGACGATTGCACGCTTCGTACCAAAACATCGACTCTGTATATGAATAGAAGACCATCAGGACCAACAGCTTTGTTGTTCTTCGCCAACCTTTTCCTAACTGAGAGGCAGCCTTATTGATAAACTGGAAACGGACTTTCTTCCTGCTCTATCAATCTCTCTGTTCGTTGTCCGAGCTACCGCAAAAGCTCCTCAAAGACATCTACTTTGCCCTACAAGTTGGTGACTAAGTTTTCTCCACTTTTTTATTTTTTAAAATTCACTATTGCTAAAGGGGTTATGAATACCCTTGTGATACTATTCGCACAGCGCTAGCGTTAGTGTAGAGATTTTGTTTTTTTGTTGAAACTCAGGTGGTATTAGGTTTCAGTCTTTTGCGCCGAGGGTGGTGTCTACTTCGAAGAACCTTCATTCCGTTGTCAAATCCAGCAGCCTGGACTTCTAGATATTGTTTCTATCGCGAGACTCTTCCATTTTCCTAAGCTTAGAGATGAGATATTATCTCTTCTTTTCGGTTGTGTGCTCTCATTATCAAACTACGGTATTTTTCGAAAGTACCTGATAGTCTTGTATGGTTTCAGCTACTTTCTTCATGATTGTGCGCCACTGGATTCATTGATCGTTCACATTTGTGGCTGGTGATGGGCGTTGTTAGGAGTTTTTCAGTCACTTGCTCTCTCTAGTCTTTAGCCTAGGTGTGCTTAGACGGTCTTTATAATGTCTTCCTTTCATGGTTGTTCGAAGCAGCCTTTTCTTGAGCTCTGAAAAGGGGTACAACCAAAAAATTGTCAGAATCGACGAAGATTACTGCGACATTGGAAAAATTTGCTGGTTTCCGAAGCAGTCACTCTGCAGATGGATGCTTTCAGAAAGGTACCTGGAAGCAGATCCAGGAGAGGAAGCGATTCAAGGTTATCATTGCAGCCACTCATAAGAAAGCTAGTTCCAGTTTCGCATGAAAGTCGTTTGCTCAACGGACAGTATAGAGTCTCCAAGGATTTGAACAGTGAACCGCAGGAAGCCTTCAGTTTTCGAAATAAAACTATAGATCCACCTAAGCTCTCATTAATTTCATGACGATTAAGATGTTCATTGAGCATACACTACATCACTCTTCCTTCAGCCGTATCCAGTCACACTTAAAAAGCAATCACCGGAAAATGGTCACGAAATGGTCCATAAATTTTCCATCACTCACTGTATTCCAACACCGAAATAACCAAAACTCACAAATTAGCTGGTGAGAACAAAACCCACCACATTGGGACGACGGGATAGGGATACCCAAGAGACAAACGAAAAAAAAATATACTATTCCCGACACAACTGTGTCCAACATCTGGAGACATTCCTTGGTTTCGCTTTTTTATGAGGAATCTCCATCTCTCTCTCGGCAGGCATCGTGAGAAGTTTATGCATTCCGATTTCGATTATGAAAAAATACAACCGTGCATCGGAATTCCTGTGCAACGTCTAGACAGCATGGCAAATGACAGTTTGTGAGAACGAGGACCACATTGGGTCCCCCCTTGGCTGAGGCAAATGCAAATAGTTCACCTTTCACTTCCTTCCGAATTCTCTCTGATGGATTTCTAAATCTTCATCGTTCCCACTTCAGATGCAATGTGACACAAACAATGTGATGTAATTGTGGGACACCATTTCCGCCGACGCGTAGTGGTTGACTATGCAAGTGGTGTTTCTATGGATGTTTGCCGAGAGCTGTGCAAACAGAGGGCGAAATTTGGAACTTTAAGGATTTCCCGTGCATCTAAACTGAGTCAACCTGTTGTTAGGTTGTTTGACGATGCGATAGATAAGAGATTCGTTAATGAATTGAGGATATGTTGCAGTTGAACTCACCTGCAATGATAAGCGGGGATGAGTGTTTCGTGGTTTATTTTTCATGAATGGTGGGGGCACCCTGCGTAATTCAGTATCAGAAATTGTTTAAGATAACGTGTTTCAGGTCTGTTGTTTGCATTTCATAGATACTCTCTGTTTAATGGGGAATTAGGTTGGAGAACAAAGCAAAGTTCAGAGATCTCAACATTTGGTAGGGAAACTATTCTTTTTTTTTGTTGGTGCTCCAGAGGAAGGTGATAAAGTGAAACCAAGCCTGGGAAAATGTTCGATAAGGTCGTTGGATCTGTGAAGAAAAATTTACTTTTTACTTTGAAACAGTGGCAAGTGGAAAATATTTCGTAACGTTATAGGGGTCAGAGCTGCAGAACGAGTGAGTACATGCATTTCCGGAATTCATTGTGATTCTAGTGTACATCTTATGGGTCCAGCATCGGTTCTCACTAGTCGTACCTTTCAGGAACGACCGGTAGAGTTACATCCATCCCAATGTCCATTGATTTACAGATGGATGAAGCGATACGGTTTGGAGTATCAATTCGCATTACTGCAAGTGAAAGGTCGTTTTAGGCTGCTTCGATACTCTCCAGGACCTCTCAAAGCGAAATAAAGTCAACATCTGGTAGGTACCAAGGCATAGAGGCATTGAAGGCAATGAAATTGCAGACCAACTTGCCAGGAAAGGCTCTTCAGAAAGGTATATAGGTGCCGAACCCTTCTGCGGCATCCCAACTTCCGCGTTCAGAATGAATCTGGACAGCTGGGAAAACCGGAACCTCCTACCCTATTGGAACAACATTCAGGGACTTACTTACTTACTTATCAGGCCAGCGACCCTTGGAGGGTCTGAGCCTGAACTAATGTCGCTTTCCATCCTTCACAGTCCCGGGCACGCTGCTTCCAATTTTCTAGACCGAGGTTTCTGGCGTCCGCGATTGCCTGATCTTTAAACCGGAGGTTCGGTCTTTCTCTTCTTCGTGAACCAGGTGGCTGGGATTCGAAGATCCTCTTAGCTGGAGCATTCTCGTTCATTCGCTCGATGTGGCCGAGCCATTGCAGTCGACGGATTTTCGCCTTCCGGACTATATCCACATCTTTGTACAGCTCGTAGAGTTCGCGGTTATATCTTCTCCTCCATTCGCCCTCCTCGCAGACTGGACCAAATATTTGACGTAGGATTTCAAGGACTTAGACAGGCTAAAGAGCCATCCGACCCCTGAAAAAAACCACTTAAAATATTCTCTATCATAAAAGGGACGATATCAGAAGGCTTGCCAGCTTCCTCACCGGTCACTGTAGCCTCAGATATCACTTACATAAACTAAATATAGTTCAGGAATCTGAATGCCGATTTGGATTGCGTGTCCGTCTGCAGACTCAGGAAGCGGCTTCTCCACAAAGAATTCATAACACTGGATAACCTTCGTAATGCCTCGACTGGAGATATCTTCAACTTCATTAGAAAGAAAGAGGATCTCCTCGTCGAACTCTTGGTCACTCTTGGTTATGATCCAAGTTGAGCTCTTTATGATAATTCATCTGACTTCTAGCTTCTCTAAAAGAACTGGGCTTAGCCTCTCTAATATCTAAGCTCCGTCTGAAGATCACCAGTGTTTTGGTGTTATGTTGATTCCAAAAGAACAAATCAGTCATTCATTAATGGAACCCCATCCAGGAATGATTTGTTGGGATCAAGGAACCTAACTTAGTCGGAAATATCACATTAACACCCTTCACCCTAGGCCCACATCCTATAAAATCTCCAGCTTTCTTAAATTTTGGAAAGAAAATGCTGGTTCGGTCTTTAAAAATCCTCGCTGTCATTCAACTGGTTCCACCGTCCACTGATGTGAAGAAATTGCTCTAGACCTCATCATCCATTCACTGGATAAGCCAGAAGGATCTTGTAGTTGAATTAAGGAAAAAACTAAAGCAAGAGATAGCATCGATATCTACATGTGGGGTACCCTCTCTCTGTCACATCAGTCGGGTGCAGTCATAATCTAGAAACCTGTCAAGTCACGAAAACCTTACTTGCTTTTGGGGGTGGCCATGGTGTAGTGGTTGCATCATCGCTTGTCACGCTGAAGGTTCCAGGTTCGAATCCCGATGTCACAGAAAAAAACTAAACAAAAAAAAAAGTCAATTGCGAAAAAAGTTGACGTCAACTTTACTATAAAGGCATAACACTGGCAGTAGGGTAGGTAATAGCTTAAAAGTGTTGATCGTACTAATGCCATCGGGATGTTCGAAAGAAATACGGTGAATTATAAGCAATGGCAACAGAACCAATAATTCCCCCCAGTCATTCTGGACACCACTCTCGGAGCAAACAAACTGAAACCTAATACCACCTAAGTTTCAAAATCACTACACACCACACTAGCGCTGTGTAAATAGCATCATAAGGGTATTCAGAACCCCTTTAGCGCTAGTGAATTATAAAAAAAAAACCTTTACTTGTCTCAACTCTTCAGGAGTCTCTGCCTAAGATATTGTATCCTTCCATGAATCTTCTTTGATCCCGAGTACGCTGCTTCCAGTTGTTTAGATCAAGGGTTTTGTCATCGCTTGGCCTTTGTAATGGATACTCGGTCTTCTTTATTGTCTCGAATCGTCTTAGCTAAAGTAGTCTTGCCTTTGCTTTTTGAACTACATCCACATCTCAGCTGGAAAGCCATCAGAGCCGGCAGCTTTGTAGTCTTTTAAGCTTATAGGTGCGCCAACCTCTTCTAAATTGGGAGCAAGTACTGCTTCCTGCACTATCACTCTCTATCTGTTGCTGCCTAAACACATCTGCAATTCTCTATATAATGGTTGTGGTCTTGGCTAGAAATACACTCTAGTTGTTTTTGACTCCGATAGATTCCTAGAATCTCGCATAAGACATTAGATCTCGTCTAGGGATCATGGGAAAGTAGGTCATCTCCTCTGACTCTATTTGTCAGTTATTCATAGACAGATGAAGCCATGAAGGCTATACAAGACCTTATGTCGCTCACGATCATCAGAACTTTAAAACTCAAGAAAATCCTTTTCATCTGACATCCTGGCACACTCCTTCTTATAAAGATATCTCCCATTAGCCACAGATTGTCAACTAAGCACAATAATTACGCAATAATGTCCTTTTTTACAATTGTTTGTCTTTTTTTTTTGTTTCCTTTTACTGACCTCACCTCACCTGCGTCCATTCCTTTCGGATGTCTTACAAAAGATTTATAATATCCTTTCAACACCCACAAAATGACCATGAAATCGTTTTCGGAAGACACACAGAAGAACTCAATAAATTGATGATGTCCTTTTGCGAACTGGAATTCATAAATAAATACACAAATGGGATCTACATTTACCCGCCCGATGATAGTTCGCTTTTGTCCTTAAATAGCAAAACATTGGCGAATAATGAGCAACAAAATTCCTTGAGGTGAGGTGCGATAGTAGGTGGCATCCTGCAGTTGCAGAACAATAAAAAGGACAACGTGTCCGAGTAGACTACATCGACAACAGAAGTTGACCGTGCGTTGATAGTTTCATACACGCACAGCACATGCTTCGGTTTGGCAGATGCCACTGCGGTGGAAGGACACAAAAGAGTCCAGTGAGTGGTTGAATGATGTCTCAATTTTTGTGACTTGTGGGTGTGTGTCAAATGGATAGTTGGTAATATGCCTTTGGGTTATATGGTGCATATGCCACAAGCAAAACGAAAAAAAAGGATTCTCTCAAGAACAAAAAGTGTGTCGGAGGTGTGCTACAAAGAGGAAGAAGTCAAATAAAAAGGACACGACCGAGAACAAGGAAACTCTCACGCCCATTAAGAAGTCAGTTTGGTCGGTAATTCTTAGATGAACGACAAAACGACGAATTGGAAACGAATTGGTCCCTTCCGGTTGTGTTGACGATGGTGATGGTGGTGGTTGATAGACGGCACCTTGAATGCGGGTGACTGTTGTGTGAGTTATGAGGTCCTTTCGGTTTTTTTTTTAATGTGTGACCTTTTTCTTTGAGAAGTTTGTGGATTTTTCCTACTTAATGGGAGCAGAGTACATATTTAATTGCCAGGATGTAGGACATGATTTTTTAACCGCAATCGAAGTGTAAGCAATTTATGAAGACCTTTTCGTGAGAAACCCCGTGGTGTAACATAGAAACTCCACATCTTCAACGCCAGATTCCGTCAGATTCAATTCACCCACCCATGTGAATCCTTCCCCCACCCCATCCACCACCAATTAAACATCGCCCCGCATAATTAATTGCTCTGGCAGTACTTAATGGTGAAAATCTCAACCATTACAGCAAATAAAGTTTCATTCATCCTGTCGCGGTTGGTTTTAATTACTCCTCCGCCACGTCAGCGATTGACTCTGTAGAATCTTTTATTACTTCTCTGTAAGTGTGTGTGTGTGTATCTGTAATTACCCTCTTTGCTGTTGCCAGAGCGACAGAGCCAAATTAATTTCTTAATTACACTCTCGGCAATCGATGAACCAGACTGCAGTATTGGCAAAAAGGGTGAGGTCCACCATCTCACCCCAATCCTTTCAGGATCACAAACAATAACTGAACACACACAGGTTTCGATTGCAATCGGCAAAGACAACCAAACCAATGTCAATGATGATGTCAGGATCTTGGTCTTAATAATGCAATCATAATCGCATTTATTAGGGCGCCGTCGCCGCAGGCAGAGAGTGACAGAGAGAGAGAGAGAGTTGGGAATGGGTTGATGCTGCCGAGTATCAAATGTCAAATGTTAACAGCTTCGCAGGGTCTGAGGTTTCTCGTTTTATCCTCTTCATCCGTTTTATGATTATTATAATTCTCTAGCTTCTGGTTACCCGGTTTTGGGCCTCCGCACTATGCCGAGATTGGCCTGATTCAATGGAGGAAACACCCGAGACAAATGTTGATCTCGGTTTTTATCGTTTGTCGGTGATCTAGGAGCGCGAGCGACAGCGAGGTCCTTTTGTTCACTTTGGTTGGCCATATTGTTTAGCTGATGATGACGATGTTCATCTGTGGTTTTGCGCGCAAGATTGTATCAGTTTTTTGTGGGTTTCCATTTGTCTGCGGTGTAATCGTATAGAGAGTGAGCTCGCGCGACCAAAGCACGCTTCTGCGGCAGCGACAGAGATTGATATCGCACAAATCATCGTGGACATTTAATAATTTTTTTTTTTTTTTCCTCGGTTTAATTAATTCTGCGGGCGCAATGGGAATAAAGCTGCACTCTAGCGAAAGATGTCATTTGGTTGAGTTTGTGGTTAATCGTTTGGGCGAGTTGCAGTAGTCGGTGGTTTCTGATTTCTGGTGTCTGATTACGACTGGAATTGGTTGCTTAATGGAATTGAGAGGGTCTGACTGAGGCGAGTTTTCGGGTGCAGTATGGCGCTTGCGGTTTTACGATGCAAATGAGACGAGTATTTAAAATAATATTGAAGACTTCTGAGAAGATGCAGAGATGCTTCCGATGAAATTCGAGAAGGAAACGAGTTTTTTTAAAACAAGAAGTAAGTATGTGAATCAAAGTGGGTTCTCACTGTTAACAACGCTTAAGAACCATCAAATGCAAACGCATTCGAGAGTTTAGGTATATCCTGAAGTTCGCTGCCGAAATGGGCCGAGACAATACTTTCTAGAAAAGTTGTCAATTTCGCAACTGTCCGGCAATACTTGCATCAACAGAGGAATCCCTGAGTTGGTCGTACCTTTAAGTCTTAAGTCCTACTCGGCCCTCAAACTGTACGCTATAGTCAGATAGAAACGTCAAAGCCTGTGGTATTTCCCCATCAACTTGACATATTATGTACGTCGCTCAGGATTAATAATGGTGACAATTGGCAACCTTCTTATACTTTCGCCACCTAACCATTATGCAAGATGATCATTTAGCGACTTCTTAAGAAGCCTTAACAGTAGCCTCGATTCACGCTGTCAAAAGCCTCCTCAAAGCCAATAATGAGGTCAAATGCAGGAGGATTCCAAGCGGAAACCTGTTGTTCCATGAAAACTGCTGAAAGAATGAAAATACCGCTTAGGTTTCTTTACTCCGCGCGATTACCTCTTGTAATCGTCCACCTCCCATGAATCCCTATTAGTGGATGCGCCAGATGTGCTGACTTGAGAGGATCGGTTTCGACATTTCTTTTTCTTTATTGGCCCCCGCGCTGTACTTCTGTCTTTTGTATCCTGGAATTCAAGTTCTCTACTGGTGAGATGCCTGCAATGCGAACTTTAAGGGAATTCCGCCCTTCAATCCATCAGCAGGTTTTCAAAGATAGACGTTTCCTTTGGTGTTTGTGTTTCTGTTTGATACTTGTTTCGGATCCTTTGCCTAGACACTAGACCTTCTGAAGCATTTTGGTGAGATTGATTCGAACGGGTGAAGATGAAGACAAGAGCTCTAAAGTGAGTGAGATCCAACAAATCCTGAAACTGATTTCAACAAATAGGGTGCCTTCAATGACTAGACAAAAATGTATCAGTTTACCCTTAAGTCTACTTTTGGACGTGCGGTTCAGTGAAGGGATTCTTTTTCAAGCCGTATATAGGGCACCATTTTTTAGGTTCAGTTTTGAATGTTTTGATCCTGCTCTTGCCAGTTCATCGGCTTTTTCATGTCACTCAATGTCTCTATACCCGAGGAGGGAGCCAACAGAGCTTTAATGGAGGCTTGGCTATCAATGTTTCTTATAGAAGTTATTACTGAGGATAGTTCTCTTGAGGCCTGTATTTTTGTATGATGATAGATTCCGGAGTTCACCTCTGCATCCCTATTTGAGCCGTTGGTGAAAATAGGTCGGGTAATGTCGGATTTTGTGACTCTTCCGTCGTCCCAAGTTTATCTTGAGGGAAAGATGGCTTGAAAATCAAGGTATAAGGCGTTATCTTATCAGTTTTTGTTTCTAATTTTGCCAATCTAGTGATACTAGTGTGACCTATTTGGCATTTCTTCCAGAAGTTCCATGCTTGCAGTCATAGGACGCTCTTTGCTGTCATTTCTTTGTCGGTGCTGTCGGAGTCGTTCTTCTGGCTCTGAAGGCGCTGATAGGTATTTTTAGGTTTATGGCTTTTCCATTGCTAGCCATCAGATCAAATCTGCCTGAAAAATGACATTAAGCTGGAGGTTTCGAGGAGCGCTTTTTTTTACGTAAATTCAACGACGAAAGCTGGTTAGAATTGTCCGCTACTTATGTCCCCGGCTCAGCCGTTGGTCATTTACGCCATTGCTGTTTCGTCGCCAGAAAGTGTGTTTTATATATCGGTTCACAACCAAATGGAAGTCATTTGCTCCTTTCCTTGGGAGCAGCATCTCGCTTTACCAATGTGTATCCGTGAAAGCTGCACCGGGTGACACGGTCTGGGGCGAGCGTAGGGTCCGAAACACTTTTTTTCACTATTTTGTTCGAATTTGTGGCGGTGGGATGGAGCGGTGCATTTCAAACAACGAGCGGCATGCTCGACCAGCTGAGCGGTACACAGAGCTGTTCGGTCACTGTATGTCCCGACCAAAAATGAAACGTGGAATGGAAATGTGTCTGGTTTTGTACTGAGATTCTTAAGGGATGAGCATTTCATTAGTAGGTGGACCAAAAATAAACAAATATTTGGTGCAACAGCTCATTGAGAGCCAAGGCCTAATTTCTCACAACCACGAATGGAAGGGACATACAGTTTTATTGCCGACTCCGAATGGCAGATTGAGAAGCTTTTTGATCTGCTAAGGTTAATGCCGTGTGCTGATTACCTGTCTGTCCTTTCGCTTAGCAGTCCACCAACGCACTTAAACTATAAAGCTATGGCGACCACACAAAAAAAAAATTCTCCCCAGTCAATCTGGACACCATTTTCGAAGACGAGACAAGACCAAGACTTGTGTTGTGTTATATCACAATCATTACCTCTTGAGCGCGAGTGAATTATAAAAAAAAAGGCTCTTTCTCATTCCATGGCGAATCAATATGTATCGTCGGGAGATGCTTCTTCTACGAATCATTTGTCAGTCCTTTTCCATCCGAAAATGTGCTCCAAAGTGAATATTGAAGTGCTCGACAACTTTTGTCAGGTTGCCAGTTGCTTGGTTTATTCTCACTTCTTCTGGGTCGGATGGATGAGTTTTTTGTCCACCAAATAGACAAGTTCACCTCAATTCTCAACTTCATTAGCAAGAGTAGATACACAGGACACAGCCCCAACTGTTTTTTTTTTTTATTCCCAATCGAGAATTTATATTTCCCAATCGCTAAACATGGTAAATTATTTCTTTTTTCCACAGAAAATATTAAAAAAAAAATAAAACGAAATCAATGAATGCAACTCAATTTCCTTCGGGAAATTTTCCACGCCATTTAATCACTAAAAAATAAAATAAAACTACGTTTCCAAATAAACAAAAAAAAAAAAAAAAACAAGTTTCGAAACAACCAATTCAATTCTACTTTACTGATAACGCGTCAGAAAAAAAAAAACGTCTCCGATAAGACTCACACATAAAAAATGAAAAAAAAAAAATTACTGACAATAAACTGATAACGATTGCTGTCGCCACTGCCATCTATCCTGACTGGGAGGAGTTACTATGAGTTCCTTTGCCAGAGTGTGAGGAACACCAAAAATCGGTACGTGATATCATACCGAACCGGTTTTCACCGACTAAGAGGGGAAATAGGAAGTATATAGGAATGATTTGGGAGGAGCTATTTACAGTTAAAATGATTTTGAGTAAATACCAACGAAATGAGTTTCGTTAAGTTACCACTTGCGTCGAGTGGGAAATTGTAAGAGTGGTTTCCCAATTGGAATCACTCAAGTGTTGAGCATTTGAAAATGTTCAAGGAAAAGGAATTGTTGTGCTGGTCCAACGGGATGTGCATTTGTTTTCAAATTGAAATTCCTTTACACACAAGGGGATGTTTTTTTTTTGTGTTCTTATTGGAAAGGATATTTTAGGTATCGGCATAGAAAACAGTGGTGATAGTTTGTGCTAAAGTGTTTTTAATATGAGAAAATTCGCAACGGTTAACACGGTCCTACGGAGTATGAAAGCACTTTCATAATTTGACTCTTGAATCTGTGAAAAGAGGAGCAACCTTATGTGGGTTCCTACCTTCAATAGCTTCGAGACAATTTTACAGCAATTTGCAATCTAAAATCGATGACTTGTCTGTGTGTCCTTTCTCAAACTTTTTTTCTTTCGTTTTTCGGGGAGGCAGGCCATGAACTTCGAGTGGCATTCGGGAAATATGTGAAAAATTCTAAGCTTAAGCAAGGTTGAAGTTTGATGAACTGCGCTAAAGTTAAGTTGCTCGGCAGTACTTGATACCGTGGTAAAAGCCTTCTATGAGTATAGCTTAACTATCTATGCTGCATATATTTACAAAGAACTGCGTCTGGATGGTAAGCGCCTGGCGACAAGCAAAAAACGACGATGATCAGGCTCAAGTATCTTTCGATTAAACCAGTGTTTCTCGCTCATATCGCAGACATATTTGAACGGGTTGTTGACTAATAGCGCAGAATGTGTCTTCGCCACTAGGCTAAAATATCTGGTCGGTCGCACTTACGGCGATGTCGGCTGCCCGATAAGTCTATGGTTGTGGCTACTAGGCCGTCTAAATCATTTTTTCGGCATTCCCTACTGTTTTCTCATGGACATGCTGCTTGTTCTCTTCTTAAACTAGGTACGTCCCCATACCCAGTACGGAAAAAGACGTATGTACCTAGTTCTAAGTCAGAAATGTTTTAAAAGTCCTGCAGGAACTCTTCTCTCCAACATAGCGCTGCCTGTGACATGTAAGTTAATAGCGGTCAATCTCCTAAAAGGAAGTCGCACGTACATCTGTTAGTTCCACTTTGTAGTCTTACTGTTGGAAAAGTCAAAAGTCCAAGTATCGCAGTAGGTTAACTTGGCAGGTTCTTAACCTGCACTATACACAGTGACTAGGGAGATCTGGGGCTGGAACAAATGAAATAAGAAACCAAAACGGATTCGGAAGAAACCTTGCGTATATTGGAACAACCCATTTGTCGAATATGCGATTTACCCAAAACTTTTCATCACAGTCTTTCACTCGGAAGTTTTTGTCATTTTAAGGGAAGTCGCAGTCCTCTTGGAACCCCACACAAGGCAGAAAATAGAAATCTATCCGGACAGTCAAGCCATTCCAAATCCAACACCAGATGGCCAGTCACAATGAGGACCGTCTTTTCTGTGGGTACCGGGTCCTGAAAAGAAATGAGAAATTCGTTGAACTGGCAAGGGTATGGAGCGTATACGATAGAGCGAACTGCTAAGAACATAGTGGGAGTCGCACGAAACCACCGAAAGGATGCAAAGAGATTTTTTGGAATCCTAGTTACACATCTCGACGTGCAAAGTGGAAAGATTACTCGTAAAGAAACCTAATAACTTCCTAAATATAAAAGTTCAAGGTTTAAGTAGAGTTCAGTTGGGGTTAAGGACTAATTACAGAATGCAATCACAGACGCAACGATTTGTAGGAACTGCTAAGAAAATGAAGAGGACATCGTAGTCTTCCTATGTCACTACCTAAGCTTTGTGGAAATGCGAAAGAACATCTTGGGGTCTATGTGGAGTCTGAAGTTGAAGCATTTCATGCATGAACCGGTGACATCTTG
Organism: Criorhina ranunculi; assembly: GCA_951813785.1. NCBI lineage: Eukaryota > Metazoa > Arthropoda > Insecta > Diptera > Syrphidae > Criorhina > Criorhina ranunculi. The sequence continues at coordinate 88,351,785 of OX638381.1, read as the reverse complement.
GCTTTCACGAAGAAAACAGGAAGATTCTCTTTATCACATGCGAACTGGTGTTATGCCCTCACATCTCTCCCAAAACTGATCTATTCCTTCAGTTCCGACGGAAAAGTAGAGGAACCCAATGTCCCCGATTGAGACCGAGGTGAAGAACATCGTGCTTACCACCAAACCTTCAAAACCAGCACATTATTTTCCACACCAATTTTTGATCAGTGAATGTAACGAAACGTTCTAACCAACGTACTGTGCGAACGGCTGAACTCCTTCTCCTCCACGCCACCAAGGAAGCCACGATCTTTAACAAATCTGACCAGCTGCTGCCATACGCAGATTGCGTTAAAATCATCGATCGTTCCTAACGTCCCGTCATAGATGCTTCTACGGTAATCGAAGAACTAGCCCTGAAGTAAATGGCGACAAAACCAAGAAAGAAGCATCTGTCCACTGCCTAGGACAAAACATAACTGTTGGCAACAGTAACTTCGAAGTTGTTAAGGAGTTTACCTACCTCGGAGAAAACATCAAATGAGACCCTACTGATGGAGATCCGATTTCAGTTTGACGACAGAAGTCGAAATGCATGCTCTAAAAAACACTTGCTCTGCCAGTGCTGCCAAATTATGCCGAGTGCTGAATGATAAGCAGAAAAGCATTAAGGACTTTCAAAAGAAAAACCCTTCCCGTATGTGAGGAAGGCAAATGGAGAAGAAGCTACAACCGCAAACTCCTTGAGCGAATGCTCCAGCCAAGAGAATTTTCGAATCCCGTGTTCCAGACGACGAAAAAGACTGAACCTCCGTTTTATGGAACAAGCTATAGCGTATGCCAGATCACTTGTTTGGGGATGAAAACCTGCAGTTTCTCAGGCAAAGACTATTCATGAGTCGGTAACCCGTTAAGTACGTTTTTTTTCTATTCCAACGTCTTGTACATAAGCTTTCGTTTGTAGCTTCTCATTCCCATAATTAATAACAATTAGATTTAGAGAAACTATTTAACTTTCCGCAAATGTATTGTTTACAATTAATAAATCCATCGAGTCTAATTCAAAGTGAAGGCAACAAATTTTGAGTCCAACTCACCTACACAGTGTGCTCCCAGTCCCAGGTCCCAGAAGATAGAATTAATTAATTAGCACATACCTCACCCAAGTCAAACACAATAAATATTCTCAAATCAAAAACGTGGTTGTGCCACCACCCTCCTCACTTTATGGCAAATTGATTTCTTGTCATTCATCATCAAGGTGTGCGTAGTCAAGTCGAAGTCGGTAAGGGAAAATGTACATATATTCCAACGAAATTCCCACGCATCGTTTTGATGCTTTAGATTCTAGAATCCACATACCGTAGGTCGAAACTTTGTTAATTACTCGCCGCGCTGTCATCCTCCTTCTCCGTCTATTCGTTGAGTTTCATAGAAAACATTTATCTGTTCTAATTCGCACGGAATTACCATCTATCCAGAGAGGATTCCAGGGACTGAAAGGATAATTAATGATGTTCGTGCAAATATTAGCAGAGCGACTGCTGGTTGTTTCTTACTGTTTGCTGCTGCTGCTGCCCCCACAAAAAGTTGAGAATGTTGATTTTACAGATCAATGGGTTCGTTTGCAACGATTTCTTTGGTCTCAATGTCAACCCTCACGCTAATGATCTTCTGCTTGTTTCACAATTTCGTCCTTCGGTGTTGTTGTCCTTTGACGTTTAATGATGCCAACTTTGGTTAATGTAATTAGAGCGTCTTAGATACAAATTTGTCAACCGTAAATCGATTTGTCAATTTTTAAATATTTTTATCTAGATACCTACTAATGATCTTTGATTCCTTCTTTCGATGAATAGATACAGAGATTCTCAAACGACAAAGAACATTTTGTAATTTGAAAGAAAGGATATGCTATCGTTTAGAAATTAAAAAGGATACATCCTGAGCAAATATGTTCTGCATTCGGAAGCAGAAAGGGGCATGACATATGTCGAAGTTGAAAGTATATAGTGGCATAACGAGAATCGCAATTCAATTGACTTGACATTGATAGATGAGGAGACTTCTTCTTTTGTGCGTATCAGCTTCGCAAAGGTATTGTGTCCAAGAAGATATGTCACATGAGATGCTCCTAATAGGATTGCAAATGCGAATTAAGTCTGAAGGAGCAAGAGCGCCCTTGCAAAAGATCTACAAAATTCACGGTTCCATCCTGCTCTAAACGGAGCCCTAAAATCCTTTTGAGTTCGAAATCTAGAACTCGGCAGAAAGCTTTGTCTTTTTTGACCGGGACCAACCAGAAGTTGTCTTTGTCGATACACGTCAAGTCGGGAAAGGATTAAAGCAACATTTGACTGATTCTAAGTAGGCGCCCTTGATGACTGAGCTCAGATCAATATAGGCGCATGTTTCGATGGAATTTAGGTTCATCTAGGAAAGTACTAGGACATTTTTAGAGTGGTTTCGAGACTGGATACAAGCCTACACTAGAATTCATTTATTATCCAGCACGATACTTTAACGGTTGAGAAGTGGACCGCCAGCAGCCCCAGTTTTATGGCTTGCAATCTAGGTTTGACTGAGATTGAGACTCTCTATAACCTCAGCATTTGATCTTAAGGCAAAGGCTTCGTTCAACTCAGGTTGATTAGAGGTTGCACCCTCTGTTATGAGTAGAGTTCACATGGTTTAAAAACTCCACCGGACACCATTTCGCTACCAAGGTCTGTCAGCTAAACTTAAGAAACCTTAAGAGTTCTCGCGTCTTGTACAGTCTCTTAGGAAGCAACCTACAATCGCTAGAAAATGGATCCATAAATGTGTAAATTTCGAAAGTCCTCCTATTCCATTTGTCCAAACTTTCCAACAAGACCGCCCAATAGCTCGCCCTCCCTACTTCTTCGTCTCCTCCTTGTTTGATGTTCCTGTTTTGTAAAATCCTTATAAACTGCTTTGGGCATGTCCTCTCTCTTTAACCGAAATTCCGTAGATTTATGGGTCTTGCAAGCCAACAAACCTAACGCCAATTTGTTGCAACTCACTGAACTTTGTTTGGCCCGGCGATAAATTTAACTCATTTCCCTCTCTTCCGCCATCATTCTCTCTCTTGGACTGTGCAAATTATTAACATGGACGTGAAATTGATTTATCACCACAAGTAGTCGATTCCGATGAACAAGGATGCATTGCTGCTCCTCATCCCCTTCCCGAAAATATATAAAGGGATTATCCCATGCACAATTGCAGGTGGAAAAAGGGACGCTAAACAATTAATGACTCAACTTGTACCAAAAAGGACTTCCAATGTTGTGTTGTATCGATACACGGGAGGGGGGGAGGTAACTGGGTAATTGTGCACTCACTCATTACAAGAACACTTCAAGCCTAATCCACAGTTTTAGTAAGAAACGCGACGAACAAGCTTTGAGAATGTGGCCGATTACCGTTATCGCATTGACGTCTTGTATCCCTGGCAAGGCGCGCAATGTACCCTGGCGCAAGAACAGCCAGGCGCACGAGATAACACTAAGTGCGTTTTCTATTATGTTCGACAGCGGAGTTCTTAAGTTCGACGGGGTCCGAAGTGTGCGCTTGGAAGGTGTGGTGTTGACATCGTATTATAGTGAGCAGCAGGCTTATGTCCGATAGCGCGCAAGGTAGGAGGAAACACGGGAGAAGAAACATTAGACAAAAATCCAATTAACACGGAAACCGTGAGCGGTGGCGTTCAACGAACGCGATCAATACGATGTCGTTGGTAGGTGCTGCTGGTCCGGTGGTCATTTATCATTTGTTTTTGCTGTCTCCTTACCTTAGTGTCGCCCATTTTCACGGTGAGTTACCTGGTGAGGTGTTACGGCTTTCAAGTTGACAAAGCAGAACAGAATATGTGATATGGCCGTTGAAGAAGTTAAAGAGTGTGTGCTTGTTGCTGCGCGCGGTAAGCAGGCAATGCTACACATGTTAAGTGTCGACTGGCTTATGAAATTCTGGAGTCTTGAGTTCAATCTGTCATCTGGTTAATGGGTTGTGGGTGTTATTCATGTTGAGTGGTCCAACACAAGATGGAATGTTGAACGGGTGGTGCTTTATCATAACACCGTTGTAATTCGTCTTGTTACACGCAATGTGCGCAGAGTTAGCCCCTGATGATGAAATATCTGTATGCCGTAGGTGAAGGCAGTTGATTTGGTTTTGACTGTGTATCAACAGATGGCGTGCTTAAGTGAAGAGTTTCCCATTGCCTATAGCAGGCAGAGTCATAGCTGAACTGCGACTAAATCAATCTTTTTCGGCGTCATGCCGAGAGTAAGTTCAGAGTCTTGGATTTATAAAGCGTTGACACTCGGAGCAATGCATTTTTGAAGTTAGCGCTTCTTGTTTCGGAGCTTAGTCTTCCTCCAGGCACCAGGCGCAACACGAGGATGTAAGTTAACAGTCACGAAACTAGGTATGAAAACTTGTGATGAACTACACGAAAAGGACAGAAACAGATAGTACATCTCACAAGTAAGATGCATCCTTAACTGAGAATGAGTCTACTGCTTAGCAAGGCTATTGGAATCTACAAGCTGAAGGGATAGTACCAACTCATGACAAACCTACGCCAGTCAGGGCAAGGATTGATTCCACAGTGAACGAGGTTTGACTGCAGAAGCTTGATGGTGAAAGCTCGGGGCCAATTCGAACTGTGGCGCCATCTAAGTTTTAGGAATCTACTAACTTAACGGGCTCCTGACCTGTGAAGAGTCTCTCTCTCTCTCTGAGATACCACATCTCAGGCATGTTACTGTCAGTTTGTCAAGACAAGCATCTTGGCATCCGCGATTACTAGGTCCTTATAACGAAGCTTTGGTCTTCCTAGTTGCCTCAAGCCTGAGAGTTTCGATTCAAAGATTCTCGAAGATTCCCATTATGGGGCATTTGGCAATGAAGTCGACGTGATTAAAATCAGAACCGGCGGCTTTATTTTTCTTCAACTTGTTAATAGCTAAACCAACCTCTTCCAAACTAGGAGTGGGCTCTTTGTTGTGGATTTAGGCCTTCTGTCTGCACTAGCACTCCCCCTGTTTGTTGGTGATTCAACTGTGAATGGAAGTCAGTGACTGTGTTTCCTTAACTTTTCGAAGGACCTGGGTTCCGGGATTGAAAAATCTAGCAAGGATTTTGAATGGACGTAGACCCAAAGTTGGGATATTGCTCAAACACTCGAACATACTGATACACAGGCTTTGACTAACCAGTGGATTGGAACGAATTTCTAAGAAATTATGTGTCATTGCCGACGGTTAAGTAGGAGGACGAGCACGGAGTTATTTTATAAACATGGACTTGTCTGGACGTGTGCCTTTATTAAGAGTTATAGCGAGAAATTTCCCAAAAGCAGGTCTATATTGGTCCATGCATCCAAGCGAGAAGGTGTAACTCGAATCGATAAGGTGAATTGAATGCTTCGAAGAATATTTGGACCCAAATCGTTTCATGTTTTGTGTCGAAGTTTATAGACGACGTTGATGGTCATTTATTGATCTTCATTACCTTCCGCAGAGCTAGTCTTAGCCTTAAAGTAGGACAACTCTAAATTTTCAAAAAAGCATCCTTGACTAACAGCCTTGTATTTGCTCTTTACACTTTGCCAGGTCTCCAAAAGCATTTCATTCGAAGCCACCAAAGTTAAAAAAAAAACCTGAAAATGAAATGAATCCCTTTTGTTATTGCTCCTTGCTCCACTTTGAAATATGAACATGCTCCGTTGAAAACACAACAATGTGTGTAGATATCCTTTTCTGAAAATGCCACGCACAAATAAGGATGACACCCCAAAAGACGACTCCTTACAAACCATGATGAGGCTGATGATAAAATCCTCATTTACGCTACACCAACTTTGCGGTGCTCATCTCCATCAGGGATAATTAGAAGTCGCGTTTCCCAGGCAATATGTGCGCACTTAACGACGAAGGAGTGACTGAGCATATGGGGACACATAGCCTTGCTCCGAGGGGGTTGGGATAGCCATATAACTCTTATGAATATGTTCGTAGCTCGCTGTGCGACATGTTTATTGTTTGGTAATTCGAAAGCGTGCGAAACTCTCCAAAAAGCAATGAAACACGAATGAAACGTTTTATTGTTGAAATTAATATGTGCGTGCGGGGGCTTTAGACAGATGCGATGCCAATGAATAGCACTTGAATGGGACTGAAGGGGTGGTGACTCCGCTGAAGCTGTTTGTCGTATGATATGGAAATTATGACGAAAATATGCAAAAGACGCGACTTAAGGAATCAAATGTTGCGTTGTTATGTATGGATGCCATAACAGGCGTGTAAATATTTAAAAGGATAATTGCTGGAGCGAGAGCAAGCTGTGTTTGGTGGGGCTGCTTCCATTGAGGAAGAGAAAATTGAAAATTAATTGCTTTGTGTACTTTCTTCGCGAAAATTGATGCACACACACATGAGATTTTAGATTGTTTTGTGAGTGTTGAGAGGATGTGGTGGGTGGTGGGTGAAAGAGGATGCGTAGAAAGTGGCGAAGAAGTGAGGGAATTTAGCTGGGAAGGATTGTTGTAACTTAAATGAATGAAGACTATGCATGTTTGTCTTGGCAGGTGTCCATTTAACAGCTCGCAGAGGTCCTCTTAGCAGGCAAGCTTATAGGCTGGGCCTCCTCTTTAATGATTTAAGCTGCAAGTATGGACGAGGAGGAAGAACGAATGATTCTCCATCTTCTCTGTATGTGTCCAGTTCTTTCAGCTCGGAGAAGAGCCTATCTAGAAGCCAGCTTCTTCCACAATCTTAATGCCAACAGGCTGGGCCGTCTCTTTAATGATTTTTTGCAGAAATTGTACAGACGAGGAGGAAGAAGAAACGATTCTCCATCTTCTCTGTATGTGTCCAGCTCTCTTAGCTCGAAGAGGAGCCTATCCAGGAGCCAGCTTCTTCCACAAACTCAATGCCAATAGGCTGGGCCGTCTCTTTAATGATTTTTTTTGCAGAAACTGTATGGACGAGGAGGAAGAAGAAACGATTCTTCATCTTCTCTGTATGTGTCCAGCTCTTTCAGCTCGAAGAAGAGCCTATCTAGGTGCCAGCTTCTTCCACAATGTCAATGACAATAGGCTGGGCTTTCTCCTGATTGATGATTTTTTTGCAGAAATTGTACGGACGAAGAGGAAGAAGCAACGATTCTCCATCCTCTCTGTATGTGTCCAGGTCTCTTAGCTTGGAGAGGAGCCTATCTAGGAGCCAGCTTCTTCAACAATCCGAATGCCAATAGACTGGACCTCTTTTTTAATGAATTTCACAGAAGCTGTCAGGACGAGAAAGAAGAAGAAACGGTTCTCTATCCTCTCTGTATGTGTCCAGTTCTCTTAGCTCGAAGAAGAGGCATTTCTTTCACAATCTCAATGCCAATAGGCTGACTAGACGAGGAGGAAGAACCAACAATTCTCCATCTTTTCTGTATGTGTCCAGCTCTTTCTGTTCGAAAAAGAACCTGCCTAGGAGTCAGTTTTATCCACAATCTAAACGAACTGACTAGAAGCCTCCAGCGCTTTATAGCAACCTCTTCCTGACTTTGTGGGTAATTTCTGAAGGAAAAAATCAAGATCCATATCGTATCACAAAGGATTCCTCTGGTGTATGGCTTCATCAAAAACCAGTCTAATCTAACCTAACCTAGGGTCTGCTAAAGTTAAAGTAAGAACATTTAGAGAAGGTTGACATCTTGGATGTATTAGTTCTACTAATCTCTAAGTTTTGAACAATTCGAGTCTGCTGAGCATTTCATCCTTGGAAATCTAATGAAGACGTGTTACACTAGAAAGAAAATCTTCATCTTAACGTGTTACCATCCATTTTTTTTTTCTGATTTTACGTTCATAAGTCCATTTAAAACAAGTTGGGAAGTTTAAAACTGCAACTTTACTTGAGCTCCGTTTAGCCTAAAGAATCTTCAAAACTAATTCAACGTCCAAAAAGGACCTTAATCTCATGAAAACTAAATGTGTTCGATACAAATCAAGTCTAAACTCTTACATAAGTTTGTCGTTATTCATTGGAGTGCCTTGAGATCCTCATATCTTACAAATACTTAATAGATGTCCATTGTACCTCAAATTATAAATTTTCTCTTTCATCTCTGGTGTAGGTGCCCACAAGCCTCGTTCGAATCATCCAAAACGAAAAAAAAACAAAAAAAAAATTGTTTCTCCATTTGACCTTATCCACTCATTACTTTAGCCACGAGCATTATTATCATTCGAACGGTAAATACACAACTAAAATCCAATATCCACAACCAAAGGCGATTGACGCTGGCTAGAGCCCTATTTCACACACCCACTCTCTCTGTCTCCGCCAGTACCTAATGCACAGTACTTCACCGTTCACCACCACGTTCCATACGCAGGGGTTGGGTAGTTGGGGGGGACCAACAACATTGATTACCAGCAATGGAGTACTGCACCTCGGTAATAGCCATCAATTTGTCTCTGCAAAAAAAGCCTCCAAGGCCCATGTGTACCGCATAATGCCTAATCTCATCTACGTGGAAAAGTTATGTATTAGTATGAGCCAAGTCGCGTCTTCGTCGTCGTCGTCGTCGTCTTTGTCGATACCAATCGACGCGACCAAGTGGTGGGTCCCTCAGATAGACAGCGAGAGGGAGACTGCACAGCCTTAATTTGTTCTATGCGATTACTCATATTGGAAGAGTGGAGAAGTGTCGGGGTGGCATTTTCAATTCCCTCTCCAGAGGAATTATAGCCTTAATGAAGAACATTGGATTTGTGTCAGGTGAGTTATGATACCACAAGGTGGGATCCGCGGTGGGATCCCAGTTGGCAATGGAATTCAGGAAGTTTTCGGCGATAAGATCAAGGATTTACGCAAATGAAAAATCTTTCCTCTCAATCCGAGGTGGTCTAAGATCTTGTAAGTGGCTTATTGCTACGATGATGTGATGCAACCTTAATTTTAAATGAGAAATTCAGAGACTCCGAAGACCGTTTTCTTTGTCTTACTCATCTGAATTGATTGTTTCAGGGCAGTGTCTTCGTTGTCGTTGTCGTTGTCATCGTTGTCTTCAATGCACATAAATTCATTTAGATCAATCAATTCAATTTGTTGGTTCAATAAAATTCAAATGGAAGCTCCATTAAAACAAATTAAGGCCGCGTCCACGGAGAGACCGCTAACAGTGGTTCAGTTCAGAGTGAAGGAGACTGATGAGTTGTGTGATGAATTAGTCATAATTTGGTTTTTTTTTGGATGAAGAGAGCTTGTCATGTGTGATGATGATGCCAAGTGCATTCTTCAAGATGTTTTGAGTTTTTTTTTTAACAGATGGATGAAGTTCGTTGAACAAGACTGACAAGATTGGACATCACTTGGAGTTGTGACATACAAATCTAAACAACACAATCCTGGTACATCATTTGTTGAAGAAATTGAGTTGTAACTGTGGCTACAAATCAATTGTGGACACTGGTGTCTGTCCTAACGATGAGGCTGAAGACTCAGGAATTCTATGACCTCCTGGATAAAGCCTACTGAGCATGATGTCAAAATCGTACATGGGGACTTTGACGCCAAAATCCACAAGGAAAACATCTCTCGTGGCTTAATTGGAAAGCAAAGTCTTCACAAACCCAGCAGCAGAAAGTTCGAATCCAAACAGCAAACTGTCAACCAAATTGGCCACGTGCTAAAAGATGGCTTGTTGTGGCTAAATTCAGAGTTCGAATGTCCCACGAAATAAGCTCCACATGGCCCAAAAAGAGACTTGCCATACCTGGAGTAGCCAGAGACTACAAAGAGCAAATAAGTGAGAGACTTTCCGCTGGGTACTCGTCTTCCACTGACGCCAACAAATGTAGAACCCAGCATCGCAATGTCATCAAAGAGGAAGGGTACGCGGCCAGTACGCAGTCTTTCAGCTCAAAGCAACACCTGGCAGTTCGACAGAAGGGCAACTGGCACTTGGCTTCAAGGCCGGAGCGTATGCTCCTTAAAATACTCAAGGGAACCTAATCATTGATGCAGCACTTTAAGCAGTTGTTGAGTGGCAAGAGTAGCACCCACCTCCAGTCAACGAAAAATAAATCTCCCCACCCAATACAGAAGAGGTAGGCGCAGCTATCAAAAAGCTAAAGAATAAGAAGAGCGTCGATTTTGATGCCTTAGGTTAGGTTAGGTTAGGTTAGGTTGGGTAGCTGTCTTCACTAGGCAGTGACCCACTTAGGCCAGTATGAAGGCCCATTGTGATACTGCGTGAAGAAACCGGAGACCAGCCTCACAAGCGGAATTTCCTATAAGATAAAAGGTGTAAACCCTATACTGTGCCGCACTAAGTGCAGACCCACATACAAAACTCTTAATCCTAAAGATGTCGAGTCTGGCTAGGTCGTTAAGATCATTGAAGAAGTACTTTCCTAGTGTTTCCCTCCTCAACCTTGATAGAGCAGGGCACGTACAAAGAAGGTGCACAGTCATTTCTTCTTCCTCCTCATATCTGCAGCTTCTACAGAAATCGTTAGAGCCCCGTAAGGGCTCGTATTATAATTCTTATAAGTTTCCTGTTCACGGACAGAAGTCTTCCTGTTCTCCTTTAGATTCAGGTTAGGCCAGATCTGTTTCGACAGAGGACAAGTGTTGATATTATTCCACCTGCTATTAGCTATTCTTTTAGTTTTACTATTGTGGTGAGATTTTATCGATTCTAGAGAGGCAAGCGGTTTCCCTCCATTTTCAGAGAACATCCTACCCGCGCCTTCCTTCGCTAGTTCGTCCGCTCTACAGTTGCCCGGCAGTTCCCTGTGTCCTGGGACCTAGCACAGGAAGACGTCGCATCAGTCAGCGATCTCGTTCGGAGACCTGCGGCATTGCTCTACCAACTTGGATCTTACTGTCGATGATTCTAAGTCTTTAATCGCTGCTTGACTATCTATATATAGTTCAATAGCGTTACCATCTACCGCGTTCATCGAAAGCCAACCCGCAGTTTCCCGGACTGCCGTAATTTCCGCCTGAAATACACTACAGTGATCCGGCAGTGGCTTGGCAATACTTAAGTCAAGTGCATTGGAGAAGACCCCTGCCCCCGTGCCATACGCTATTTTGGATCCATCCGTGTATATCTCTATCGCAGATTCATCTTAGACCCCACCAGATTCCTTAGCACTTCTGCTAGGACTTCTTGTCTTGAATTTGACGTTAAAATCTGTATAGGGGACAATATAGTCCGTACTGCTAAGGATGGATATGTTGCTGTAAAGGATCCCCCCCTTTTGATGCCTTACTAGCAGCGCTTTTTAAATATGTAGGTGATATTTTTGATTTGACTGTTGGATTGAAACTTCTCGTAGGGATAGTAACTTTTTACTGACCAACCAGGAATGTTCTGTTTCCGGATGACCCCAGTCAATCGGTTACAATTTGATTCTGTTGGGATGCATAAGCGAATATACAGGCAAATTCAGGTCTCAGCCTTCTGGTCTAAGGGGCTTACCTTTCCAATCACGGGCTGTTTCAAAAATTGCAAAAAGCGATCGAATAAGACTAAGCATGGCTAGAACTTCCCTCTACAAAATTTGTAAGCTCCTGAGTTCAAGTATACATTTCCACTTCCATTCTTACGCTCAAGAGACAACAAACAATTGTCAAGCCCACATCTCGAAATCGATATCAATTTCAAAAGCCTCTTTCTGTCAATTGTTTTCATTTCTGGGACCATTAAGACCATCAACACTGGTCTATCTAGTGTTTATTCTGACCCCTATGCGTTGTTGTTCGTCAACAATTAAGTTTGTGTCGAAACGTACATTCAAAAGGGGTGAAAGGCCACGGCTCAGCACTCAGCCATAATTGGGTTGAGTAAATATGAATCAACCAAATGAAAGTTCTCTGATTCACCACGATCCCGCAATAGAACCTTCTACTCCCACAACGAGCAGCCCAGAGGCCTGCCATCGATACGTCGCCAATAGACAAACGATGATGATTACAATGCTGATGAAATGACCGATTACTGTTGGCCCGTCATCGATGGTACAATGGCGCACGTGATTACAATGTCCGCTCTCCGGCTCCGTCGATGATTACACTTTGATCAACGGATCACTGTCGGTCAGCGCGGACGCGACACAACGGTTGCTGGCCGCATGGTATACCGCCGTCTAATTTTTTCTGCTCCCAAGGCATGAGCAAATATAATTAAGAGAAATATATTTTTATTTATTTATTTCTCTTCGCATTTGATGGATAGAGTCGTCTGGAGGAGACTATCGTAATTTCGCATGTTTGCTGTCCGTCACAGCAACACGCTGGCTGACCCACTCACGGGTCAAGACGCCATTCAGCGAAATGTCAATAGCTGGCTTTGGAAAAATGCACTCGACGGTGGTAGCCCCTCACTTGTACTAGTACGAGTATGTGCGGATCGCATGCATCGATCGTTCAGTTGGCAGATGAACACATCCCACTTTGACTCAGGCAAGCACGTACCAATCCATGAACTCTGACATTTCGGTGAGCAACGCACCTGAGCGCTGATCGTTTTCGTTTCCCTCAACTTGGTCTACAGTTGTTGTGGCGATGTGGTGATTTCACCACCTGCAGCGCGAAATCAATCACCAAATTGAATTGGAGAATTGGTTCCGATCGAATTTGTTCACCTTGGCGAGAACGTAATTAGAGAATGTGTACAGCGTTGGAATACCGTCGTCGCCGTCTGCAGTCGGTAGTTGTTCGAGGTCTTAATTTGGGCCAAATGATCTCTGAGAGCATTGGTAGCGCGTCGATTCGGCCAACATATGTGAGGTAATTTGCAATTAGAGGCCACATTTGGATTACGAGTTCAATCGTAAATTGTCCGATTAATTGAAGTCGATTGTAATTTGGTATTCCGATTTTATTCTTTCCACCGCCGCCATTGTAATTTAAGGAATGATTGTGGAACGGATATCAGAAGCCGCATGGGAAATTAAAATAAATCATAAACATAATCTGCACCGATAATGCTTTACAAATGGCGAACATGGGCTTAGTTTTCAGGGAACTAGATCGGTGGTAAAATGTCGACTTGTGCGGTAACACAACTTTCCGTTGCTGACGCTTTTACTTGAAAAGATTCACATAGTGGTCACTGTGCTTTGAAGAAAGATATTCCTCGAGCAAAACACCTTCTTAATAGATTCAGCTAATCGACAATGTCTAGAGAATGAAAAAACCTACCTCTTTCGGCATAAGAGGGGCAACGTAAGCTTATGGACTTCCTAGATATTTTTCCATCAAAACTGCTCAGGGACTTGGTTGAAGTCCCCCTCTACTTGTGCATGTCACCTAAGCAGAGATCTGACCAGGGAGTTGGTGTTCATCTGCTCTAACCAAACGTCCGATAATCAATGTTTTGACTTAGTCGATGTCACTGATGTTCGTCTTTGAATTTCCTACTCCTAAACCTGTCAATGCAAATGGGATCGAATATCTCACCCGAAAAGACCAGAAATATCTTCCTTTACCTTTGATAGAGTCAATGCTTTAGCCCCATAGGGTGGGACTCGGATAAATTGTACAGAGTTTCCTTAAGTTGTTCGGAATAGGACCTTACAGCCATATCGGTTATTCTTTTTTTGATTTCTGATGACAGATTGGTTTCAGAAACGATAGCAGAGCCAGGGTAGACAGGGTTCCTTACTAAATCAATGTTAGAGCTATTTACTGTGACATTCCGTCCGATTTGTCGATGTTGGATGTCCCTTCTTGTTGACAGAAAGTTCTTGGTTTTGCCCTCGTTCAACCTTTAACCCATTTTGGGAGCTTCTACTTCAATAGTCGCCAACGCGCCGATGACAGCTCGCTGAATTCATGACTTGAATGCATTGATAGGGGCCAATCAGGTTGTTGATGAAAGGCTTACGAAAGGGTAACGATAGTAGATTCCTCTAATTAGATATTGCCTCGTCTGAGTCAATCTTCAAAATGAGTTCATGTTTGCTTCCTTCCAAGTCAGCCGATAAGCCGTCATGTCAAGCAGCATTGTTGGACTTTAGCCTAGATATTGCTACCTCACTTAGTTTTGTTCAGAAAAACTTGGCTTTCATCGTCTAGACTCTAGATTGAATGGTTTATTCTGTTCAAAACCAGTCAGCATAGGAATCTCAATTTTCAACTCCTTTTGGAATCAGTAGCTGCTTTTCTAAGCTATAAATCCAAAAGGAGGTCCCAGTCCAACCAGTTGAATTAACAATCAAGTCCAATCTCTGATCTAACATGTGTATATAGAGTTCAACAAATCACCAATGTCACCAACCGAAAGCATCTTCAACCAGAAGCAAATAAAAATGCAAAATTAACAGGCGCCACCAGATACACCGAACACAACAACCACTCCTAATGAATGGATCCATATCGACGAAGACATTCTATGCAATTGCCATAGGAATAGAGGTTAACTGCATTTGCTGCCAGCACCCCATTCATGTCATCAATTTATAGATGCGCATTTTGTAGCAACTTAACTCGTACAAATGTCGCACTAATATCTTAACCCTCTTCGACTCTGAATCCGAATTCGAATCCGAATCCGATATTCTACATCCAATCTGCGAAAGACCTTGCGGCCAAACAGATTCGCAGAACACAACATGCAATTAATTTAAATTAACTACACTTTTGCATATTACCACCGAGTTCTGGTCGAGGAGTAGTGTCTTCTGCGCGCGGTGAAATTTCAAACCGACCAGAGACCAACCAACTTACACTTCACCAATTAATTAGTTGAGTTATTATGAAAGATTTGTTCGCGCCAATAAAACTGATCAATTTATCTGTGTTAGACCTGGCAAAGCGAGAGAGATTGTGAATTAATCGAAGCCACAAAAAAAAGGCATGGAGCCTGCAACCCTGAGTTCGGAATGTGTCTTTGTGTCCACTATGTCACATGCTACAGAGGACTTTGCGAACAACGATGCTGCGTCATTGCGTTATCGAGTACAAATATCTGGATGGACAGTGTGTGTGAGAAGAGAGGGTCACAATAAGTCCGTGTGCTTGTTGACATAGAGGCATCGTTGGTATAATCTACTGTCCTTAGCATAACTGACGACACATTTCCGCTGCGAAGCTCAAGAATCAGCAGCTGTCGGCTTCGAAAAGTCAGGCAGATCCGCCATAGTTTTTTCTAAGTTTCATCGCCTTTTCTCTTTCGCTTAGAACAATTCCCACAATGGAATAGAGGCTACAATGGATATGTGGAATGTATTCATGTCTATAGCAACATGTTTCGCAACATTTTCAGAAAATCACTTCATTAACTAATCAAAGTTGTTGAACATACTGTACAGTGTACATGCGACTTGCACGCACATTCGATACGCATTTGCGTACATAAACGGCACCTCCTCCTTCCGTACGTTACAGTACACAAGTAACACCAAGACCCCAGTGACAACACAGAATCAATTTAAAACCAATTTGTCATCTAATTTACGAGTGGCGACTCTTAACAACGGTCCCTGGTTAATTCTGCATCCAAACAAAACACAAAACATCTCGAACACGAAGAATATTTCTTATTTAATTTGTGTTCGGTTATTTGGTTCGATGGAGTCTCTGTTTCTCTAGGTTCCACCGAAGGAGGTCTCCTTTAGGGGGCAGGAGGACAAATGAAATATTGAATTAAAAACGATATGCGAGCGCGTGCACTTTGTGCTTCTGGTGGTGGTGGACTGCTTTGGGTGCTTCTTTTACCACAACGACGACGCACGGTCGGAAGGCGGTGAAGTACTTAACCCACGATTGGCGTATATGCACAGCAAGTAGGCACGGTTGCGTACTGTTGGGCGACTGCGTTGCACCGATTTGAAGATGTCGACGATACAAATCGAAAGTTTGTTCGAGTGTCTGTTGGCTGTTTGTCCGGCTGGATGTCGGACATAAACTTGGCGCGTTCACGTGTAAAATTTTTTGTTGTGCAATGGGATGTAAGAGCTTGGGGGATAATTTACAATAATACTGGCAGTCGACTGAAGAGGGAATGCATTTGGGTGTTTATTATTCTATTGGGTTTTGGTTTGGACCGTTGGGTCCGTCGTTGTCGAAGAGATAGACCGATAGATGGTGCATGGTCTTTACTTGATGTAATTACTTTAGAGTGTGCCTGTTTGACACATGGTCTTGTCTGCCATCACAGATGATGGATTATCCGAGAAAGGAATGAATGATGAAGTGTTTGTCTGAGTCAGGGGATTATTCAAATGTTGAAAGTAGATAAGTTAACAAAACGCTTTTTGGGTTCATTCCCTAATTTGTTGCAACAGACATTTGTAAATGGCAATCTTTTGAAAAGATGGACGAATGCAAGATCTTGGCAAAATTGATCCATCTCTGCTGTGTGAGCTGAAAAAGGAAACTCTGGAGTTCGTTATCGATAGGCATACAGCACGAAACTTACTGACCAGTACATGATGACAAACTCTTCATTACATAAAGAGTAGGGTCGTGACCGGAAGGTCTTTAAGGGGCTATCTCCTGCAATATCGGCCATGAAGATAGCGCAGGTTGTGTCTCAAGACACGTAGGGTGAGCTGGCCATCCTTTGCCAACAACATCTGGCATGTAATGATGTCAACGGTAATCCAAAATGAGACTCAATTATGCCTTTGCTGACACACTGTCTCTAGAGGAAAGCTGTTCAATTTTACACCGATGATAGAAGTTTGAACCAGAATTAGTGAAGGAACATGATACGCCCTTATACCTTCTTGGCTTGTATGTACATATGTATTCTCGATTACTTCCCTACTTTAGTGGCTCTCTGCGTCAGGCGAAGCTAACTTTTTTCAACCCCATTTTCCCAGAAACATTCAAGAATCATTTTGGTGAAGCTCACCTCCTAAGTAAAGTCCCTTGCGACTTCAGTTACCTACCAAACAATGCCACATATTTATATTCTTTCCTACCTGCTTACCCAGAACTTCCCAAACTATCATGTCCATTTCAATTGCTCGACATAATGTCACCGTTCCACCATTGTATCAGCTAACCACCACCTCTGGATGTGCAATCAAATGCGCACACCATGTGCAAGTGTCACAAATCCTCGTGCCTCAAGTAATAACTTTAACCTACCGTCCTCAAACAGGCGAAACGGGCAAAACCACGATAAAGTGTTAAAATATTGAGAAGACCCCAACAGTGTATAGACTTTCATCAGACCACATACAAGCACCGAAGAATAGTAACCTGGTGCGCTACGAAAGAATTGTACCAGGTCAACTGTTAAGGTTAATGTTGTTTCGTCCAACACAAACGACTGGCACGACACGACAATCCCGACAAAAACACACAAAACCCGAACCTAAAACAATTCGCACATTAAACGTAAGCCGATGCTCCAGCCAGCCGAGCTCCATAACACAATCCGCGCAGCTGAGTAGTCCCGGTCTCAATTCCTGCTGCCCGACAATCAGCGACGACAACGACGATTCGGATGACTCCAACAACGACAAGGATGTTTGAATTATCTACATGAAATTTACGGTACCCCTCCGCCCACCCCTTGGCTGTTCATAGTTCGATTGTCCTATTCCAGGGAGTTGAAAAGAAACGAAACGATGAAATCATTGGCGAACAAATTATTAGGTCTCGGGGATATTGGATTTCACACCTTCAGCAGCATCACCATCATCATCGCCCGGCCCGTCCCCGGGGACAGCATCTCTCGCCGGAGGTTGAAGTTCTCCTTTTTTTTTTTGTTTGTTTCTGCTGCATTGCCGTGTAATTGGCCAAGAGGAGGGCATTCGAATACTATTACTAATCGAATATCGAATTTCGTGGCGGTACAAATCTGCGTCGAATCGCTAGTAAATTGGTTTCCCTTCGCGTGAGGCTGGGCGTTCTGTGTGCGCCTGTGTGTGGACTTTTAATTACTGTAGAAGGTTAAACAAATAGAGCTTTGGAATGGATTTGATTTTATTTGGTTTACGGATTTGTTCATGGTATTTCGGTTTGAACGACCTTTCGTATCCATGGCAGGAAGTTCGACACACGACTGAAGACGTCTGGAAAGCCAGATGCACAGGTTGACGAACCATAGGAGACGATGCCTATTTGAATGTTGCGCTCACGATTAACCAGTGGTCCACCGGAATCACCCTGAAATTGTAAAAATAAAAATAGAAATTGTTTCATGTAGTGAAGGTTGTAAGGAAAATATTTGCATTTTGGATTAAGATACAGCTATGGTTGCGAGGTAATTGTACAAGCATTAAAGAATCTTTGTAATGCATAGTAATCCTTAGAGCATAAGTGACGGCACAGCCCAAATTTGTAGAGATTCCTCTTCAAATTTTAGAGATAACGCAGAACAAACAAACTAACCGTGGCAGTTCGAAAGATTCGGTAAGCAATCATTTGGGGTAGTAAAGAACGAAGCTCAATTGAAAGATTGCCCTTGACTGTATTGGGAGGTTAAATCACGACGAAACTGTATGGTATCTATTAAGTGCGGTGGTTGTCCTGACAGAGCCGAAAGACACTAAGACCAAAGTTAGGCCTAAGTTAAAGGAGACGTGACGTAAAACCATATGGAAGCAGCTGGCTTACAAACCCGTGGCTTAGTAATTATCGAATTGAACTGCAGACCGAGCTGACACAATTTCGAGTCTCGACAAACCTCCAAGATTACCAAACCTTTGTCATTGAAAAAGCTTTCATTCAGAGTCGACAATAAACACTTTAAGTCCCTTCCATTCGTGCGAAAAATATAACGCGCACAATCTAAATGGTTGCGAGAAGCTAGACCTTGGTTCTCTTTAAGCGAGCTGGCTAGAGAGGCTTGTTGCGGACCGTAGTTGAAGAAATACGTGACCTTAAATTATGAATGACCATAGGGTGGGAGATGGGAAAGGCTTCTCCTTCAAAGTTTACAAGGATAACAAAACTTTAAAATTGTATAGTTCACGTTTCAAAAGAAGTATCAGAACTCACCACACAAGCGCCCTTATTTCTGCCAATGTAGGTACAAACTTCATTTTGTGTCACCTTATAGCCCTTCTTCTGGCACTCACTATTCGGAATCGTATTGTAGTGCAAAATCATCAAATGATCCGGAGTTGATGCTTGATTTGTCACCGATGTTGTTCCCCATCCAGTCAAGGTCACAGGATAGTTATTCTCCACTCGGCTACCAATGTTCTCGGCCAGGCTGATCGGAGCGATGGTCTTTTCATTGAATTTAAAAGGTGTTGTCACCTTGATAATTGCCAAATCGTTTATAAGAAATCCCCTATTGTTATACAAAGGATGTTTCTTATAAGTCACAACATTATGCCGAACACCGCCAGACTTTAAATTAATCGCTCCTGCAACTACGGAGATCCTTTCTGGTCTTAATCTATCCATACAATGAGCAGCAGTTAGCACATGATTTTTTCCAATTATGGAACCTCCACAGAAATGCTTCCACTTAATATGCGCCAAAACCTGAAGGGACACTTGATAAGGAATCGGTTCCGTAGTCGGTTGTCCTCCTATGATTCTCGTATCGTTTCGATAGACTTTTCGCTTATAATACTGAACAGGTCGCCCGGCTCTACCGATCAAAGCACTTAATCGAACGTCGAGATTCTCAACTCCACTCGCACTTCGTTCGAAATCTTCCCAAACACCGCGGCACGCGCCCAAAACCAACATCAAAACAAGACACCGCAGCAGGTCCATGATCATGGACATCTTAAAACCATCTGTAAATTTAATTGCCGAAGGCCAAGTATTTATATTCTTGAGGGCGGTGGGAATATTCAAATCGATTCATTCAGAATCAGGTCAAGATACATGGTGTGAGTTCTGCTGATGCCACTTCCAAGAGCAGATATTCTTTTTCGGGTCATGCTTTGTGGCCCAGTCCATATCGAGAAGCGTGCTTTCGCTCTTTCAAGTTGCACGGTTTGTGTTTTACATCTTTTCGGAGAACTTTCACTTAAGCCCGCGGAGCGCTCGTGAAAAATCAATTTGTTAACCGCGTAAAATTGCTGCAGTTTATTGGTTAGATTGTCATTTAATTTTATAGACCGCTTTAAGTGGTATCAACGCACGATAAGCTTGTCATTCAATTTGCATAAATTGTCTGGTTAATGGGAATTAAAAAAAAAAAACCAACAAAAAACCGATCAGATACGTTCTGCATTTGGAGTCTCGATTCGGTCAATGAATTATTTAGCGTTTTTGATGAATTTTCATGAAATTTTTGAAACTGGAATTTCATATTTTTATGCGTTTTAAGTTTATGGTCCGAGTGGAGAAAGAAATTAAGTTGTACTTCACACTTTATCGTGTGTTTGACATGATTCAGTGTAATAAATCTGTCAAACAGAAGCTTTAAGTTGTCGTATCTTAATGTCATCTTTAAAAAGCAATAAAGAGATGCGATGTTTTTTTTTTATTTTGGAACCCGAAATATTCAATAAAAGTTATAAGATTGGTGTTGGCTTCAGATTTATTGAATGAGTTTGAGAAAACGATTTCGGAGGAGATTTACGGTCACGATTTCTCTTTCAATCACTATCACGTCATTTCCTTACGAGATTGCATCATTCTATATTCAGTGTGTGTGTGTGTGTGTGTTGAGCTCTATTTGGAGCTATCTCCTGCAATATCGGCCATGGAAGATAGCGCAGGTTGTGTCGCCAGATACGTTTGCCAACAACATCTGGCATGTCTCGGGTTCTTGACAAACCTTATCCGGGAGAGGTACAGGAAAAGAGACTGCGTTTAGGGTTAAGTTTTGGATAATCTTAAGATAGTTAGGACTAGGATAAGTTAAGCTTTAAATGTAAGTATAGTTTAGGTTTAGTTTAGGCTAGTTAGGGTAGCAAGGTGTGATTCTTTTCCTGTCTTTCTCCAGGGTATTGGCAAAGGCTCTTGGGCAAATAATCTTTTCTTCCTTCTCCGTCCGTCTGCTGTCTATTTAGGGTATTAGGGAGCTTTCTCTTCCTTCTTTAGCTAGTTTCATTGGCACGAGATTTTGTGTGCTAAGCAGGTGGTACAAGGTGGGGTTGACAAGAACTACCCTCGTCCGACGAGCTGAGCCGAGCGACGACAAGCGTGTCGCCGTGTTCCTTACCTGTACCGAAGTTGCCTCCGTGGCTCTACCCTGGGTCATAAAAATTGAAGGTTTGCGTCTTGACTATACGTTTCTATAATTTTCCTAATTAAAGTGGTCTTGTTCTGCATGCAGTCTAAGCTTTAGACTCCACGGTTGCCAATCTAAGCAATCCTGAGCGTTTATGAGGTTTGTCTAGGCTTATCTATGTAAATACCGATGCACATTTTTTATTTTTAATAATTAGCGCCTTCTAAAGGGGATATAACTACCTTTAAACTAGAGCACAGGCATTAAGGAAATCAGAGGACAAACGAATGAGGTACCGATGCACGTTGACTTTAAATGCTTGTGGGTTGTAATGATGAGGAAACACAGAGCTATGTAGATCATTCCACATTCGTGTGGTACAGCTAAAGAAACAATCTCTATATTAGATAGTACCTCCGAAAGTTGGCTTAAGGGTAAACTGATGTGCATTCGAAGTATGACAAATATTGAGGGTGAAATGTTGCAGGGGCGGATTGCAGCTGGCTATTACGCTGGAGCACTTTCGGTTTTAAATGCTTTCACGTTGTAGTAATGAGGAAAAACAGAGCTACAATGGGATCCGTTTACTACGATTTCGCTTATAACGACTAACCGCTTTTAGCGACGTGAAACAACAACATGTTAGGTTTACATACAATAGAAAAGTTAAGACTTTCAGTTCGTTTTGTGCGTCGTCTGGTTAGAACGTGTCGGTCACTAGATCGTCACCATATCCAGATTCTACTGTATATGTGTGTAGATCATTCCTCTTTCGTGATGAACGGCTCAGGAAAGAATAACTGCATGTGTCAGTTAGTCTTAAGGGTAAACACATGTGCTTATTGCGGGTGAAATGTTGAAGGGGCGGAATGAAACTGACTAGAGCACTGTTTGTGGAATAATCGATAACATTTCTTCGGTGTTCAAGCGAGTCTCTAGACTTCGCAATGTCCCTGTCACCAATAAGATTTAAGGCGCATTTTTGAACTGATGCAAGCGTTGTGCTCGAATTTTTCCGACACTGTCGTTACTGGTATTAAGTAACCTCGAAATATTTACGAGTAATCTTAAATGGAAAACTTCTTTTACCGAAACATATTGTGTCTTAAATGCCTAGTGGGCTTTTTTTTAGGAAACTCCAAAGCCCTATTCTATCTACTCACGATGCTGACTCGCCACTAG
Source organism: Criorhina ranunculi (assembly GCA_951813785.1). NCBI lineage: Eukaryota > Metazoa > Arthropoda > Insecta > Diptera > Syrphidae > Criorhina > Criorhina ranunculi. Next base: position 88,329,480 of record OX638381.1, on the reverse strand, counting down.
AACCATTAGTTGCTGATTTTAGTTAAGTTTAGAGTACCTATGCTTAAGTGTCCAACATTGAATGTCTTCTATAGGGTGGCCTAAAGTTTTCGGTTATAAAGTCAAACTCTGAATTGTATCGCGATTATGATGGATAGAGTCGATGACGAATTAAAATTTAATGGACGTTCACCTTGAAAAGAGCCTAAAGCAGACCTTGGGTAACCCGTTTGTAACTTGTACACCAAAATGTCAAAAAAGAATCGGAAATATCAACAAGAAAATGACACTACGATGAGGCCGTGAATGCAACGTATTTTAGGGAAAGAAATGAAGAAATGTTCGTTGAAAATCGAGTCATAAAAGGCTTTTTGTCAAACTTCGCATATCTGATAAATCGAAAACCCTCAGATTATTAAAAAAAAGTTTTAACGTCTTTTAAATATCAATGTCACCTTATATGCGTACCGGGACACAGAGACATTCCAGGGAACTGCATGGCTGCTGAACTTGCAAGAGAGGGCACAACTCTACCAATTGTTCCGGAAAAGGGGAATTTAAGCATGCACCTCGCCACCTGCAAATTGTTTCTTAAAAGAAACGCGATCAACATTGCCAATTATAGATGGACAGTAGGTAACATATGTCTTATCACCAAGCAGATTTAGCCAAAGCTGGATCTTAAACGTTCTCACTGACTCATCAGATCGAAAAGACTGCTCATAAGCACCTTAGTAGGTGTCACAACGGGACACTGGGCCTCCTATACAACGACTTTTGCCGAAGCTGCATGGATATGGAGGAGGAGGAGGCAGCTCTCCACCTTCTTTGTACATGTCTGGCCCTCTCAGCTCGAAGAAGAGTACACTTGGTGCTAGATCCCTACTTTCGGTGCTACAGACTAGAGCAAGAGGTCATTAGTCTATAAGCTCCATACCCTGGCAACCTTTAAGGAAAGTAGCAATGGAAAATGCTATAAAAAGGGTGCAACTACTCATCCGAAACAAATTTACAAGTCGAATCTGATGATATTGGTTGTACCTACCACCCTTTGTACGAGAAACCATAACCTCTCCCGATAGGATACAATTCCTCTAAATCCTATCTCCATCCCGACTTCAATTCCTAATCAAAAACTATTTTCTTCTTTCGATTTATCCCCAAATCGAGTTCATCACATGACAAATGTTACACACGACTTGATCCGTCCTGACCTCTGGTCACTCGAAAACAATAAAACCACACTTCGCACAAAGTCTACTCCGCGCATGTGATAAGGATCTCTCAGGCAACACACAACCAAACGAAAGATCACCTCAAACCGCATACGCGACACAATACGATTCGAGGTAAAGAAAAAAAAAAACAAAAGCCGCCTGCTGCCAAGCCCGCATATTCCTCGGGCGGCATCTGATCGCGCATAAACCAATAGGTTCCATATTTTCCTTTATAAAGGCACATACTCTAGAGAGGTATCTTGTCCTCTTCTTTGTCGATTTCCTCTTACCTCTGCTCGATCTGTGAATTAATATGTTTGGAGTCCATTTTCCATAAGGAACAGCGGTGGATTCCATCAACGCCATCAGCGTCGCAGCATGATCCTGTTCTCCTCACCGCCGCCCGCCCCCTGGGAGCTGCGAAATTTCTCGAAATCATAACAATAAAATTGTTGCGGGAAATTTCTTCCCCAACACTGTGTGTGTGTGTAGTTTGTTTCCAGATTTGCAAATCGGATATGAAAACTACGCGGGATTTTTCTACAGAAATCTTCTTTCTCGCAAAATCGGTCTCGCGGCCATAACCAATGTCTTCATAACGACAGGAGTCGAGGTATGTCTTTTTTTTCGTCTTCTTACACATAACTCTTCATCAGTCCTTCCCGCGTCGTTCGACCTTGTTACAGAGATGACAATTATGATGACAGTCCTTTATTAAGTCTTTAAGCAGAACTAAATCATCAACACGGAGCGCAGTTCGGACAGGTAGCAGAGGAATATCCTTGTTCTCTACCGCTGCCATAAATAATATCGCGTGTTATCATCGGGCAGCATCACTTGTGATGACAGGCGGCTTCACAGTTTCAGAGGAACTGCGTGTGGTCTGCAGTGGGCACAGCCGAAAATCATTCGGCGATTGTTGATGAAATTGTCGCTTGGGCAGGGATTTTTATCACCACACTGGGGCTTGTCCCTGTTTAGTGGTAGACTCCGCAGAAGTATTTTTTTTAATATTTTCCGCTATCTCGCGTTTGTCCTGAAATGTGAAATATAAGAATTTAATTGCCTCGTGCTGGGATAAGGATCTGATGTTTGGCCTTTCCTCAGCTCGTTTTGCCAATCAGGATGGATTGAGCGGAACTCAGGTAGCACTGGACCAATTTGCATAATCGATGACCGCGTTTATAAATTATTCAATCGATGACCCGATGGTAACCGATTCAAGGTGTATTGGTAATTGAAGGGGCTTCGATTGGATAGGTAGGGTATTCAGCTGGTGTATCTTAGGTACCGTGGATGGTTAGTGGTTATAGAAGATAAGTCTTGAATGATTTGAAAATGTTTAAGGCAAAGCCGACAACAACAGCTGTTTAAAAGTCTCTCTTAACAGTTACTGTCAAATTTCTATACCTAACCATACCATAGAAGCTCTGCTTTACAATGGAACCTAAGACAAAGTCAGTGCGCTGACCGGGCCACCTTCTTGCCGAATGCACCAGTCAGTGGTAATGTCGACATCCTCGACTTTAGGGGAGGTTCCGAGTAATGAAAAGATTGGTTTCTTCCTGGTCTAAGTCGGAAGGCACCAATTCTAGTCATGGAGGTATGTAGTACCTCTGGACCGTGCTTTTGGATGAATGTCTGACTGTTTCTGGGGAGATGAATCCCCTTCCGAAGTGTTTTTGGCTGCTTCGAACAATGGCGGGACATTCGCCCAAGATATGCTTGGGTAGGTAGGTAAAGGTGGCGGTTCAACATAAACCCAAGTAGCACTAGGTGTGCCTTTTTGTAACCATGACTCGTGTGACCTGCTTAATGATGCGTGTGAGACAATCGGTGCCTAGATCCAGCCTGTGGAGTTAAGGAAGAGGATTAGATCCCTTATCCCTTTACCCGAGATGTCATTAAGGTCGTCGAAGAATGGTTGGTTTAGTGGACGCAGTCTGACTCTTGCAAGCGCCGGACATTTGCAGAGCAAATGAGAGAGAGTTTCCTTCTCATTTTCGTTCCCGCAACTGCGGCAGTGAGGGTTGTATGGGATACCTATTTTGGTCGCATGGATTTCGTGCCCCGTGACTATCGCCGTGATTCTGACGATGTCTGAGCGGGTTCTGTTAATTAGGCCTTTTGTTCTGCTCTTATCGTAGGTCGGCTATATCTTCCTTGATATGGCACGGTTGGTTAACGCCCTGCATTGGAGGTTTGCCTTCTGTAGGAAGTGTGAGTGGATTTGTCTTTTAACCACTCCTGGCGGGATATGGACCCTTGCCGCGAGTGAGGCGTGTAGGGCTGAGCCCTGCCTGGCCAGTTCATCTGCACTGTGCCCTGAAACCCAGAGCAGTGTGACCCTGAAACATTCACTCAAGCGGGCAAGCTCGTTCCGGCACTCCTAAACCAGTTTGGAGGATATGGTAGCTGAGTCAATGGCTTTGATAGCGGCTTGGCTATCTTCAAAGATAGCAATGTTTTGTTTGTGCATTGTATCTGGCAAAATCTGGCAAGCGGTATGATTTTGATATTTTCAGTGATTCCAAGAGGTGGCCACACTACAGTCCATCTTTGATCTGTCGGTGTAGATGACCGTGTCGAAGTTCTTCATTACTTCGGACAGGTATCGTTCGAAGTTGGAATACTATGAGTTTAACCTACGTTGCTGTTTCTCATCTACGTTCGAAACTTGAATACATCTTCCCCCGTCTGTCTCCTTGACGTAGCTTTCTTCAACAAATACATTACAACAAACAACAAAAAATCTCAAAATGCTATCCGATGCAAATTTCACGCAATCAATTCCAAGATATCAACACAGGATACAACAAAGCAACAAAAAACGGCCAACAAATGTTATCTCGTATGTGGGCAATTATTGGGTGGCCCAATTAACTTGAATTGAAACATCGTCGCCATGCTATATAGACGACTATTTGCCCCTCTCCGCAGCAACATTCATTCATTGCCACAACTGATCTGCATGCCAGGAACAAACAACACAAAAAATCTCAATGGATAACCGTCGTCGTCGCTCTTCTCGTGGTCGCCATAGCCAGGAACCGTTCAAGTTCGGGGTAAAACAACAATTAACAAGTCCAAAGATCAGGACCCAAAAGAGCCCCTGAAACGTACAAATTCAACTGGAGCCATAGTAGCGGGCCAGCCATCATCAGCACCTCGTGCTATTGCCCACTCAATTTGATTCATTAGCTGGCCCCGATGGTGTAGTGTTAATAGTCTTCTTTTTTTTATTTCGAGCCTTTAGGCGGCTTCCAATTCACAGGCACACACTACACTTCCAGTAGCCGCTGTTCCGCTCCTGCATCGTCATCATCACAATCGACAACATGGACCGCACATGGCTTAGCTGCGCCGTGCCACAAAAAAACTCCCGCATAAATAAAAATATCAGATCCCCAGGCAGGAGAGAAATTTAAATCATTCCGTGATTAAAATAAAAATCCGTGGCGCTGATAAAGAACTCACCTGTAGGTGGCGTTTTGCATACGATGTGGCTGCATATGGAGGTGTCGATGGGGACCGAATGCCACCCACATTAGTAGTGGCTGCATGTTCGATGGTGCTGATGCTTTGGGCTGCCACCAGTGTGGGTCTCTGAAGGCTGATTCGGAGCAGCATCTGTGCTTGTTCTCTTAATTACCTGGAAACGAGCAGGGAGTAGTGCAGATTGTACACACATGGATAGGCCGCTGCTGTGTGATCACCATCAGCTATAGGTAAATATAAATCAATATGAATTACCACTTAATTGGTGGATGCTAAGGCTATCGCATGTGATGTCCATCTCTGTCAGAAGAAGTTACTTCTGGGAGTTGCAGAGGCAGTAGTATAGTCGGGACTTGAAATGTTGTTGAAATCCTAAGTCTAAAGAAGTTTTTATGACCATTAAGGGTGAACGCATTATTCAAGAAGAGTAAAGGAAGGAAGAGGAAATCAAAAGAGATAAGAGCCTCTTAAAACTAAGGCAGGTAAAGGCACTCCTAATAACAATCATTAAAGCAGAGCTTCTTCTTAGGAAACTGTAAGCTCTGTGAGCAGCTTAAGAAGTTAGGTCTAGAAAGCAATGGACTCCGCAGACTTTGGAACATTGAGTAAATTGCCTTCGAATCTACCAGATAGAAGAGAGAAGCATCCCATTCGCAGGCTCAACAGTGTCCCTAAGGGAAACCAAGTTGAATAAGAGAACTATATCAGTTTCAAGTGTTGACTGCCTTTTATTTTATCAAAACCTTATTGGTATGACAGATTGTTTGTAATGACCTTCTGATTTGGTTTCAGAGCCGGTCCGTAAAAGCTCATTTGCTGGCCCATTACCTTATTATTTTAACCATTTGAAGGTTATCAAAAAAAGCAGACTTTTAAGCTTGATTATTTGAAACTATTTTCTTATGGTAAGCCCCTGTCAAAGCTCTTAACGTCTTCAAGAATGTGATGTCGTGTTCAAGGACTTCAGCACCAGTTTCTAGGTTTTCATTATTGATCTGAACTTATATCAACTCAGGCTTCCAATTAAAAATTCATAAGTAGGTGCCTGATTTAAGACTCAGTGGTTATGATGAGAGGGCACAACTTTACCAATTCTTCCAGAAAAGGGGACTTTAAGCATGCTTCTCGCCATCTGCAAATTGCTACTTACATCACCAATCATAGATGGACAGTTGGTAGGACCTGTCTTATCACCAAGCTGATTTGGACAAAGCTGGATCTCAAATGTTTCCACTGTCTTATCAGACGGAAAAGATTGCTAACAAGCACCCTTGTAGGTGTAGGAGACGATTTTCCACCTTCTTTGTACATGTCCGGCCTTCTCAGTTCGAAGAAGAGCATACTCAGGAGCCAGCTTCTTTCACAACCTAAGTGAACTTGCTGACATCAGCTTAAGTAGCCTCCAGCGCTTTATAGCAAGCTCCGGTTGGTTCTGCGGGTAGTATTTCTGATGAAGTACTGATCCATGTGGCAACACAAAGGACCTTATCTGGTTTAAGTGAGGTTGCAACCTGCGGCCTGCCACCTAAACTGGTGGTTATGATGACCAATTTACACAGGCGGGCAGAAAATGTTCCCTGGTAACAACAAACTTACTTACGAATGGTGGCGTAGTCGGGGGTGGACTCTAAGTTGTTTGAAGTTCCCCTCCACTTGCGTGCACCACCAGAGTCGCGGTCTTTCTATACTGCGCCGCCCCTTCGGTGGGAAACGTGGCCACTTCTTTAAAGTGTGAGATATAGGACCGCCGCCCTTTTCGGAGTGGATTGGAAGACTCCACGGGATGGAGTGTTGTATCTTGGCTCTTGTGATTAGTTCGACTTCGTCGCTGAACAGCCCCATACAGATCGCAGTTGTATTTCTTCCTCCGCTCTATATTTATGAAGACGGGACTGTAGATCACTCGAAGGATTTATGATTTCCAAACCAACGATCGTAACCTTACCCATCCTTGATAAAGTTCATGTCTCTGCGCCGTATAGCAGGACTGGGATGATCAAGGTCTTGTATAGAATCACTCTGGCTGTTAGAAAGAGGGCTAAGCTTTACAATTGCCTTCTTACCCCATAAAAACAGCGATTGGAAAGCATGGCTCTAGATGAATCCAGAATAAACTGGAATCGCTCGGCAGCCAGGTCATCAGTTTCAGCAACTTTATTGGACTTTCAATCCGATATAGCTTCCAATCTTTACTTCGTCCAAGTCGGATAAATAGAATTGTTGACTCCCATGAATCCACCTCATCTTTCATTTGCTGTCAGTAAAACTCATTTAAGCTGCAAGTTGGGGTTTTCCCATAGAACATGTGCGATAATTTATCGTTTGGAATTCGTTTAATCGTTCTAGACACAAATTCCATTAGAACCTTGTCACCTCGTCCACCTACGATGTCATGCTGGTACTGCAAAGTTCTGGATATAGGTAACCTTGTGTCTAACACTCATGTTGCACAAGTGAACCTTGATAATGCACAGCACGAGGGCTACATTAATTAATTTCGTATGCTTATCACGTTCTACGAGTAATTTCAGCAAATATAAGCGTTTAGACCGACAACCTAATTATAGTGTGATTCCATAACCGATCGAGTGAACATGGGTAACATTGCAACACCAGTCCTAATTGCATTTTTATTCTTGGGCCATGCCTACTGCATGCCCACCAGTGAACACGAAGGCGAATCTCAAGTCGATATCGATGAATTCAATCGGATTGTTGGGGGCAGTGGTATGAGTGCACCGATTCCATACCAAATCTCGATGCAGTATTACAAAAACGGTGAATGGCGGCATTTCTGTGGAGGATCCATTATATCCGAGGATACTGTTCTGACTGCGGCCCATTGTGTCAAAGGTCAGAGACCCGACCGAATGTCCATCCTAGCGGGAACATATGACTTTAGTAAAAGCGATGGAGATCGTTATGAAATCGTTGGATACAAGATTCATGACAACTACCAGGAGTTGGTCACTAGTGACATTGCTCTGGTTAAGGTCAAACCAGCGTTTGAATTTGACGAGCGTGTAGGCAAGATCAATGTTTTTGGAACGAAAAAAGTTAGTGGCAATGAACCGGTCACTTTAACCGGATGGGGATCGATATCACCACTGATCTATGGACCGTTCCCGAATAATCTTCAAATGTTGAACTATACAACAATGTCAAATGAAGAGTGCAAGCAGTCATTTAACCGAGTATCTGAGACTGAGGTTTGTGCTTATCGGTTCTTTTTAAAGGGTGCATGTGCGGTAAGTTAACACGAATGGTCAGAGGTTAGTGATCCTGAATTTGTATTTATTTGTTTTTAAGGGTGATTCTGGTGGTCCATTGGTAAATCGTGATCGTAGCCAACAAATTGGAATCGTATCGTATGGAACTAGCATCTGTTCGATTGGCCTACCGGATGTGTTCACAAGAGTTTCCGTGTTTGAGGACTGGATTAAGGAAAACATGGAAAGCAAACAGTGGAAGTGAATGTACATTACAATTATATGTCAGCAAAAACAAAATAAACACTCTTAACGAACTTCTTACGGTACTTATTCAGTTGTCACCAATGTTAAACTGTAGACAACATGGATTTGAAAAAACTTTTAAATACTTGGGTCTTCGTGAATGGAAGTCTCTTTGACCACCAAAATAACGTCACATAAAGCTAGGGTTAAACCATAATACAAGCCTTTCCGACGAAGGCTATTGTGTTGACAATTTGACCGACTAATTGATAAGGGCCATGCTAGAAGGTTATTTGAGATAGATTAAGTTCACCATAAAGCCTGGTCCAATGGAGAATCATTATTGGTTCCAAGAAGTTTCGTCTGGTTCAACGATGGATCAAAAATGGAGTCTTAAGTTGGAGTTGGCATCTACAGTCGGGTATGGCTTAAAGTACTGATAATGACGTCCAACTAAGACGAAACCAAGTCAGCCAACCCTTTACAATCATTTGCCAGATATGTACAACAAGTCCCGACTTGGTTGGGTGCCTGGTCACCAAGAAATCGTAGGCAACACATCTGTGGATGAACTGGCTAGGACTGATTAAGCTTCTACGTTCCCGTAACCGGAACCTTTTTCAAGATGAATCTGTGTTTGGCAACAGAGTGTAGATTTTGTCTGAAAGGGTTTCGGAAAGAATTGCTTTCGCTTTACTTACTCACTTTCATAAGGCAGGTGGTAAGTCTATAAGTTGACTGCACTCTTGACGCAATAGATCTTTTAGGTTCCAGTTTCAGCCATTTGGGCAAGGGGTTCGTATTTAAAAAAGAAAAAGGGATAATTTCGGTAAGTGCTCACTCCCCATTAAATCAGCCGTTTAGTAGTCTACACAGTCTCGATCTCATTCAAGCTCAGGGAAAACTAAAGGTCTTCCAAGTTGTAGCCCCTTAACATTCTTTATTTCCTAACTACAGGCAAATTGGTGTTAATAAAACTACGATCCTCATTCTTCTTTTGTTGTTCACCTCTTTTGCTGAAGCCTCGGAAATACCTACATTGACCTTAAATTGAAAACTTATTGCATTAAGAAGCAATGTTTACCTAATTTGACTTCAATAAAAGATGTGTGTAGCCCTCGTTGTTTGTGCTGTGCAATTAGAATTTAATACTCCATCTCCATACAAGGCAAACAATCCCATATTTAAACGAAGAAGTTCATTTAAATTAAAGTCTCCTTTAGCCTTGCCGCCCCAACCCGAAATAAATTTTTTTTTTATAATAATTTTAATTAAAAACGACCACAAAGTCTCTTTGTTCAGCGAGGGAGAATAATTTCTTTCACATTGTAATACGAAGGAACCTTCCTTTTTCATAGTGAAAAGAACACGTTACACCGTGCTTTGTCATATCTAATCTGTTTACTTAATCATATGCACAATGTCCCCATCTACTGTCTACACACACAAAGTATCCTGCAAAAGGATAACACACTCTCTTCTCGTGCCGGCTGAATATTATACAAACAAAAGTCAGGGGTGGTGGAAAAAAAAAAGTCCGGACTCCAAAGTGACAGAGGAGTTACTGTGCTCTTTTATGCTCTTTTCATTGTTTGTGGAAAATTAATAAAAACTGAATATCCTTTGGCAAAATTGTACACTATACTATAGTGTATTCTGATACGACACAAACCGTAAGAGGGTTGGGGGCTAAATTATTAGCTTTAGGACTTAAGAAAGAGATCAAAGGGTTGTTTACCACATTACATGTAATACGGTTGACATTCTTTGAGAGATAACATTTATTAGACTTGTTAAAGAAGGCTTAAGAAAAACGAGGCTATTAATCTGAAAAAATTTTTTTTTATTAAATTGAATTCTTTTGCGTTATGAAATTCAATAAGGAGCAACGTATTGGCGGCTCTGAACATCAACGAGGAGGAAGTTACTGGAATGGAAAGTTAGCCAAATCAAGGTTCAGAGTCTGAAGATGGCAAGGACTGATGAATGTGCAAGGAAGTATTAAATTTGAAGCCCACTTCACTTGTAGAAATCTGCATCTATGACATTTGTAACATTTGCTAGGTTTGCAATGGATTTTCTTCAAAAAGATCAGTCTTTTGGCTTTGGACTTCGGTAAGAATTAGCTTTTTAATTAGATCGATGGGCAAGTGGACTCTTTTCGTCGCCCATTTAAAGTTTGCGTGTCTTCAGTAGTCTTTCTGTTTTAGAAATGTTATCTCTTCCGACTAGCTGTCATTGCAAAACCAAAATTAGGCTTTGTAGAACTTGTAACTTTTTCTGACGAAGCCCAACAAAATACTGCGACCTAAAATAACTTTTGTGCAATACATAAGTTCTCCAAGATTTTGGGAAATGAACATGCTAAGGAAAAGACGAACGAGTTCCCGGTCTTTTCATCGACTTCAAAGCCGCATACGACAGCATTTATCGCACCGAACTATAATAACGCGATGGCCGAATTCGGGATTCCGAGAAAACTGATCCGGTTGTATCGCGCCGCGCTAGAGAACTCGCAATGCACCGTGCAGAGACGCACTGTGGTGTGACTTCTTTAATCTTGTGCTGGAGCAGATAGTGCGAAAGGCCGGCGTAAACACAGAAGGCACTGTATTTAACAAATCCATCCAGCTGCTGGGATACGCAGACGATATCGACATCATCGCCCGGTCCCAGTGTGCCATTATTGGGGCTTTTACGGCAATAGAAGAACAAGCCCAAACGAGTTGGTCGCACGATTACAAAGTACATGCTGTCTACCAAAAACCGATCCGTCGAACACCGTCTAGGTCAAAACCTAACAATTGACAGCTATAATTTTGAGGTAGTGAAGGAGTTTATCTACCTCGAGGCAAATATAAACTCCACAAATGACACCCTGGTGGAGATTCGACGAAGGTTAACCCTAAGCAACCGCTGCTACTTCGGTTTGTCTAAACAACTAGGGTCCAAAATCATGCTTTACAAAACCCTGACCTTGCCAGTCCTGCTTTATGAAGCTGAATGCTGGACGATAAGTAAGACAGCGGAGCAGATCTTGGGATCCTTCGAAAGAAAAATTCGACGTCGAGTATTTGGTCCTGTCTGCGAGGAGGGCGAATGGAGGAGAAGATATAACCGCGAACTCTATGAGCTGGACAAATATGTGAATGTAGTCCGGAAGGCAAAAATTCTTCGACTGCAATGGCTCGGCCACATCGAGCGAATGGACGAGAATGCTCCAGCTAAAGGGATCTTTGAATCCCAGCCACCTGGTATACGAAGAAAAGGTAGACCGAGCCTCCGGTTTAAAGATCAGGCAATCGCGAACGCCAGAAACTCTGGTCTAATAAACTGGAAGCAGCGTGCCCGGGACCGTGAAGGATGGAAAGCGGCATTAGTTCAGACTCAGACCCTGGTCACTGGCCTGATAAGTAAGTAAGTAAGTAAGTAGAACATGCTAAGAAGTCGTCCCTTCTTTTAGACAAAGTCGACACATGGAGTCAGTACGTAGATTTTTCTAAGGAAGATCAGATAAGCATACAACGATCTAAAAGAATGGATGCAAAAACACTGTTCGCATTTCCCACCCTCTTAGACAAGCTGAGAATCATCCGGCGGTCCAAAGATAAAACTTGAGACATTCTGAAACCTAAAAACTGGAATAATATGAGAAGGCTATTGATTTTAAACCATAAAGCTATTTTAGGTTCCTCTTGCTTCTCCTCGATGCTTCTGCTGCTTTGGCTATGGCGTTAAAACTTGTAGGTACTACGGCATTGTTAAGTCTGTATTCTCGCTTGAACGCCGAAGATCACTCCTTTATTGATTCTTCCACAAATAGTCAAATTGACTACATAACGCGGGCGACTAAGGCCACCAATACGTCCATGAATGGAGAACTCGGCTACCTGCTTAAAAAGGACAATCCTTTTTATAATAAAATCTTTGAGAATCACATAAATCGAACCTCCTTACCTGCATCGCAGACAAAGTTAATCAAATTTACAAAAGGACAAACTCACAACTCGATTACTATAGCAACTAAGAACCATGAGCTTATGTAGTTAAGGGTCAATCCAAATTCAATGACCATAAAATGAATAGAAAAAAGAAACCAGAAACTGAATGTCCTTAAAAAAACGCAACTACAACCATCATAAAAAGAAAAGCAATGATAATTCCAACCCCGTAACGCTCAATAAAAATAAAGAAATCCCCTTCTGACATGTGAAATGTAAAATAGCATCACCCTTGGCAACCTTGCGCGGTGGGGGTGTCCTTTTAAAGCTCTCTAACACGACTCCCGGACAGACATTTTAAACTAAATGCAAAATATTTCAACAGAAGGAAAAGAAAAACATAAAAAGACGTCCTTTCGTGGCGGGATTGAGGAAGACAATTTAATAATACGGATCATAAAGTAAGTTCCTTCCGTTTTTTTTTTTTATGCTGTAAGCTCTCCCTCCTTACCCATTCTCCATATGTGGATGTGACGCGAGATACGGGAGAATGGAGAAATGTAAAACAGCCATTACGAAAGGACATAAATGCAAAGGGCATGAATTTATTAAAACAAACTCACACAAGCACTGACAATTTTGAAATCCTTTGGCTTTAATCTCACCAAGCCATTTATAGATTCAACGTGCATGTTTATCTTCCGACATTTCCTTACGCACTTTGTATCCCTTAAAGCTGGACTGCAAATCAAAACTGTATAAAATATTAGCTCGAGTATCGTCATGCAACATACTTGAATCTTTATTGCCGCCTTATTTAAGTCTTCAAGATCTTCAGCATTCTCTAAATCGATTAGGCTTTCTTCCTTTGGCACTGTGACAGTGGTTGCATTTGATGTTCCAGCGCTCAGCTACCGAAACAAATTTTTTTTTTAAAACCGTCTCTTTGAAACTAGGTGTAGACTTACCTTTTGCCTTGTACTAAATCCTTTATAAGTGGCCTGGAAAGGAAAATGGAAAGATTATTATTGTAGGACTGTTTTTTTTTTTTAGGTCATTTACTTGAATCTTTATTGCTGCCTTGTTTAACTCTTCTAGGTTCTCTGCTGCGTATTGCTAAAAAAATAAAAAATTGTATTTATTATTTGTACTCAAATCTCATTAAAATATTTTATAACCTCAAAGGAATCCAGTGAAGAGATAGCTTCGATCTAAAAAGAAAAAGAAAAGAAAAGCTGATATGTTAAAATTTAATACTTTTAGATCAGACTTCAAACTTGATCTTGGCAGCGAAAGACTGATCCTTTGGGCCCGTAGCTAATTGTGTTCGTTCAATATCTGATTTAAATCGTACGAAACAAGGGTCCTAGTAAGGACTCTGCCCTTGATATTAAGGGAAACGATTAACAGTGTAGCTTCTGAATCGTATCCCTTTCCTATCCATGCTAAAACATAGGTACGATTCAATGACAACAAATTGTAGGACATTCAAACTACTTTTTTCAATTAAAACTTAGGTTCGACATAGCTTTTGAGCATTCTATAGAACCAGTTACCAGAATTGTTTTGTAACACCCAACGAAAGTCGAGGTTTAAGTTGTTTTGAAGAAGATCTTCACAAGAAACACTTCTTTGAGTTCTTTCCTTTGCTGAAACTACTTTTGTTTTGAAGACACGGAAAGTGTCCAATAATTAAGGGGGCGATGACTATCCTTTAAAGTCAACTTTCCTTGCATTGAAAGCTGGCTCTGGCTATAATTTAAGCTAGAAAAGCAATGTTGTCAAATTTTAACGTCTTGGAAGACGAATATAAGGCCTTAAATCATGCACAGGCTGTATAATATCGTCATGAGACCGATCCGCACTTATGGCATAATGACTTGGTGGTCAGTTTCACAATAATGAACTTATTTAAAAGTTCTGAAGAAAACCCAGCGTTTTTTTATTTTTTTATAATTCACAAGCGCTAAAGGGGTTATGAATACCCTTCCGATGATATTCACACAGCGCTAGTGTTAGTGGAGTGATTTTGAAACTCAGGTGGAATAAGTTTTCCCTCTTTTTGCTCCAAGGGTGGAGTCCAGATTGACTGAGGAGAATTACTGGTACTGTTGCCATTGCTTATGAATTATAAGACATATTTGAAGTATCCTCGATCCTAATAGATCGAAAGCGTTATTTCGACTTAAAAGAGATAAAGTCCTAAAGAAGCATTGCATCCTTAGCAGGCACGATCAACGTTCTAAATGATCTGAACACAGCCAGTACGACCGATCTAAACTGTTACGCACATTAGGAAATATAAATGGTTTCAGGAGTAGATTGGTGTTTCTAATCCTGGCACTCACAAAGGTATCCCAATGGACCTACTTTTGGTCTTTTTTATTTTTTATAATTAGCGCTTAAGGAATTATGACTACCCTTTTACTTTTTACGTTTTTTTAAAGGATCACTCCAAACTAACTTATGACTTCGAATTGTGAGGGTGAAAGAGCCGCAGAATTAACGCACATAAAATCTGTAAAGACAAGTCAAGCTGCACTTAAGAACTCAATTTGATAGCTATCGATAAAAATTAAAAGTGAACCCACTCCTAATTTATTCTTTCGGGATCCTTTATAAGTAGCCTAGAAGAAAGAGAATAAAAAAATGTAAGTAAGTATCCTTGTCTCTTGAATCAATAATTTAACTCACTTTAACCTTTCCAGCTGCCTTTTTGACCTCATCCTTGTGAGATTTCATGTATTGCTGTAATAAAAACAAGTTAATAATTTAACACAGCATCTCAAAGTTTTTATGAAATAACCTCAAATGATATCATAGACGCATCTGACTGTAAGAAAAAAAAATTAATTAATGAAACTAATTACAGACATTAACATGATTAGGTACACACATCCAAGTCACCTTTATAGAGTTCTAAATATTTACGCGTAGCATAACCCCGATAGACTTTCTATTTATAGAAAAAAATAAATAAATTTAATGCGATTTAAGCTAAAAAATTAATATAAATGTAATTGTCATATACATACTTGTATTATAATCGCAGATTCATACAATTCGTTAATTTCCTTGCAGGAAGCAACCAAATTATCCGTATTCGTGTAAAGGTCTGCAGTATCTAGAGTGCCCTAGAAAGGTATGTAAGGTTTTTTGAATGTTATTTATAGGAATAGCTTTTATCCTAGAAACGTGGTTTTTGAAACGTGTATTGTTTCCATGACGCAGGCCTCCATAATGGAAAGAAATGTCGTTCTCAGTGAGGTGAATTTTTTTACCAGAATAAATACAAATGAATAGGGGTCATAACACCGGCGACTCTGGTGGTCCTCCACTAAATGCATTTTCTTAAAGCATTCATCTGTCCTCTCTTCTCGAAAGGCAATTCGGGATGACAAAGCTCTAAAATGGCTGTAGAATGGGGGAGTAAATAGCAAAGTTGAAAACATTCCCTTTTCCTTATTTCCAGCACCTCTCCTTCATATTTTGCCTTCGATTTGATTTCTCTTCACTCCTGTGTTTGATATTTGATCTGCTCCAGAACCTTTGCAAGCCATATCTTTAATAAACGGAAAGCGGAAGGCCGAAGGAACTTTCTATTGTTTAAAACCAAATTGCAGACATCCAAATTTGTGCCTCTATTGTATGTAATCGGGCTGGAACTTTCAGCACTCCAACCAGGCCTAGAGTTTCTATATCTTCGACTCGATTTGAAGCTTGTCACACTTCTTCTGGTGAAACTGTCGTAAAAGCTTGTTGTACCACGCGACTCGGAGTATTAGATCCTCACTTTGTAACAAAATATGGCCCCTAGCTGATGATCTTTCGAAATATATCATCTTTTCATCACCGTCACCCATGAAGTTCCGGTAACTATCTGAATCGCCTTCGTATAATCATTTCTTTTAAAACGTTGGTTTGCCTTCAGCTTTTAAGCATATACTTTTGATCATGATGGCCATAATTGGCCAGCTCTTAGGCCCACCTTTGATCACATGAACTGAAAACTCGATCGTTTCAAACTTAACATCATGTCGTCGAAAAGCAAATCGTATTGAAACCCTCCTATTTGTACTTAAACCTTTGCAAGGGTCTATACCGTTAACTTACCTCAACAGCAGCCAAATAGGTCTTAACAAACTTCTTATAAGCCCACTGTATAGCCGGTCGCGATCTCAAGATTTCTATTTTAGTTAAATCACATTTTCTCATCAGCTCCTCCAGCATATCGTCCGCATGAAAGGTTATATACCTAGGATCCTGATTAAGCTTTCTCTTCTGTTCGATAAAACGACGAAATGTAATTTCCAACATATCCAAGAAGTTTCTGGTTTTGTCTTTTGGAATTCTACACTTCGCAAATTGTTCGTAAACTTCATCAACCTGGAGAATGGCTTCTTCAATTATTTCCATGGCAACTAGTTTTAAAATTAATTATTAGCTTAAGATTGACTTTAAAGGTTAGGCTATGATTAGATTACTTTTGGACTTTTCTCTAGTCTCTACCATAGCGTCTAGATAGTCTGCAATGAACTTGTAGGTACAATCAATTGATGGCTGACAACGAAGAACTTCTCGTGATATATCACTCATTAGCTCTTGAAGTCCATTTGGCATAGCCAACACATGACATCGAGTTTTTTGACGATGAAATAGAAAATTCATTTTTTCTTTAATTTAAACGAGTTTTAATGTTTTTATTTTTTGATTTAACGATTCAGACGACTTTCAACACATTAAATTGAAAATAATTAAACAAAAAACAGAGCTACAGTAGTGCAATGAACTCCAGATTATAAGGAAGGTTAGTATGCGGTTTCCACGGGATCCAAACTCTTCCTATTTGAGTCGACCTTTCAGTGAGTAGTATCAATTTGATGCAAATTTTCGGATTGGGCTTCTTAAAGAAGCTTCTTAACATCTGCGATCGCTTGGTTGGTCTGTCTTATTAAATTGAACTTCAAAGACTTATTTGATTGGGGCATTGCTATCCATTTCCTTGATATGATCTGAATCCTAATACAGTCCAAGCACATAAATCGGCCTCTTCGTACACAGAACCAAGTATCCGACAGCTCTCAGCCAGATAAATAGCAGAACTGACTACGAGTATGTATGTATGTACTCGTAAGTTGTTTCTTGCAATAGTAGTAACCGCCAGACAATATGCTGCGGAACCTATTTGCTCAGCAACTAGGCAGATCAGCTGCAAATTTTCTTTTAGACACTTCGTCCTAAGTATCTGATTAGGTAGCAAAATGTAGAACTAATCAGCTATGGCTTCCACTCACTTAAGCATTCTTAACTCTTTCTTAGATATTCGGTTTCCAGCTTCGCGTCCTATCAAATTCGTACACCTCGTGCCATAGAAATCTGTTAATTTTAGTTATTAGTGTACGCCAAACAAAATTTATGAAGAACTGTACAGAATTTCAAGAAATTTGCTGTGTAATTATAGCAAATGCACGGCACATACTAAATCCACTTTCAATTGCTAGATGTCGCCACCTATTTGTGCTCATTTTGACAATTCTAAATATTTTGACATCTGTCATTAGACGTGTCCATATTTTGTTTTGTTTTCTTAACATTTTTTTGTTCATTTCTTGTTCGTTTCGTCATAGTTAAAAGTTATCGACAGAATAAATAATTATTTAAAATATAAACAATGTCATCAGCAAATTTAGCAAATCTAAATGTTGATGCACTCTTCGAACAGCACAGTGTCGCCGAAATTGACATTGTGCAGAAGAAAATCCAAACAGAAGTCGAAAAGAAACGTGAAGAACTCCGAACTATGGTTGGGTAAGTAGTTGCATTTACATCGAAAATAATGATGAAGAAAATGATCAAGAACCAATTCTTTTTCTTTCAGTGAACGCTATAGAGATCTCTTAAAAGCCGCTGATACAATTGCAACTATGCGTGAATCGTCTGCAAAACTCTGCACCCAAGTAGAGTGTATCACGACAAATTGTCGCAGTCTCAATGAGAAACAATTGATTGGTTTCAAAACCGAGACGGATGTGGTTAAAACACGATCGGCAAATAAACAACTGAACAATTACTTCAATACTGTTGTGCAGATAAAATTGCTTACTACATTGCCCGAGATGATATGGAGCCACATTGACAACGAGAGATTTTACTTAGCCACAGAGTTGTTTATCTTTAGTCGACACATAAGCACCGGCCTCCAGCTGGATGTGAATAATACATTGATGCAATATTTTCCAGTCGCTAAGAAGCAATGGGAGATTCTGAAACCATTTCATTTGACCATAAAACAGAGTGTTCTGGCGACACTGGAGAGAGAGGAGCTCACCCCAGAAACAGCCACTGATTGTTTACTTAGTCTGTTGTTGCTTGAGAAAGGCAATTTGAATGGTGTTCTGAAGACTTTTGTGCAACTTCGATGTTCGGCGTTTTTGGGAAGCATGGTGAATGAAGGAGGCGACCAGAAGAGAGTCAAAGATAGGATTATGGGCAGCTTGAGAGTGTTTAATTCTACTGTTCAACTGATTCATAAGTGTTTCTTTGGTAAGAACTTGCTCTTGTTTTTAGATGATTTTCATGGCTATGATTCTTTTTTTTCCATCAACAGAAGGTAACAAAGGGCTAGTTTCAAAGAAACTTGAAGAACTACAGAATGCTATGCCCACAATCGCTCTAATCGATGGACATGATGCACAATTTGCTTACATGCTGCCTGATATTATTGCAAATTTCCGCCCTAAATTCGACTCACTGACTCTAAACGAGGAACTGGTTAAGACCACAATTGAAACCTGGCTAAACGATAGCTCTAGCATAGCTGGAGTACATCTCAAAACACTCTTCGATCTTGTTTCATCCATGAAGATAATTCAAGAGATCAAGAAAGATTCTGTTTCACTGAAGCAAGAACCCAGTTGGAATTACATCTGTGAGAAGTTTGGAGTAGCCCAGAAGCTGGATTTTTATGAATTTCAATATAAACCGCTGATTAATCAACGAATCCGGGATATCATTCGACAATCTTGGATAAAAGCTATTGATGGGATGTTCAAGAAAGTTGAAAAAGTTCTGAGGAACACTAAGACCTTCAACAGTGAACTCTGGAAAGAAACTTCAACAGATCTTCCTCTCAGTTTAAAAGATGCTCTCAGTGAGGATAAAAAGATTAAAAAACTCTTAATGAAACTTAAAGGATTCGATGAAGAAATGATAAGCATTTGCTCAGAGCTCAATCAGCAATTAGCCGGAATTGTATCTGAAATGGATATTCTTCTCGAAGAACAAGGGACTAAAGCTGAGGACAAGGTTTCCTTAGTGGAGTTTCTCAAGGAAACCAGTGAGGAACAGATTCAAGAACTGATAACCAATGTTAAGAACATAAATTGTGATAAACAACTACAGCAGTTGCTGTTCCTTGTGCGGCTGTTTTCCGCCATAGTTGAATTGTGTCCGAATTTGAGAGTTTGTCTCTCCCAGTCTTATCATGACGCCACTAGTTGGGCTACCCAGCCGATTGCAGAGAAAAAAACTTTAGAAAACTGGACAAGAGTTTGCAATCTGTTAGAGGATGAGGGATTTGTGATGTGGAAGCATGTGTGTGAATTAATTCTTAATGAGAATCCAGTAGAAGGAGTAATGTCGATTCGCATTGGAAACGAAACGCTTCTTGAGGACTTTACTGTAAGCTTTACTTCGTCCGTCTAGTATTTGGTCTATCATTTTTTTTTTTTTTCAGAATTGGGAAACAGTAACCATCGAACAAAAAGATGAACAAGACAACCCCGTTCAATCGACATTCCGTATACCCTGTCAGCCACGTATTTCCCTTCAGCAATACCTATTCTTCATCTCAAACGCACTAAACGTTGTCATTCCACAAACCTTGCCACAAAGAGTTCTTCAACTCTTAAATTCACAACTTATACAACGCCTCCTACACCATTATAGAGCCCTCGCTGAGGACAAATTCACTGCTTCCAGTCAAAACACCGCCCTTCAGCTGTACTTTGATGCGAAGTTCTTACAGTCAGTGTTCACATCCAGAGACGACCGTGGTATAATAGATGAGTTCCAATCAATTACCACTAGTCTAAAAGAGAACATTGATCCATTTGACTTTGAGCTCTTTAGTGAACATATATCAGTGAATGTTAAGAAATCTGTAACAAAAATGCATTGTCAGCTTGGAGTCATCATACCACAGCTTCTACAGAATTTAACTGCTGTTGTGCAACAGGAGAAGGATCCAAACGTACTTACTCTCAGTTCAAATGGATCGACTTCAATTTGGTTCCCATTGTTGCCGATAATTGCACCAGGATCAGGAAACGTAATGAGTAAGCCATCGACACCGGTGGTGATGGAAATGGATAAGGTAAGGTTTTTGCGTTTCATGGGCGTATCGGGTATGGGATGTTGATGAAAATAATTTCGTCTCTTATTTTGAACTTTTTTTTTGTTTTATTTATTTATAGGACATCAGGTCCTTTGATTAGTACTTCTGTCAAGTAATGCTTGCTTGTTATGTGTAAGAATTTGGGCATAATGATTGTTTTTATACAAAATGTTGATGTTTGCATGTTGGCTATATGTAACTACTGTTTGATTAACTTTTTTGTGTGTTTTCTAATTGTGTATGGTAATACTGTAAGTATTTGGCAGATGTTTTTGAAAGTAAATAATCATATAGTACCGTCGCAATAAGATCAAGATACTTATGATAGAACTACAGTCTGGGATGGACTTGGGTTTCAACCACCAATCGTCTCCAGCCGGCTCGATTCCCAACTAGCTGACTCCAGTTTTGCATGCCTAGTTGGTTGATATCTCTTTCCACTTGCGTGCGCCATCTGAGTTGCGTTCTTCCTTTACAAAGTCTTCCTCCCAGGATGGATTTGAAGACGCCCTGGTGTGCATCCGCTCTACATGTTGTTTGGTTTTGGTCATTAAACCCACTTTCGCCGCTGTATTCCCACGATTATGTCAATGCTGTCAACGTATCCGAGTAATTTCATAGACTTTTGAAAGAGTGTGCCGCCTCTGGTGTTGGTGTTTGGATCGTATCCAAATGCCTTTACGATTCCGTGTCGCATTTTGCCATCGTTTATGTGATAATAGGTCTAATTATCATTGAGCATATTCAGTATGCTGACCTCCGTGATACTTCCGACTTTAGTCTAACCTTTTTGTACCGACGCAACAAGCCATCAGCAGACCACTCGCCTCAACTTCTGATCTGCGACCTTGAAAGTTGGCATTGTACAAAGTTGGAAAAATTCTACTTTATTTGGTACATTCCCAAACAATGTACTCGGCTCCGAGTTAATGCGCATCGTTTCTATAGATGTAATCTGGAGTCTTCTCGGTTTCTTCGCAAAATCTGCAGGTCCCTATGCTTTCTTGACTTAACTTCCTAAGGTATTCATATAGTTTACACTGTCTGTTGGCCACAGAGATTATGGTGATCAAATTTTGTCAGGTATGGTACAAGACTGTAGCTTTTTCTAGAACCTAGACACGTCTCTTGCTACATGGACATTGTAACTTAAATTAGATGCTATCAGAAAATCCAACTGCATATGGACGTATGGGATATACTTTTAGACAGATTTGTCCAAAGCTGGGTCAAAAACACAATCCAAACAGAGGCCGACGAGCTGAACAAAGGGAGAAAGCGGAAGTTTCTGCAAAATCAAAAAAAAAACACTGACGGTACTGGCGAAGCAAAAACGTGAGCGGCGTGTTTCAGGCGACCTCGAAGTCACATGTTTGCGATATGTACGACAGACTGTTTACCTGAGTCTCATCACCGCAGCGTAAATAGTCGAGCTCAAAGAAGAGTTCATTTATGACCGCGATCGTCTGTCCACATTCAAGCTGAGTTTCACTTGTCGCCAAACTCTCACAACAGATGCACTTCTAAGTGAATATAAGCAGCTAAAAAAAAACTATACTCCCGTCCCATTTGTTCAAATAATTTTTTAAGGAATTATAAAGCCGTTTCGGCTTCTCATTTTCCTTTTACATCCGTGGCTAAACAGTGGATTAGGAAACAACACAAACCTTTTAGTTTGTGTGTTGTAATGAGTGCAAGCACCCATCTAAACGTTGCCCAACTTAAAAGTAAATTAATATTAAACAATGGAACTGATAACAATAAATCTACATGGATCCGAAATACACTTGGGCATATACAATGACAATCATTAAGTTTATATTTGACTACTCACACTTTATCTCCTTTATTTGATGTCACTATCGGTTTTGTTTTTGTTTACTAAATGTTGTTCTATGCATGACTGTATGTATATGTTTCCATATTTCTTATCATATTCGAGTGACATTAAATATTTTATTAAAACAAGTTTGACGGTTTGATACTTTTTGTCTAACTAAGCGTGAATTATAATCCAAAATCCACATTTGCAAATCAAATTTTCTCTCTCCCTAGACAACGCCAACACGAAAGTTAAATCGAAAAACAGAGTCATCAAGAAGTCAAAAATCTGGTGCAGCCGCATTCTTTGGAGCAATGTCACAAGAGTGGTTCCGATAGATTCCCCAAACCCAAACCCAAACAACTGTATTAACCAGTGCAATAAAATAAATATATTTGTTGTCCTAGATATTTATTCCAAAATCCAGATTATTTCAGTTGATGTATTTGAAAATACATTATTTGTATGTGTAACTTATTTATAAAATTTATTTTCTTATATAATAACTTTTACATGTTAAAATTAAGTTTTTTTTTTTGTGTTTTATAAAAAAGAAAAGTTAGCATTGTTTTATCACATTCTTCGCGCCAAGAATCAAGTTGAATGAATAATTTGTTTTGTAGCTCCTGCTACTTCTTTCCACCCTTTTTACCACCTCCACCGACAGCGGCAGCAGGTTTCGTCTCCACAGCAGCTTTTGCTGGTGCAGCTGCTGCTTTTCCCTTTCCGGCAGCAGCAGGGGCAGCAGCCTTATCGGCAGCTGGGGCTGCTGCAGCAGCTCCTTTCTTCTAAAATTATTAAAAAGAAAACGAAATTCATATTAAAATTACCAAAAAAACGACATGGAATTGCAATGGTATTCGTAGTAATACGTGCATTCCTTACATCTATTCATAGATAACCTTCTGCTTAAAATTATTTATACGACCAACGTTTTTTTGTTGACTAAAAACGAAAACAGATTAAGTTTGCCAAAGCTTCAGACTACATTATATTTGTTTTTATTTTTCTCATTTCCAATTTAGTAAAAAAAAAGAAAATGGAGAGATATTTTCTTATCGGGTTTGTGTGTGGGTTGATGATATACATAATATGTGTATATGTGTGGAAAACAAATTCGTTTTTTGGCAACGTCACAGAAAATAAGCACTTAAACCAGAAATAGAAGCCGGTAGAAAGTGTTTCCTCTTTCGGTGAATGTACGCATTTCTCAGGTGTCAGAAGATTTATTTTAATTTAGCTTTATTTTCTTGTAAATTGTAGTAGTACTTTGTTTTATTTACAAAGATTTATTCGGCTTGTATGTCTTAAGGGTTGGCTTCTAGCAACTATTCGTGTTACATTTAACGCATGAATGGAAGCGATCTAATTTTTATTGCTGACTACATAGGATCATAACTAATTATACTATTGTTGATTGTCGTGACGTGGCAATTATGGTGATCACCTTTATTTTATTTAGTCAAAAAAAACCTCAGCTATACAGTGGATTTATAGCCAACAAACGATTTTGAAAACATGAGCCGGTAAGGTTCTAACTATACTAATTTCTGCGAAATTCATTCAGCTATGACCGAAACTAGAACCAAAGCTGTTGCTTGTGCTTAAGATGAGCTTGTTGCTGCATACATTGGATGAGCCGATACCAATGGTATGCAGTTTGGCTTAGCTTGGACCACCGGAGATGTTAAGAATATTCCGAAAAATTGGAACCAACATCGAAGAATAAATTAATACATCAAGCGCAATAATGTTAATCAACTTGGCATGGTCTTGATTTTCAGGTAATCAAAAGCTAAACAAGTGGAATTTACAGTAGCGCGCAGTTGATCTATCGATATTTACCAACTGCGTGAATATCGAGACAAACATTGCATTGCCGGAAGGACTGTTGTCTCGCTGAAAAAATAAAAATTTATGAGTAAGATAATTAAGTTCTACCTCGTGTTTTCATGGATTTCACAATCTCCTGTTCAGAATTATAACCCTTATTGGCATAGAACCTCATGTTTAAAATGAAGATTTTAACTATATCTTTCATTATGAATACCTAAGTACATACATATTTATGTATGTGGTGAAATTGCATACATAGGGCAGGAATATTACTGCACGTACACCAAACTTGAAGGGGGTCTTTTTCTTCATACATACACATGTATGTATGTATGTAAATTGAAGTCACAATGTAAATCTATTTTTAATGTTAAAATTAGTACCTACTCATGCTTGAATAAAAGAAAATTTTCACATAAATCCAACGCCTAAGCATGGGAAGTCCACCACCCAATTGTGTATCTAAAATTTGGATATACGCAGTAATATTATGGAGACGTTTTGTTCAAGGTCATTTCGATTTACCGACAAATAAAATTCTTAAACACAACCACTTTTTTATTATTTATGTAATTTATTTAATTTTTTCAGTTTTTTTCAACTCACATTTCCTCCTTTTTTATTTCCCATGTCTTCTGGAAATTTTTTTTTTTAATTTTCTCTGCAGATTGTGTTATGGCGTCTGTCTCTATATCAGCAGTGTCCTGGTGTTCAAAGTAAAAACCAACAAAATTCCAGGTACAAATTGAGTGCGCGCTATATTCACCGTATGCGTTTGATATTTGAAAGACAACTAAACCATTTTACCAAACGAAAGAGAACACTTGGAGGCATTGAAACGCAAAAAGCTATAATATTTTCGGAGTAACAGATGCTTACCCCCCACTTGATGCTTCAGCAATTGGCTTGATGTGCTATGCTATCGCTATGACCAAATAAACATGCGTAATCATCAACCCCTCATGCACAGGCACAGTGTTTGGTAAAAAACAAACTGATGGAGATAGATAATGATAAAATGCTACGTGTAGATGGGTGGTGTGTGAAGATACACCACCAGAAGCTGTGTAGGTATGCAATTTGAATCGCAAAAGATAACCTAGAGATACGTATATATGTACTAACTATCAGCGCGTGTGGATGATTGATTTTTTTGAAAATATACTTAGGTCAGGGAGAGGGTGAGGTGAGGCGGTGAAAGGCGATTTTGAGGGGAGGAAGTGACACATTCGTTTTATTAACATTCCTAATACAAAAAAACTAAGCTTTAAGGGGGAATATATTAATACATGGGATAAAGTGCACGACTCAGTTGCGCGTATTGCTCATATCAGTAGTTGCAAGTAAATCTTGGTCTTACGTCATAAATAGGATGCGCGTTTACTATTCTAAAGACGGAAGAGGAATATAGTCTGCAAGAGCATTAAGGCGTGTTAACATTTGAAGTAGTCATGAAATTGTTTTTCTGGTTCTACTAAGGCGCAGTCGCAGAGGAGGTGTGTCATGCCCTGATCTACGTCTATGTCATCATAGACCCTGCAGTGGTCGGTAGTACTTTACTCACGCTTTTGCATTTAACAGGATTGGGTACCTACCGAGTATGTATGACTATTGAATCATTATGGTTAAAGACATAGCAGGGACTTTTGGTATATTGAATAAACACATTCATCAAATTTAACATGAAATATTAAGCATGAGGAAGCTGTCTGCGTGTTGGATGTTGGGCTTGCTTACTAAAGACCAAAAACGCATTCGAGTGAACATTTCCAAGACCCTGTTGGATTGATTAAGGCGAAATATGTGATGAAACTTGGACTCACCACTACATTTCTGAGACGAAGTAACAGTTAAAATAGTGGATTGGGAGTGGCAAACCTGCTGCAAATAAGGCCAGGACGGTTTCATCTGCCGTACACATTTTGATGTAAAAATAACGTAGGAGTACTACACACTTTGGCGGTCGTAGTCGTTAAAACTCAAAACTCACGAATTGCAGTCCAAACTGATAGATCTCCCATCGTTTTCACCAGATTTAGCTCCCTGCGACTTGTTCCTCTTTACTTGTCTTAACCCTTTGTTCCCGGAGATGTCGCTTCAAATGACACGAATTATCAAACTAATGCACAAAAAATCAATTAAAAGGCACTGAAATTTACCCGAAACCACTAGGAAGCAAAGGGTTAAAGTTTGGCTCGAAGGTGGGAGATATTCATTGAGCTGAAAGGTGAGTTGTTTCTTTTTTGGGTTCAAAACTTTAAAAAGTTTGCCGTCCTTGGTTATCGCTAAAACTTCCGATTGGAAGACACTGCCGTCTTTTTGGAAGTTTTATTTAATGGGCCATGAATAGCAAGTTCTTTTGAGTGGCTTCCGGAGCCTATCCCATTTACTCATTTTTGTCGAATTAACATCCCAAACTTCTCTCAATGAAAAAGTATGTTTAAGAGTTTAGATCTAAGTCAGGACATGGCGTTAAGTAATGACATAGGGAATTGAAGCTTAGTTTCTCGCAGCTATTTGTGTGATTTCCACAAGAAATAGATCTAGTAACACACGTCGTCGATTCCCACGCGATCGTTATTAGCGAATACTTTTTTGCTTCGATTTGAATTTGAGTCATTAGTCTAACGAACTACACAGTCACTTGATCATAGATTTTCAGTTATGATGCGGCGTGTTTTAGGTCAAATGCTAAGTGGTTATTTAAGTCGAATGACACATTTTACGAAGCCCAATTTTTTACGCCTTAGAAAGCATCGTCTTTTGAGTTTATTCACATGTTATCAGACACAAGTGAATAACATGCATTCAATAATTTGCTGAATGCAGTGTAGTTGCCTTAGGTATATGTATTTACATGCATGTGTGCATTGTACATAAAATATCTTCCAAGCTTTTGAGAGAGTATATTATATATGGTATCCGTGGCGTAGTGTTGATAACAGCTTCCCGGAATGGACAAAGAGCTTTGAAAGCATTCGATCAATAATGCCTCTTCTTCTACGTCTGCCTCAATTAATTCTGGAGTGGATGGAACTTCTTTAACCAGAAAATATGTATGTACGAGTATGTATGTATCTACTTACGTACCCATTGACCGTTGGTATAAAGCAAATAAAATAAATCATTTGTAAATGAATGATTTGAAATCGTTAAAATATCGTGAAGATGTTTTTTGTACAAGATTTAAGCTACTCTCTTTATAGGTATTCGTAAAAAGTGGAAAGAGGGACATTAAGAGAGTAACACCCAGTTTCTCTCCTTAAAAAAAAAAACATTTAAATTTACAAAAAGTGCATACAAACAATCATATAATATGTGCATATGTGTGTTGGTAGGTCTATAAAAAATGCGTTTAAGGAAAATTAAAACAGAATTGCAAATAAATGTATGTATCATACATTCAAGTGTATACATATAGGTATATACAATACATACATACGTTTTCTGAATAAAATTCCTAAAGGGTTTATACACGATACAATTTGCTGATCCACTAATCATTGTATGACACCACCATGTGCAATGGAAGTGACTGGAAATCCTGTCGCTTGACCTATTAATTAAGATGAGAGTAGCAACCAGGGCTGATCTATGGACATAGAAATATCTTGGATCTTGTGAAAAACCAGGGGTCGAATTACGGCATCAGTGATCGAGTAACTCGTCATGTAAAAAGGAGCATTATTACGTCGGAATGATCGTTTATATGTAATAATGCTCATTTTTACGTGACGAGTTACTCGATCACTGATGTCGTAATTCGACCCCAGATTAAGGATCTTGAAACCACAGAACTCTCATCGAAGATGGGTCGCTTTCCGACAGAGAGTTAGGGGACTTAACCACCTTTACGCTTGATCTCTAGGTATAGCTTTCAATCTCTGTGGACAAAAACATCAGTATACCAAGTCGAGACGTTGGTAGGTTCTCTTAATTGCAGTGAACAACAAAGAAGTAAGCAGATCAATGTGAATACTCGTACATCATTGGCTTCTATTGCCAATGACAATTGGAAGACAAGCAGGCATCGAAAGAAATAAAAAGGCGGATAACCTGGCAAAGCAGGGGTCGACCGCTGACTTTTTGGACTCTGAACCATTCGCTGCGCTAGAAAGAGGAATGGCAAAGAACATGATTGGCGTTGTCCACAGGACACGAAAATTTCAGGTACCATTTGAAGAAGATAGATCTTTCAGAAGATGATATCCACAGGTTGGGTCTAGAGCTCGAGAACATATGCCAGTGATCGCGGTAGCTTAGTGGTTAGTGCGTTGAACTGCTAAGCGAGAGACATAAGTTCTATTCTCAAAACCACCAAACGTTTTACGCGGCACCACCTCTTCGCAGGCATGACAAACCTGCAAAGACCATAATTTGTCATGAAAAAGCTTCTCAATTCGCCGTTCAGAGTCGGAATTAAAACTGTAAGATCCTTCCATTCGTGAGAAGAATATAACACGCACAACATGAATGGTTGTGAGAAGCTAGGCCTTGGCTCTCTATGAGCTGTCGCCCCAAGTATTTGTATTTTTTGAATGACCAGCATTAATTTGTTGGCTGCCAATGAATTCAAGCTCAAAGGACTAGTCGTATGTCTTTAAAAAAAAAAAGAAGCTAGCAATGACATGGGGTCAGGAAATAATGAAGGAGAACTTCGAAGGGTATCTCCAACTGAGACGACTAGTGGAAGAGACGCGTAAAGGGACCCATTGAGGTGGACTGTTTCGCCATTTCTGTATTATGCGTTGTTGTATATATTTTTGTGTCTTTCCCTTCAAAAAGTTCCAAGAGAATCATTACCTCATTACCGGCTTAGTGAACGCCGGAGGCGTTTCATTCTCATTTCTTTCTATGAGATAGTTTCAAGTTGCACGTATTTATGTTTACCCGAACTAGTAACTTGGCATACAATTGCCACCGAAGACGATGGTATTGGAAAAATATATTCAATTAGTACCAGTCGTTTTAAAAATATTAAAGTTTCTTAAAAATAACATTTTGCAACTTAAAAAAATTGTGCATACACCTTTAGGAATATTATTATCATAGCTTTATTACAAACTATTACATACAACAACCACTTCTTCCACAAAGCTTTCAACATTCGAAAAGCTTATCGACTAACACCATCTATTGGCAAAATGCCCCTACCTTTATTAATCAGAAAAAATTTGTCTGACACCAAAATAAATGATGTCATTCAAATCAAAATGTGATTCCACCCGGGGAACTGAAATGTTAAATGTGCACCTATCTAACAACCCACGTCTTCTTCACAAACACTCACGTTCGGAAGAGGGCACCCAAAAAATGGAAGGGAGGGAAACAGGTAGAAAAGCAGGAGAATAGCATAAATTTCGTAAATTCAATTTTCCCCATTTTCGTACGTGATTGTCATAGTGATTCTAATGTTTTATTTAAAACAGGCGCAAATGTAAAAAATACCACCCCCGGCCACACGGTCATATCTTGCTTTGGAATGAAAACTCACCTGCACGTAATTTAAATTATAAGTGAAAAGCCGAGACCCAGAGGGTGCTGCTGTTAAAATGGCCCCATTGGGAGGAAGAATATAGCGACAGGCCTTCCCGCAAGCAAGGGCGTATAAGTGGGTCGTTAGTGAAGTGAAAATTTATCGCAATTCTATATCACAGGTGTTTGGAGAATGAGATCGAATGCGCGGGGGGCGCCTGTAAATAACAGATGTTTGGGAATAGGTAATAATTTGTCAATGGAAATGGATGGAAGAGGTGGACAGGAGGATTGATACTTTTTGATTGTACATTTTTTGTTTTTCACTGTATTCGACTTTGTTCAGATGAATTGGTATGCCAATACCGAAGGAAGGGTATGAGGTCCCAGATTGTCACTTATTTCGAGTGGAAATGGAAAAAATATACAAAAGCCAGCAGTTAGTCTTGCCGATCTAGGAGATAACTCTTACTTACAAATCACAGACAAAGTAAACTGACTGAATACATTTCAAGTAAGGTAAGTAGTGCAATGAACACTTGTTCGCTATACGTACATACATATTAATTACTAAGGATCCTGCTTGAACAACGTAGTGTAGGTACCTCGCTAATCGGCTAATGATCGCCTTAATCTGTGTCCCATGAATTCTAACCCAGAAAGTGTCAACAATCCACATGGAGTGATCAAAAAGAGACAATTTACTCGATCCAGAAACCCCTCAACCACTTTGCAACGGGAGCACAGCCTACTGAATTGTAAAGATTGACTCACATAAACAAAATTTGTTTTAGAAGAAACGATCTAGGTTAATATTTTGTTAAGGATGTGTACAGTCTTATTAGTCAAACTTAATCTCAACATTCATGTGTCAATTTTTAACAGTTTTTAACAAGGAAACTTTTTTCCTTTTCGTTTAAATAACACTTTTGTTACCTAGTAACACCACTTACTGATAAAATAATGGTTTGTACGAGGACATAGTTGCTAGTGACCAAATTCCGTTTGCCATCCCACCAACAGTTTCCACATCCCTAATGAGAAAAGTTCCATACCGTAGGGACTATCTATAGCTCTCCCTTCTTTAATCACCACTTAATGTACCATGTTCATGGTACTTACTCATTTAAGCTCAATTAAATAAGTGAACCCTCCATTCGCGTGCAAAGACATTTTCAACGAAAGCATGCTTAAGGGGAATATTCCCCAGACTCGTCCTCTCGTCAATGATGACTAGTTTGACGAAGAAAACACGAAAAGACAATAAGTATGCGAACTGCAACTGTAACTATAGGTGTACACAGATAGTTGCATCATTTCGTGAGGCGAACTGCATTCTTGAAAATGTAAGGAAAGGAAAAACCAAATTACGAGAAGGAAACTCCGTAACCTAAAGCGTAAGAGGAAACGGAATGGAAGAAATCTTAATTAAAGGATTGTATTGCCAACTCGTCTCTTCTCACGTAGACTTCCTGTAGTCAGTCAAGTCCTCGCGTTTCTTTTGAAAATTGTTTTTCCAACGAAATTTCGGACCAGGTTACGAGTATCCTTTCGTCGTAGCTGCCGCTGTTGCTTAACAGCAGTAACAGAGGAAGTCCTTTTGATGATGGTAATTTGTTTGCAGTCTCCTCCCAGTCAAATACACCCAGTCTTCTGTGCTCTATAACCCCACTACAGCCAACCACCATTTAAATGCTGAAAATGAAAATATTTCGCTTTCTCAAGAACTACTGGCCGTAAGGCGAATGACTGTGAAATAGTGATGTAGAAACAGAAGATGGCAGACTAGCGAAGTCTTGTTTACCGTTCTCTTAACTAGGAGCTCTTGCGTCCTTTGAGGTGACTCTGTCTGTCTAATTTTGTTAAAATTTTAACTTTCTTGCTACTAACCCTCTTTGTGCTGCATCGACACAGAATGAGAGGAAGAGGTAGCACCCTTCTGCTTGGTTAAATTCTGAAAAGGAGAAATATAAATATAGATGCTAGATAAGGGTGAGGGGTAGAGGTCGTGTTCTGCGGTTCTATTTCCATGCCCCCCGGCTGGCATCAAATTAATATGACAAATAGACTTGGTGTATGGAATGCGAAGCAACAGTAGTCGTAAACGCCTCTTCTTGGTCAATAGTGACGAAGATATCCATGTATTCACATGGTCAATGTCAATAGCCTTGATGAAGATGTGAGTGATGTCCGAATGTATAGCTAAACATTGTCAAGAGCTTAGCATCCCAATTAGCTTGGTGTTTGAATGGGCGGCTGATGGTTAACATCAACACAAACATTGCCTTTGGGGTAAATGCTGTGCTCTGGGAAAACGAAAGAGGTCCGCAAAAAAAAAGGACAAACTTGCTAATTGAGAGATAGTTTAGACCTTTTTTTTTTGTTGTTTGCATGTTCGTTTGCCCATTGCGAGGGTATTACCGAACATATTTTTTTTTTGC
Source organism: Criorhina ranunculi (assembly GCA_951813785.1). Classification (NCBI taxonomy): domain Eukaryota; kingdom Metazoa; phylum Arthropoda; class Insecta; order Diptera; family Syrphidae; genus Criorhina; species Criorhina ranunculi. Next base: position 88,297,421 of record OX638381.1, on the reverse strand, counting down.
TTCTTAAGATACATTTGGCACAAAATTAAACGGTTCTTGTTTTGGACATCCTTTTTTGTTTTTCTCAGAAATTCAGGAAGCTCAATGTAAATCGTTTGATTTTGGTGGCGGTCACAATAGAATGAAGTTGTTTCGATGGGTGAAAGTGATAAGATTGCACGTGGCAGGATTTAGTAAGTAAATGATTTGTTGAACATTATTTTCGATTGATTTGTATATTTCATTAGATAAACAGTTCGGCTTAATCTTGAGTTAATAAAGGACACGAGACTCAATAAATTCGTATTGATACGGGACTATGGCTGAATAGAAATAATGATTCAAATTACGATTCCACACGATTGGAAGATGTGGAAGGATTACGTATTTTCTGATTTCTTGTTCTGGACTAGTCAAGGACTAAGCTGAGGCTGTAAAAGTGATGCTTATATGGCTTTTAAAATGATTGCGGAACAGGAAGGGGGGAGATCTGTATCATTATAGATTGTTTATGGGTAGCAGGTTAAACAATTCTTCTGTAACGTAAAAACGTCTTTCAGTTTTCCCCTTGGGTAATAGCGATAAAGGTGCGGCGGGGATTGTCCCTTAGAAACCGCTGCTATTTCGGTTCAGCAAAACCATTAGGTTCAAAACTTCTTATTTGAAACACAAGAGTGAGACTCCATAGAGCTCTAGTGTTGTGTGTTGTGTGGTGCTGAGTACTAGTCGAAAAGCAGCAAATCAGAGCAAATGCTTGCTATCTTCAATCGGAAAACACTTCTTCGGATATTGGGTCTTATGCGTGATGAGGGCAAATGGAGGACAACTGTGTAATACGGCTGACCTTTGCAAGTGCTGCAGGATTCTTCACTGTGTGATGCTATGCAGGCTATAAACATAAGTCGTTCAGGGACACGTGGCACTTCTCCACTGATCTAGATTTTTTGTTAGATACAAGGGATGTGATCACCACTTGGCTTTGTGAAAATACGTGTGTGATATTGGGTAAATCTTTAGCCGAGCGGCGGCGGCCTGGCTAATAATCATAGCTTCGGCTTGCAAAACTCTATTGTGATTAAGGTGACGGTAGTTAATGTCGTGACTGTGGTAAATGTCAATGCCTTCCGATAAGACACCGATTCCTTTGGCTGTCTTAGAGCCGTCTGTAAAGTTAGAAGGAGGATTAGGTGCCTGTGTCTTTGCAGACGACCCTGATATTCACCACCCGTTCAGTCTCCCTAATCATATCTTTCAGGACGACAAGGAAAACAGCATGCTTGGTCTGATTAATGGTTATTTATGTGTATGAAAGAAAAAAGCTGCTAAAACTTTGAATCATTCAAAGCAAACACACTCGTATTTCTTGAAAATTCCTTTTAAGTTAAACCTTCAAGTTCTTAAGTTGAAAAAATTGACACGAAAAATCCTCAAATATTACATTTGCACAACTTCCAAGAACCAATTACGAGTCCCAGCTTTCTCCCATCTGGAAGTACGAAATTCTATATCACTCGGCTGAACAAATATTCCCATTTCACTTACACATACTCATACATCACCACTCGCACCACATTAACCACGAAAATATTCATGCAAAAAGCTTTTACATACCAAACTCGCATCCAAGTTCAAAACAAGCCCTAAACCAAATTGCATCCAACCCAGAGCATCAAACGCAAAACTTCTCTTCCCGTCTCTTGGCCCTGGACAAACCAGAAATTCACTTTATGTACACAGAAACGAGAGAAATAGACTTGCGGTCACTTACATTGCATTCCAAAAATTATAATCCAATAAGAAAACTATTTAAACATTATTTTATCACTTTTACAGTTTGTTAATCCGTCCGGCTATATCCTTCGAATAACAACAAGCTGGGAGTGCACAAAGTGTACTCTCTAGCTTCTGTGTCTCCGTTCATCCGTAATAATTGAATTGTAGAGCAATTTAAGTTCCAACTTAAAGGATGTATAAACCCTCTATAGAGAAGCACCGCCAGATGGATATCCTTACAACAACGTGCACAATGAGGCAACAGCATCTTCCTCCTTTGACATTATATTTGTTCTCTCAAAGAGAATGGATTTCATTTTGATTTCTAGGATGTAATAAATATGTCTTTATTCTCGCATAAGGATATTCTTTCACCGTTTTTAAGCGAGAAGAAAGCAAAGAGAGAAGGATCTTATAAAAAAATATTAAAATGCTTGGCTAAATGTAATTTAGCAAATAGGTTGTGCTGCATAAAGCACTAGTCTAACGGATAAACAGAAAGAGAAGACTTTCCAATGATTAATATGATGGAGGAATATAATAAAAATGAGTGCTATACTTCAGGTGATACCTCATTGGATGGCGCTCTAGTGGACCCTTGTCTTTTGTTAAAAAAAAAAGAAGAAGTTCGTCACTTGTAGATAAGGTTAAATGAGGTCAGTTTTCCACGACCACATCTTCATTCAAGATGTCAATCTGTCAGAAACATGGTGTGGGGCCTAAACCAACTCTGTCAACTATGAAAAATTAATCCAAACAGCACTAAGGAGCTTCCTACAGAATAAGCAACAGCAACAGAAGGACAAAGGATTCAAGGAGGAGTACGAAAAAAAAAAAAAAAATTCTGCAAACTCAAAACTTCTGCAGAAGTACAACCGACAGACGGGCGAAAAAACTTTGTTTAAAAAGTTTTTTATTATTTTTCTTTTTTTTTTGCCTTGGTGTGATTCCTTTAGGGAAAAATTATCCAAAGATTATGTTTGGAATCAGTGCTTACAAACCATTTCGAAAAGAGAAGACAAAAATCTTGGGACTTTGCAAAAGAGCACACGCGTCAGATTCACCCGTCGGTCGTGAGAAAAAAAGAAGTCTTCTCTCGCACACATAAATTTATTGAATAGTTGTCAGAACATTTCGAGAATAGTACAACAGCTGCAGTCGCAACGACGTCATCATCCGCACCCAGCAGCAGGTGAATTCCTAAAACTAAATCGAATGAAGATTAACAGAGGTCTGGAGCAGACCACCCGCATACATCGCAACCGTCAGTTTCAGAAATATCAAAAGTTTCTTCCGATTATTCTTGGGATTGTCCTCTTTCCGCCGAAATAAGAAGAACAAATTCGTGGCGAAAAAAAAATTGCAAAAGTTCCCGCACGAGGACGAAGAAGTTTGCATTGCTTCGAGGTTTTACTTTTTCTTTGGTCATCAGTTTATTTTTGGAGCCTGGCTCGTGGTATGCCTTTGGATAGTGCCATGATAATTCATTTTTTCCTCCTCATCTTTTCCACCAATCTTTATGCCATTCACTTCCGTCTTGGAACATCAAAACCAGGCGGTATTATTCTGACAGATTTTCGTTTTTTTTTTTTTTTTTTTTACATTTTGGTATGTGTCCTTTTCTCCAGTTGTCGGCAGGGCAAATGGCAAAAACTGCGAAAATATTTGAATAGACATTAAAACTTATGAATAACTACCAAGTACTAGGAAGAAGCTGGCACTGCTGCTGTTACAACGAAGTACCATCATTCAAAGTGCGATATTCAAAGAGAAAAAAGTAAAAAAAAAAAAGGAAAAGGAAAATGGTTTAAACAGGACGACGACGGAATGAATGAAGGAAGAAATCTTTTGGAAAATGGTTGTAAAAAAAAAAAAAATGCACAGTTGAGATGAATGGGCTATTGCAACAGCATTACGATGAAGGACGACTGAGAGCGGTGTGCAAAGTTTCCTTAAACTATGATTACTTTTGGTAAAGTTTTGTTTCCTTAGATTTGGAGTTGGTTTTTTTCTTTTTTTTTTGCCATCCTTTGGAGCACGAGAAGGGAACCCCAGGTGAAGGAATTTATTTCATGAACATTTTTTTCTTCCGTTTTATTTTCTGCTAATATTTCACTTGGTTGATTTAGTATTAGCGGTGATTAATCTGCGGACTTGAGATTTTGGCTCGGAGCAGATTTTTTCAAGGTTTTCTCTTGCAAAAGAAATATGGTTGGTACCGCCTTAAGGTAATTATTTACATGTTCAAGTTGGATTTCGATTTCAGAAGAGTGTTAAAAAAGTTTGTTCTTACCCTTAGACCCATAGACGCAAAATATATTTTTTAATTATCACTCTTTATAACGCATGTCCCTTTATTTGTAGACGCGCTGCCTAAATAGTTCTTCTAGTTGATTTCCAAAAGAGTCTTTCCAAAATGTGGCATCATTTCGGTATTATCGAATAGCTCATAAGTGCATTGTATCTTTTTCTTCAGTCACCGTCTATGCGGACAAGATAGTTTACCACACAAAATTTTGTACTGAATTTGTGTGTTCGGGAGGCTTGTTTACAGCCCTAAGCACTGCGGATTTTTCCCAGAATCTTATTGTACTTTCCCTAATAGGTTCTTTATGCATTTTTTCACTTCAGATGATATAAGTAAGCTTAAGAACTTCTCTGGCTTGATGACGGTAAGCTGTTCCTTTGGGATAGTTTCGCAACAAAGGATTCTCCTTCTGTGTTCTGTGTACTTGCATCGCTGAAATCGAAATACTTTCCATTATTGGTATCGGTGTTAATGACAAATGACGACCACATATTTGATGTAACGTCATCTACAACATATTGAAATTAATAACCTATAAATAGAAAAAGTCAAATCAAAATTGGTTTAGTGAATCTTGAGTTATAAGCGAACGAACAAACAGAAAGATTTTATAATTAAATCAACCATCTGACAGAGTTACCATCTTTCGGAAAAGTACTGCAACTGATCGCTTTCAACAGCAAAAAGTCCCTGCAATTACTTTCCAACTACCACAGTCTGCATGTCCTGTCTGGGAACAGTGATCCTTAAAAAAGTTCCCCCATCGCTACACACACTTCCCCTCCATTGTAATTTTTTCAAACTACTGTACATATTTTAAAATTCATTAACACCCAAGGATATGTTCAAAACTTTCTTAAAATGTGCGCCCACATTAACTGTGTGAATCACGTAAATAAGATCCTTCTTAGTTAATCGACAAGAACAAAGAGCTTCAAAATTAAACCGAACTTTACTCCTCAAGATCACAGGCCAAGAGGTAACTCAATTAGCCATCTTAAATATTAAATTACCTTAAGTAATTTAACAGGAAAAAGTTAATAGGAATATCGTCGTTACGCGTTATATGAGCGAATGAAGGTCGCGCCTGACGACGACGGGACCAGCAGAAGATACAATTTCCCGCTTAATCCGTTCGAAAGGAGAGCCCTCTCTCCCTCTCTCTCTCTCTCTCTTTCTCAATTGATGCTTATCCGCAGAGCAGCACATAACATTAATGTTCAACTTTTAATGAGTTGATTTTGTGTGTTGTCTTGTAGTGCGCTGTTGTTTATTTCCGTTGCTGTTTGCTCCTTGAGAGGAAGTACGCTTTTTTTTTCGCGGTTATTCACTTCAAAATGAAACAAGTTTGCAAAAGTTTAAAACACAAAAAAATATAAGACATTCTGCATACATATGTAAACCAAAACACACCCAGTCACCTACTCAATGATGAGGACTTCTTAATTACATTTTTTTTTTTTGCCCCCGTTGAATGCAAAAAGGAAGAACGGAGGAGTGAAACACTGAAGAAGGAACAGAAATAATAAAAAAATAAAAAAATAACTAAGAAGGAAAATTATTCTCAGTGGAGTCCCTACTTAAGCATTTGTAATTACATCCTTTTTGCTATTTTTGCCGCAAGAACAATGCTGGGCGCCATCATTTGAAAGGATGAGCGAGTAATTTTTACATAGATAAGCACGTGTTTCGCTAGGATGTGTGATGAGCTTTTTTTTTCTCTCCTTCTGTTTGTTTTAAAGCGAAGAAAGGAAGAAGGAAAAAAACATCCTGAATGTGTGTTTGTTTGCCCACTTGTTTATGGTTTTAAAATTGCTTGGGGATTTTTGCTCATCTTGAAAGTGTTGGCGGTGGCGGTAACGGTGGCGGCATTGCTGCTGGAGCTAATTAAGACATTTTCAGTTTAAAGCGTATTACGAGAACTCTTTTTAATTGGTTTTCATTTTCTTTGAGGGGAAAAGAAAATGCGTTTGTAATTATCTAAGGTGCGGCTGGGTACTTCATTAAGGTTTCTTTTAGCCTATAGGGAAGGTTAAGTATACGCCCGTATACTTCAAAGGTTAGTTAAACGACTGGGGTAGCACATATAGTACATGTTGTTTGTTCATACCACACGTCCTGTGCCCCATAAGCTTCATTATTCTTTACTGAGCTATAGCTTTGCGGGACGTTAACGACTGAAAGGATACCATATAAATTCTCCTGTGTTAGATTAGCCCAACGGGTCTGGTCTTCAAGCCTTTTGAGTTTTCAGCACAAAGTTTGTATACAATACCCGCACAAGCTATAATCTAGTGTCAGAGTCATAACCTTTGAAAGATTTTGTAATTATCCGCCTGAACATAACATTTTTATAACACTCAGGCCAGTTTTTATCGCCTGTCCCATTTTACTGAAATGTCCTTAGTAGACAGGGAAGTAATAGTAATAATGTGTCACGTCACCGCAAAAGAATTTCAGCCAATTCGGAAGCAGATGTTGAGAACTTGCTGTATACTATCATTGGAGGGGATGCCAGCCAGGTGAGATGTTAAGCAATAGCATACATAGTTCCTGACCAGAACGCCAATAAGAAGTCTGCAATGCTTCTTTCGGAGATTTTAACGACATTTCAAGTAGAATTTTTTCAGTCGGTTCGCATCCTGTTAAATCATGCGAGAACCGTAGAACATAGGCAGACCTCAGTTTAACTCCTTGGTTGCTTAGTCCCCTCTGAGTTTTCATCAGGAAGTAGGCATTAGTACAGGGCCTCATCATTTTTTACCTACGGCCTTAGCTTAGTGAATGTACCGTCATATTTGCTAAGTGATTCCGGTTTAGGTGCTTTACCCTTTTCAAGAAAGGCCTGGGTATTAAGGAGCTTTAGGAGGGGCGTATTTGGAAACTTGTCGAACTCCTTATAATAATAATTTTCACAAATGGACGGGTGTTCACTGGACAAACAATGATTTGCAAAGCAGAAGCAGCAAAGATATGATTTAAGCTAGCAAAATAGGACACTCAAGACGTGATTGTTGGTCCCTTTCATTCGTAACCAAAACATAACAAGCATTAGCTGTAGCGCTGTTAAAGTGGATTTGATCTAGGTAGGGTTGAGTAAAACAAAACCAAGGACGAAACAGCTTTTTGCATCTGCTGTCATGTTCAAATTGAAATGTGCAACATAAACAATATTCAGCCATCTGTCACTGCTAGCAACTTTTACATTGACTATGTTTTCATAATCGTGTCAAGTGTTTGTATTGCTTTAGTGACCGGAATCGCATCAATACTTTTGTAAAAAAAAAAAATAATTGTAACATTTATAAACCAATTATACATCCCGTCCATATACTGGGTGCAAATAAAATTGTATAAACTAACAAAATGCAATTACACTTGTCAAATGTCATCAATTGTCATCCACTTACAACGCCTTTCCACCGGGACCCCACCTGACATTTAAACATTGGTTATGTTTTTGCTCATTCTACTGGGACCACTTTCTGTGCATGTGTATAACGCCAAAACTGCAAATTCAATATTCGCATGCAAAGAGAAAGAGAGAAGAAATGAACCAAAAAAAAAAAAAAAAAATAGTGCAAGTTCCCAATCCAGAGAGATCTATCCCTAAACCGAACCAATCCTACAGACGTTTTGGAAATACAAATTCAATTTCAGTTTTATTCACTCCACTGGCGGTGACGAATTTGCAGAATTGATGCATACAAGAGGCGATAACAACAAATGGACAGGCAGTCAGATACACTATCGATCTATCTATCCACACCCAGTGACACATCCATTTGCAATCCAAAATAGCGCGCACCGGAACAATTCATGCAAAGTTGCAAAAATTCAGATTTTCTTCTTCATTCGGCAGCAACACGACGAGAATACAGAAATCATTTTTTGACAAATTTGTTGGGTGTCAGGACGCGATTCCGGGAAAATTGGTGAATCCATGTCGCTGCTGTGTCGATTGCAGGAATACCATCCAAAACGGATGATGGTGCGTTGGCTGCATGCTTCTCACTATGGCAGTTATAGTGCATTATTTGTCACCGCATGAGCGAGATGCTGGAATCTAAAAACGTCAACAGCCTTCTGAGTGACAACGACGATGATGATGATAATGGTGATGATGATGATGATGATGATGTTCAAGGAACAAGTGCAAACTACTACCATCCGTCCAGAGAAGAATCTGGTATTTTGCGACATGGTTGGCTGTGGCTGTGGATTATTCGTGCTGAGGATACTCTTGAATTGCATTTTCGCTAAGATAGTTTCATTTGGAATTTTAAAATTCAATTGCAACTCGTACAGAGTGAGGACATTCGAAAAAAAAAGTTTTTTGAAGCGGTTTCCTGGAATTTCGTCCATGTGATACTTACCGCTTGGAATGCGACGATGCGGTCAAATATTCACAAGTTTTGTTTGTACCATACCTACTGCGTTAGACAGGAAAGAAGTACACTTTTGAGGTAAAGACTCAATTTGATAAGCTGCCATTGGATGAGAGATATTAAAGTCGAGTTTTATTGAGGCATAGTTCGTCTCACTCACTGAGTGTCGAGCGCGATAGTTTTTAGACAACCAATCCCTAGCTTCTTGAAACAAATGAAAGGAACCTACAGTTTTTATTTCCGACTCCGAACGGTGGATTGAGAAGCTTCTTCATGACAAGGTGTGCCAGGTTTGTCGTTGCCTGGCTAGGTATTTTGAAACTCAGGTGGAATTAGGTTTCACTCTTTTTGCTCCAAGGGTTGTGTCCAGAATGACTGGGGAGAATTATTCGTACTTTTGCCATTGCTTATAATTCACAGTATTTCTTTCGAACATCCCGATTTCATTAGTACCATCAACACTTTCAAGCCATATGACCACCCCACTGCCAGTGTTATGCCTATGCAGTAGAGGTGACGTGAGCTTTTTACGCAGTTGATCGATTTTTTTTTTCTGACATCGGGATTCGAACTTGGAACCTTCAGCGTGACAAGCGATGATGCAACCACTATACCATGTCCACCCACAACGACTATCACATTTTGAAATCTGAAGTCGCCTGAACAGAGTGTTTTTAACGTTGTCTTTAGAGTGTGAGGCTATTGCCCAACCCTTTTTGGCAATGATAATCAATAACTTACCCTCCAGCTAGCTGAAGGCTTAAGTAGACAGTTTCAAACATTGACTGTGTAACACTGATAAACCAACTTATAGAAGAATACGTCAACAAAACAAGAGTGGTTTCAAAGTCATGTGCTTGCATAAAGTAAGAAGAATAGCTTAACAATCTCAAGAAAAATTACCATTCTATTTCAGAGTCTTAAGTAAATAACACTAAGAAATATAGAAAGCTTCCAGAATAAGCTCCAACTATACATTGTAGACGAACCTCTTAATCGATAAAAATCAGTTTAATAGCTTGATTATTTATAAATCTCCATTTCACTGATACATCCAACCTCAGCGCTCTTAAGTACTCACAATAATTCACCCTCTTCCATCGGAGATTCCCAAAAGTGCATTTTCAATTCGTTTCGCAGTTCGCATCGAAGGGAAATAATTTCCTGGAATTTCTATCAATTGCAATAAAAAATTTATTGAAGAGAATAATGCATTTGGAGTCCCCAAAGCAAATCTCAATTGATTGCCGGAGATTAGCATCCATAAACAACATTACGGTATTATTTTCTTTAGAAAATTCTGTAAAAACTTAAATTGCATGAATAAATCAGGACTCTGTTCGTATTGTGTACTGTTGAGAGCGATACTGGGATGTAGAAATGAGAAGAATACCTATATCCTACACCTACATACAACTTGAGAGCGAAGGACTTTTTTTGTTTGTTTGCGCTCTTTTTACAATGCATGCATTCATGCATGTACAAATGCATTGATTACCTCGTCGTTCAGATGCTTCTCCTTTGCATCCTTAACAATTCACTTGAGCACACAACACCATGCACATTCATTCTTCTGTTTTCTTCATAGACCCTGTTCGGATTTTGAGAAAATATATAAGAAAAGGAGCAAGAGTAGATGAAAGTTGGCGGGTGAGGGAATTACATGTAAATATCACCGTGCAGAAATTTAATATCCTTGTAGGAAGGAAGCGTCTGTTAGTTTTATTAAATAAGAAATTATTATATCTGTTGTGTAGTTGGTGCACTAGCGTTCCAAAAGGCAAGCGGTACGACATTTTAGTTCGTCTCGGATCGGTACATTGTTGTGAAACATTTTCTAACATTAGTTCTATCGAGCGAGGTCACCTGCATGCTTCATTTTAACATACAAACTTGCCCCGTGTGCTCTCATGAAAGGACTTCCTCTTCGGGCAGAAATGCCAGCACAGGGGGAATACCGAGAATAACATAACATATCCTTCCTCCATGGTGCAAGGATGTGCATACCTTTGACCTTTTTTGCGATGGTTATATGTGTGTGTTGAGAAAAAGAGGTATGCGACATACAACCCAAGGTTCACAGGAGCAAAATATCTGAGATTCCGTGTAACCATGCATTCACATATACTTACACATGTGTTTATGCACATGTGGGTTTATTTTTCTTAGCTCTTTTTTCAAAGAACTTTTTTCGAGGCCTTTGCGTGGTGGAATTTGAAGAGCTTCTGTAGTGCCAATTTCGTTTTTAACCACAAAAAAAGAAGAGAAAATCAACGTTAACGTACATGTGTACAAACATACTACAAGCAACAGCAGTTTATGGTCGTAATCCTTAACATATCACATACAAGGTACCACTTGTTCTCCCCGTTTTGTGCCCCATAAAGAGTTCAGATTTTTATCAGTTTAGGACTTTCCTACCTACAGTATTCGCGACAACAGGAGAAACAGTTGGAACTTAGAAAAGGCTCTGTAAAAATGCATTTCCAAGGATATGGAACTCTTAAATTTTCGTCGAAACTCAAACTAACGAAAAACGAGCTTATGGCATATTTGCTTGCTGAAACGCTTGTATGAGTAAGAACCATCAATTGGAGTTCTTAAGGCCACATTCATCCGGTTTTCATAAAGTTTAAACATGGACACTCAGTAGAGGTGTCCTTCTTTCCTGGAGGATCATTTCAACAAATAGCAACTAGCTTCTTTTCGGTATTCCAACAATCAAAAAATAATCGGGCAGCGTTGTATGGCTGCCTAAAATATTGTTGCTGCATTGTCTTCAAAGGTTTGTACATCTTTATTCTTTCTTACTTACTTAAGGTGGAGTTACAATATAAAAAATGTTCATTCCAAATTCAACGTGATGCATATAAGCACACATATAGGCAAAGTCATCCCTTTTTAGGATTCCAAAACTCCCTCGAAGATCCTGGTTCAATGAAAACAATCAACAAACATCTGCTTTCTTGTAAACCACATTGCCTCTAAACCCTCAGCGAGTTCTGTTCAGTTCAAAGAGATAAATCCACGAAAAAGAAAAAAAAAAAGTCTTAAAACTTTGTTTTACCCGAGTCTTATTTTGTGGATACGCTTGTCACAGTCGTTTGTAGGAAAAGCGTTTTGGTTGGTCTGGGAACGCAAGAAGCTCTAGGAGATGATAATGTGGATTTTCTTCTCCACCACTAAAACTTGTGACGTCTCCTGGCAGCTCATGTGGGCTTGGCGGCTGTTTCTTCATTGCCAGTAAATCGTTGTCGTGTGTCGTGCTCTAAGGAAAAAAGGGATTCTCTGGGAGAAAGCAGAGGTAACAAAAAAAAAAAATTTAGAATTTCAATATCCTTGGGCCACTTGGGTTAAAATTATTTCACTCAGAGTTTAGAATCCATTTAAATGCAATTCACCCTTACAAAACGAGATAAAAAAAAAAGATTCAATTTAGAACTTCGGCATACAATGTGTGCGCGTCGCAGTCATCCTGCGGCTGGATGTTGGGACAAGGAAAAGATGCACCACCACCACCACCATCACTATTGCCGCAGTGCATGTTGAATTGGCTTCACAACGCAGTTCTGTGTTGTACAGAGCTGCATCCTTCTCCCACGCTTTTAAATTTTATTATTTCCTTCGTCCTGATTTAGTGGTTGTTAAAGTTGTTTGCTCGGAGAGCTGGTGAGGAAAGTGAATTGGTCGATTATCCTGAGATGTCTAGTTAATTTTATTCATTTTATTAGATTGGATGTAAGAAATAGTAAGTGGTATTACTGTGGACAATAGCTTAGTTCACAAGGAGTGGAATGAGTTTCAACACTTTCCAGGGTCAACCGTACCCTTACCGTACCCAAGGCTGTACCAACGCCTTGTGAAGTTGAAATTGGATGCACGTTATAGCCTGTTTTATCTTTGAGACTTAGCTCCAAGTACCAAAAAAGATTGGGCATCAGTAGCAGCAAGAATTTAAAATGTTTTTAAAATGAAATGTGTGACTGACATCCCACAAAACCCTTTTCGATAGCAGTAACTACAAGTGGTGCAGGAATTTTAAACCATTTTAAGCGTTCATTAAATCCTTCATATCATTGGGAGCAGTAGACGCACTCAACTCACTCTGGTAACACAATTTTCCACGCATAAACGATTATTATTACCCAGTGTGCCAGTTTTTCTCTGTGGAAACATCGTTCAAACACTGCCAAGGTAAATATCTGCCTCGGGTTGAATGCGTATCTAACATTCTAGCCTATGCATACAGTTGGTTGGTTTACCTTTACACGTGCTTCTTGCGGAATTCATTATAAATAGAAAAGTTATTGCTGGCGCGTGTACATTAGTGTTAGTCAATGTGGATCCTAGGCAACAAGGATACATATGTGTATACATATAGTTGAAAGTAAAGATTTCACTCATCAACGAGTCAGTTGGTGAATAAATGAAGGGAGTACTACAAAAATCCTAGATACGACCATATTACACCTCAAAGGCAAATTACTCGTTCGTGCACGTACTATGTTGACCAAAATGTGTACTTTGCTTCATGTGTAAGCTCGTTGTAAACATACTTAACTGTATTTAAATGATAATGGATAAAAAGGTGAGAGATAGGGAAACGTACATATAGACAAGGGTTACATAAGTTACATAACAAGGAATTTATCTGAACTTGAGAGTTACTTTCGAAGTCAAATAGAATGAAACGAAGCAGAAGGAATGAGGTGATTGTTCAACCATCATCGAATCTAAAATGTGGGTTCAAGTGGGATAACAAGGTTCTTGTGTAATAACATTCAATGCAAACAAACCACCTTATCATACGCTACTGTCTTTTATGATCCAATTGCCATGACATCAGCGGCGACATCTAATGTTGTATCCACTAACTAAGTAACAGGGATGCGTAGGTGGGGTTTTGGATCACTGCGAAGACCGAACCGAATATTTGGCCTAACAAACTGGCAGCAACATTCCGACATTGTCCCGAGACTCTTTAACGGTTGAAAGTCCGTTCAGGAAGTAAGTAGAATCTTAGAGGCATTCTGACATGCTTACTTCCTAAAATTTAAGGCATTTAGGTAAAATTAAGTTTAAAAATAACAAATTATGTGCTAAAGAGCCCAACTCCCCCCGCCAGCCTACGTGTCTTGAATGGACAGTTGGAAATTAGTTTTCCTTCTCAGTCAAAATATATATCAGCAGGGGTCAAGCATATTTCCATTTCCATCATAATCAATCAAAGGTGAACAATTCATGTCTACTTCAGATATCATCATCAATAGAATCCATGTGGCGTTTAAACATTTTCACTTTGATGTTTTTAATAAAAGCTCACATTCTTTAAAATAAATTTTTCATATTTCCACTCTCTTTATACAACTGTGTTGAACAATAAGTTTTCAGTGGAGAATTCAAACAAAAAAGTTAAATATTTATTTTTTTTTAAAGAGAATATTGGTCCTCAAGTTTTTGAATTTTTAAACCATCGATTTTTCATTGTACCTTGAACCAAGTAAATATTTAATTTCCTTGAAGGCTTTCAATTACACGGACGCTTTTCAATTCTGGGCCAACCTTTAACTTTAGAATATGTGTATGTGTGTGTTTATAATACCTTTTAACAGCTTTTGACAAATTACATGCTTCTGCATCAAACGAGAACCTTTAATGGACAATGATTCTTAGTGTTCGTAAAAAGCATTAAATTTATCTTCTCTTCCTAATTTAGGAATTTTTTATTCTAGGTATGATTGCGAAGGCGCTAGTGACTGCTCCAGATCTCATTTGCGTAACAGGTATGTCTGCTGATATGGACTTATTTCCCCAAGGTAAAAAAAGTTGTTTGACAACGCGTGGTGCCTTTTCCTACAAAGGACAGAGGAGCGAATGTGTTTCGTAGAAATACCAAATCGGGCCTTGGGGCCAAATAGCTTATTTTGATCTGGAAGTCTTGGGTCTTTTCCGGGATTTGGCCTTAAGATTTGGTGGATCGTCCAGCCTTCAAGCCCGAAGCGGCATCCATTTATTTTATCTGTCCCCATCAAGTCCAAGAATAGGGTTTTAGACATTTCACCATGTTGGCGTTACTGAAAACTAACCTAGCACAGTATAACGTGGAAAATTCTGAAATATAATGGATGGATCAAAGGCTCTACTTAAGGATACATTAAAATGTGGATTCGAAGTGGGAAATCAGTTGAAGTCGAGAGTTAAAAACATTTGCTTGGCTAGAACTCACAAGACCAGTTTCTTCAACATCAACTGAGTACATTTACAAGCTCTAAACGATGACACAATCAAGACGAATTTCTATGACCTGGCTCGTAGATTTCAAGGTCGAAATAGAAAAGGGAAAACAAAGCCTTTTGCAGCAGCTCATTACATACTTACTTACTTACTTATCAGGCCAGTGACCCTTGGAGGGTCTGAGTCTGAACTAATGCCGCTTTCCATCCTTTACGGTCCCGGGCACGCTGCTTCCAATTTACTAGACCAAGGCTTCTGGCGTCCGCGATTCCTGATCTTTAAACCGGAGGTTCGGTCTTCCTCTTCTTCGCGAACCAGGTGGCTGGGATTCGAAGATCCTCTTAGCTGGAGCATTCTCGTCCATTCGCTCGATGTGGCCGAGCCATTGCAGTCGACGGATTTTTGCCTTCCGGACTACATCCACATCTTTGTACAGCTCGTAGAGTTCGCGGTTGTATCTTCTCCTCCATTCGCCCTCCTCGCAGACTGGACCAAAAATTCGACGCAGGATTCTTCTTTCGAAGGATCCCAAGATCTGATCCGCTGTCTTACTCATTACATAGTTGTTGAGAAGTTGGGCTGCGCGCAAAAGAAAACACGTATTTTGAAGTTCCAATACTAAAATAATTGTGCTTGAGCACCACCCGGTCTCCCTCACGCTTTGACAAAAAAGAAAGGTTAATAAAAAAGATGACATTTTTCGTAAATGTCTGTCAAATGACAGATGGCAGATGTTGTTTGGCAAAGTGGGCGCGTCGCTTGCGCAGAGTGCTGCCAAGTATCGTTGGAACAATAGTGATAAGTTGCATACGATTTTCGAACAATTGCCAAAGAGGTCGAAACGTGTTGCGTCATTCATGATGATTTTTTTTTTTCCAAATTTTAGGTTCATTACCAATCGTCTATTAGATCTTATTGGTGAACACATGACTCCGTGCATGGTTTCGTGAAATACTTGTTGCCAATTGGATTTTATAACTAGATATGCTGATAAAGTTTTAACGCCTATGCATGGTACATATCTGGTGGACCAACACTTACGTTTACGACTTCACTTGTTTTCACTTTTTTCAATATCTTGTTCTTGGATGACCACAACTAAACATTTAACATGAATATTTTGCGTAGTCACATTAACCGACTAGTCCTCTGTGTTTGACAATCGTTTTCAAAATGTCTCATTCCCTTCTAATATTATGTCAACGTAGCTTCCTTGTAAAAATACTGAAAAATATCTCTCATTTCGTAAACCAATGAGCTGTGAACTTCTTATGAGAAATTGATACATATTTGACGACTCGGAGGTTTATAAACAAACCATAAACTGTCAACTTGGCATTCACACCTTTCAGCAAATGTTCTCACAAATAGAATTTTATCGCGACAACATTCAGGTTAAACCGAGTCCAATAGGAATTTCTCTCATTATCCTTCGCATCCGGTTTAACGAGCATTCCTCCTACCCAAGGTATACATATGTATGTATGCTGTAATAAAATTCATATCGAAAAATATTTTATGAGATACTCCAAAATTCCCGTTGTCGTCGTTGTCTGAAAGTGACTCGACTGAGTGAGAAACTTTATTAAGCTCCATACTCTGGTCCCGCTTTCAGAAGTGATTACGCCCAATTTATTCTCAATCCCTCCCTTTATGTCTTTGTGCTTGAATAACTTTTCAATAACGCGAAAAGCGATATTGCAATATTTTACAAAAATCCAATCCTGCAATCCACTCGGGGGCTTAAAGAGATTCCCTGTATCGTCTGTCTGGCGTATGCGTAATATTTCAAGGAAATGTTTTCAATACACTACCTACAACCGCGCACAACTATTCCGTGAACTGTGAGAACAAATGTCTGAATAATTTGTATCTCACAAAGAGAACGAACATTTTTTCATGACAACACATTCGAGTCTGGATATTGATCCACCACCAGAAACTTTTGCTCCTGCATGCGATTCCTTGTGGATGTTGTTCCATTTTTAGTTTCGACATATTGTTTTGCTTTTTGGGTGATTTTGTACTATTTGTGTCTAGTTTTTCAGCTCACTCGATTCGCCTGTAGTGGGAGTGTGTAAAAGGACAAACATACAACTTGAACTCTTGTCAGGAGGAAGTAATCATGGCATAGAGGCCATCAAAAACATTTCGAAAACGAATCGAACGTGATTTCGTTTTCGTTATCGTAGCGTGGTTCATTTTTCGGGATCCTTTTGGTTTGGTTTCATCGCCTTCTTATTCGAGTTGCTCTTTTGTTTTTGTTTCAATGTCGTTTTGTATCACATTTTGACCTCGCTCGTCGCAAATAATAGTTCCTAGTGGTGGTGGATTGAAGGAGGATAGACACGAGTACCGAAAAATGTTATGATCCCATGAATGTTTTGGCTTTTCTCAGCCCGCCCCTGTGTACGAGAGCCAACTCTAATGCATTTTTAATAGCACTTGAACTTTTGTACATGTCATGCTAACAGAAAATTCCGTGTGCGCCTGCCACCCCAAGAGTGGGAGGTGGAAGTGATTGCTTTACTGCTTAGAGATTGGGCGCGTCCTATCGCTAAGGAGGTTTATTTTTCGTGTCCTTGGAAACGGAAATTCCCATATCTCGGCGATAATGACAACTTAAAGCTTAGGACTTTTAAATTTTTCCCAAAAATTCTACAAAATGTCGAAACATTTGGTGCACACGAATCTTCTGTTTCGTCTTCAATTCTTAATTTGCTCGAATGACACGTTGTGTAACGCAAGTTGTGACGGAGAGAAGAATTTCAGAAAGAAAAACGAACAAGAGAGGAAATGATTTAAAATTGTGTGACAATTCCGGATCGTTTTGGAGTCTCTGTCTTTCGCCTTGTTTTTATTTTTTATTTCTGGGTTTTCGAATTATGAGGAGGTGTTCAACACGTTAACATGGTTGTGTGGTGGCGGCATGTTGAGATTAGAAAATTGCCACAAGATGGTGCTGGGACAAAGGATTTGTGTTCGATTTGTATGTGAGTTTCTTCCGGGGGAATATTTCGTGCAGTACGTGATTTTAGTCCGACGTATATTTTAGGAAATTCTGTGCAATATGTGATGCCGTTCTTTTTGTATACCACATCGGATTCCACAAGTTTTCTGGTAGAATTCAGGACACAAGCCGTATAGCTATAATCAATTTTATAAATTGATTTCTGGTTTTTCGGCACAGGAACAGTGCAGGAAGAATAATTTGCTCAAATTACAAAAGAAAGTGAGAGACGTGTTGGGAGAATTTCAAAATTATTGCTTTCTTGGAAATTTGTGACACAAGTGAACAATTGAACGTGGTTAAGATAGAACGATAGTTGTATTTCGATGGTTGGATGTTGTAGAAATAGGGTAGGCACTGAGAGGTGTCAACTTGGCGATGCCCAGTGTTGTAACTGTTTCTACACATCAATTGTGCTTATTTTACCTCCAAGTGGTAACCGTCGGGTACTGGTCGATGTCCATCCGGACTCGACTTGCCAAACTTATAAGCGCGAGTGCTGACCAGCAGACAAAAATAGCAGCACTATAAACGGGTCAGCGGATGAACTCCAGAGATGGAATCAACGGTGAAGAAATCCCGGAACAAATAAAACAAAACCTTATCCGGGCTACTCCAACATATTTGGAGCTCAGGCCGGTAAGGATTTCCGAGACTTAGTCAGGGTCTTGGAAAAGAGATGGTGGCGGATGAGCCCTTAATGGACCAACGGCAGCGCTCACATCCCCGAATGGGCTACTGGCTTCGGTCTAACCGACCCCTCGTCCTAGGGGTTTCTAAAATGGAACTGGCCCTCCAGGTTGGGGGTTGTGCCGCCGGGGTAACTGCCCGGCCATGGAAAAAAACAATAGTTACGAAGCAACCACAAGCCTCGGATACGGACAGATCTACTGTTGACAACCCCTGCAAACGAAATAAGGACAACGAACTTCGGATCTGTACGTGGAATGTTAGGTCCCTTAATAGGCCACGTGCAGCCGAACAACTAGCGGAGGCCCTAGACTGCTGCAAAAGCAGACGTTACCGCCATTCAAGAAATGCGATGGGATGGGCCGGACAAAAAGAGGATGAAAAACTGCGACATCTACTACGGCGATTGCTATCGACGGCAAAAGCAGCGCTTATTTGGATGCGGATTTGTTATTAGAGGCAGACTTAGGCAAGAAGTCTTGAGTTTTCGGCATGTTAACGAACGCCTCGTAACAATCCGTATCAAGGCTAAATTTGCCAACATTAGCCTCATATGCGCGCACGCCCCCACAGAGGAGAAAGATGACGACACCAAAGATAGCTTCTACGAGCTCTTGGACAAGACTTACGAGCAGTGCCCTAGTTATGACATTAAAATTGTCCTTGGCGATTTTAATGCCAAGCTAGGAAGGGAGGGCATCTTTGGTAGTACTGTCGGAAAGTATAGCCTGCACGACACCACCTCCGATAACGGATTCAGGCTAATCGAATTTTCGGCGGGGCGTAACGTTGTCGTTGCTAGCACGCGATTCCCGCATCTCGATATTCATAAGGGGACTTGGAGATCTCCTGATAAATCAACCGTCAACCAGATTGACCACATTGCGATCGACGCAAGGCACTCCTCCAGTATTATGGATGTCCGAACGTTCCGAGGGGCCAACATCGACTCGGATCATTACCTTGTTGTAGCCAAGGTACGGGTGCGGATATCCCGAGCACCGCAAAGACAAGCTAATACTGCGAGGAAGTTTGACGTCGGACGGCTACAATCGCAAGAAATCGCCAAATCCTTTTCCGTTCGAGTCTCC
Organism: Criorhina ranunculi; assembly: GCA_951813785.1. Taxonomy (NCBI): domain Eukaryota; kingdom Metazoa; phylum Arthropoda; class Insecta; order Diptera; family Syrphidae; genus Criorhina; species Criorhina ranunculi. The sequence continues at coordinate 88,277,948 of OX638381.1, read as the reverse complement.
CTCAATCTCTTAAGAGGTCCTATGCTGCCAGCATCAAGTATTGAAGACCAGTGGCAACACTGCCAAAAAGCCATCAGAGATGCCGCCTCTGATGTGCTGGGTTTCACTCGGCCACCAAAACGAAACCCCTGGTTTGACGACGAGTGCAGGCAAGCACATGCAGCCAAGCAAGATGCATACAAAGCGGCGCTGCATAGAAGGACCAGAGCTGCTCACGAGCTCTATGAGCAGAAGAGGAGAGACGAGCACCGGCTTCTCAGGAGAAAAAAGAAGGAGCATGAGAAGCGCGCGGTCGAGGAAATTGAGAGATGCTACTCCAGGAATGAAATTCGGAAGTTTTACCGAAAGGTAAAAAATACATGCCAACGACACAAACCCCGAACCGAAGCCTGTAGAGACGAGCAAGGGAACATAGTAGTAGAATCGCAGTCGATGCTGAGGATTTGGAAGGAGTATTTCTGTAGACTGTATAACGGCGACGACGAACCAAATACCGCTGTCAGGCAGAATGAACCTTTCAATTTGGACGATGGAGACCAACAATTCCGTCCACCCGACCTGGATGAAGTGAAGATAGCCATATCTAAGCTGAAATCCAACAAAGCTGCTGGAGCAGATGGCCTGACTGCCGAGCTCTTCAAAGCAGCAGGCGAGGACTTGGTAAGGAGCATACACCAACTCATCTGTAAAATATGGTCGGAAGAAAGTATGCCCGATGAATGGAACCTCAGCATTGTTTGTCCGATCCTCAAGAAAGGAGACCCTCTAAACTGCGCCAACTACAGAGGTATTAGTCTAATTAACATCGCCTACAAGACCTTATCTGCCGTATTGTGTGAACGTCTGAAGCCGTTCGTCAGCAACCTGATTGGTCCATATCAGTGTGGTTTTAGGCTAGGAAAGTCCACTGTCGACCAAATATTCACACTACGGCAGATCTTGGAAAAAAACCATGAGCTCCAAATCGATACACACCATCTATTAATCGATTTTACAGATTATACAGAGCTATGTCTAGTTTTGGCATCCCTGCAATACTCGTCCGTTTGTGCAGGATGACGATGGAGAATGCACGCTACTCCATCAAGGTCGGTAAGGAACTCACCGAGACCTTTGATGTCAAAAAAGGATTTAGACAAGGCGATGCGCTGTCATGCGACTTTTTTAATATCATTCTTGAAAGAATTGTGCAAAACTCGCGCGCCAACACAAAAGGCACAATCTTTCAAAAGTCTGTCCAATTACTCGCATACGCCGATGATATTGACATAATCGGAAGAAAGCAGCGTGATATCAGTGGCGCTTTCGCGAGTATTGAGACGGAAGCGGCAAAGATGGGTTTAACGGTAAATGAGGGCAAGACCAAGTATATGCTGTCAACAAGAAAGGACACTCAACACCGACGTCTCGGACAGAACGTCTCCCTCGACAGATATTACTTTGAGGTAGTTAAGGACTTTGTCTACCTAGGATCCGCTATCAATTCAGACAATGACACCAGCGCTGAGATCAGACGAAGAATAACCCTTGCCAATCGCTGCTTCTTTGGGCTAAGAAGGCAATTGACTAGCAAAGCCCTCTCTCGAACAACAAAAGTGACCCTATATAAGACCTTAATAATCCCAGTCCTCCTCTACGGCGCAGAGGCATGGACTTTATCAAAAGTGGATGAGGGTGCTCTTGGCTGTTTCGAGAGGAAAATTCTTCGGGTGATTTTCGGTCCCGTCTGCATAGACGGTGAGTGGAGGAGGAGATACAACGACGAACTGTACGAGCTGTACAGCGACATCGACTTAGCCAGAAGAGTGAAGGTCCAACGACTGAGGTGGCTGGGTCATGTAGAGCGGATGGACACCAATGCTCCGGCCCGAAAAATCTTCGAATCCGCCCCCGAGGGACAGCGCAGTAGAGGAAGACCGCGACTCAGGTGGCGCGCGCAAGTTGAAGGGGACCTCAACCAACTTAGCGTGCGAAACTGGAGGCAGCTAGCTAAAGATCGAGCTGGCTGGAGACGCTTGTTGGTTGAGGCCCAGGTCCACCCCAGACTGTAGCGCCGCCTAAAGTAAAGTAAGTAAGTTGTATTTCACTTTTGATTAACCAAATCTGTCATAAGCTCATGTAAGCTTGGAAAGATCGGTTTTAGGTTTAAAAAACAAATATAATACCTAAAGGGTATTTCATTAAGCGCTTCCTATCTTTAAATGTAAATAAAACAAAGTGTGTGTGAGATATCATCGAAGTTTTTTATTCATTTGAAAGGCCTATCGATGCCATTATGGAATATAACATCGTTCAAATGTCCACCGCGGCTTCTCTGGGTGGCGCGCATCCCAAATGTCAAATTTTCCGTGACACTGGCGCATAAATCAGGCTGAATTTGACCGATGGCATGGGTTATGTTGGCTTTGAGGGCCGCTGTGGTTTGTGACTTATTCGCATAGACCTGCGACTTCAGAAAACCCCACAAGAAAAAGTCTAACGGGGTCAAATCGCACGATCTCGGTGGGCAGTTCACATCACCTTCACGTGAGATGACCATGCCCTCAAATCGCTAGTACAGCGTGTGGCAAGTAGCACCGTACTGTTGAAACCACATGTCGTTGGTGTCCATATCATCCAATTCAGGTCAAAAGAAGTTGGTAATCATCGACCCATAGACCTGGCCAACGTCGTTCTCAAAGAAATATGGACCGATGACGCCACCAGCCCAAAATCCACACAAAACATTGACATTTTCAGGATGCATTAGGCGCTCTTGGATCTCATGTGGATTGGTATCATCCCAAATTCGACAATTTTGTTTGTTGACGTACCCATTTATTCAGGAATGGGCCTCATCGCTGAAGATGATTTTTCGATGAAAATTAGGGTCTGTTTCCAACTGCTCCAGAGCCCATTCAGCGAACACATGTCCTTGTTTATGATCGTTTACCTTCAGCTCCTGAGTCGGTTAAATTTTGTACGGGTGCAGACCCAAGTCACGACGCAAAATGCGCCAAGTTGTGGTCTGCGAAATGCTGAGTTCTTGCGAGCGACGCGAAATCGACTGCCTCGAATTCTCCTGCACACTTTCACGGACAGCGGCGATGTTTTCAGCAGATCTTGCGTTTCGTCGACGTACGGGTGTTGGTTGATCGTTTACTGAACCAGTGGACTGCGAATAGTCCTCTCGGAAGGACGATTATGGCGACCGTTAAATGGGCGAAGCGCGCGGAACGTTGCCCGAACAGAACACCCGTTTTGATAAATCATTTGTATAATTTGCACGTGTTGTTGAACGTAATATCCGTCCATGGTGATTTGGCAAAACAGACTGAATAAACGACAGCCAATTCGACAGATGCAGCTTCAATGGCCGCTATCAACTGTCAAAGTTCGGAAGTCCCTATTGGAAGATCCTTTATCAAAATATTTGGCGTGGTAGCTCAACGCCTAGCTTGTCACAACCAAGAATCGTTGTGCGTGTTATATTTTTTGCATAAATGGAAGGGTCCTTTCAAAAGTTGGAATACGCATAAGTACGCTGACGATATTTATATAGTCGGCAGATAATCTCGCGAGTATTGAGACAGAGTCGGCGAAGATGAGTTTAAACGTCAACGAGGGCAAAACGAAGTATATGCTGTGAACAAAAAAATACCCATGATCGACGTCTTGGACAGAACGTTACATAAGAAAGATACATTGAAGTAGTTAGAGGCTTTGTCTACCTAGGCTCCACTATCAGCGACAATGACACCAGTACTGAGGTAAAACTCAAAATATCTCTTGCCAATCGCTGTTCCTTTGGGTTAAGAAGGCAAATTCGAAAAAAAACATATGCTCCTAGAACACCTACGATCTCTAATTGCTCCTATGACTTTTAACTCGCACATCACTTAAATTCAGCAAACTCTTCCCTTCAAAATACATTTAATAAATGTATTCAGGTTCACTCCTCATTAATCCTTTAACGCCATTTAGTAGGATTCAAAAAGCATTTCAAATACATCTTAACATTTGGAGTGATATTTCCACACATTAACACACACATGACATGTGCGCACTTACAGCAAGAAAGCTATCTTACACGACTCTCGCACTCTCTCTATCTGTAAGCGTATTTTCAAACATCCTGAAATGTCAACCTCAGAAGGGTATTTTTATATTATTTTGAAAAAAAAACCGAATAAATATATTTCACTGACATAAGAGATACTTGCCGGTGAAAAGTGAATACCAGCAGAGAGAAAAATCACCGTCCTCAAGGACATGCGAAACAAATTTTTTTTTTTTCACTTTAACTTGAATGTGCAGGCATAACCTCAACTCACTGCTTACGTAAGAAGCAATCAATACCACAGGTAGAGGTTTGAAGAGTTGGCTCGTTGGTTGGTTTACTGTGCCGTTCTTGTCTGTGCAGCAGCACCATCCTGAGTGAATAAAGAGCTCTGGGTATATATTGGAATAAATCTTTTCCATTTCACGATTGATTGGAGCCGTTTAAAGGATTCTACACTATTCCGATTGAATTGAATGCAAATATTTATTCTTCATGTGTAACCGAGAGATAGAGATAGTTTGACTGCTGTATGTAGGTAGCATTCTATTGAAGCACAACAAGCTTATAATAACGATAACCAACTGAGAATCAATTAGTATAAATTCAGGCTATGAGTGCCAATTTGAGAAATGATCTTGACCATTAGAACTGATTTGAATATGGCACTAGATGGGTAATTCTTTCGAACGTCATTGGACGTGTTGTTGTCCAACAACTTCCTCTTTCTATGGCGTGTTCTCTCTCCAAAAGGATCCCATTTCTATTTAATGGTAATAACTGCTGATTGCCTCTCTACTAGGTTCAAGAATTCCAATAGTTAAAACCGTCATCCAGTAAAGATCTTGGCCACGCCTTCATTCTGAATGATTTCATAATCTCAGACTTCACCAGCTAAATTTTAACAAAAACTTCCAAGTTAACATCCCTTCCAGGTAATTCTGGGAGAAAGATATATTTCTAGAAGACAAATCTAATCACTTCTACGACCAACGTATCAAAAACCAATGACGAGGTAGGTGGAGACTTAACGAGCAGGAAAGACTAACGAGCTCTCTTTTCGTTTTGAAAATTTTAGCGTATTCCAAGCAAACCAGGCGGTTAAAGAAAAATGTAATCTCTGCCATCCTTTCGGACAGTCAAGCAGCAAGCCTTGGAATTATTTTCTCTAAGCTCAATGCATAGTAGATCCAGATTGCCGATTGCTCTACAGAGATGATTTGGCTAAGGCTGGATTAAGCCTTCTTCTATAACGACCTAGACGACCTGATCAACACAGATGTAAGAAACGTCCTTCGATTTATCAGAAGCTCCAATGCTTCAACGAGTAGGTAAGAAGAGGGTTTTGTTAGCAACTGGATTATATCCATGCTAAAAACCAGAATCATTCAGTCACAATTGGGGAACAGCCTCATAACTAAATCCGTAGATAGAGGTACCCCGCAGGGCGGAGTCATCGCCTCTTCTATGGCTCCTCGTCATCAACAATATCCTGACAAATTTCGACAGAATTGGAATCAAGGCAGTCGCGTATGCGGACGACGTGGTTATTTTAGTTAAGCGCTTGGGCCACAAGCTGTGGACTGGGCGTAAATCCGAGCAAAACTGAACTGATGCTATTTACCACCAAGTACAAAATACCGACTTTCAAGCTTCCACGTCTCAACAACCAAACACTTACCTTATCCGCCAGCGGAAGGTATCTCGGCGTCATTCTTGATCCCAAGCTCAGCTGGAAACTTAACATAGAACACAGAGTTAAGAAAGCATGTGTCGCTTTCTACGCCTGTAGTAAGACCTATGGTAAAAGGTGGGGACTCAAACCTAAGATGGTCCTCTGGATGTACACTGCCGTAGTTCTTCCAATCCTTACTCATGGTTCGCTCGTGTGGGGGCCCGCCTTAAGCAAAGCTTACAACATCATTAAACTTAGTAGAGTCCAACGAACAGCTGGTATCGGGACCACAGGAGCAATCCGATCGAGCCCGTCAGAAGCTCTTAACGTGCTCCTCCATATCCTGCCGCTGGACTTGCACATCAAATACATCGTTACGTGTAGTGCTATCAGACTCAGAGAATCTGGGCTTTGGTCCCCAAAACCCTATGGCCATAGTAAGGCCCTTGACCTGCTGCCTAGGGATTTGGCGTCGACCATAACTGACTACACGGCCCCCACACTCAAATTCAATAACAATATTCAGGTTCGCCTTCCAGACAGGTCGGAATGGAACAATAACCTACCCTTATCAAACTATCAAGTATCGATCTTCACCGACGGCTCCAAGATGGGGTGTGGCGTTGGAGCAGGTGTTTTCTCAGCGGAACTGAACGTATCCAAATCGTTTCGCCTTCCAGACTCTTCGAGTGTCTTCCAAGCGGAGGTACTAGCGATTAGAGAAGCCTGTAAGATACTTAGCCTCAGTCCAACTACCTGTAACAACATAGGAATCTTTATTGACAGCCAGGCTGCCATCAAAGCGCTCCACTCACTTTCTTCGTCCTCTAAATTAGTTGAACAGTGTAAGGAAACTATAGCGCAGGCAAACGCTCGGTTCAACATCACTCTCCTCTGGGTTCCCGGCCATAGTAACATAGAGGGGAACGAGAGAGCCGATGCGTTGGCCAGATGCGGCTCCACCCTGGATGTCTCCCACGCGGAGTCAGTCTGCTCCCCAATGGGACTCATCAAGGGCAAAGTTTTCCAACACTTTCTCTCTATTGCCAACTCTAGGTGGAAAAGTCTTGCAACTTGTGCCATATCTAGACAGATTTGGCCCACCTACGATAAAAATAGAACGAATGACCTAATCAATAGAAACCGCACCGAGACAGCCAGAATCTCGGCAATTAGCACGGACCACTGGCCAATCGGTCCACACGCTGCCAAGTTAGGCATCCCGTTCAACCCCCACTGCCGTAGTTGCGACAATTCACAAGAAAAGGAAACGCTATTCCACTTTCTCTGTGACTGCCCGGCACTTGCCAGAACCAGGCAGCGCACTCTCGGAAAACCCTTCTTTAAAGAACTGTCTGAGATTTCTAACATCAAATTTTGCAACATTATCAATTTTCTTAATTCCACAGGATGGATCTGAAAATTACACTCTTAGCCACGCCCATCAACACCCACGTCACGTGAGTTGTGGTATCAAAACGGCGCATCCGCGCTATTTGTGTCTCTGGCAGGCCTACCAGTTTCAGCCACTACTACCTACCTACCTAGGTAAGAAGATGAATGTGGTCTTACAAAAGACCTAACATTGGTCTAAGTTTGCTGGTTAGCAGCACAAACGTAACTCCCTCGTCTCTTCGTCATGAAGTGTGAAGTCCTCTTCAAAGAAAACAAGCTGTCATTTGGCTTCTATTTTCGCTCACATTTTCCAGTCCCTTGATGAACTCTCCTGTTTTAAGTTTATAAATGATGTGTTGTTTTGAAATATCTTTTTAAAGCTATTTTAAGCACAAAGAAGTCATAACCTTATACTGTGAGTTAATTAGCAACAACAAAGCAAAATGTCTACCACCATGTTCCAAGTCCTTAATTAACCTGTCCCACCCTTGAGACTCTCCGTTTTCAGCTCTGTGCTTTGATCTCAACTTCTCCTATGATGACATTCTGCTAACACATGTCTTGACTTAACTACAATGTTAAAATGCTGACGTGTTTCGCATCCTTTAGCATATACCAGCTTGAACTCCTGGGGAGTCACACGGTTCTAATGACTGCCGGTAATATTAATCGATTTGAAGGACTACATTGTTTTTTTTTTTTTTCTATTTTTCTTCATCTCTTCTAGACGATTTTTGGTCTCCAAGACAAATCAACAATTCCTATCACGTCCGATAATTCAAATTAACACTCAGTGTACGTGACATGGTTAAGTGCTGAGGATTTTAAATTCAAGTATACCCTTACAACAGGCAACCCTCCATCCAACCATCATCTACAAACAACAACTCTTACCTCTAATATGAATTCATTACAGTGTTGTGCTCTTTTGGTCCCTCTTAATTGCCTATTCTTTCACATTTTTCCATGCTAACCCCTCGGCATTCCTTGGTGTGTAGGTCTTTCCGCTTTGATTTAGGACTAAATGCCAGACAAACCAACCAACCAACAAACCAGCCAGGAGCACCAACCAAATAATATTTAAATTGTCTCGAAAGTTTTAAAAGATCTCCGTTGACTCACCGCCTCACCAAGTTCTATGTTTTTGATTTTGAAAATGTTCACCAGATTTTCTCAGTTCAGTTCAAATTGAATTAGAATGGCGCAATAAGGATAAGATCCTTCAGTGCCGGAGGAGATATATTGGGTTTGCTTTTGCGGATGTTCTCTGGTTTGATTTAAAATTTGTTTCCTACGGTCAATTACGTTGACTTAATTCTGTTGAATTATCCAGATTCTTTGAGTGTTCGTAAAAAAGAGGTTTACATTGATGTTGCCTTCTTCTCATTTTAGGACTTTTCTCCCATTTCATCATCTTTTGATGTAAAAGTGCCGAGAGTACTAGAATGTAATGAATGCTTTCTGGTCTGAAACACTTGAGAAACATTCTGCAGTAGACAAATTGGATTTCGGGCTAGAAGGGGGTGTTAACTTTAATTAAGAACTGGAGACTTCAATTCAGACATTCGGACGGAATGAAAATTGAATAAATGAGCTTTTGGTGCATGCAATGAAATTAAATTTTGGGGTTTCTGAAGGTTAGCTTTTGGAGAGTTTGGAATTTAATTTCCCAAGGCAGTAATGATTCCATTTGTGATATTTGCATTCATTCAGGAAAGGGTTTGATTATAGTGTGAGTGGTTTAATGACCGAATGACAGAAGTTTGTTCTTAAGGGTTATTTGTGTATTTCTATCTCAATGATGATGATTCTAACCCCAACTTCGGGTGGTTAAAAAATTAAATTAACGGAGTCAGAATGCGTTTTAAGTTTACACTAACCACTAAGTCACTGCTCTATTTACTCTAATAAGGTCCAAGTCGAGTTTCAGTACAACATCAGACCGAAGAATGGTGAACTGATTTGGCGGAAAAGAAGAGTAGTGTGCAAGAAAAGAAGATAGAGGTCTCTCTGAAAACCCCAAAAAGATGACAATACTGCCTTTCCATGAAGAAGGAAGACCTTCTGATTCATCTTACCACTTATTTACTTACTCAACGGGCTCCCGACCTGTACAGAGTCTCTACCTAATACACCGCAGTCTTCCATCCCTTTCGCTCCCGGACATGTTGCTGTCTGTTACTATCTGCAATTTATTATTCGCTTAGTACAAGCATGGCACAAAAAAAAACTTAAAAATCTAAATCCTAATTCTAAGGCTTAACTCTAAGAGTAACATGGTAAAACTAATCGATAAACTACGGACTAAATTACAAGACAAATGGTTAAAAACTTAAGTCTAGACTATATGCTAAGGGTTACAGATAGTCAAGAGGTTGGAACTTAAGTCTTAACAACGAGCTATGGACAGGAAGGGGAGATGTGGAAGATAAATTGCGCAAGGAATGTCTGAGAGAGGATTTGCTAAGATGTAAGTCAAAGATGTGAGGGAACTTATTTACGTTGTTATTTACATAGTTTGGTCCTTTTAACAAAGGTGCGGTCTTCGTTCGACATGGATTACCTTTTAAATCTGTATCCACACTTTGGTACTGGGGATTGCATCGTCTCCTCCATTTGTCCTTCTTGTTAACTGGACCGAACATCCGACGAACGATTTTTCGAAGGATCTCAGTTTACGCTCTGCTTTCCTGCTTATCATCCAGTACTCGGTACTATCCAGCGGGACCGTATTCCGTATTTCAAGCGCTAAGTGCTACTATGCAGTCGTTGGTCTTTTCCAGGATTTGCCATAGTGTGAACATTTGATCCATATATAGTTGATTTTCCGAATCGGAAGCCACACTGGAAAGTCTTGGTTCATGTGATGCAAAGCGGGAGAAGTTGCTCACACTGAAGAGGATCTTATATTCTACATTGAGCATGGATATACCTCTGTATGCATTGCGAGAGATAGGATCACAATTTGTTGTTATTTATTCATCTTACCAAATGAGACAAGGCCCTAGGGGTTATGCTGAACAAGCAAAACTCGGCTTAAAGGAATATCTTCGTAAAGAGCATCTGTATCCTATCAGAATGAGGCCAGGTTAGGCTGTGCATTGAAGATATCTATGAAAGAATCACAATGCTCTACTGCTCTAAAAAAAAAACATTCAAAACCAGTTCACACAAGTACCTCCTATGAGTGCTTTTAGTAAAATATGAATAAAGTTTCCATGTTAGGGCTTTTGAAATCTCTTAAATATTACTTTTTCTTCTTCTTCTTTCCTCCATACTGTCACTCCATAGTTCATACAAATTCCATTTTCAACGCCTCCCAATATTTCCGCCTCATAACCCCATTTACAAAGAAAAGAATTTGAATTATGCAAAATATCGTTATCTTAATGTTATGAGGAAAATATTTTCACTCATCAAATAGGAAAATTCAATAATTTTCGGCACGTTCTAGGATGTATGCATGTGTGCCAGCATCCTTTCATTCAGCCAATCATTCCGGCTATCTTGTTCGGCGAAAATTACATCAGCAATTTCGCGTGGCATATCTGAAAATCTCTCCTGCTCCGCCAGGAAAATGAAATTCGCTTGGGAATATCTTAACAAAAGAAACAAAAAGAGGCCCACCGGGACCGACTCACACCTATTCGCACGATTCACCCTTTCTCCTTTAGCTAGTGGTATTCCTTTTTAAGTCTATGTAACGAAACTATTCACACACATACACATGCCACTTGTGGGACACGAAGAGGTTTCTTGTTGACAACTGCTAAATGGGTAGCATACCCCACATTTTCTCATCGTCTTACGCCCAAAGACGAGACTTTTACTGCGTTATTCAGAGCAAGTGTTGTTAGCCAGTCATCGTGTCTCGCTCTGTTACAAGTCAATATTCGCAAAAGGAGATTTTGCAATTCCTTTTTGAAAAACTACTACATGAAGGGCTGGGAAAATGCTTAAGAAATTCTCTTTACTTAAAGGAAATCCATTTAAAAGAATTCCGTTGATGGAAAACGACGTAAGGAAGCGAACGTTGCAACAATGTATAGCTGGCAAATTCCAGACTTTTCCTTTTGCGTCATCCCACCAGAGAATTCCGCTCCTAACAATGGTATCTCACTTAAGGAGCTTTCAATCGGTTAATGTTTTTTCGCTGTTGGCTGCAAATAAAAGCACAGGTGTGCAGGGATCTAGCGTATTCTGAAGGCGTTAAATATTTTTTAAGGCGCCTGAACAGTCTCTTAAAACAATGTGGAGGGTTGTTTTCTATAGTTTATTGAACTCCATTGGTGTCCTTCAAGCGCGTCATAGAAACAAAAGACTCTTCCTCCAGCCCGGAATAGTAGAATGAGTCTAAAGCGATATTAACTCGCACCCCTTCACACCCGTTTTATGACTGTATGGCAAGCAGTGTCTGCTGAGTATCGATTTCTTGAATGATTTACCCCCAAAGTCAATGAAAAATAATAATCAAACGAAAAGAAGACTAGGTGACTCCTCTTGAGGATGGAAACGGAAGGACTTACAAAGAAGACTACAAGATTCGATAGAACAAAAAAAAAAAAACATTTTTGAATAGAGTCAATATTACAAGGAAAATGAGCGTAAAAAGGAATCGGGGATAACAAGAAAGCTTATTTGTTCGGCAGTGCTTTGTGTTTTTTATCAGAAGGATTTTTTTTTTTACATCTTTTTGCGTTACAATCTTTGCAAATTAAGAGGAAGGAGATGATTGTTTTTGAAAGGAGAAAAATGAAGAAGAACGCTTTATTTTAGCGAAAGGTTTTGAAAAATATTTTCTCTTTCATTCTTTCTCTGATGATGCGAATGTAATTATTAAGATATCAAATGCAAGTTACAAGTACCTAACTTCTTTTTGTTAGGAAAACAATTCCCTATAGGAATTTGAAATTCAAGACTTGATATCTATAAATAAAAAAATTAAAAAAATAAAGATGAACAACATCTACAACGCAGTGTTTTGGTTTCCTCCCGACTTACATACGGTTTCAGTTTTTTTTTCGTAAAAGACGTGGGATTATTCTTTTTGAGTAGTCTAATAGGTTTCTAGATGCTGAAGCATTCGGTAAGCACCTTAGAGCTGAACAGCATTGTGACTTTGCGTTCAATTATCTCTAAAATGTAGGACGTTTCTATCAGCTTCACTGCACAAGAAGGTCAGGGTAGCAGTGATCAGGCGCGTGAAGCAGACAAATGTGAAATGTGTCCAATAACTCAACACAAATTTGGATTTGGGTAAGAGGACACACAGCCATTGAAAGAAAGGGAAAGGTGGAAAGCCTGACGAAGCAGGGGTTAACCTCTGAGTTAGTGAGTCCTGAAATATTAACTGCTATAGAAAACGTATATAATTCGCAGCATTTTTGGTGACACAGAGTATGTGGTTGTCTATGAAGGTTGTTGCAGTCCGAGGATGGAATATCTGTTGGATTCGGCGATGCTATACCATTCATGAATATTGATTTGAGACTTGGGTTTTGGAAGCAATAAATTACACTCCATTAGCAAAACCCCATTTTATTATGCCTTCGAGGTCGGTTTAATGAGTTTAGAATACATTGCTGTTTCTCTTCTTCGTCCGAAAAGCAGGAACGTGAATAAGGCGACGTATATGAGAAGCTAAGGGTACTGTCATCAGCGACGGAATATAGAAAAGAAAATGAGCATTTATATGGTGAATTGCAGATTTTCAATACTCCAAAAAGGACTTGAATGGAAGTGATACAGCGATGCCATATGCACCCATTTTCGACTCAAGAGCTTGCTGCCGAATTCTGTCAAATGCTTTTGAAATATCAAGCATAATGAGGAGATTCGTTTCAGTTTTCGGTCAAATATGCCATAAAATCATCGGTGGACCTGTTGCTGTGACACCTGTACTGCCGGTCATTGAAGAGTTTTCATGAATCTAGGTTCCTTATAAGAGGACGATTTATCAGTGTTTGCATGACCTTGAAAAGAAGGGAAATATGTGTAGTGGGTTAATAGTTGGAGGAAGAAGAAGATTCGCGTTTTTTAGTGCTATGCTAGAAAAACTTTACTCGAAAAGAGAACGAACAGATGAAAAAGCTTACAAAGTGGTTTTGCTAGCGTGGAAGGATACCTATTTATAACTATGGTTGGAATGCTGACAGATATCTGAGTACTCCTTTAACCATGTACACGAGCATGAAAGTTGATTTGTTCCATAAGAATTCGACAATCTTGATTACAGGGGCTAAGCCTTGTTTAAAAAGCCTTAAGCCTTGCTTAAGAAGTTTATTAAATCGAACACATTTCGTGGAATTTTTGGAAGAAATTCAATCGGAAAAGGAATTGAAGAAAGTGGCGGCTTGAAATGTTAGGGTATACTGCCATAAAAGAGTAGAAGAACACATGATATAGAAGGTTATGGAAATGACACAGCACCGAGAGGATCTCGCATTGACTAGGTTTATATCACAAAAACCAAATACAACAGGACATGACGACTTCGTATTAGGAGAGTTTGCTCCAATTTGTCTGTAATCCTTAACTTTTTTCATAATCCTTAATTTTTCCTCTTGCCATACATGTAAATTATCCCTAATTCAGGAATCGGATACTTGATTGTATTTTTCATTTTAAAATCATTTATTTTCTTTTTATCAAAAAAGGGATCACTAGTTATTCCCAACTACCTATTTCCGTTTTTTTTTTAAAAACTGCAATCAATTTTTCCCCCAAAACTCATTAGGAGATATTAGTTCAAAAGGAACTCGAACTAAAGCTTAAATGTAAGCAAAACAAAGCCATGCACGAGTACGTATACCTATATGCATCTAAATCCTCATTAGTGTGCAGTAGTAATTAGAATTTTTTTTTTTTGAATTAATGAACAAGTCAAGTGGGATGAGCTTTCCCAAAGTCATCGGAATAAAAGAATAATTCACAAAAAATGAGGTTCAGTGTACATACATATTATTTCGAAAAAAAAAACCATTTCAAACCCTTTTTCCCGTATGATTATGAAGTCAAAAATGGGAACGTTTGCATTTAAACTTACACGAGTATGTGGCACAAAATGATTCGCGATGTGGCATATGACTTGGATGGGTGTTAATCCGCAACGAATATTTAACACATTCTGTAAAAGGAAACACGGGATGAAGGCGAAATGAGAAAAAGGCTTGTACAGCTAATTTGAAAATGTTTCTCAATGACTTCTAGGTAACAGGAGTATATTCATGTTTCCATGCCAGAGCATGGAGGAATAAATGTGTATTTAAAACCTGTCTGTGCCTTTTGTGGAAGGAATTCGAAATGAGAATTTCGTTATGCAGATTTTAAGAGGATACATTCTCTTTTCCCAGACTTGTCGTCTATATCACTAGATTTGTATTTTACGAAGCCATGCAAAAATGAAGTTCATGTTGAATTTTCATGTTTCTATATCCTTTGGCCTAGTTTTTTCTGGACCATAGAATTCGGAACGAATGAAATCGATGACAAGGTTGTCGGCCTAGTAATGTAAGCGAACAGAAAGGGATGTACTAACTAAGAACAATCGGATTTAGTCATTCTCAGCTTTTAAATACCAGTGTTGCTTCATGATTGACTGCATTTGAGTGGGCATTATACCTTAGGTTAAAGTCACGTGAATCCATCGATGCATTGGGTTAAACCGCAAACATACCATTGTTCATCGGTCTACTTCTATAAACCACACACTTCTTGAATTGAAGTCTAGAATTCAAATTGCATCTAACCTAACCCGTCTATGGCCAAAAAAGTGTCAAAAGAACTTATCCCATCTAACCTTACCCAACACACATCCCCTTACATGTGGCAATATAGGCGACTGAACTAGTTAGCACACAGTGAAAAGGCGAATTAATGCGTCTCTTCTACACAACACAATTCTGAGGGTGATAGCAGTGGCCATGGTGACGGTGATAATGATGCTGGTGTCACTACTCCTCGATGATCCTTTTCACTCCAACGCATCGCTTGAATAGCTAGCCGCACACTACGGTTATTCCCGCCGTCACCGGTTACGTTGTCGCCGGCATCCATGCTCAAAGGAAGGAAGTAAGGACAATTGAAAGCGGAATTTTGCTACTGACTCTGCTGTCGGAGAAGCTCTAAAACTTACCAAGGCTGCCATTAACATGCATGAACATTTACGCTTTGCTTATGTGGTCCGACGGAATGCTCCTGTGGTACTTGCACTTACCAAGTGCACGCTTCGTATCCTGAATTTCGTTTTTTTTTGATTTTTAGTTTTCCTTCCCATAAATCAAGGACAGACAGAACCAGAACCAGGACATACACAACAAAAGACATCTAAAAAAGCTCAAGAGCTTATCTCAGATAAAATCGCAATTACATTTGCAGATTATGAATTTTCTGGTCTGTGGCCTTCGTATGCGTTTATGCCATGCAGCCATGTCCAGTGGCAGTGCAATGTGGTCCTGGCATGAGTTGATTTTAATTGGTACATACAATACGCAGTACTTAGCCAGGTTGTAAATTGTACAATAGTTGTTTCGTAATTACTGGATAATAACATGGCGGCATAATGCGTTAATGATGTTTTGTATTGTTTTAGTGGTTATGGAACTTCTCTGGGGTACAGCACTGGAGACTGTGTTTACTAGGGTTACTTGGCAATTAATTAGATTTTAATGTGAACTCCAACCGCGTCGGTGTCCCCGAAGAGAAGATTCCAAATTTGAACACTTATCTCTGATCAAATAATTGTGTAATTGGATTGAAACATTGTGGTATTCTGTGGTGGAAAATCGACCGAAAGAGGTTTATGGATTTTAAATTAAGCAATTATACAAGTCAGTCAACAATTTGGGATTATAAGTGACCTTGACCCTTAAATAACACCAAAAATTCTTGACTGAAATCCATCAAGTATTGAATTACTTATTCTAAGGTAAACATCCAAACCAACTCCTAACAATGTGTTCATCTTCAGACACTGAAATTTCCATAAACTTTAAGGGTTTTGAAATAATCCCCCAGTCGTCGTTAACACTAAAAGCCTCTTCTGTTTGCCTGTCTCACATGCACTTATGTTTGAAAAGATTTTTCGTATCCGAAAAAAAAACGAAAGTCCCTACCCCAACTGATGGCTAAGTAAACATAAATCCTACCCCAGTGACAAGTGTAAACTAGTTAAGCGTCTCCTTGTACGTCCATCAAAGATCAATTTCACAACAGAAGTGCATCCATTAAAAATGTTAAGTCAACACAAAAACCATCCAACAAGAGAAATATTTCTTCGAAAAACCATAAAAGTGCACGGCCAACTCGTGAACTCTCAAGAGAACAAAACAACAATAACAACAACAAGAGTAGTGGGGGATGCAAAAAAAAATAAAGTCTAACAGAAGAATGAAGTTTCCACGAAGAGCAATCCCAAACGACAAGGGACGGATTGCTTGCTGGTACACAGGACAAAGTTTCAACGAAGCATATGACAGAGGCCCCCATAATGCAATATGACATAACCATAAAGTTCTAGGAGACAGTAGAAACAAAGATGAACTCACCTAGGCGCATGAAAAAAAAAAAAAAAAACAAACCAAAAACTGCACAAAAAACTTTTCCACTTTGACTTTGATAAAACAGGAAAATATTGTCCTGAAATCCATGTCCCTTATATGCATATACACACACACGCTTTGAATATCCTGACGACAAAACTTCATCGTGTTATGTGTACGTCATGAAATCGTAGTTCCGGCAACTTGTACCATCGTCGAGTGGGGAATTATTGTCACAATCTGCTTCGGATTCAAATAAACATCATATCCTGACACACAAACATATAGTGTTGAGAAGGGCCAGGCTGGGGTGAACCAAAAAAAAAAAGAAGTAAGAGAAGAACAATTGGGTTTTAGCGAAAAGTTCACAGGTAACTGAATACAAAATATAGAAACAATAAATAACGTAAAAAAAAAAATGAGGAAAGGAATCCTGTCGATACAGGATGTGTGACAGGAAGGGATGCAACAGGGTTTTTTTTTTTCTACAAGTAATGATTAGTCTACGTGATTGACTTTATCTTATGAATGTGGAAGCATGTAAAACGTGGACCTTCTCTTGGTTTCTTTTTTAACTACATAACCCATCCTGTAAACTTATTTTTGCTGTACATGGTCCTTTGTTTGTAACACTATATCGCAAATAGCTCGGTGGATGTTTTCTATAAGAGTGTCACTTGTTTGTGGATCGGTGAAGTTACCACGGTCCCCATAAAAACAAGTCGAATCGTGTCAAGGAACGTCTCCGAAATGGTTAATATCTCGGTTGTTATTATGGTATCGGGAGGGTTGTTCACAGCCCTTGGTACTGCGGTTTCTAGCGAATCCTATTGTGCCTTCCCTAGTGATCTCAGGTGAATTGTATCACCCCAGAGGATGTCAGGGTGGATGTTGCGAGTTGTTCCGTAGGGATGACTTCGTTGCCGAGAATTCTCTTTCTAAGTTGAAAGAGAGCTGGGCATTCCGTTAAGATGTGTAGAGAGGTCTCTTCATTCTCAAGGCAGAGTCTACAGCTTGAATCTGTTACAAGGTTCATGCGATGTAGGTGTTTGTTCAGACGGCAATGTCCGCTGAGGAATCCAATTAGGTTCACAATGAAATTAGATTTTATTTTTTGTGACGGTACAGGGAATAGCAGCTTTAAATATACTTGTCCTGGTGTGTTGAGCCAGACTTCTCTAGATTCTTGCATGCAAAAACCCTTTGCGTGTCTTACGAAGAGTGATTTACTTACCCCACAGAAAGGTTCGGGTCCAATGAATTCTGTTATCGCGCCGTCTTTTGCCAGAGAGTCGGCTCTCTCATTACCCGTAAATCCACTTTGTGCAGGAATCCAGTGAAAGATGACCATGTTGTTCCTAGCAAGGTCCGCGATTACATTGCGGGTTTCTAGGACAAGTTTGGATTTAATGACTGGGGAGTCGAGCGCTTTTAGGACAGCTTGACTGTCTGAGAAGATGAATATGATTTTCCCCATGATGAGTCTCACACATTGATTGATGGCAAAGACTTCAGCTTCTAATATGGACACGAATTCACTAAGGCTGGTCGAGAAGTTCCCACCTGATGATTCTCCAAAGATTCCGGAACCAGTACCTGTTTCCATTTTGGATCCGTCCGTATACCAAATGATGGCAGAAGGTGATGGTTGAGGTTTGTGGTTCTCCAATTACAAACATCGTTGTGCGAAAGACCGATTGTTTTACAGCTGCCGTGCCATGTTGCAACATTATGAAGGCTTGCTATATAGCAGAAGCCAGTGGACTTCAAGTGGATTTGGAAGAGGTGGTCATTCCACTTTGAACTCATCAAGTCGGATATGAAACAAACTTAAAACTTTGGCCTGTTAACCTAAAGTTTAAATGAAATTTCTGGACTGTGTCAACTTTGTCGAAAATTCAACGTTACCACCCAACCAATACTTTCTGAAAGTTTTCTTGCAATACAGACTACATTTGCACCCTGGGGCACCTTCTTATGCAGTTTCAGAAAATTGAATAATGCGTTAACGACAAAAGTTTTATGTAACCCGAAAATTCAAACCAATCGTACACAACAGTGTATCGAATGCGATGATGCTCGAGAGCCACAAAAGTAGAGAGAGAGTGGCTTTCATCAAGCTGTTGTTGTTTTTTTTTTTTTGAATTTCATACTCTTGCGCCCCAGTGAATGGAAAAAGTTCACCAAAAGTGGATTATAGTCGAATTTGCGATGCAAATTTACGTATTTGCATACGATGTGAAGTGTATGTGCGCTCACTCTTAACACAATAAATACTTTTTTACTTTATACTTTTATTCGATGTCCTTAACAAAAAAAATATAGAGCACCAGAAACAAAAGAAGGATCAAAACTTGTTTACAGATGTAAATTGTATTCAAATTTTATGCCATTTTTCTTGTGGCCTTGATTGATGTCTGAGTGATGTTGCTCTTTAAATATATACTTACGCTTAAGTGCAAGTTGGTTTCATACAAGAAAAAATTAAAAATACAAGTGTAAGAATGTATAATGAATTGTCTGTTTCTATATTGATCTTCTCGGAAGGACGTTTCTCCGATGGCTTATTGAATCTATTCATAATGATACACGAGAAGAAACCAAAAAAGTCATGCAGTCATGTCCACTCAGCGAAACAGCGAAACAGACCTTGTCGAGATGACGAAGGAAATCTCATAGTTGAATCACAGTCGGTGCTGAGAATATGGAAAAATCACTTCTGTAGACTGTATAACGGCGATGAAGACCAAGATATCGCCGTCAGGCAGAACGAACCATTCATTTTGGATGAAGATAACCAAGACTCACATCCACCTGACCAAAGCGAAGTGCGGATAGCAATATCCAAACTAAAATCCAATAAAGCTGCTGGATCGGACGGATTACAGGCCGAGCTATTGAAAGCAGGCGGCGATTATTTGGTAGAGAGCATACACTAACTCATTTCTAAGATTTGGAATGGAATCTCAGCATCGTTTGCCCGATTCACAAAAAAGGAGACCCTCTCAACTGCGCCAACTAAAGAGGCATCAGTCTTCTGAACATGGCTTACAAGATCCTCTCTGCCGTACTGCGTGAACGCCTAAAACCCCTGGTTAACAACCTGATTGGACCCTATCAGTGTGGTTTCAGGTCAGTCCACAATTGATCAAATTTTCACACTTCGGCAGATCCTGGAGAAATCCCACAAAGTCCAAATCAATACACACCACCTATTTATCGATTTTAAAGCCGTTTAGGGACGAGCTACATAAAGCCATGTCAAGTTTTGGCATCCCTGCCAAACTCGTCCGTTTGTGTAGGATGACGATGGAGAATGCTCGCTGCTCCATCAAAGTCGGTCACGATCTCACCGAAACCTTTGATGTCAAGGTAATACGCTGTCATGCGACTTCTTCAACATCATTCTTGAACGAATTGTGCGAAACGCTCAATCCAACAACAGCGGCACAATCTTTCAGAAGTCTGTGCAACTACTCGCGTATCTATGCTGACGATATTGATATAATCGGCAGAAATCAGCGAGCTGTCACCGGTGCGTTCGCGAGTATTGGGACTGAAGCGGCCAAAACGGGACTAGCGATTAACGAGGGCAAAACTAAGTATTTGTTGTCCACGAGAAGGGACACTCAACATCGACGAATCCGACAGAACGTCACTATAGACAGCTATAACTTCGAGGTAGTAAGGGACTTTACCTACCGTGGCTCTGCTATCACTTATGAAAATCAAACGAAGAATAACTCTTGCCAATCGCTGTTTCTTTGGGCTGAGAGAGCAATTGAGTAGTAAGGCCCTTTCCCGAAGAACTAGGGAAACTCTGTACAAGACCTTAATCATCCCAGTCCTGCTCTATGGTGTGGTGAATCATGGACTTTATCAAAGGCGGATGAAGATACCCTTGGTCGCTTCGAGCGAAACATTCTTCGTAAGATATTCGGTCTCATGTGCGTTGACGGGTTATGGAGGAGGAGGTTCAACGACGAATTATACGAGCTGTACAGCGACATCGACCTAGTCAAAAAACTAGTCAATGGCCGTTTAAGATAGCTAGGACGTGTAGAGTGAATGGACACCAACGCTCCGGCCCGAAGAGTCTTCGAATCTTACCCGGAGGGACAACGCAGCAGAGGAAGACCTCGCCTAAGGTGGCGCGCATAAGTAGAAGGGGACCTCAATCAACTTGGAGGCGGTTAGCTAAGGACCGGGCCCAGGTTTACCCCAAACTGTAGCGCCACCTAAGTAAGTAAGTCATGTCCACTTACTATTCGGGTTACATAGAACATCAACTCTTTATGCTTTTGACTTGTCGAAGACTCACTGATCGGTACGACATGAAAGATCCATCGGCCTTTCGGTGACACAGCTGCCACTCTCGCTTTGTACGAGTGCGTATTGCAACTATGAAATCGATTTATTTTATATATAATAATTAATACAATTAACCGATTGAGGTTATTTCAAATTCAATTCAATAAATACACCTCTAATTAAATGCTGTTGACTGATCAAACAGAATGCTATTTTTATTTTTAACAATTTTTATTCATTTAAAATTAATAATCCCGAATGGTGTTTTATTAATTGGGTTTTGCTTTCGACAAAGCACACAGTTTAATTTAATTTGCATTAAACTGATTGTGGTTATGGTAATTGAAGTCAGTAATTAGGCGGATAATAGACGGAGTCAAAATTGGTTCCTATAACAATTTATAGGACATACGTACTTTTATATGTTACATTCCTAGATTTGTTGCGATTATCTATAAACTCCTGCTTCTCTTGTTTCTCAATTTTTTGTGACAGAACGGAATGGTTTCCATGCAGCATTCATCCTTCTTTCCAGAAGAATAGGAGAAGCTTTCTTCTTAATCGCATTTAATATTAATAGAGTACCAGACATGTTAGGTACAAGAGATTTACACCTTCTAAAACACTATAAAACTCACTTTAAGCTTCAACAATAGCGTTTTCCACTTGTATGCCCTCTAGCGGATACATAATACAAGCTCTCCTTTTCCCCACATACCGTTACCATTACAGTCTTCTTTCAAATCCTTAAATTATATATTTTTTTCTTTCTAGAAAGATCCAACAATTTTACATAAATTCTGCCTTGAGGGATACAAGTTTTTACCGGAACATGAATTAGTGTGTTAGACCCAAGGACTAACATGATTTTTATGTTACCAATCCAACTGACCACTACTGGGATTCCCAATAGGACATTTGGGAAAGTTTTCCTTTGCTAAATCCTTTTTTTTTTTTTGGTTTTTTATTGCGAACTTCCTCATAAAATAAAATAAAATATAATTTCAAATGTTTCGAATAAGTTAGTGCCACCTAGTGGGCTGTAACTAGTATTAAAGCCTCCCAAATGGAGAGAATTTCAGGCGAAAAAAAAACCGACCTTCAAAAACGAATATGTTCAAGCTAATCCTTAAGGGATATTCATCTCATCATAATGTAATTGCCGACAGGATATCAACATCCCGGGTTCCTTTTTTTTCCGATCGAAATCGTCATGTGTGCGTGTACGGAGAGAGGGCCCAAGAAGAAAGGTAATTCCAAAATTCATTTTGCATATTTTATTAAGTTTTCGTCGTTCTTTGGGTGAATGGAAAAGTGTTAGTTTAGGGTTTTGCACACTTTTTGCTTGTTTTTGTTTTTTGTTTCATTTTTTTGTGTTGCCATTATATTTCCACAAAATCGTACTAATCTCTGGATAGAACATAAAAGATTTATGGCAGCAACAACATTGCATGTATAAATATTGGGGACCTTTAGCGTTCCAGGAGCATTGGTGTTGCCCTGGGGGTTGGGGTTGGTTAAATATTTGATGGCCTTTTACTGTGTTGGTTTAACCAGAAAGTGTTGGGTATGCCACTGCTGCTGATTTTCTCTTGCTGTTGATATTGGTCAACTCTTTTCTGCTTGGCAGGGCGGGGGCTGTTTAAGGGGTTGTGCTACGGTGGGGGATTGTAACGTCGTGTTTATTTATTCATTTTAATGGAGTGGAAATGCGACTGAAAATCTGCGTGAAGTTTCTTTTTTGTTGGGTTGCAGTTTCAAGAGCAGACTCTAGAACAAATGAATTCAAAAAAAAATAAAAAATGTTTGATTTGTCTGACTGACTTATAAAGTATTTTTTTTTTTGATTGTGGGAGAGCACGTGTGTTAAGGAGAACAGTTGGCCCCGTATGCGAGAAAGGATGATTCCGGAAACTCTACAACCATAAAATCTACGTTCGCCACCTGGGGCATATGCAATTTAAAGATCGGTAGACTCCGGTTGATGGCTTACCAGGACGCCCAGGGCATAGTGGTGGCAAAAGACGTGACATTGGCTGAAAATCAGGACCGATGTAGAGATTTGCTAAGGAATGCTCGGACCGGTTCTCGGTTCTAACAGATGATTTCTATCGCTGCTGCCTCTGGTAATCAGAAAAGACAAATAAAGTATAGACTTTCAAAGTGGAACTCAGTCACTCAAAAAAAAAAGTTAATAAAGGCCTCAAACAGCAAAAGAAGCCAAAAAGTGTTCATCTCTTCAGAAACTGTCAACCGTTCCTGAGGAGCCTCTGTGACCTCGATATTGCTTAGGATCACAATCTTTTCCAGCTAAATGAAAATATTGCTCGGCACGAAAGATCTTTTAGTGCTTTTCTGGTCTGTGCCAGATGAGCTAGAGTCCCTTCAGAGCCTAATTGGAGTCCGAGAAGATACCAATTCTAATAAGAAATTTCTGGTTCATCGCACAAAACCGTTCAGATCTTACATCAAATCTGGATAAAATAAATTTCCATCGGACAAGCATTAACTGAGATAGTTTTGGTTGGTCCTTAAATTTAAGATGAATTCTAGACTCATAATGAAGAACTATCAGGATCATTGGCCAACCAACCTTCCGCAGCTACCAAATTTCTTCATGTGTCTTCACTAGTTGAAGAAAAAAACTTTGAAAGCAATATCCCTTACGCATACCAATCTTTTGCTACCTCGAACTCCCTACACACATCCTCATTTCGAAACATTCTCAATTATTTTCCAATCTATAATGGAGTTTCAGTCATTATTTTATCCCATTTTATCCTTCCTGACATCGCGCCCTTAATGATTATCCTGCACTTAAACTAAACAACACTAAAAGTGTACAAAGTGCTCCCACAAGACTTATCTAGAATGCAACGAGCTTAACCGCCGTCAATTTCTTATCTCCAACTCAGCACAAAAGCTTAAATCGTTGTAATAACAAAATTAGTTTCTCAATTGCATGCTCCTGCTGGCCGTTGTAGGGCGACACGGACGCGAAACATGGGAAATGGAAAGTTGCAAATGTTATCCATTCACTATTATTATACCCACAAGGATACTCATTTTCTACTTATCTCATTGTTTTACATCGGCCGCATTGGCCACATAAAATTCGCCTCACATCACCACAGTGGCAATTCAAACCAATACATGTATGGTGGGGTGGGTGTCTGGAAATTCATCTAGTCACAGTGATAGTACAAGGATAATATAATAACAAAAAAAAAAAAAAATAGAAACAAGCTAAGTGTTTTTTTTTTTTTTTTTTTTCATAATTGCAAATTGTAATGCTGGAAGGCTGGGATATATGTGTGTGTGTAGTAATGTCGGAGACAAGAGTAACAGCAAACAGCAAATAGCAACAGCAATAGCAACAGCAACAGCAACAGTATCGGCAGCGAATGAAAGTTAAATTGGGAAATTTCATTAGGCCTTTGGGAAATTTTCCGGACACTTGAATTTGAAGTCCTTGAAACAGTGGGTAGTCGGATGTTGGGCCGATGGCGGAAGAAAAAATCACAGTATAGCTGTAACACTGTATAGTGGGGTAGTGGAAAAGTCCTTGTTGTTATTGTTGAAAATGGCAATTATGTAGTTGTAAGGTTGTATTGTTTGTCAATTAGTTTTATTTTTACTTTTCATTGGTGAACGCTGTGCGTGTTGGTATCGCTAGTCATTTTTGTCGTTGTGCACACGTTTGTCTGCTTAGGAGCATATGAATTTAATGAAGGATTTATATTTGGAATTAGCTGGTGCTGTTTAAGGACGATTATGCCATAATTAAAGAGAAACTGTTGTTAGATCTCATAATTGTGAATATTAAGGATTTTAAACGAGTAACTATAGAACATTTTAGTAGTGTCCTTTGCGAACGGGAGATATTAAAGTTAATCGATTGTAGTTAGGAAAATATTTAAGAAGAACTTAAGGAAAATAGTAGAGAAGGTTTGCGTAAGGACTTATAGGTTCGCAAACACATTCAATTTGTTTGCTCATTGCATTGCTGGTCATACACCTCCAATTCTAGTTCTAGAAATAGGCAGGATAGGTTCGCAAACACATTCAATTTGTTTGCTCATTGCATTACTGGTCATACACCTCCAATTCTAGTTCTAGAAATAGGCAGGATAAAAACTTTCATTCAATCCGTCTATTCTCCTTTCTTTAAAAGATATTCGAATGACTTATCGAAATTCTCATATGTTCGTTCGAATTTGGACTTCATCTGCTGCACTTCTCGACCTATAGGTTGATAGTTGCCTTTGTTATTGAACTGAGTAAATGGATAAAAGCAGGTCTATCTAAACCGAGCTAAGAAACTATCAAACACAAATGTTAGTCTGCAGAGACCGAACTCGTTATGTTCACATGAAGGTTCAAAAACCATATATCGCTCTTGTTGTTCTTCAACCAGGCCCTATACAGGTCGGGTCACATGCGAACAAACTATGCACTACACCATCTCCACCAGCCAGGTACATACAGCCCCTTCTTTAAAACAAAAACTCAGTTTGAAGCTGAATATACTTACAGGACCATGTCAAGAAGACCTCTTTTGCCCTCCATCCCTGCCGTAGGGCTTTGAGACCGAAAAAGTACACTTGATTTATGCAGCAATGATGAGGTCCATCTTGATGTACTAAAAAAAAGGCTTTCAGTCAATTTTTTCAAAACAAAAAACTGGACTGATTTTAGAAATACTTAAATGCCTCTGAACTCCACTCTTCAATAAAATATCGTCCTCCGAATTTGAGATCCTTTTTAGCATATCAGTGCACCATCTGCTGGATCACGCTTTTGTACAAAAACGCGACTAATGCTTTCATAGGACTCTAAAAAATGATAAATCTCTAGCGATGACCATCTTGTATTAGTTTTTCTTTAAGAAAAAAAAGGCTTTAGGAACAGCAAGCATTGGTCAGACACTCTTTCTATGTATGGCACATGACAGCTTACTAATAGCAGACCAAGTATGCACTGATTCTAACAGATCTAAGTAATTTCCAAGAGGACGCTTTATTATCTCAATCGCAACCCAACTCAATTGACTTTCCAATTACATTTTCTATTTGTCTAGAACCATAAACAACCCAATCAATCTACTCAATGACAACTTCCCCGAGCAACCGTCAAAAACAGTTAAGGAAATGCGTCTTCATAAAACTCGAATGTCCTTCATTCTGAACACTAAAACAACTCCTTTCGGAGACTCAGCTCGCACAGCACGACCACTTCACAAAATGACCAAAACATTCATAAAGTCAACACCACCGCTCCAACTCCAGTTCCAGTTCCGCCAATGAAGAAGTACTCATTAAACTTTTCAAGGGGGGGTGGCATCTCCTTCGCGATCCAAAAATTAATGGCCCATTGCATTCTTGGCAACGACGAATGTCTCCGGGTATCTTTCATGTCGATAGCTGTCAAGTAGCTTGCGCGACCACAATTGCTTGACAACAATAGAAGTATGACATTCAATACAGCCGCGCGCCGCATGAAATTATCCTAAGACGCTGCTGGATCACCATCTGTACTTTTATGATAACATTCCCATGCTGGCCGTATAGATTCTATTGCCTTCGAGTTGAACTGCAATCGAAAAGGAATAAAATAAAAATAAGACATAAAGGACATCGCTTGACAATGCGTTTCTCACGCCAACCATTCAACCAAATCCAAGGATCTGCTGAGGAAAAATCCAAATAAAATTGTCAGAAGGTCATAAATTGTCATCGCATGTTAAGTGGGATATTTACGATGTCCCGCCCCGGTCCCGGAAAATGAGCACCGTGGTTTGTTAGAGCAGCCAGCTAAAGGCCAAAAGAAGAATAGAAAGTCGTTCGCCAATAATAAAAACTCCTCTATCAGTCGGTAGTTCCCCCCGGAGTGGTGCTGGAATATTCTGAATGGGAAGACTGTTGGATTCTTGAATGTTTATTTTATTCCGAGTGGCAGAGGGAGATATACGGTGTCTTGTACCGTTTTTTTTTTGGATCTGACAGGAAATATTTAAAAGTTTTTAATGGTTTCGATTTTGATTTAAAATATACGAGTGTCGGAATGCATTTCGAGAGTTTAATGGAAGCCGCGCCGGCTGCTGGATGAATTTTTCAGTCTCAAGAACATACTGTTTGTATTGAGCTTTAAGTGCGTTGTGGGGCAATGGTAAGTGGGGTTACTTTGAAGGTTTATTTTTTTGTGAATTTTTGGCACCGTGTTGTAATGGGATATTTATTTTGCAATAAAAGGCATGCTGAGAGGCTATAAACCCTATTGTGTCTGTCCAAAGTGGGGTAAAGATGTTGTATATGATGATTGTTGGAAATGGATTTTTGAGTACTAGTTGTTTCCGGGGTTCCTTTATTCTCTCACAGTGCAGTCAAAAACTAGAAAGGTTTCTAGTTTGTTCAAGGACCTCTTCAATCAAAAATTGTTTGTAAAATCTGAGCTTGTTAAACTTTTTTTTTCCTTTAAAGACATTTCACTTGGGACTGTCAGGATTAGTGGCATATCATTTTAAACCTCTTAAAGTGGGTAAAGAAAATACTACAGCGACAAATGGACTGGCAAATTGAATATTATACATGCATTAGCAGCTAAATTCCTCGTTTTCCCATTGTCGCTTGCGCTATTTTTAATGCTTTCCCATCTGTAACAAATCCCCTTGTACAAATCCTTCAAAACAAAAAGTGAAATCCTGTCGCATATTTAAGCTCTCATCAGTTGTACAAAGAACACACACGAAAAACAAAAAACTCCCGAGCGAAAATATCATGTGAATATATGTGCACTTATCACATTTAACATGTCCTGGGGATTATAGTGGTGAGCAAATGTAGAAAAAAAAAAAACGTCCCATGGACCCTCCTCCCACGTGGATTCATTTCACATTTTTAACATGACAGCCACGAGAACAATGCTTTTGGCTATGTTTACGCTCAACATAAAAACATTAAAATGGTATTATCCTGCATCTACACATATGAAAAAAAAAGCAGAACGAACAAAATCCTGACTCGTCTTTTGTTTAAACATTTTGCTGGTGAATATTGAGTGTTGGAGCGTTTTGTGGTCGTTTTCATGTTGAAAAAAAATAATAATTTAAATTTATTGTGCGGAATATGCGGAAGTCAATGAAATAATTTGAAGGATAGTCTATGGAATGGTTGATTGATTGGTTGGAAATGGTCCATGTGGAGTCTTTTTAAGGTTCATAACTATCTCGTTTTGATGTAAAGTGCTGGCCATAGGGTTGGGAGTATTTATTTGACGTAACCGATAGACAGATTGAATTTATTTCGTCTTCTGTACAGAGAACTTCGAAACAAAAAAATCTAAAGTCGGTGTTTTTTCGGAAGCTCTAGACATTCACCATTATTTCAGTCTCCCTAAGCACTGAGGTGTTTTTCAAGCCGAAGCCATGGCTGAAGACTATCTCAGTATCACACATAGATATTGTGATCAGGCTACGATCAGTTTTGATAATAAAATCGACGGCAGTAAAGGACAGCCGCATGTCTCTAGATATGAGTGTGAGGTCATTACAACATTACAAGAAACTGTGCAGCTGACGAAGTAGCAAGATATGGCTTTCTAGATGTCAAAAAGCCAGGGTCGTTTGTTAAATAACCACCTAATCCATACCAATCTTCTGGCGAAAGCAAATCATAGATGGCGACGCCCTGACTATTGTTAACTTGAGTTAAAGAGACCATATTTCCCATCAACAACAGGACACAACCCCCACTGCCGTAGTTGCGGAAATTCACATGAAATGGAAACCATATTTCACTTCCTCTGTAACTGCCCAGCACTAGCCAGAGGTAGGCAGCGCACACTCGGAAAATAATTTTTCAAGGAACTATCTGAGATCTCTAATATTAAATTCTGTATCATCATTAGTTTTCTTAACTCCACAGGATGGATTTGAAAACCACACTCTTACCCACGCCCATCAACATCCAGGTCACGTGAGTTGTGGTATCAAAATGGCGCATCAGCGCTACTTGTGTCTCTGGCAGGTTCACCAGATTCAACCACTTCTACCTACCTACTTACTTACAGGACACAAGATCATAGGCAGGCATGCTCTGTGATTGTACATTGTCTCCAAAGATTTCTGTTTGATTTGCAGGGATGAGGAAGAGACACTCTTCTTCTCTACGTATCCGGCTCTTACAAATGATGTGAATACTGCTAGGAAGACCGATCTTATCTGTTACGTTCGGAAATTTTAATGTTTCCATGAGTACATTTGGGTTTCCAACTCTAACACTCACAGTGGTATCATTATGGGCTTATTTTTGATCCAAGAGTATCTGTAGAAGGGCGCTTTAAACTAACAAATTGACTATTGTACTTTATTTAAACCACATAAGTCATATCCTTTGCTATCAAAATGCCAAATGCTGACCGTTCTTCTATGTATTCGTTTCAGTTTGCATTTTTGAAAACATTCCTATAAGTGTCAGTTCTATGGAATAACAACGATATGGTCTATCTCCATTTAAGAAGCCGTTCACTGTGTAATTTTAAGCATTGTTTTGTTTCTAACATTGGTCGTAGAATAATTCGGAGGAGTTAACTAGAATATACACGAATTTTGATAACTTTTCAGGCATGTTAGTCCGTTTTTTTAATGCGCCATCTAGTGCACACTAAAATACTTTGTCTTACAGTCCAACTTCTTTCACTAAAGTTAACTACTCAGTCGATGTCATTAAGAGAACTCATTAAATACAATTTCATGAACTGTGAAGAAAATTAGTCGAAGATACCGTAAAATTCAAAACATGTTCTGAAACATACGCATCTAACTCCATCCAAATGACAATTTAATAATTCATCTCCTAAAAACAAAAACATTAGCAACTCCAACCAGTTTCAGAAAGTATCTACAGTACAGGTGTCTACATTTATTTCTGAATTAATTTTTTTGTTGTTATCATCTTTTGAATTTATATTCATAAGTCTGCTAACTATGCAACTATTTAGCATAAAATTAACAAAAAAAAAAAAAAAAAAAAACAGAAGCAAAAAAGACTGAAAAAAGTTTTTTTGTTTGTTAAAAAAGTGAAGGAAAGACGAATTTGGAAACTTTTTGAAAATCATGAGAAAAGTTTTACGTTTGCTAATTTATCACCATCTTCCATTTCGTTGCGAAGCGATATGCCATCCGACAGCAAACGAGGGTGTGTTGGGTAGGCAAATGGAAATAAAATGCAAAAATTTAATTAATGCATTTGTCTCAAACCAGCGGGCAATTTAATCACTAAATGTACTTATGTATGTTCAACGGTATCAGTGCCTACAGCCACCAATACTGTCACACATGCATGCAGATAAATTTTAAGTTAGATTCATTTACTGCCAAACTCATTAGGACGAAAATTATAACCTAAAGTGCATTACACACTCATTTTCACGGAATGTTAGTCTCGAAGTTTACCGCAATAAATTCTTCTGGAAAAGAAAATCCTGATAGACTACATGTGTGAGGGGAATATGTATGGTGGTTGAATTCAGATACCTCTTTGGATCCTGTGCTCATGTGTAACTATCTACCTTCGTATTGCAATTTAAGTAGATCTTCTTAAGTACTCAGCTTATTCATCTCTTCCACTTGTTTTTTCACACACACAAAAAGGGGGAGAAAAAAAAAATCCAGCAATTGACGTGGGATTTCCAATTCACGATCCCATCCGGTTGTTAGCTGCTGATAGAGGCACGATGCTCCACCTGGCTTCTAAAGGAAGTGGGTGGTGTGGTGGTGATGACTTTGCTCCTTTAGTTTCTTACTTCCGTTTGGTTTTATTTTCTCTCCTCATTCGCATTCATTGCAAGATGTTTTATTTACTTTAGGGAATGAAGTCACATCCTTTGTGCGCGGTGTGCGTCTGTGTGCGAATACGGGTGATGTTCATAAAGGAATCGTTTACTTGTGGAAATTGTTAATGACGACGTCTGTTACTGGTGCTCTGGCGGTTGGGGTTTAATTAAATTTTATACGCCACTCTTAAGCTGGCTCTGCGGTTCGGAAGTGGCAGTACGAAGGGGGAGTGGCAGTGCTGGTCTTGAACGAGTTTGCTGCTCTTTTTTTTTGTCGAAGTAGGTGAGAGTCACTTTGGGAGAGACGTGACGAAGATAGGTCGCAGAAGTCTCCTGTTAATGATGTCAATTATTAGTGTGGGGTGACTTGTCATGCAAACCGCTTGAATATGAAATGTGAAATGAAATGTTGTCTTAATTGAGAGTTATTTGGAGGTTACTGAAACGATTTCATGATTATTTTCGAGTTTTGACAATTTTCATGTAACAGAAGACGTAACAGACGTTGAGCACATGTATGGAGTCAATGAACTCATGGTGGAAAGGGTGAAGTCACTCTTCAAAAAATAGACGATCACCACCAACTAAATATCTAGAAGATTGGTGAATAGATGCCCTCACATGGTATATCGTAATATCTTCAAATATTCAGTCGAACAAGGTGTTGGTTTTTTAAGCCAGAGTATCGATGTGTTATAGGAACTTGCTGCATGCAATCATTCTCAAATGGCATCTTGATGATATGGTAAGTGGTTGAATCTGGTGAATCTGCCAGAGACACAAGTTTTGATACCACAACTCACGTGACCTGGATGTTGATGGGCGTAGCTAAGAGTATAGTTTTCAAATCTATCCTGTGGAGTAAAGAAAATCAACAATGTTGCAGAATTTGATGTTAGAAATTTCGGATAGTTCCTTGAAAAATGGTTTTCCGAGTGTGCGCTGCCTAGCTCTGGCTAGTGCTGGGCAGTCACAGAGGAAGTGAAATATGGTTTCCTTTTCGTGTGAGTTGCCGCAACTGCGGCAGTAGAGGTTGAACAGGATTCCTAACTTGGCAGCGTGTGGACCAATTGGCCAGTGGCCCGTGGTAATTGCTGTGATTCTTGCTGTCTCGATGCGGTTCCTTTTAATAAGGTCATTCGCTCTGCTTTTATTATAGGTGGGCCATATCTGTCTGGATATGGCACAGGTTACTAGACTTTTCCACCTAGAGCTGGCAATAGCGAGAAAGTGTTGGAAAATTCTACCCTTGATGAGTCTTATAGGGGAGCAGACAGACTCTGCGTGGGAGACATCCAGGGCAGAACCACATCTGGCTAACGCGCCGGCTTTCTTTGACGGCAGCCTGGCTATCAATAAAGATTCCTATGCTATTTGAGGTAGTAGGGCTGAGGCTAAGTATCTTGCAGGCTGCTCTAATCGCTAGTACCTCCGCCTGAAAGACACTCGAAGAGTCTGGGAGGCGGTAAGATTTGGACACGTTTAGTTCCGCTGAGAAGACACCTGCTCCAATGCCACACTCCATCTTGGAGCCGTCGGTGAAGATCGATACTTGGTAGTTTGATTGGGGTAGATTATTGTTCCATTCCCACCTTTCGGGGAAGTGAATTTGAATCTTATTATTGAATTTGAGTGTGGCTGCAGATCCCTATGCAGCAGGTCAAGAGTCTTACTATGGCCATAGGGTTTAGAGGACTCTTGATGATATAAATCTACGACTTCTTTCCACGGGAGCAGTCTGCAGAAGCTTCGTTGCTGATCCTCACACAGCGAACGATAGTGCAATTGATTTTTCCTCGTCACATCTAATGTTATCTAGTATGTACGGCAATGTATCCCTTTCCTTCGGAATGTCAGTGAGCGATTTTCTATTTTTCTTTAGCACACTGTTGAGCGTTGCATATGAATGTCATGTGGATTATATTCCATTTCATACTTTACACGTAACTTTTCGATAAAATATACATTCATCCAAACATGCATAACTCCGATGTCTAATTATGAAAATAAATTTTCTATTTTCCATTTGGTTTTTGAAATAATTACCCGCAAAACTTGTAAATCTTCATTCAGCTGTCCTCGCACTTCTATGTCAATTAACATGGAACACAATGGACTTTCTACCAGATATGCATCAACAATTACAGTAATTACCTCCATTTGTTTGAATCTCTACTTTATTTCAACACTTCATTAGTCGGTACATGACATAAATGTCATAGACAAAAGTGCAAATGGTTTAAATCCAAATTAAAGCACGAAAATGTGCAAATTACACCGGAAGTGGGAATTAACTACAATAGTAAATTTGTATTCAAAATACGTGTGCCAAATTAGCTAATGACTAAGCACAATGTTGACAAAAAAAAAAAAATTCATCATGGTCGAAGTGCCACAATCGACTGTCGTCGCATATGCTTTGACAATGTCGACATAAATTGTTACAATAAAATCACATGTTAACATTGTTGACCATTGTACCCAAAGTTCAAACTCATTTCCTACTTCAAAGTGTCAACGCCCTCTGTTGGCTCGTTACACATTTAATTTGATGACATTCGCTTCACTTTACTGCAAACTACTTTAATCAATGCTGTCTTCTCATAAAGCAAAATTTCAGCAAAACTTCAAGCACGAACCACAAGAAGCCATTCAACCAACTAGTATGCTTAAGAGGTGACAAAAGAAGGAAGTCCTCAGCTCGACTTCCATTTTTACCACTGCCTCCCGCAGAAAACCGAAAACAGAACAAAAATGAACAAACCTCCAAGAAGAAAATCAGCCAACAATGAGATGATGAATGCTGCACGACGATGGTTCACTACGAATTTAATTTACAAATAAGAACTTTAATTAAGTCGATTTACCATTCCACCCTTCCTTGTTCATTTTCTTCGCCTTCTAAGACCACTGCTGCAAGAAAACTGCAGCAAAGTATGCCAAAACCAGTAAGACGCAACTCTACTGTTGTTTCAACACTGTATACGTCTGAGAACCACCAAGAAAAAAAAAAAAAAAGGCAGAGAGGAACTTCTGCTTCCACAAAGAAAAACAAGGCGAAAAGTCCTGCATTGACATCCGAAAAAAAGAAAATCCAACGAAAGCATTGCGAAAAAGAAAAACCCCATCCCTCCTAACCTCCACCTTGCAAAAGAGGACCATCCAAGCACGGGTACACAGGATGTAGCGAAAATTTTACATTGCAGATATTTGAAGATGGTGGCGGCGGCGAGGCAAGGTGACTCCCGAATCTGGCAGAGTTCACATTTAATTACGACCGGAAAAGTTTTATCAGGTGAAGCATTTAGATTTTTAGGATAATAGGATCTCTGCAAAGAAACAAAAGGAGAAGAAAATGCAATGAGTAACTTTTCAACGGATTGCCTTGGGTAGGTTTTATTTCTTTTTGTCTCTTTTTTTGTGAAACAGGTTTTGTTTTACTGGCTGTCAAAGTTAAATTTTGTTCACGCTTTTTTTTTTTTTTTTTAAATTCACTTGTGAAGTGTATTTATAGATAAATGATTCTTTTTTTGCTCTTGTATGCATCCTCTTCTTCCAACTCTATGGTGCACCCTTATTGGCATAAAAAAAATAATGGAAATACTACATTTTTAGTATGTAAAGGGTCTTCCAATAGAGATTTCCGAACTTTGACAGTTGATAGCGGCCATATTGTTGAAGCTACATCTGTCAAATTGGCTGTCGTTTATTCAGTCTGTTTTGCCAAATTACCATGGATGAATATAGCGTTCAACAACACGTGCAAATAATAAAATTGTTTTATCAAATGGGAACAGAACGTTCGGGCAACGTTTCTTCGAAAAATCATCTTCAACGATGAGGCCCATTTCTGGATGAGTGGTTACGTCAACAAACAAAATTGTCGAATTTGGGACGATACCAATCCACATGAGATCCAAGAGCGTCCAATGCATCCTGAAAATGTCAATGTTTGGTGTGGATTTTGGGCTGACGGCGTCATCGGTCCATATTTCTTTGAGAACGACTTTGGCCAGGCCTACAGGTCGCTGATTACCAACTTCTTTTGGCCTGAATTGGATGATATGGACACCAACGACATGTAATTTCAATAGGGCGGCGCTACGTGCCACACAGCTCACGGAACATTGGAAATTCTGCACGAGCGTCATCTCACGTGGAGGTGATGTGAACTGCCCACCGAGATCGTGCGATTCGACCTCGTCAGAGTTTTTCCACGAACCACAGCGGCCCCCAAAGCCAACATAACCCATGCCATCGGTCAAATTCAGCCTGATTTATGGGCCAGAGTCGTGGAAAAGTGGACATTTCGGATGCGCGCCACCCAGAAGCCGCGGCGGACATTTGAACGATGTTATATTCCATACATAATGGCATTGATAGGTCCTTCAAACGAATAAAAAATGTCGATGATATCTCACACACACTTTGTTTTATTTAAATGTAAAGATCTGAAGCGCTTAATGAAAGACCCTTTAGAATCAATGGAGTGAGATGGAAAGACTTTGATTTCAGTAAAGCTTGCAATAGCACTGAGGAGTTGTAATATTTTAAGGATTTATGTATATTTGCCACTTTTGATGTGTGTAGAACGAGTTGGTCTAGAAAAAACAAACTTTGACAGCATACTCGTCCGTCCTTGAGTTTCACCAACGAGAACAAAAAATTCAAGAAAAACCATCCAAATGCGTCCTTTTTTAGTTTTACTTCATTTTATTTTGCTTAAAAAAACGTCCATAAACGAATCACACCACTCTAGCAAAGAAAACAAAAGGATAAAGAATGTCCTATGCAAGGACATCACGCAAACAACGTAATATTCGTATTTTTATAGCAAAATAATTCTCCTACGTGTTACGTTGATGGAATTTTTTCATTTGTTTTTTTTTTTTTTCTATGTTTCCAGGAGAATGATGTGAGAAAACCGACCACAAAGTGCTCCATGAGGTTTTCGGGTTAAAATTTGTTGAATTGTCTCTTGTCTGGTGTGGTCCAGCGGGTGTCCCTGTGTTCATGGTAATGATAAGCAAATATGGTTTAACATGCTCTACAATAGCATAGTGGATTATTGTTGGTAGTTTAGAGATGTCCTGTCACCTGCATATGCTCATATACACACACTTTGAATATTCGTCTATTGGCTAACAAACGACCAACATGCTATTGTTTGGTTGTCATATTGTGTTAGACGCAGATAACTCCTCTCCCGATGGTCCCAAATGACACCCAACCTAGGGTTATATGAATAAAGTGCAAATAACATTACTCATATATCTGTATAGAATTGGGGCTGCAAAATTAAATTCCATTATTATTAGAGAAAAGGACCAGCAGGGTATGAAATTATGTTTACAGATTTTGTATGACTTTTTCATTTAACTTATAGATATTTATATATCACTGGATGTCAGTGGGAAAGATATGCCGTAGATGTTTGTGCTATAATCAATAGAGGGAAAATCGTTTTTGAGGTTATACATGCTGTCAACTGGATTGAAAAGTTCATAATTCAAAATACTCATACCAGTAACTTGCCAAGTTGACCACAGGTAAAGGTGGCAAGTCTGGAAATCCGATATAGTGGATGTGAACTCAGGGGGACATCCTTTTTTTTGATTTGCAGCACGGCCTGTGTGGTGATGATCTGATTGCAAAAAATTAGTTCTTCAGAAAAAGTCGACCACCTTTCGGCAGCTTTAATTGTGGCCATTTCAGAGAACTCTTGAATTTGTTTACGAGAGTATTAAGAAACTGGTGGCTTTCTTATGACAACTGTTGTTTGAAATTTAATATTTATTAAAACAAGTTGTCTACAGAAACATAGCCTTGTCAGCAGTTAATCGGCTTCCACTCGAATCAGATGGGATCGTGCTGAATTTTCTACGCGGATTATTTTAGAAACGTCTTAAACGAAGACGTGCTGACTTTTGTCATTAACATGGCCTCGCTTGGCAACATCAATGATACAAATTGCCTTGCTCTGGTTTGGCTTACAATTAAGGCGGTAGAGGGTAGCGTTATTCCACTATATATAGATAGGCAGGCGCAGGGTAGTG
Source organism: Criorhina ranunculi (assembly GCA_951813785.1). Lineage (NCBI taxonomy): Eukaryota > Metazoa > Arthropoda > Insecta > Diptera > Syrphidae > Criorhina > Criorhina ranunculi. The sequence continues at coordinate 88,241,102 of OX638381.1, read as the reverse complement.
ATTAAAGCTTAAGAATCATCGACAGTATGGTACAAGTTTGTAAAGCGGAGCCGCAGACCTCTTAACGAGATCGCTGACAGATGCGAGGTTTCCCTTCGCTGGGTTTCAGGACACAAAAACGTTTCGGGCAACTGTAGAGTGGACGAGCGAGCAAAAGAGGGAGCAGGTCAGAACCGCTCTGAAAATAGAGGGGAACTGCCTGCTTCTCTAGAATTGGTCAAATCTCGCGTTGATACCGAGGCCAAAAGAACGGCTAATAAAAGGTGGATTCAAATCCACACTTGTCTATTGTTGAGGCAACGATTTCTGCAGAAGCTGGCGAAAGAGAAACAAGGAAGAGGAAGAAGCGGTTACCCAAACCCTTAGAGAGTATTGCTATGAAGACCTTAGCAAAGCTCGATATCTACAAAATAAAGACCTTCGTTGATGGATCCAAATGGTTCTATACATAATGTGGTACAGGTAGTGTTCTGCGTCACGTGACGTCGGTGTTGAGTGTCTTTTTTTTTGTTGACATCATGTACTTTGTTTTGCCCTCATTGTTCGTTGAACTAATCTTCGTCGGTTCCGTCTCAATACTCACGGACGTCCTACTAATATCACGCAGAGTTTTCCCGATTATGTCAATATCGTCAGCGTATGCGAGTAGTTGCACGGATGAATGAAGTCACCACTTGATTCCATACCTCAATACTCAGTAAGAGACCTGAAAATTTCCAAATTAACGAATTGTCAGCTAGATAAATTACATAGTGAGGCGGCAGACATGCCTTCAGGGCTGGCTAACATCGATTAGGATTATAACTTGGTTGGGGTCTCATTCATGAGGATGTCCCGAATGTCATTCAACGGATTAGATGAAAAGAATATGAATTTCTAAAAACTTGGTTCTAGGAAATGGCAAGTATTTATCGAGAACAGATGTAATTGCAAACTTTCATTGGACTAGTTTCTAATCCCCATACATGATTGTCCCATGAATGGAGCAACCTCAAAGACTTCCACTTGAGAAGAAACCATCGCTTTTGTTACACAGAAAAATAGATCAAGGTGAAACCCATTGTATTACCCACTCAACCGCATTTGGAAAAGAGAAAAAAGCCTCTTTCCCTCAATTGAACCCCGTAGGGTGAACGATGCTTTCAAATTAATCCCTTACACGCCACTGAAACAGTTCATTTTCTCACATATAACCGAATGAAAGTAGAAGTAGTAAAAAGAATTGTACCACCCCCCTTTTTAAAACTTTTCACTCTCAACGGAATAAAAGCCATTGAACAACGTGTAAAGCTGGCAACATAAACCACACAGGCCCAATTCAAAGTTATGTTGCGAATGGAACTTCTCACGTAACGTGTGCCTAGTTTTCGATTCCGAAACTCGCAGTTAACTAAATAACAAATAAAGTTTATTTTTCACACCTTCTCCAATTCCCAATCATTTTTAAATTACAAACTTTTTATTCTGTATTTCGTATAGGTACACAGCGACAATAGCATCCTCCAATCCTGTATGAATATCTCTTGGGGGAAGTGCGTAATATTTTCCTTTCAATTCCAAAAGTTATTTGTTGAGGGTGTTTGTAGTGTTTTTTGTTTTATTTTTGCTTTGAATGTGTAATGTATCAAAATTTGAATGGAAGATGCATTCGGGGTCTCCTGAGTAATCAAATATATTGGACTCCATCTAAGGACTATACTATTTGAGAATATCCTTTTACATAAATTCAGAAATGAAAACAAACAATTGAAACTGGAAACATGATTCTCAGTATTTGCAATGGATGCAAGTTTTTAACTACCAATTACCGTTAGAATATAATTTCAATGTTCAACTACATTCCATCGGAGGAATAGCTGTTGAGGAAATGAAGAGAATGAAAGAGGATCCACAGCACGAATTATCTCGACAGCAATAATAAATGACCTGTGTGAATGTGCCAGGCTACTTTGACCAAAGCCATCCTTACAATTGGTTTTGTAATGAGGTTTTGAGTTCTCTCTGGCTAGTATTACCACACTTGAAAGTATAAAGCCCTTCAGAGTCCAGGTGAAAATGTGAGAGAAGTTGTAACTGCACGTTCGATTGAAAGGGGAGAAAAGGAATACTTGAAAGCACGTAGTAAAACGGTTTCATGTTTTTGAAACTGATTTTCTCTTTAAAGGGATTAATTTAGAGTTTCTTTGGATATTATTAGAAGATGGGAAAAACAATTAAGTAAACAATGATGACAAGACTAAAAGGAAGCCCTAAGCATAGAAATCGATTTTTATTCATTTCAGTTAAGGTGGGGAAGACGACTTTTAGAAAGACTAAAGCATTGCATACATTCGAATTGATTAAAAATAGTGTTTCCACTATTCAGCGAAAGAATGCTGTATAAAGAACTAAGGGTGGCTTCTACAATCGTATAGCCTCGATGAAGTCCAAAAACATAATCACGCGACTCTGGCTTGGATCCAAAATGAATAACAATTTTCTAGCTAAGATAGCCTTGAAATCACAGAGAAAGCGACGAGACGACAAAAATGACAAGAGAGACGTTCATAATTTGTATAATGTCCCTGCCTTGTAAGCTGTCTAGTGAGCCTCAATGCAGTTTCGTTTCAAATCGATTGAAGCCCGCAATAAAATATCAAAAGTTAAAAGAGGCTTCGAAGACTGCTAGCAGGTTCTAACCCTATTCTACCTTTCGCCATCAAAAGTGGGCGTCGCAGTCAGCATCCAAGAATATCTCACAGGGGTGTAGTGGATAGATTGCAACATCGTTTCCCAAGCTTAAGGTTCCAGGTTCAACTTCTGGTCTCAAGAATGTTGATCAAGTACGAAAACGCTAGTGTCAACTCTACTGCGTAGGCATTACACTATCAGGAGGCTGCTTATAAGCTTCAAAGAGGTGACCGTACTGAGTAGTGAAGATGATGGAAGTTGAAAAAAAAACTGTGAATTATTAAGCAATGAAAACAACACCAATAAGTTCTCCCTAGTTATTCTGGACACCACTCTCGAAGCAAAGACTGAAACCTAATGCGATCAAAGTTTCAAACCCACTACACCACCACTCGCGCTGTAGAAATAAGACCATAAGGGTACTCATAATCCCTCCAGGGCAGGAGAATTATAAAAAAAATAAAATCAGGATCCTAGATTACTCAGCCTTATGGTCATAGCAGCGTTCTAACTGACTTTGCCACATCAACATTTAACTTTGGTTAATCTATCGCAATCTTTGTAAAAGAAGAAATGTGATGAAGGACTATGAAGCATAAAAATTATAGTTATCGATGGTGCTAAAATGGGCTGGAGGGTAGATTCGAAACTATTTGAAGCTATCATCGTATTGAACCTCACTAGTATTTTTCAGGTGGAACTGGTGGAAATCCTTGACGCGACTCAAACCTGGCAGTCAGTCAGCTGGCAAATTCAACATTTCATTTCGAAATGTAGGTACTCGGTATATTTTGTCTTGTTTCGAGGCCATAGGGGCTTAGAAGCAGATTAAAAGACTGTTTGAGAAGCCAGCTCTGTAGTGCAAAGGGAGTTGAATAAACGTGAAGCATTCCAGACGCTTCACTCTAGAAGATGTAGCCCACTTACAACCAAAAGGGAACGAACAAACTCCTAAGCAAGACTCGTACAGATATTGACGATGGTGACTTGCAGTAGAGCTTACTATTTTAATTAACACACAAGGCCGAGTTGCAATTTGTAGGAGCAGTTTGCTTAAGGTTCCATAGTTACATACGTGGCTCCGTTCTCCGCAATTAATTAATTATTTATTTCTGAAGCTACAAAATATATTCATATCAGTTTTCGTTTCGTTTTTCCTTAAGCATTTTTAATCAAGGTCAACATTAAAAAAGTACTTCCGTAATTGTTGTTGATTACAGCTCAGTCCCACGCGATTAAATAACACTTGGCACATTCATGAGCCACTGGTGGAGCTCTCGTTTTGCAATGCAATCCTTTTTTTTTTACGCCTACTTGCCCCTTTTACTTATTACCCTTCAACGCCACCCGAGCAGTTTTCTCATTTCCGTCAATAAACCAACTTCCATTGCGGAAGTAAAGAAAATGAAATTTAATTATACTAACCAACAGACACACCCACACGTACTCGTATACACACGTACCGGCGTAACAGCCTGCTTCATCACCTGCTGAACAGTGGTCGGTACCTTCATTTTGAACCCTCTAGCTATCATATGCCAGAACTACATGACGAATGGAAACAATAATGAACGAGCGCACCAGAGTGACCATTGTTCCATGCTCGAACTCATTTCAACAAGGATCCACTTGGTCGCTTGATGTGGTGCTCGGATGGACAGTGGAAAGGGTGTTCGTCGTCGTCGTCGGCAGGACGAGGCAATGGGATACGGCGCTCGAAAAGTGGGTTAAATTCAGTTGATTTAAATAAAATTCAAAGTGAAAGGTTCCTTGACGGACCGTTGCCCTCCTGAGGCGGCATTGCGCTAACTGTGAGTTAAATTATAGTCGGAAATACAATGGGAGGGGATGTTGGAAGGACGATAGTGTTGCTTTGTTTAATGGTTTCACATCTAGGGTAGTTGCGCGATGCCGATGAAGTTGGTCTTTCACTGTGTGTTGGATGGAAGACCGTGAGCGCGCCGCCGAATGACAATGATGTTTGGTGGAACGGTGATGACGATGATACTTTTTGAAATGGATACACGTGAATGGCTCAAATTATGCAAGTTTATACCTTGGATGGTTAAAAAGTAAAATTTGCTCCTTTGTTCCTGAGAATGCATTGTTATTGTGAGAAGGTTTGCCCGGCGGAAAGGGTGGACTTGAAATTTACCAAAAGAATATCCATTTGTAATGAGTTGCTAGGTGAAGGATTAAAATGAGAATTGAAAATATGTTTTGTGCTGCGTTTAATAGCCTCTGTTGGCAGGTAAAGGAGTGAGAACAGAAGTGTTTATTATAGACACCTACTGGTGGCCATGGCCGTTCGAGTTTTTGTTTGACTAGGAGCTGAGTTTGCAGGTAGTGTTTGGTTTAGAGGCGATTCCATTGAATGGAGCAAATAATTGGCTAACAAGGGTTTGCTAGGCAATTGTTGGTTTCTATTTTCATTTCAAAATTATTAATTTGTTTCCCTTAAAGTAGGTCTTGCGTTTAGCCCTACAGTGAGAGCTTTTATTAAAACATTACATAACTTACGGTATCTAAATATATGTAATCCTTGCTGCAAGGAGCTAATGCGTTAGAATCTATCATTAACAAGTCAAGAGTGTGAGCGTTAAGGGCAAAAATTGAACTTTCTATGAAAGTGCAATGCTTGTTTGTATGTATTCTGTCTTTTTTCGTCTTCTCGCGGAAAACTTTTTGGTACTTTCTAGAACTCGACCCTATGTCAGCGTCTGAGAAGTCCAACGTTATAACCACACTTGAGCATGCTCCAGATTCTTATGATAACATCTGCAAACTCTACAACTTGACAATAGACTCTTAGGACTTTCGTTCCATTCGAATTTTGTCCAGAAATTTCCAGCAACTGTTTTTAAATCACAGACAAGCCTTCGAGCTTTGTGGAAGGATACAGCAATAACGTTTACATTTCGTTTTTAAAAGTAAATTTCATTTGCGGCCTTTTGTTTTCCTTCATATTCAATAAAAGCTGTTACCTTGGGCGAAGGAGAGAGACAATTTTTTTTCCATGAGAAGCTTGTCAGTTGCATTTTCTTACCACAATCCTTTTTGCGTACGTTCGTTAAGTAAAACTTCCACAGTCGACCACCCACTGTTCAATAAACTTCCAATTAATACAGTTTCCTACTGCGCCTTTGGCATGTGTTGCTGCACAATATGTATAGTTGCACCAGTTCCACGCAAAATATAAAACCCCGATAGGCCGTTTTTTTTATTCGTTAGACTCTTCGTGCTTCCCATCCCCTAGCTGCTCTATGAGAAAGGAACCGCAGATATTACACCCTCACAAGTTGTCGGAAGTACGCCAAGCCGTGAAATACAAATTGCAGGCAATATCACTTAGTTTTTACGATGCACCCCATAAAGGGTGGTAACCATCCGGAATTTATCCCCTATTAAATGATACATCTTCTACCCGCTGTGTGTGTATGTGTATTTTCTCAGTAGCATCGAGCAGCATCATTGGTTCTACCTGAGAGCTGATGTGTTTCTGAGTTCTTGGATACCAAGGACGATGCTGCTGACGCAACTATAGACACGTTCCTTAAACGCTGTACCGGTAACAGACGGTGCTGAAGAAAATGTTACCCATAGACTGGGGGCTAGGGAAGGAGGACCGATTTGCAGCAGCCAAAGCTAGAGTGTGTTATGCAAATATTTGCCACTAAATGAAATTGATGTGGGAAAAATGATGCGAACGAACAAACGAGCGAGAGCAAGCGAGTGAGGAGAAACCACATCATCCCAGCAGTCACCACAACCTATTCAATTTAACCGGTTTTTTGGTAAACGGATAGGGAAAGGTACTAGGTAGAAAGGCGGTTCTCAAGTGTGTGGGCTCGTACCGTGTGAAGGGAAGGGAAATTAAATGGAAGCAGTGGGCTTGGTGGTGGGTGAGTTGATTTTAGCGCTCGAAATAGCGATGAAAACTATTTGATGGGTGATTTCTTTTTTGGTTTTTTTTTTTCGGTTGAATTAGATGACTTTGTCTGCCAATGTGGGTCATTGGGAATATTGTGGGGAAGGTTTACATAGTTGTGTACCGGTGATTAGGACCGCGTGACACGAAGGATGAATGATTGCAATATTTTACACCTTGGTGGCGTGAATTATGATCACGATCGTAGTAAATTTTGAACACTGTGTCGGGAGGAACGATTTTGGCAGATAAGATGAGGTAAGATGTAAAAGAAAATTAGTTCTAGCGGGTGGGTAGGTGCTAGAGGTTTTTATGGTTCACCTTCATTAAGTTACTTGAGAGTGCTTTATGGGTGGAATAGTAAAAGTCGGGTGCATATGTATGTAAATGTGGAGAGATTACAGCGGAATTGCTTGAATTAATTTTGCGAAGTTCTTTTTTTTTTTTTTTTTTATGGAAATAATGGATTTATTATGCTTTACCAAACAACTGTGTCGTTTTTATTTGCATATTTGCTTTAAGTACTATGACGACTGAGTTTTTATCAGCTTGAGTTTTAGCTATAAAAATGAGACTAAATTAGCTTGGTTTTCTTTCAAAGTTATAAGTATGAGATATTTGAGAAAAACAATGCCCATATCCGACGTGTCAGATTCCTACACGACCGAACGTTGAGGCTAAAACTACCACACTGTTCCAAGGGTAATCTGTTTTAGTCATTCGAAAATAATTTTGCCAACTTACTGTGTGAACTCCTAACGCCTTTCTGCATAACACTAATCGACAAGTAGTGGCTAGTGTGTTCGCTTGTGATCTGACTTATGTTGCTGGTTCGAGTCCAGTCGGGGAACAGTCACCGAAAATAAAAAGAGAAACCATCAAAATTTGGGTTTCTGACACCACTACACCAAAAACGGGAAGCTGCATGGTTGATGAGGTCGCACAGTGTAGCAATTCCACGATAAGAGTGGAAAATTCCAACACAAGGTCCAGTCACTATGCTGTTCATACTGGGAACATTAAATGGATGATTTGGACATGAAATGTGCTGAAATCTTATGACAGAGAAAGATACCAACCAGATATCGCTTCAGTTGGGGGAAAAAAAATCATACGCGTAAAGGACACGGAAAAGCGATAACAATGACCGAAAATAATCCGAAAAGTTCCAAGTGCATTGAAACAATAGGGTTTCAAAATTCAAATTTGAGGGACAAAATCTGATCCCTCTACAGTCTAAAAGACAAGATTCGCGTAGGATCTCATTTGTGATTATGGAGATGAGGTAAGGTTATTCCGAGAGAGAGAGAGTGAGAGCGAGTGGGAGTGAAAGCGAGAGCTTTTTCTTTGTGTATGAACAGTTGCCGTAGGCATGTGTACACTCTCGTACACACCACTATGCCAATCGACACCGGCGCGTCCATATGCTCTAAGGAACAAGTCCTCCAATGCGAGTGTTTAGCCCTACCACATTAAATAGGCATGTGTGTTCCTGAAAACGAGAACATGAACCAGTTGGGTTCACTGAGAAGCAGAAACACACGCAATATTTCACACAGACCAACTCTGACATCACAAGACCCATTGTAAGACACTTCATCAGAAAGTCCCAAATAGTTCCATATTTTACTATATTGCTCCTGCCCCTGCGCCTGAACAAGCCCACCCAAGTCTCTAGGCCTTTTGTGACGTGACTTTCCTTCTGAGAGCACTTTGCACCCAAGTCTGCAACCTTTCTTACTTTTTAATTAGTTCAAGCCCAGTCTAATTTTTTATAAGTGAAATAAGCATCTTTCCTTTTGTTTAATTTTTTATTTTTTTAATTCAGTAGCAGATCCAATGCTCAGGTTCTTTGCAATAAGAAGAATCAGTGTTTTTAATTCTATCCAATGCCTTTAGCCTTCATTGCTATAGTGTCAGTCCTTATTTACAGCGGGACATCATCATCATCAGTTCAAGCTCTCTATGGCACTTGCCTAGCATACGTATGCTTCACTCACAGAAAAAATGTGGTTTTTAGTGAGATTTCCAGGGGAATAAGTGTACCAGTGCAAGGGAGGTGGTTTAAGTGAGTAACAATCCTGCATGCTTATGAGCATGAGCTCATAGTATCTATGAAGATTACCATCTTCTTAGACCAACGAAAAAAAGAGAGTGATTTGAAAATTTCAGGCACTTAACAAGGAACCCCAATTGGTTTCCTTTTGAAAGTAGCTGACAAGGATTACTTAAGTCTCAAAATAAATTTCCTGTCCCTCATGCCCATTCCTATTTCCAATTTGAGAAGTTTAGCAAGGCCACATTTAAAATCATTTATTGCTCGACGTCACAGCGTTCTAAAACTACATTTTTCATTTCACGCACTTCAGAAGATTGCAATCTTCTGTTAAAAATGACTGCAGTTGCATGTATTTACTCATTTAATACATGAAACTTAGTGCGGAAATAAATTTCCGATAATATTTCCACCAAAAAAGAGGTTTTTACAAAATTTTCCAATGAAACACGCGAGGCGTCAAAAAATACAATTAAGTGTAAAATGAACTGAACGCATTTTTTTTGACTTTTTCGTGTCACAAAGAAAATGTCGCATTTTGTGAGTTTTTCTTCTTGGTTTTCATTGAATTCATGGTTTTTTTAAACTATTGTGGACGTAAAAAAAGGTATGAAAAGGTGCACATAATGAAAACAGAGTTTCTGTACAAAGAAATGGATAAAGAAAAATATAATTTTTGAAAGAGCAGTTCAAGTTGAAAACAACAATCAATGCAGAAAATCGAGTTCAAGAATTTTCACTTTTGTAAGAGTGCTCAATACTTTTGAACAAGGCTGTACATATTATAAGTCAATGGTTGATGATATAATCATAACCAAGCTCCAGTTCCGACTTTACTCAATCATCTATACTTCCAAAGACTATTAAGATGTATTCATTTGCTAAAGACTTTATGACCGCGACTTATCTCTTCCACTTTTCGTTTTTTAGTTCATCAATTTTATTATCAGCTCTTTATCCCAAAATTAAAACAAAAGCAAAGAAAAATCACATAATCAGGAAAAAGGTTCAACCTCCATTCATCAAAAATTAAACTTTCCTCGCCTCTCTGTTGTTACCAACATATCTTATCCAAAGTATCACAAAAAAACTGTGGACAAAGGCAAGGCAAAGGATAACAAAATGAACCTTTTCAAAAAAAAAGAAAAAAAAAAGAGAAACTTGTCTTACCTGAATTATTCCGATTTAGATAAACGCTTTCTCACTTCTGTCAGCCTGCAGCTATACTGCCAACAAATTATCTATATCAAGTTTCCTTCGTCCTTGTGGCATCACTTTGGCACATAGATACTCGTAAATTTTTTTTGTGGACCAACACAAAAGGAAACAAAATTCAAATTATTCCGAAGGCAAATCCCTGGAAAGACAGTCGACCATTGGGATGAAATTTGTTACGCAAGCAAATATTCTAAGTCTCGCACACCACACACACTTACTTTTCTCTCTCTTCGCAATTGTCTCTCAAAGGATACGATAATGAACGCTATAGAGGGATGGATAGCCCTTCAGGGCGCGTACATTACACAACCGAAAACTTGTCAACTTATTGTTGGCTTGTAATTATTATTTATAGATGGGTCGAGAGGGGCACAAGCGAAAAGTTAATTACGGGGGATTATTCCTACTCAATCGGAAAGAGAGAGGCGTAGCACAGCGTGGCCATGATAAACAGCATTATTTACGGTATATAAATTAATTCGACCATCAGAAATTAATTCACTCTCTTTTCGGTTGATTGAGTCAGCAAGCGATAAATGTTGAACTCAAACCAGAGTTAAACACCATAAAAAATTAAGTATACGACAGGGTGGTACACATGTGCTCATAATATTTAAATGAAAAAACAAATCTAAGGACGAGTGATAAGAGAGAATTTTCCGCTTTATTTAAGGCACATGTCTACCACTGATTTAGGATTGTGAATAATTAACTTACTTTGTAGAAGTAGCATTTCCGGATTAGCCAGTCAGTTCTATTTGCACTTCTTCGTGGAAATATCTGGGGATTTTTTTTTGGAAACTCCTTTGATACGATAGGATACGTCGGTGCTGACCTTCCGCTATCATTACGATACTTATCAACTCTCGGGAATAAGGTTCTCAAAACCCTAGATTCTTTCAGCTCGAACGAGTATTCATTCGGCATAGAATCTAAAACTTGGGATTTATCAGATGGTATTCGCCGAAGCATATTATCGTCTTTTATAACTCGTGAAAACCAACCGACGCCTGTGGTTTAAAGGAGCCTTATGAAGTGATATAGAGTATAGAAAGTCAAAAGTGATGCCTAGAATGGGATCTGGGGTTGAATTCCATAAGCATAGTGTGAGATGCAACACGCGTAATAGTATCAACGCAAGCTAAGGTATGACAAATAAGTTGGACAGTAGAAACCATCTAGGAGGTGATAGATGTTTAAATTTTTTCAAGCCTTCAGTTAAAAATTTAGGTAATCAATGAGGATAAACTCAGAAGATAAAAACAACATTCCACTGTGACAGCGTATTTGATTCTGCGGATCTTCACATAACAATGCGCAAATTCTGCTCCTTATTCTCTTCAAGTAGGTATTTCCAGCGTTTATCGAGATTCCATTTTATGCGGCTTGTACAGAAGAAAGCTATTTATGATGGTGCTTACACAAAGGTAAAATTTCTAAAGATTTCTAAAGTCCAAAGCGAAGTATTTCCAAGTTGGATATTGGCAAAGTCATTGTTTTTTGGTGCAAAGTTTAGAAGCCGCATACGCAGGCGTTGTTGAGCACTGCGAGTTGTTACAGGAACTAAAGATTGTCCTATAATACTCTTACCAATAATATTATCCTGTTACAATTACTAACTTACTTAGGTGGCGCTACAGTCCGGGGTGGACCTGGCCCTCAAACAGCAGGGGTTCCATCCAGTTCGATTTTTTTTAGCTAGCTGCCTCCAGTTTCGCACGCTTAGTTGGTTAAATTCCCCTTCTACTTATGTGCGCTACACGAGTTGCAGTCTTTTTCTACTGCGGCGTCCCTTAAGGGTCACCTCAGTCGTTGAACTTTCGCTCTGTTACAATTGTTAGCCTTTATTTAGCGTTACATTAGATGGAGTAAATTTTTAATCGAAAACTTTTATAAAGCCACTATTTGTCCCTTAAACAATGAACTGGGTGGTAGAGCCTTGTTAAGTAAGAGTCCTTCTTACATCATGAATATGTATTGATGCATGCGGACATTTTTGTCTTTTTCTTTTAATTCGGTCACAAAAATCAAACGGAATTTATTGCAGGCCGTTGGTTGTTGTTAAGGACATCAATGATGACGATGATGTTGATGATGATGATGATGATGATGATGACCAAATGATGTATGTATGTGGGGCAATTATTATTATTTTTATTTTCATTTTTTTCCACTTTAATAAGAATCAATGGAAGAGCACACGGATATGGTGAGAAATAGGAAGCAATGGCGTCACGAAGTGAACCATCAAAGGGATGTCGCTTTTAGTAAGATAATCGATAAATTTAATTGGGAATTATAGAGAGGTTGCCAGTCGATGGAGTTGAATAAATCAACCGATTGTTGATGTTCTTGACAGTTTTTCCATCGAAAATGTGTATCTTTCCATGAATATTATAATTTTTTTTTTAATAAAACTTAAAATCATATCGGGAAATTCTGCTGAATTGGAACTTGCAGAGTATGTCAATAGTGGGTAATTTATAGGATTTATGAGAGATAAATTTATTATGTAACTGAGGAGTGTGGCGTTCGTTTTTTTTTTTTTTTTTTTTTAAGAACAAAACATTTAAGTGGATCAGTTTTGCCACGATATGTATGTACGTACATACAGTTTGACGACACTGCCATAAGCTGTGCAAGATAAAGGCGAGAAGTGAGGGTTTGTTAAAGAAGAATGTGAGGTACGTCAATAGATTGGCAATGATCTTGAAATTTTGGTGAATAATCATCATTGGTGACAAAACACATTCTTGTCTTAGTGGCTAAGTATAGAAGAGATTCACTCAGCTTTCAAAACGCTCTTCAGACAAAGCTTTTCGAACATGGAGGTGGAAGGGTGCATGTACCAAATCATCAAACCGATGGTTGAGTTATTTGCTCTGCTTGCAAGAACTATTGGGGCATATCCTGCTAAAAGTCGCATACAAGATTCCACTCAACGTAATATTTGGTCAACCGAGGTGGATGTATGGATGAGAAGATACAATCGTGAACTCTATAAGCTACATACCTCGACTAAACCAAATAACGTCGACTTCACTGGCTCGGCTCAAAAAGCGAATGGACAATAATGTTTCAGCCAAAAGGATTTTCAAATCACAACCCCTAAGTTCGAGACATGTAAGACATCTTAAACATATACGGTCTTCCAGGTCTAGGATGTCGGAAAGTCTGGCCGATTGCAATCCCTCCTGGAAACTTTATAACAAAACTGAAATTTGATTTTCAGACCGGTTTGCAAAGAGTACTAGATATCTTGGGATCTTTCCAAAATATGCTGAATGGCAGAAAATAGAGAGTAATAAGGCAGAAATAAAGTCAATGAAAAAATTCAGATTAGATGAAATCGCCAAATCTGGAAACGATGACTTGCTAGTGGAGCTGCAAAATTTCAGTAGGGAGTAGGTACCAAACCATTAACCAAGTTTGAAACGAAAAATGCCCAAAGCTGTACATTCATACAATTAACCCTTATCAAGTGTTTTTAACAATATTTTATCATTTCAGTTTGGGCAACCTTTCAAAATATTCCATAAGCCACCCATTTTAAGTGAACTGTCAAAATCAATTCCATTCTGTCATGCCATGGAACAACCTGTCAAACAAAATTATTAAGAGAGCCAAAAAGTCAAAATCACATGCCGCTGCTGAACATAAACAACATGCTCACATGTCAATCCAATCAGCAAAGCAATTCCGAATGAGAACAACTGTCAATTTGAGTCAACACCACTCACAAACCGCATATCCTTAGTTGGCCACAGTATAACCCAGTTCTCCCTTTACCGACACGAAAGTCGTTTTCAGTTAAATATTCCTCGTTTTCTTTGAGGCTATTCACAAAAAAATCCACCATAGAGAAGGACGAATATGAAGTGAAATACGGGTGAAGTGCATTTGGCAAAATCTAAGATGAGTTTTTGCCAGTGCTCGACTTTGCAAACTGCAATGTATACCATCCGGAAGTATACGATCTAATACATTTCGACAGACAATTATGTCTGCTGACAAGAGAAAATGAAAACCTTAACTCTACCCCCCGGAACATGGTGAATTTTTGTAACCCAGAGCACAAGGATTATGCTCTGATTACACTTGAGATAACCACTACAACTTACTGGAACAAACTTCTATCATCATTACCGACATCCATCGTCTCTCGGGTAAGGGATTTCAATTTTCTCACAAACAATGGCGTACTCCCTCATTTGCCTTTTCCAAATCACTCATGCCAGTGCCCCACCTAATTTTGTGCTTTTCTCCCTCAAAGAAAAAAAAAAAAAACACGAACGAATAATTAGTATAAGGGAATCTGTCAATGCCAATCTTAAGCTGACAACACAAAATGCCCGGCGAACAGATTACAACTTTAATCCGTCGAGGTAATAATTTCCACCACACAAACAAAGTTTCACAAACCCTGCACTCTTCCATCCGTACGCTGTCCATTGTTGTTGTTCGTCTGTCCATCTTCTTCCAGGACTTGTCATTTGTTCGTTACCCGTAGTCTTTGATCTTTCGAGTTCCACAGAAAGATACGAACACAAAAAATACGACGGATGACAGGGGATCGGAACAATCCCGATGGAGATGGAATAAGAAAAAAAAACATATCCTGATCCATTATGCACACAAGAAGTCGCCGTAAATCATCGACCAACAGTAGTAGCAGTAACAGCAGCAGGATGTTTGCAGTGTGCAAAACGAAGACGAAGCTAAAAGATCCATGTAATCATCAGTGGAATCAGGACACCGACGAAGACCAAGCATATGGAAAAGTGCAGAAAAAATATCCAAACAAGCAAATCCGAAATTTCTTCGTTTCGGTTTTTCTTTGTCCCTTTTTTTCTTTTCGTTTGCCGGTGCTACGCTTAAAAACGGATAAAGCATTTTTTTCGTCCTTTTTCCATTTTCGGTTTTTTCGCCTGTCGCCCATCACACATATACGCATTTCTACATTTGCTGAGAAGGATGTACGTTCTTTCTATTCTAACCCACACTTTTGTAAGAAAAAGGATGTTTAAAACTCACAAGTCCTGGTATAAGGACGAATCAAACAGAAAAAAAAAACAACCAAGCGGCACAATAAAAATACTTTCTCAAAAGCAATAAATTTTCCCAACACACTGAGAAGGATGAGATAAAACTAGCAAAAATTGTTGCTAAGAAAAAAAAAAGAAAAGCGAAAAGGACTAAAAGTGAAATCAAAAGAAAATATTCCAGAGGACAGAAAGGATCTTACGATTGGAATTGGAATATTCGTTTCATCCTTCCCTAAAACCTCCCGCATCCCATTTGAAAACTAATGTATATAGATGAATGGGAATTTATCGTTGGACAAGTGTAAGTTGTATGAAACGGAACGGCTGGGGATGAATGTTGGTCCTGAGCAATCGCCTCCGGATTTCGAATGAAGAATGAATCAATTGTTTGAAATCGGTTTTCTTCTTTTTTTTTTTCGTTTCGAGGTTTTCCTTCGATGATAGCCCTAATCCTCTGCATTTTTCGAGAGGATATGCTAATTGGTGAAGATAAATCGTTTATATGCAGATATTCTCGGGTAATCTAATGGTCGGCAGGGGAAGGATTGAATTCGGTTTGTTGGAACACGCTGTGGTATTGAAATTACCCAGTCTATTGAATTGAAATTGAAATTGAGGTAAGCCTGCCTCTAACATCGAGCCAGTGAGGAAGAGTCGTATTTGAAAATTGCTTTTTGTTGGTCAATAAAAATCAATGGTCCTTGACCTCAAGTTAGATTGATGCTTTTTCATTTCGGAATGAGGAACAGTTATGCCGTGGGCATTCCAATGCATATAATCGGGTTTACCAATGCATCAGAAGTCTACGAACGAGTAGGTATGAGCCAATTTAAAAATCTGGAGCTATTGACACTCCTTTTTCAAGCAGAAGTGTGTACTGTAGAACTACTTATGTCTCGGAGAATGCAATGTACGTAACGTCCAAAAAGCTCATTTAAGTAGTTTTTCGACAGATGAAGGGTTTTTCTTTCGTGTCTTGGCCCATTTGGGCATCTTAAATTTACTTACAAGAAAACCAAGTTTTTTTATGTGTCTGCTCATAAGGACATCAAGGGTCAAACTCGTCAGACTTTATTCCCAGTCATTCTTCATCAGCGCTCCAATGTTTTGTGGCTTCACCAACTCACTGTTCAAAAGATAATACTGACGAGACAGTGTCCTGTGAGGAGATCATCAATAAGCTGATTTGCGATCATTTAAGGATTAGATGTAATGGGAGCGTTAGCAAAATGGTGAAGGTAGTGCCTCATTTGACGGGTTCGTCAGCCTTTCAGTTTGAATATCTCAGCCATCCTCCTCCCGCCCCAGTTCCGATTCTGGAACAGTCTATACAGAAATGAGCTGAATTATGGTCCTCAGTGGCATCATAATCCCACTCATCACGGGCCCGAATTGTTGCCTAGAGGTTGCGATCAAATCTCAGATGGTGTTATCGGGTAAAAAAATAAATTGACCCAGTATAGAGCAGTGACCAGTTCGGTATCTGTACCAGTACGCTGAGGCCTTGAGGCGATTGGCAGCACTGGCGACCATATGTTTGCCGAAAATATCTAGAAAAATGTTTATCCTAAGACAATAGAGTAGCCCAAGCTTAAGGGTCTTGTAACTCGTTCGAGAGAGAGCTGTACTGCCCAATTGGCTTCTTAATTTAAGGAAGCAGCGTTTGGCAAGAGCGTTTGGTCTTAGGTCTTGTATCACTATGTGAGATCATAAAAGTCTAGGTAGATAAAGTCCCTATTTACTTCAAATTTACATCTGTTTAGGTGTAGATGTTCGGTGTCCATTTTAGTTGACAGAATGTACTTTGTTTTGTCCGCGTTTTAAATCTAATAAATTGTGTCAAAAGAAAGTGAGAAATATCCACCAATCCTCTGAAACCCACATCAGACCACATCTGTTCATAAAATCCCTTAACTTTTTTTTTCCTTGTTAGTTAGCAACACTAATTCCGGTCATAACTATGATGTGGCACGTATCCGCAGAATTTACCTTTACCCATACCTTCCTCAATAAATTTAGCTTGGCAGCCGCCCATTCGATGCTCAAAGTGAATTTATAGCAACAAATTTTTCGCCATCCCACCAACAGAGATGTTATTTATGTTCCACCATGAATTAACTAACTTATGCCAAAATTACTGTGTCCAAATCCACCACGTAGCACGCGTAAGTCCCACCAGACATTAATTCTCACCCATAAAACACTAAATAAATAACAAAACCCCCAACCCATGGTCCTAATAAAGGCGAACGAATAAAAATATTATTGGACCGGTAATCAATCTGATGTGACGTTTCAGTGAAGGCCTTTGTCAATTTCAATAAAACAAAACACAAGAAAAAAATATTTATAGACCCCCTGTGGCATCTCACTATGTGCACAGGCACCTTACTCCCTGACACAGGTACTAAAATCAACTCCAAATAGAAACGTAATACTTCATGAAGAAATGACAGAGAGCCGGTCGGTTGATTGTTTGCATCTACCCATGCCTTGAAGATAAACGGTCGGAACGAAGGAAACAAACACAAGTCCTGACTGGATCTCCATACTCCTAAGTCTCATTGAGGATTCAAAGATTAGGAGACATGCTTTATTGGAGCCATAAAGCATACCTCAATTGACCACATTATCGTAAATAAAGACACATTGACGTTCATGTGTGCGGGCAGCGGCATTTACAGACGAAACACAGCGCGCGAAGGAAACGAAGTGTGGCGTGACCAATGATTGCAAATAAACCCAAACCAAGTCACTACCGTCATCTCCACCATCACAAGGCTATACGGTACGAAAGGCATCAAAAAAAGATGATAAATGACTTGGATCTGACTAAATTGCGGAACCTGTGTGACAGTGCCGACCGATGTCACACGGTCCGACCAACAGCAACCGTCTGCGTTGTCGGTATCCTAAAGGATAACTATGGTCGGCATGGTACTCGTATGTACCATATACATATGTACGTGTGGGGGATGCGCGTCTTCGTCGAGGGAGAATTTATGGGGCGAAAGATGTTTCGGCTGTTGTGCCACTTACATGCTAGGGTCTCTGGGTTGGGTGACCTGGCATTAATGGATGAGTGTGTCGCCTTTATCATAAGCACAGAATGTTTTATTAGACATACGCGCGGGCATCGAAGGATTTTGATGGCGGATACAAGTGAGTTCTGTTCATACGACTTCGTTTCCTGTATCAATATGTCCTAAATAGAATGTGTGTACGGCTGCTGATGAAGATGGAAGAATGGCACCCATGTCTTTCTCACATTGGCAGCCTCACGTAGGTGAATAATGTCAATTGGTGCGCCATCCTGCTCGAGTCACCTCTCCGACTTTGTGAGGACGATGATGATGGCTCTGGGTGTTATCATCATCATCATCGTCATCACATATCGTTTTGATGTGCAAAAGAGAAGCGGAAATAAAAAAAAAAAAATGTAGAAAATTGCGCAAGCATTTTTTTGTTCTTCTACTTCCGTTTTAACGGATATTTTATGCATGAATAGGGAAACACAAAATCGAAGACGTCGATAAGGGTGGCAAAGGCAATGAAGACGACTACGACAACGGTGTCATTTTACAATGTGAAGGGTTCCATCTAAAAAAAAAAAATATATCAACGACCTTGGATTTTTCAAAATTCCGGGTGAAATATGTTCGAATTTGAAATTTGTGAAATGTTTCGGAAGAATGGTGAACGGTTGTTATTGAAGGCTACGTTTGCTTTTTTTTTTCTTCTATACTCGTGCGTCCCTTTTGTGAGGACAGAGGATGAGATAGATATGAAAATCTATATGAAATAAGAATACAGGACGGTCATGGAATGTTTCTCAATTTCATGCATATGCTGGCGAGGAAAATGATCCGAGTCTAAATGGAAGAGTTGTTGCATAGGTATTATGGACTTGAGTGCTTCAACTAGCAATGCGTTGAGTAAGGGAAAATGCCTTTTTTTTGTACAAGAATATGTGATACCTCAATATTTTCTTGATTCTGCTTTGGGGTTAGAAGTGGAAAGATCGGATATGTAGGTAGTTGCGCAATAACATCGAAAAATGTTTAAGCCCGGCAAAAAGGTAAGTGTCATCATTCTTAGACAACCGATATGCAATCAAACTGGGCTTTAGCACAATTTATTTGGGTTAGAGTTCTTTACATGGGACCTATTGCGGGCTTAGATCGACATAGAAAAAACTTCAAGTAGGATGTTCACATATTCCACATCAGCCAGCCAAGACATGACCACATGTTTGATCGCCTTAAAAATTTTGCATAGGCGTCCTCAGGGCTAGTTGCTCTGTCGGTAAAGTCTTACCAACGAAATCTGCATAGACAGGCACTTTGCAGCTTTTTTTTTCTGTGATAAGTAGAAGCTAATATGCCAAAAGATTCAACAGCGATGGAGATGAAGACCACCTTAGAGAGCACTTCTATTGAGATTGAGCCAAGATCTATGCTTAGACTTGGGCTAATTTTTTCATAGTGTCTTTCACTATAATGACGATATCCTCTTCAGGGTAAATTCTGGAGTAATAAGGGATAGATAAGTACAAGTATCTGGGAGTCTTGTTAACGGAGTTAACTTGTAGGATTGGTCAGGTTTAATCAATGTTGAGAGAGCTTGGTCGAAGACCGAATATAGTGTCAAAGTTATCGATCCTTAACTTGATATTTGTTCTATCTTTGATTTATTTTGTTGTTGTTGTTTATAATTAACTAGCGCTAAAGGGGTTATGAATACCTTTATGATGCTATTCACACAGCGCTAGTGTCGTTGTAGTGATTTTGAAACTCAGGTGGTATTAGGTTTCAGTCTTTTGCTCCGAGGGTGGTGTCCAGAATAACTGGGGAGAATTATTGGTATTGTTTTGCCATTCCTTATAATTCACAGTATTTCTTTCGAACATCCCGATGCCATAAGTGCGGCAGTGATCGAGAGAATAAGGAAACCAGCTGCTGAAATGAGATTCCTTGGTGGGGTTGCTAGATGGTAACGAGTGAGAAACCCCAAAATATACGAAAAACTATATGATGACCAGCCACTTCTCCGAAAGGAACGATCTATGTTCCGATGGTTTGCTTATGTGGTGCGTATATTTCAAAACTAGCTTTCAATATGTGCCATGAATGCCATGCTCTCAGGTAAACGACTTCTTGGTATGGGGATCGAAAAAGCTGTCAAGTTTACCTGAGTATCCTACCCCCGCGACCTTTATAGAGAAAAAGAGCATCAGTGAAAATTTACCATGTTTGTGTGCATGTTAGTATGTTCTCTCCGCTGTCTAAACATCTTGGCTAACATGCGTAGTTCCAAAATATTTCGTTTCATTACAAGGACCTTCACTCAATTCATAAGAACATGGCGTTTGATGATTGTTTTTTTCTAGAGGCAAGTAGAAAGTTGCAAAGGATACTTGAATACTAACCTTGAAAGTCCATTTGACTAAAGGATACTCTCGCAAATGGTAGAAATGTATACCCACTTACATAACATGGTGTATGTATAGGTTTCTCAATGAAATCGCTTTTATTTTCCATAAGTCTGGTGCCAATTTTCAAATAAACAAACGCCTTCGAGTAGGTACTTATAATTAATTTCTTGTATCCTAGATTTTATACATGCAATTGAGAAAAAAATATAAAATGTTTTTAACTTACAAAACTTATTTGTCACTTGAAAACCTCTCAAAAGCAACTAGTTCTTATCAAAACCAATTTATTCCCCAGTTAAACCTCATTAAGGCAACAACGCCTGTTAACTTTTCGACTAAAAATCATCTACAAATGCCCCTCACATTAATGTAACCTTCGCCCTGCTCAACCGAAATGAATTATGATTGAATACAGGACCCCCTAAAAATATATTCCCAAAATAAATTTCCCTTTTAGATATCCTAATTGACATTTCATAGTCCCAAGGCGCTCCTTCGAATCTAATTTTGCCGTAATGTGATTTGCAATAAGCAAAGGAGAAGAAGGCAAGAGAAGGAAAAAAAAAAAGAATAATGATAATAATGATGTCCCTACCATATTCCTCTTGTTGGAGCAGCAACATTCTATTGGAATAACCTAATTAACTTTCACTGGTCCTATACCGGCGACATCCTACCATAACAAAAGGACACTCTTAGTCCATTAATGGTCACCACACCCACCGAACGAAACTAATTCCCCACACAAATGTCCGTATCGCCTCATTGCTGGGTATAGTACATCTGCATCGGCCAAATAAAACATTCCTGAGGCCAACATAGTAGGTAGTCGGGATTACAAAGGACCTGTAGGCCAAAAACCGGTTGCCAGAAAATCTGGCTTTGGCTTAATAAACCACCACCAATAGTTGCCACCTTCCGATTCCCGATAAGACCGTAATCAGGTGCGGCCACCACCTTGTAATGCGGTGGTACAACTCTTGTGTCTCTTGCAAAATTAATATAACGACCTAAATAAGGGAGACACACACACACACACACTTATACATATGAAACAGGGATGAATAGAAGCGATGGCAGAGATATCGAGTGCTATTAGGCCGACATTGCCTAACCTAACCCAATTTCGGGATCAGGACCTTGTTCGCTCTCTGCATCGATGGGCGTATGAATGTGTGTATAATCCACTCAACCGTTCATACAAATTTAAAAAAAATCAAGAAAAAGTCGAACGAACCGAAGATAAGGACGATTAATCCTAATTTATTCGCTTGACCCAATATTGGAAAACCGCATGACATCGAACCAAACAATTGAGGTGATTAACTGCTGCCTAGTTCTGCTGCTGCTAGTGCTACTGCTGTCGGTGATATATTCCTTGAATGAGTGTCCTATGTGTTGCTTTGATGGTCCAGTCAGCTACGAGTGTCTGTAAATTGCATCCAGGATGTGAAATGTCGGTGAACTGCGCGTGAGAGAGAGAGAAATTTGTGTTATTCTGCGCATGAGCGCTCCTGCTGTAGGTTCTGCAAAAGATTTGTTCCAAGAGGAACACAGTATTGCCATTGCAGGCAACAAAACGAGCTGTTTGCCGAAAAAATTCTCCAGAAACTGGCCATCGTATCCTGTGCACCTCTGAACAACTCCTTTTTTTCCCACTAAGAACATTACAATATATGGTACAGGAAACACATCCTGCATCATCGTCAACAATAACCAAGCTGCCGTTCTGTATCCTGTTTCGTGTACTCCCATTCCGTTTTGGGGGTGTTGTGTGTACAGCCAGACTCGGAGGCTCTGTAATCATCTTCGGTTTAGTTGTGATTTTGCCGGTGAACCGTGATGTCATTGCGTCCCAGGAGAAAATAATGCCTTTCATGCACTTTACTCGCAAATAGCCAGTGTGTCAAAAGGAAAGGATTTCGATTGTTTACACAAATCGGAAGGATATCAGTGACTTTTTTTTTCTGCGAAGAAATAAAGAAATGTTCCCTCGAGGGATTCACAAAAGATCTTCGTTTGACAAGTATCGTGTAAATCAGTGCGGGTCCTTGATTGATGAGCAAAATGTGAAAGACAAGTGAATGTTAGTTGTTTCCAAATAAAGGACTCTCAGTTATTTATTATCGATATAAAGAGAAGGATAACAATAAATTCAAGTGAAATAAAGTACCTACCATCCATTTTCAGTGATTGTTCTATATTCATTTTTTTGTTCTTATTGTACTGTGTCCAGTTGGCTTTTGGCTTGTGAACACATTGCGGAAGATCCTTTCACACTTCCTTTTTGTCCCCCCCTCGATATCGTACAAACATAAACACTTTGCAAGGATTATACCATTTGGCAGCAGTCCTTTTGAACAGTGCCGATCATCTATTGCAACGAAAATCGTCCTTCCCACAAAAGAAAGCTGGCCACCTATAATTTATGCTTAAATTTCTTTCCGCTACTGTGCACGAGTGTGGAATCCTTTCGGCAGCTGTAGACGAGCATAGATACAGCACAACATACAGGAAATCGTTGCACTAACTTATATATCCAAGGAGGATGCTATCCCTTGCATGGCTGACAGTATTTATTATTTTCGTATATGTTCCGGGTAAGTACTCTAAGGATATTCTGCAAGGATATTTCACATTTTTTACAATTTTTTTTTGATTTCATTTTCTCTTTTATCCTCCTGAAGAATTTCTAAGTTGGCACAGTTCTCTTATCTTGTTTTCGTGTGTTCTAGGTCTAGGGGACACACACGGAATGATGCTCTTTAAGTAATTTTTAAAAGGACCTTGGGAAATTTGTTGTGTTTCTTTCTTTTGGGCTCAATCTTCTTCTTGCAAACAGTTTAAGGATATATAGTCATAAAAATATTTTTCTCGTTATTTTTTTAATAGGGAAAGTTTAAATCGGATTTTCTTTTGGGATGTTAATCCAAGATATTTAAGAAAACGAAAGATAGAGAAAAAGAAAAAAAAAAACAAAAAGGCGATAGAAGTCGAGAGATAGTGTGTTGTGATAGTCTTTCGGGGATAGTGGTGGGAAATTGAGAAAGGCCAAAAGTTGCCAGAGGGCTAATTCTATTGTCATCTGGTGAAGCAATTTTCTCGTGGACAGCTTAGGGCTGTAATCTTGTTTCACTGCTCGGTTTGGGTGGTAATAAACTTAAATTGGCAAATAAAGGTGGCGGTGTGGTGGACCGTGGATCGTGGACCTTCGTAGGATGAGCTCAATAAAGTTTTGTGTTTCACGAAAGTGAACAATTTTAAGAAATAGTGTTTTGTATCAGATTGTGTTTCTTTATTGGTGAAAGGAGATATCGAAACTCTGAAGAAGGGGTAGTTACTGTGTTGTAGCAGTTGCCAACCAATAAAAGGTGCACATTGTGTCTGCACGAAGTATTCTTTTATCCTTTAAATTTTAGATAGCGGATCTTGATGATAATGTTCGCAGGAAGTTTGTTTTTACAAACCAGCAAAGCTTTCATTATATTTCAAATGGTTTATGAATTTGTTGAATTTGTTTAAGCGTAGAGAACGTTCTTCTATAGTGGCAATTCCAAATATGCAGTAGTAAAACTTTCTGAAAAGCCAGTTCTGGATACGAGAAGACCGGCTAAGAGAAAGTCATAGATGCGATAAGAATTGTTTTACAATTAAGCTAGGATTCTCTAACAACACTCGAAAATATGGGGTTGAAAAGAAAAGTGGTTCCCTAAATAAGTTGTCTCAAGAATTGGATACGAAGATCAAAGTTGTGGTCCCTAGAGTCTCACTTGAAATTAAATACTGTATGTCGCGAAACTTCATCACAAACGACTCAATTTATAGGGTCATCAGAAGAGTACTAGAGTAAACTGGAGACCATCGTATTCAATTTTAGAAATAGGTAGATCTTCACTCCCAGGAGAAATTTGCACTCGAATATCACATGAGATTACGA
The DNA here is from genome assembly GCA_951813785.1 of Criorhina ranunculi. Lineage (NCBI taxonomy): Eukaryota > Metazoa > Arthropoda > Insecta > Diptera > Syrphidae > Criorhina > Criorhina ranunculi. The sequence goes on along the minus strand of OX638381.1, from coordinate 88,216,814 downwards.
AAGTGCAACAAGTCAGCACTTGAAGCAACTTGGAAACTCAACACGCTAATATTTGAAATGGAATGCCTTTTTACAAAGACAGCGTTAATGGCAACATTTTTGTGCTATGAGCCCATCATTGAAGCAATTTTGTCCCATGAAATGCTTACCGTCAATAATTTTGCTAGTGATGTGACTTTAAAAAAAAAAAATATGTTGAGTAAGGTTCAAAGGAAAAAATTGATTTTGTCAAGTCCCTCTGATGTTTACAGGGTACCAAATTAGCTTAGCAATACGTGTCATTACCCTGAAGACCTTCACATTCATAATCCACTTTCTAAGTAAAGCTCCTTGGACTGAGTTAGTTTCTGTATTATTGGTGGCCGTGGTTTAGTGATTAGTGCGTTTGATATCTCTCCGCAGGCAACACAAACCTCTGGCAAACCTCTCTCGGAATCAGCAATAAAAATGTCGGTCCCTTTCACTCATGCGAAAAATATAACATGTAGAACTTGATCGGTTGCAAGTAGCTAGGTCTTGGCCATTTATGGACAGTCGCACCCGGAGTATCGCGGTGCATGCTTCAGATTAACATTATCACAGAGATTTTGCAGTTCAGAAAAAGAAGAAATCAGGGTTACCGGAAGGTATTGCTGAACTATTATCTGCGATGGATCGCTTCCAGATAGAGAGTTAGGAGACATAACCGTCTTTAAGGATAGATTCATGATACCATACTCAGCTGCGATGTTGGCACTACTTCATGCGTTGAACTACTTGCGTGAAGGTCAAGTGCGAGGTAGAACTATCTTAATCGTATAGGGCGATTAAGCAGTGATCTGGCTCATGGAACAGACGAAGATCAATTTATCATTGGCAATGGAGTCCGTTCAAAAATTCAATGGCTATGCAATTCGAAATGCCTTTACACTAGTCTGGATAGCCAGATACGCAGGCACTGAGAAATTGGATAGGCAGACAATCTAGAAAAACAGCGGTCAGCCTCGAGCTTCTAACAAATGAAAATCTGAAGAAATGGAAAAATTTGGCGATGCCAAAATGGCCATTAAAATGTTTGTCGGTTGCACCAAATGAAAAGTTCTAGTAGAGAGCCTGATACTAAAGGCATCATTTGAAGAAAATGAGTCTTTCAGAAGATTATATCTGCAAGTTGTGTCTAGAATACGAGGCAACAGCTGCATATATCATGCGTTGGGGTCCGGTAGTGGATAGCAGAAGAAATTATGATTTCGGTTGCCAGTGGATTCAAACCCAGAAGATTACTCAAACAAATATGAGCGTTGATACAAGGAGCCGTGGTGAGGGAAGTATCTGACTAATGAATTTATCTATCTTGATATCTCTCTAAAAGATATATACATACTGCCTGCTAACTGTTTTAAAAGTAACTATGCCTGCAAATGAAGTGGGATGAAAGTTGTGTCGTTACTTTTGTTCTTGAAAATTCACTCAGAAGTAAGTAAATTCACTAACTCAGGCAACCATAAACTTTTGAAGCTAAAGATTGTCATGTCGGAGTAAGCAATAAAAACTTTAATTTCCTTTTATACGTTCAAAACCCATAACACCCACAGCACAGATCGGGGTTCCTTTAATTGGAAATCGTTTTTTAGTTGCATATTGGTTGACATTTTGTGTTAACGCACCACAGTTCTACAAAAATTACATTTTGCCAGAAAATAGCCTAAAATTACAACTTTTAGGTTAATTTGCATTGATCTGGCAACAGACCTGCATATAGCTCTTTGTAGATTTTTTTCACAACCAAAAATTAAATTGCCACCCTCGGTCCTGTGTCACCTAGACCACCACCAATTTAAGCAACATAATGTTATGCGTTGCCATTTACCACAACCAGCATGCATTTCTGAACTTCTCAGTTGAAAAATAAAAAATTGAATTAAACATTCGAAATAGTTCCCCTGAATTGCACCTCAAATTAAATTTAACTAATATAACTTAATTATCGCACTATTAAAACGAGGTTTCGTAACGAACATTTAATTAGGCAAAAAAGAAGGTTCACCCGGTTCACATCAAAATCTCGCTAATTAAATAAAATTGCAACTTTAAAACTAACTAATCCCCTCACTTCGTTCGCCATAAACTCCAATTAATTTTCTAAACTCTCTTTATCCCATTAGCCCAGCGTAACTACTCACTCCCCGAACTACGGCCAAAGCCAATTCTACGGCAATCATTTATTGGTTGCAAGTTAATCTTTAGCAATTTGTTAGCGGTGAATCCTTTCTATGTCCTGTCTAAGCCGCACCAACTTTTAATGCAATTAAGCTTGAAATGGTCGTAAATAAAAAAAATAAAATAAAAAACCCGCTAAACTACCATGAAAAGTGGTGGCAAATGTAAAGTTTTTTTTTTCTTGGTGTTCCATCCTGTGTTCGAAATTGTTGGCATATTTATTGTGAATAAATTAACGCAACAACAGAATAAAAAATATAAATTCACCATGTACAAGTACGAGTACGAGTGTTTGAAACAAAAATAAAAAAAATTGATAAAAATTGTTCGTTGAATTTAATTTGCATTTTAATAGTTTCACTCATCCGAAAATTGGGGTTTGGGGGTAAATTTAAATTAAAATATATTTAAGAGCATTTTTTGGAAGAGCTTTGGCTTCTATTTCTGGCGTTTTGTTATGTGTCGGTGTGTTTGCGTTTTCCATGACAAATTTTTGAATGTTCTGCTATAGGAGTGCGGCTTAGTGGTTTCCGTATGGACCGGCCACTTTCAAGGAACATAGAACACAAATTGGGGACAAGATGATGGCCATTTGAATTTTGTATATAGACGGTTATTCTGAGATTTTCAATTTGTATTTTTCCTTGTCGGCAATGAGATGTCAGGACATTATTTGATATGGTTTTGTGGAGATTTTATGATACATACACACGAGTACCAATTTTTCCTTACACAATAAATATTAAGTTCATAAAAAAATATAAGCTTTTGTTTTTGTTTGCATTGCTACGAATTAAATTTCTATATAGTGGGCGGGTGTATTAACCAAAAAAAAAAAGAACTAATTCATATGTGTAGGTTTATTTTATTTATTCGATGGAAAATCAACAAAATGGCCGGGTGTTAATTATTGCTTCCAAATAAAGGAATATTGTAATCGATTCAGTGCCTTTGTGTTTCTACATTGGCGAGGGTGTTTGTCTATGAATTGAAAACTATTGTTCGAGCAAATAACATTTCAAAAAAAAAAAACCTTGCAAATGTTTATTTAAAAAATTTAATTTCAATGGAAAAGGCAAACAATGACTAACGGTGGTAAAAAATACTCTATAAATCAGTCGTTTTTATTTTTGTAAATACATATGTATATGTTTGCGGCTTCAAAATATTAAGCGTTGAAACTTTTTTACATTTTCTCAGTATTATAATCCCTTAAAGTTGGGCTGAAAAGTGCTGCATCGAGACCGCCTTGTTTTTATGTTTTGATAGCCATTTAGATCCTGGTGTTGTTGGATTTGAAAATTTGTTGTTTTAGACATTCGTTTGAACTCTAACTCCATGTGAAGTGATGTTTTTTTTTTATAACTATCCCGGGCTAAAGGGATTATGACTACCCTCAATTAAAAGAACGGGCATTAAGGAAATTAGATGAAAGACAAAGGCGATACTAATAGACATTGGTGATGAGGAAACATAGAGCTATGTAGAGCTATCGTAGGAGTTCTGAAACGTAGAGGTTATGATTGCAGAACTTGGTTTTATAAGGGTTGCAGGGTTTTTTTTTTTGAGAGTTCGAGTTATGTGGGCGATTGGATAACTAGAGAGCGGTCTGAGATCAACATTTCGTGGAGGCTTGGGGCTTAAAAAAGTATGTTATGGAGGCGATGAAGATAGTAATTTTAGGGTCGACCTCCAACCATTAAAAGGAATGTTCTCAAGCTCAGCCTCAAATAAAAAAATACAAATATGTGGTACGAAGGCTAGCTTACTGAAACCACTAATGCTGTGCGTGTTATAGTCTTCGCATGAATGGAAGGACCTGTGGTTTTTATTGGCGTCTTCGAATGGCGGATTGAGTGGCTTTTTCATGACAAATAATACTCCCGCACTGACTTTTCAGTCCGACGTATTAATCACTAAGCTACGGCGACCCTAATTGGGGCTGCATAAAGTATATATAATGTATTTATTATGCCTTTTGTTGTAAAGCATACAGCGCCTTCTGCATTATTGAGTCATGATGTTGGAGCCACGCTTTAAAAAATAGTAATACCACATCGACCAATGACGTTGATTGTCCATCATTCAGTTTCTCTAGGGTTTTCAGAGCTCTAATGATAAATACGATTTTGTTGCAAATTATCCTTTAAGGCGTAGTTCGACTTAGATGGTTTGCTTCTTTCAGCATTCCAAGTCTTGAAATAATGTCTGTCATTCCACTCACGTTCAAAGTGTTCTTTAATTCAATGAGAACCCTAAGAAATTAACTACAAGTATGTGTATAACTTGCATACATTACAAAAGTAATGACAAGTGAAAGTCTAATAAATTGTTGAATCATCCAAAGCACTTCTTCCACAAAGACGTCAGCAAAACCCATAAATAAGACAAGCAATATAATTCACATACGACTAATTATAAAATTGTATTTGCTCTCCTCAATTGGCTGATAGATAAAAGTCAGACGTCTGCGCTTTTTTTCCCCCTTCTTTACTGATTGTCCCCCATTATGCATACATAAGTTCGATATATTTTGCCTATCTATGTATCTTTTCACAAGCAAATCGTTCTCCTTCTCCAGTAGACTTGAACGCATAAACGAATCAATGACTGGAAGCAACTCTTTGGATCAAATTTGATTTTCTTTCCTAAAGTTTGGTGCCCTGCCCTGTTAGCTGAAATGTGCTGGGATGAAATTTACGGGTCATGAAGTTTCTATGGCAAAATAGTTGAACACGACACGATGATGCCCAATGTGCCTCGACAGAGTTCAGTAATTCGTAGATAATATGTGCAGTAAATTTCATTTGATTTAGAAGGAGCTGCCTGACTGCGAAAGTCGTAAAGAATTTTAGCGTTGGCTTTGCGATGCTGATGATGCTAAAAACAAGACAAGAAATTACACATAATTAGTTTACTAATGGGCAGACGAGTAGCTTGGTATTAGTTTCGTAGAATACTTTATTGAATTCGTGAGGACGATGGCGGTAATTTTATTTATTTTTTTTTGACTGACTTTCATTCTTCCAAAGCTTTTTTATTGAGTCGTAAATAACAACAGCTAGCAAAGATAATAAATTATTTATTATTAGAGGGAAGTGAAGCTGTTTAATAGGGTTCCGAGTTATGCTGAAATTAGGAAAATGGAGCATGGAAAACGAATAGAAAAATGCTGTTTGTAAGTATGTACATTACTGATATGTATTGTGGTCTTAGAATAAAATTTAAAATTGCTTTGAACAGAATAGTTTCATAAAAAAATCATTATCCTCATTAACGGGTTTTTTCTGTTTTGTCATGTTGAATGAAGAGGGGGGTCCGTTTTTATTACACTATTTCACTCCTTATTTTTATAAAATGAAAACAGTAGAGGTCCGTGCATGGATCCCTGAGGTACACCAATTATCAAAACTTACATAAACGAATCACTAGCTCCCAACAAAAGCTGAGATGTTCTTCAAAGTCTAGCAAAAGGAGGAATGATAAATGTTTTCTTAGTTCCAGAATCCTTTAGAATTAAGACCTTTAGAGGTGTGTACATAATTTTCGAGTCTGCATGCAGATGTCTAGAAGTTCACATCCCGACTTTCGACATCTTGCACTGGATGCATAATCGACCATGCCGTTCTGAGGAGTGAATTTATTTCGGGCTTGTTTAATACTAACACTGGGTATTTCCAGAACAGTGAGTACATAAAAATCGTTCAGCAATAATATTTCAAAACTATCTTCTGTCTAACATCAATTTTGTCTTTCGAGTTAAAAATGTCGACCTAAACCAGACCAACGGAGATTCAATCGATTTCTGTTCAATCTCTACTATAGTGTCATTTGTAGTTCAAACAATATTTAAGAACAATTTAAATTAAAACAATCAAAGTGCTTTATAATTTCGTAAATGCCAAGTCTAGCTGTTGTTTTCATTTCTTATTGGACTGACTTTCGCAAAACTCATTTAAATAAACAACTACTCACTCCACCAAAACTTCATTCTAAAAGTTTTCATGAAATTCTGACAGGTGTCGAAACTCTAAGGACAAATAGATAAACGAACCATCCATTCAGTAAAAATTTAATTACCTTGGGTCTTGAAATATTAATTCCCGGTAAACTTCGCCATCCCAACGACACGGTGTTTTAATGAACACCAACCCCTGGAAAATCTCAATGACTTTTCAGATGGAATAGCTTCTGAAATATTAATTAATTTGATTCGCAGATGTTTACCAGTGTTGCCAGGTAAACAGAAATTTTTAAATAACTTAAAATCAAGTAAAAACCAAATATTTTTGGAAAATGTCCTTTTTAGACAAGAAAATTAAAACTTTGTAAAAAGAAATATTTTTCGTAGTAAATCCTTTATAATAAATTTTATTCCTTAATGATGGATTCAACATCAAATCGACATGATAACCCTACCAGTAACTACAGATGTGCTCTTTTGTTAGAAATTTCGTTTTTGAATAGTTTTTCGGGACCTGTGCCAAACTAATTTACTACCATCCTGAAAATTACTTCATGAAATTCAAATTTTATTTCCATCTTCTTCTTCTTGTTATTTCAGGTTCAACATTAAATGTTATTGAGAGCTCCTCATCTCTGTTGTTGTCAGAATCAGATTCCGAAGCAAAGTCAGAGACATCAGTGGCATTAGTAGCGTCATCATTAGTGCGTAGCGATGATTTCGCAAATGAAAAACAATTTCTGAGAACAAATAAAGCAGCGGAGGCGAGCTCCTCCATCACCAATACCAATTCAACAACGACGACGACGACGACGACGACAACCCAGCCAACCCTTGTGTCAGACAACGCACATTCAATAATAACAAAGGATCCATCACCATCACCATCACCATCATCATCATTATCATTAAGTTTGTTGAAGATTCAACTGACGCAAACGACAACATCGGCAACGGCGACGACGACGACGGCGGCTATAACGACGACAAGAACAACAGCGGAAATACCAGTAAGAACGTGGGGAATTTTAAATGATATTGGGGACAGAAATAACAATGGACGTAGCAGTAACAACGGTTATGGACAAACTCCTTCATCAGAGCAACAAAAACAACAACAAATCCAGTTAGCATTGTCTGCAACGCAATCCACTACTGCTAAAAATTCAACTCCTTTTCCTTTGCAATTAACGGAAACGATTCAAAATACGGCGAGAGTAATCATCCGCGGTAATAGTGTGAATTGGGGGTACGTTGAACTAGCATCCAGTGAATCACCCTCCTTAGAAGTAACAACAAGACCACCACTTCCAGCAATTCGTTCGTCAACATCATCAGCATCATTTGTGCTATCACTGTCAGAAGCATCGTTGTCTTCGTCTGCGTTGCCGACAACGTCTTCGCCGTCGTCCACTACTACCAGCAGGACCACGAAATCTACAACAACGCTGTCGCCGTCTTTATCATCGTTAGACGGATATCTAAATATAACCAGCCAAGCTGGCACCCATGCCTATCTGCCATGCAATGTAAGTATTTCCTGAGAGCGGACGATTCAGTTGAGTGGGGTGGTAGGAGTACACAATAAAAATTAGGACAACGTTTCCTATTCACCTTGGCTACTGTCCTCAACCCTCCAGTGCCTGATTTAGGCAAGAATATATTTCAATTTGAAATTTTCTTATTTTCTATTCGTTTGGACAATGGTAGACCATTGCAGTTGTTGTCCTCTTGTCAGTATCCCTGTCTCTAGAGAATATCCTCGTTACTTCTGCTAAAGTTGTCTGTTTACTTGACATGATTTGGGGTAGTAGTTGATACTTCCTGTTTCGCTTTTTAAAGACGATTTTATTAAATTTGGGGTTCTGTAAGGGTTAAGTAGTGGTTTTGTGAAATTTTTCATGTTGTGGTGTCGAGAAACTAAGTGAGGTTTAGTTAGGTTAATCAGGGTTATGCCACCCTTTTGTTTTCATCTTCAAAGAAAGATACAAATAAGTTATGTATATCATTTTAAGTTTTCGAAGAAATTAATGTCTTCTATATGGTAATTTTCTTGCAACCAACAAGTCTCTTCTAGGATAGTTGCAAATATTACACACTGATTCCTCTGTTCTCCTAAACCCAAGGACTACGAGGTATTGTTTATTTTAAATCTTAAAAAAAGAAGTGCAATCCAACATGTGCGACTTTCTGCGACCCAGTCGTTGACTTTACATTTCTCGATATAAATCATTCGATTGGAAATCAAAGTATAAATATCCTTCTTGTCAAGGGTTATGCCGTTCGGAAATACAAAATTACGTCGTTAAAATTCTTTGGATAGTTTCCATTACTGATATAATTTTGTCATTCAAATGTGACCTTTTAAATTGAAAATTGGTGAATCTTCTTTGCATATAAAGTCCGTTGACATATAGATACGTACGTATAGGAAGGTTGCAAAGATTTATTCATATTGAAACCTTTTTTTTTACTCTCTTACTTTTTTAGTTTGATTTTAGTTTAAATCTTTTTTGAATAAATTTGTGGCTTATGTATGTATATCCTTGAGAATTGATTCGAACTCTTGTAGTGTTTATCTAGATGGTATTGCCTCAGGTTATGAAAACTAATTTAAATGGCTTTGCTTATACATATGGGTCTGAGTAGCAAAATTAGAACTAAATTCAAAATAAAAGTTCAAATAGCTTTAAATAAGATCCTACTTAGATAGATGTTTAGCGGTTATTTTCATAAATAAATAGAATATTGTTCTACTCTATCCATTTGATAGCCTTAAATTGCACTGTTAATGGCACAAGAGGGTTAAATTTACAGCATTCGGCGTTATGTCTTCTTTGGTGATGAAGAATTATGTCGATTCGGTCTTACTCTACCGATGTATAGCTAGAAGTAGAGATGCTGACATTGAAGCGAGTGACTTGCTTGAAAGTAACACTAATGGTTTAACTTGTACCTAAAAATGTATGAAAACTTACATTACTTACATAAATCTAAGTACTGAATAGTTCTGTAAATACCGAACATTGAAAAACCTTCGCCTGAGGCTTTTATCCTAACTGAATTCATAAATATATTTTACTAGCTTTTATCCGCGGCTTCGCCTACCTATAATTTGCGAAGTTACACTTTAATAACCAAAAGTAGCCTATACTGTGACCCGAGGTACAGCCACTCTGTGTGCAAAATTTTAAGTTGATAAGTTCCGTAGTTTTCGTGTTACAGAGGAACAAACAAACAAACGGACAACGTTTCACTTTTATAGTATTAGTAGGATTTTATTTCGAAAGACTGGTTTGAACTCTGGTTTGGTAATGCAACTGCTACTGCCCTTAAAGCCTTTCTTGGATCTGCCAATATTTATATGGAGCAGTTGCAGAGAACGAAAAGCTTAGAGAAATAAATATGTATTTTCAAAGTCCTCTTTTGGGCATGAATGCATTGAATGGTGTCGAAATTGGTGATTAGGTAACCAAAAGGGATTCTTCGGATTCAACTTAGGATCCAAAATCTTCAGTCGAGTTTCTGACTTCGCATTCAAACAACTTTTTAACAGGTGGGAGGGTAGTATGGGCTTATCCCATACAAGATCTGTCATTTCTTTTTATAAGAAAAAAACCCAGCACTCTCAAGAGATGATATTTAAGGAGACTTGTGTGTTCTCTCTCCTGCCACTGCTACAGATTAGATATCACCTAAACGACACAACCTTAATATAGACAATTTAAGTCATTGGCCAACACTCTCTTGATCGAAGATGAGGCTCAATATTTGTAGATGGAGCTTGACTCTTTCGCATACCTGTCCGAACAGATTCTTGATATGCCTCCAATGCGCTCATAATAAACGTCTTTTTCAGCATTCCGTACATCGGCATCTATTTAGATCTACTGCCCTATATTTCACTGAACCAATCAGTTCAAATATCTGGTTATTCGCTGCTGTACATACTTTCTCTATAAACTCATGCTGTATCGAGATTTTGTGTGTTCGAGAAGTAGCTGGTTGTTGCTCTGAGGCCGCCTGAGTCAATTTTTCGGTATTCCTTGCCATTTTCTCCCAAGCACGTTGCTCATGTTTTCGATGCACCAGTATCTTGGCTGGTCTTTTTAATTTCCCAGAGTGCCCACTTTCTCCCAAAGTTCAGCTCATCTATCTCTTAGTATTTTGCATTTAACATTCTTTTGGAGATCATTTCAAAATCGAACCAATTAAAGAAATCCAAACGTACCGCTACTTGAATTGAAGAATAAACGTTTCCTAACATTTATAACCAATGTGTTGCAGTGCCTCTTCTGGTGTCTCACTCAGAGCTCAAAAAAACAAATACTTAAACTTTGGATGACATATTTTTATTGCGCGCTGATCTGGTTCAACTGACACCAATATGTCCTTAATAATATTCTGCATTAATATTGGAAAAGTTTTCCAATTGATTTCGAAACTTAACGACAACAGAAGGAAATCATTCAACTTTTTTATGTTTCAAATCAAATGTTACATCACACTTCATAACAAAGAGGATTCATGGCATATGTAAAAATCCAACCCTTACCCACTCTGCCGTTAGCCACTGGTTATTAAAAACAAACGAAGAGCCATACAAAAATCGAAAGCCATAAAAATTCGGTCGCCTTCAATAAACAAATGGTGTTGTCGGATGCCACATGGCTTCCATGGTAACTTCTAATCATTAGAACCATAAAATCATAGCCAGTTGGCCAAAAATACCACCATTATTGGTGGTAGTGGTGGATATTCCACCATCTAAAAGTGCTGAGGCTTTAAGATCTCTCGTCCATTTATTGAACCCATTAAGTCATGTTAAAGTCGTGCGATTAGTCTGCTCTATTCCATTCAGAAAAATTCAATTCTCGCATGCTGGTGGCGGGCGACATGATGTGGAAATTCCTAAACTGCATTCTACCCGTCAGATTATCTTGATATATATTTTTTTTCCGTTGCGAATTCCCCTTAGCGCGTGAATAAGGAATTGAAGAGTTCAGAGGATGTTTTTCATTTTATTTGCCATCAATGTAATACCATCGTTCACCCACCCAACACTCTCTGTCACTACGAGTAGATGGAATAATAATGAGAGTCAATGCGAGTAACATGCCACGTCCTAGAGTGGACGGTGGCTTTCTTCTTCATCCAAGATCTTGCTGTTCGATATCTCTTTTTGCTTCTTTTTCTACTTAAGCCAGATGTGTTGGATTTTTACTTTTTCGCATTTTCTTTTTGTTATCCTTATGCTTTTTTTTTTTCCTGTTTTAAACATCGTCTTCAAGGATAAGGAACTCATTTCGATGTACTTAGAGAATGCACAAAATACTTGAGAAACCCACTTGCCTTGGATATCATCAATTTGATTTTATTAAATTTTCCCATTCTCTCCCGCTTTTGCTAGGAACATTTGCAACAACTCGCGCTCTACGAGCACAATCAAATCGCACTCGGGCTTCATCACTAGCGAGTTACTTTACAAGGATAATGTAATTTTTATTCCCCCTACCATTTCCACAAGCTAATATGCAACAACAAAATTTAATCGGCCGTTGGACGTAATTTTGTTTCGCGTCAAGCGACTAGGAGAAGAAAAAAAAAACAACAAACTCTCCAAGGAAAAAGGAAAACACGACGAAATGTTCCTTCCTAAGGAAATTGCATTTGATCCTGTGCCCCTTGTTCCTGCTGCGGGAGGTGCCATTTCCTGCCTTCACCAACTGTGGGAGAAGATTTTCTTAGCTTATGAACTTTGTGAATAAATTAATATTTTAAGTTGTTGTCCTTCGGCGCAAAGAACGAAATGAAACAGGCGAACTACCACCGACGGAAAAGAAGTCTAGCATTTCCCGCCACCGGCAGGATGAAGCAAAAAAAAAACAAAAAAAAAACCTTAACTCGTTAATCCTTTAAAAGTACGATAAGTACTTTTGGAAAATTTTCAATAAAGCGGTTGCTATAGATTCGCTCCTTCATAATTTATAAGTAAAATGTCGGCGCGAGCTATAGGACTCTAGGGTCACAGATGAGGGAAGATTGTGGTTGAAGATAAATTGTCTGCGTGAGGTAAGAGGTTGGTTGAGTTGGGTCTTTAGGGCAAATGTTATATTGTAAGAGGGCACCTCGAAAATGAATTAAGAGCAACTTCCGGGAAAAATAATGTGCTGTGATTGGGAGAGGGATCACTCAATAAAGTGTTGGTATTTAAATTTCTCAAGACAAGAAACTTTGGCATGCGGAAATAGGCTTTTCATTTGAGAAGATAAACTTTAGTGTTATGGACCGTGGGTGCAATAATTTCTCTGCATCGTTGGGCAAATGGGCGTTCAAATGGAATAACAGAGTTTTAGTTAAAGTACAAACAAGGCCTTGCTTCAGATGATCTGCCAAGTACACGAAGACCCTGAATCTCCAATTACTTCAACTCAGAAGAAAGTGCTTCAATGGCAGGACTATATTTTTGAACATGCGTTTGGATAAGGAGTTCCGATGTTAAAGATTTTGTTGAAACAAGATTTAGAACCTAAGACCGATCCAAGTATGTGGGATGAGGGCTGAACATTGTAAAGTTCAACATATTTAATTTTCTGGATCGTTTAAGGAAACCGAGGCATTTTTCATGACTTTGAATATGTGCTCATTTCAACGAAGGTCGCAGTTTGCAGTCACTTTATCCGTTTATCTATGTCTTCAGTTTGTAAAACGATAGACTATGTGAAGAAAGTTTTACGAAGTATCCTCTTTTTTCTTCAATCTAAAGATAAAAGTTCTTACTTCTTAAGAAAAGTAGTACCTTGCACGTTCGAATAGAAGGTATGTTTCTAAGTTTAGCTCAAAAAAAAGTTGATGTAATGTAATCGCATTACTACAACCAAATCCTTTATCTGCCTGAAGGCATTCCATCCAAGGAAACTTGAACAACTTTGTTCGCTACTAGTATTAAGTCTTACAAGTGTAATTAAAGTATCCCCGAAATACAACGCATACCATCATGAGCACAATTTACTAATCGCGGGATAAATTCAACCAAAATGTAGTTAGATACTCGTACTTTAAACTAATTTAACTTTTAGAAAATTTCAAAACTAATTGGCTGCACACAAAACGGTGTCTTGTTTTTCAAAGGGTAAACTTTCCAGCCCACTCTCACATTCCATTCATAACATGAACAACTAAAATGCATTTAAATAGTTCCCCCAATTGCAGGTGAAACAGTTGGTGAAGAAACCCATCTCCTGGCTGCGTGTTCGTGATGGTCACATACTAACCGTCGATCAAACAACATTCATCGCTGATCAACGCTTTCAATCAATATACAGCCCGAATCCGGAACGTTGGTCCTTGCAAATCAAATACGTGCAAACGAAAGATGCTGGCACCTATGAGTGTCAGGTGTCCACCGAACCGAAAACTAGTGCTATCGTCAGCCTCAACATAGTCGGTAATTGATGCATGCCACTGGGGCTACTTTGTTTTGTGTCATTGCATGCACGAATAACCATGTGCATCCTCTCAAACTCAATTCCAATATACACCGGTTGTAGTACATCTGCCTTGTTTTTTTTCCGTGTCGTTTTAGAACCAAAAACGGAATTAATTGGCGAATCGAATCGACATGTCAAGGCTGGCAGTCAAGTGAAGTTACGTTGCATCATTAGCCAGGCTCTGGAGCCGCCATTATTTATTAATTGGTACCACAATCGTAAGCAAATCTATTTGCATAACCGAAAAGGTTGGCGGACCGAAATCGAGCGAGATGCTGCTGGAAATGCCACCAACGATAAACAGAGCACGGTAAGCGAGATCGAGAGCACGTGATGATGTCCTTGTATTTTTATGTGTGTGCTTTAATTTACTGTGTGTAAAGCACGTTTGGCATGAATGCATATCAAATGTTTATTTACATCTTTTAAGGTTCGTTACGAAAAATAAAAAAACCATCATCCTTCAATTTCAATTACAGATTGCATCATTAATTATCCCATCGGTGGGCAAAAAGGACTCGGGGAATTATACATGCAGTCCATCTAATAGTGAATCTATAACTGTGGTGCTACATGTTCTTAATGGTAAATATGTGTATTTTTGTTCAAATTTATGTGAAACATTTATAGCTAAGCCTATACAGTGTATTTTACAAGTTCGGTTGCATAATACTTCGATTAATTGCCTTTGTTCGTTGGAGAGAGGAAAGAGGATACGGCTTGTAAGACAGTTGGGATCGATTGTAGTCTGGTTAGATAACATACATCTATTTTCGTTTATTTCTTGAGCACGATTTGTATTTTGTGTGGAGCAGATGCATCGAAAATACTGGGATTGAGGTTTGAAACTACATTTTCGGCTCTTTGAGTCACCATGGAGTATGTAGCGTATTTTGAAGGAGTTTAAATGAGAGACGGGGACCAGTGATATAGCTGCACGTGTCCCGCCCTTGTCAGAAAACCCACTTTAGGTGAATACGGCTGATTTCAATGATCTGAACACTGCCAGTACGGTCGATCTAAATTGCTACGTTAGGAAATCTATCTTGTTTTAGAAGAAAATTGAGATTCTCTTCCCCAGCATCACAATCGACCTATTTTCGTCCAAGGGTGGACCTTTTTCTCTAAAGGACCAGAAGGAGTTACTAACTACCACCGACGCCATAAAATCAATTGAGATGCCATCTTGCAAAAATTTACCGAACTTATGAAAAACCCTCAGTATTACATCATTATGGGCTTGCAATTCATATGTCCTGCACTTTTTTGAAGAGCTTCATGCCTCTTTTACACCTAGTGAATGTGCTCCTTGTTGAAGGTACTAAAAACAGTGTTCACATTAGTGTGTGACATTTCTTACTGTTTATGCTTTTAAAATTTAACTTAAATTGCGTGCGGAGATTTCAAATTGTAGGTCAAACCCTTAGGTAAACAACCATCAACGAAACACTCAGAGTTATATTTACTATAGCATCTCTTTCAAAGCCTACACTCCACTCTTCTACCTCTCACATGAGGCTTAATGTTATTATTATTCTTATGTGTATGTTTATACAGTGTGCTGGCACATGCGAAAGAGTGCGCACGTCCTCATTAACATAAATGCATACGAAATGCAATCCAATTCAATTACAGTAATTGAAACATTTTACAATAAATTTGACAAAGTAAATTTGTTTATTTTTACATTACGCACAGCACTAATAAGCAGAAAATGTCCATGTAAAAAAAAGCAACAAAATGTCGTACGTTGTCTCGTTTTATTATGCCTGTCTGTACGTCATGATTATAATTTTATTTTATTTATTTTTATTTTCCTTAAATTTCATTTATTTTTTATTTTTGCATGCATTTAATGTTTTGTGTGCAAAGTAGAGTGTTGACGCAATTACTGCACTGGTTGGTAAATAAAAATTTAAAGATACGTCAGACAGCAGGAGTCGCTGCCACAGGGACACCACTGCGTATCTCTGACTGAGGCACGACCAACAGCAATCAATTTAAAATTAAAAATGATTGATTTTGCGTTTTTACAGATACGGCACACATCGTCGTGTTAACGAACTTATTGTTGTAGTTTATTTCAATTTATAGAAGTGCACTGTCAGTGTGAACAGATGTGTATATATTTTTTATTTTTAAATTTTAACTATATTTATTTACTCAGAGTGTTTTTCATGAATTATTTTATTCAAATAAAATACGATTAAGATGATATCCTGCGGTACAATTTTTTTCAGAATCATAATGCGGATGATGATATGACCCAAAACTTTTAAACTTCTAGAAGTAATGATTCAAGCAGATTGTTGTTACCCATTTGAATGATCTCAAGGAGTTGAGTCAAGGAACTAATCAGAGACTTTTTGGTCTTTCATTAAGGTTTTGGAAAGTGAAATAGTTCTCAAACTCCCAAAGCTTCTGTAGCGCTGAATTTTTCGTGAATTGAAAAAGACTTGCTCAAAGAATCGGCACTGCATCCGTCCCAATTACACGGGAATCGTCTCGAACCTTTCTAATAAAATAGAATAGACTCGTGTGCAAGTATTCGGCCTTAGGCCGACCTCACACTGCAGACACACGCAGCATACACATACATGCCGCATAAAATCCGCAAATGTTCTGTGTTCGCTGGCAATGCTCAGTTGGCGTTAGTTCAAACTGTTTTCAAAAGAAATTGAGTGAAACTACGTAGAAGTTGACCCTTGTTCTCTTGAAATTGGGGCATGAACGTTGGCAATAACATGTTGATCTCAGTTTTCTGTTAAGTTATACTTTTGGCCACTTTCCTTAAAGTTATCTTCAATCAATAACAAAAAAATTCGATAAATGAAAAACACGAGGAAGAAAAACAAAAACTCTAAAGAATTTTCTAGCCCTAAATCCAAGGCATATTAATATGACAGTAAAACTATTTTCCGTTTGTCAAATTCAAACATGCTTCGTATGTAGAAGACAAAAAAAAAGAAGAAACCCCTATAACCCTTATTCAATTTCACAATCCATTGCCTTTCGAATATACAAACACCCACAAGAACATCTTCAGATCTTAATTGAATTCCTTTAAGGCCGCCCCAGAAGTTTACAATTACACATCCCTATGATCCGTGCTCGCCCATTAAAAGCACTTTACAAACTGTTCGATTATTTAATTTTATACATGGTACTTCATGCGCTTTATTTCTTACTTAATTCTTAACCCTTCATAATGACCCAAAAGTTAATCCCAAAAATTAACCCAAATCAAAATGAAATTCCTCGTCATCGACCCTTAAACCAAAGACAACACACACACACACACACATGCCACACATACCCCAACATAGAGCTTAAGAAAAAGGATCAAAAGGCTCTCCGACTCCTATATTAATTCGAATTCCCTTCGATAAATATGGACCGACGAGAACACATCTAAGAAATAGTTATCCTTAAAATTTAACATCATCGAAACTTTACTAATCCGTCTTCTCTGTTACTCTCTCCTCATCTCTTCCTTGTTATCATTCACAGGAGAATATTCAGCATCGGCGATTACATCCGGCAGTAGCAGTAGCAGAAGCAACAGTAGCAAGGATATTCTCCAACTGCTGCATACGCTCCTTTGGGTCATTAGCTTCCTGATATGTTTTGGCCAGTTGAGACATCATCACAGTCGACTGCTACCACAGGATATCACTCGGGAGTAGAGTGCAACTCTCCAAAGGAAAGTGTGTATAATTATCACTTGACATGTATGTACATAGGATACGAACATACTTAGATACATTCCGACGGAAATTCAAGTCAGACGACATGCTCATCCCTACATACAAACACTGGCTACATGTGTGTTAGCATCAAGGATATTTGTTGTGCCCCAACCGACAACTAACTAACCATTCAACCAGTAAAACAACCAGAAGTATCCATTAGATTTATGGGACTTATCCCATATTTGTGTGTATCTTAAGGAATAATTAATAATAACAGCATTATATCTTGTGTGCATGTGTTTTGTACGTGATTGTGTATTGTATTTATATGAGCTTTGTATGTATGGTTACATATATATTACTTTAACCACAAAATGCTTTCGGATTACGGCCAAAATAAGCTGCAATCCTAATGGCATAGATAAATTATCTCTAGTTTCTATTACTCTGTAAATAAATAAAAAATAAAATAAGTATTCTTACGACGACATATGCGTCTTGACAGAGATACTCGTATTCATTGAAACGCAATTAATCGATGGACATCTGACTTGTATGCAAATGCCTCAGACAAGGCCCTCAATCTATATAACCAAAATCAATTGAAAACAACCAAAATGATTTAAATGAAATATTTCCACAGCCTATTCGGACACAAACAGATGCAGTTCATTGATATAAATTACAACTAGAAACAATTTATTATAGATTTAAGGATGATAACAGAATACCAATACAAATCCAAGTTTAACAAAACACGAATAAATAACCAAAACTAATTTTACCAATGCAAGGCAAATAGACGAAGGAGAAATATTGAAAATTAATGTTCGTTTCGTTCATCTCGACTGACAGAGATCGAAAACGATGATATGTGCAGAAATATTTGTAAATAATAAAACTAGATATTAATGTTCGTATGTATGTATATTCAAAATGTAGTATCTATATGTTAAGTTAAAATAAAATAGAAAATTTAAAAACAGATGTACTGAAGGTTGATAGATATAAAAAAAAAACATACATACATACCTAACATAAAATATTTGTAATTTAATTTAGTACTAAGTTTTAAGCTGGCATTTAGCAAAAAAAAAAAAAATTTATTGTAATGAAAAAAAGGACTTTTGGAAATTGTGAAAAAGGATGTCACTTTTAGGATGCTCATGTGTTTTTTTAATGCAAATTATAAAAATAAAAAAATAAATATTGGTTGTTACAAAAGGAAAACAACAAAATGTTTATAATAAAAAAAATAAAAATCTAATTTTATTTTACTTTAAAATGAGTATTACAAAATTTTACCTTTATTCATAATATTTTATGATGATTGACTGTTTTTCGTTTTTAGTTGAGGAAAACAAAATGACATTGCCTTTGCTTTAAGAAGAGCTCTTCTTCCCCCTTAACACATTGACTGCCAAACAAATTTTGGAAATTTTGCGTTAAATTTTAGCAAACCAAATACATCTAGCTCATCGTAGGATGTCAAGCATTTTGTATTTCTGGTCTAATTGGTCGTAGTGGCTATCACTTTTGAATGCCATGGCCTGCAAAAGATACATAAAAAAAAACGGGCCATGACAGTCAATGTATTTAGAAATATTTGGATTTTAAAGATAAATCACTCTCGGTGTTGCATAATCGCCTGTCACGCTGAAGGTTCCACGTTCGAATCCCGATGTCAAAAAAAACGTCGATCAACTGCGAAAATAGCTGACGTTAACTCTACTGCATAGGCATAACACTGGCAGTAGGGTGGTCAATATGGCCTGTAAGTGTTGATCGTACTAATGACATCGGGATGTTGAAAAGAAATACTGTGAATTATAAGCAATGGCAACAGCACCAATACTTCTCCCCAGTCATTCTGGACAACAACCTTCGGAGCAAAAAGACTGAAACCTAATATCATCTGAGTTTCAAAATCACTACACCAACACCAGCGCTGTGTGAATAGCATTATAAGGGCATAAGTGTATTCATAACCCCTTTAGCGTTAGTGAATTACATAAAAAAAAAGAAGCTTATCTTATTTTTGCTTAGGTTGATGCAGGCTTTCCTCATAGGATTTCACAGTAGGATCAGATGCTTGCTTAAGTTCGTACTCATTAATGAGCTTAACATTCAATACCCTTTTCTAAAATAGTTTCATCTTCAAGCTCCAGATAACGAGCACGAGATCACCCGATCACTTAAAAGAATGCGACTGTAGAAAGCGTTTATTTTCTTTGAAAAAAGTTTGTCGGAATTAAGATTCTTTCCATTCAAACTTTCCCGCAAAGTATACATTTGATGGGTCCTTCGAAATTTAACAGTGGAACTCCTTCAGTTCTCGCAACGTGTTTTTATTACTCTTTTTCGATTGGCAAAAACCGGACGTTTCTCTCTAATAGCCGTATCGATTCTATTGAGTTGCTCCAGGTCCTTATTCCCTAGAATCTCACCAAATACACAGCAACACCTTCATTGAACGCAAGCCAGCTTTTGCGATGGGTTCTACACCTTCATCCCCTTTTTTGTTGTCCTTTTTAATTGTATTTTGTTGTGCAGAACCAACTTTTCGTCACCTGTTACCACTCGGTCCAAAGAAAACAGAAAAAGTCAACATTCATGTCGCTCATTTCTTTCAGTCAAGGAATGCGTCACCCATGTATTGAGCTTGAAAGATATATCAGGCAATCTTCTCAGTCATAATTCTTGGGTTATTTTCCACCAACACACACACAATGCCGTCATGAATGCCGGAAGGCTGTCCAGAGTTGGGTTGATCTTTCAAGAATTATAAAATTTCGAAAATCTGTCGGAGAACAGGCTCTTTTTTTGTGTAGTCCCAATACTCACACTCATTCACTAACCGACATATCACACTATCACCTTTTCAGTACATGCAACATGACCAACAAAATCTGCGGAGCTCTGTCAAACAGTAAAGTTTGCGTCATCTATGACAACCGGGCACGAAATTATGCAATCATCTAATATGTGTCTTAGTCTCACCGGAGCCTATGCATGAAGACTGATGTAACCTCTCAGCACTGAATGCAACGGTCTTTCTCCCACCAGAAAGGGAATTTTATGCAGGGAACTCCTCACTCCAATCAATCATCCAGAGTTCAGAAGTGGCTTTAATGCTGAAGGCCGGCCTTTCATGACCAGCCTTTTGAAAATGTAAGTCCTACTTAGGAAGCAGATAGAGGGAGCAAGAGCAGAACTTGTACTTATGGTTTCATAAAATTGCCAGCAAGCTCTTTTTTATGTTCGTCTATTTGACTTAAGGATTTCCTTCTGGTGGAAATTCGACAGAACTTAAGCATCAGCTGTCGTGATTACATATCTTCTTCCACTCAATTAGTTTGGACATCTACCTAAAATGTAGATGGTTGATATCTTAGATGATTATTTTTGTTTTAAATCTACAGATGGCGGTGTATGTCATCATCATGATTTTGGTGCTTCTGAAGATGTATTCGTCTTCAATTTCAATTAAATGATACTTTCGAGTATGTACTTGGGACAACGTCCATTGAGTCTCATATTTACAAACACTGTGACGGACAGAAGGGAAAGGGCATAAATGAGAGTTAAAGATGGGAAAAACTGCAGCTTACAGGTTTCAGATTCAGAATGCAAGACTCTAAGAGAAACGATTGTAGTGAGTTCCAAGACGACATTATTGATGCTTCACAGGGAATCAACTTTGCGGCACATCCATAAGTCTGATCAAAACTTTACCTAAACGCAAACTCAGTACCGAAGGATTTAACATTATTCTGCACAACGATTGGTAGAGAAGAAGATAGTGGAACTTGCAATTAAAAGTGTGAAAAGACATTCTTCCAATACTATTCCCTTCGTAGAAATGTAAATGGAAAATCGACGAAAACACCAAAGACAACTGCCAAAACCCTTGGACGTTTTGCAACGAGTTCATATTCTTACCAAACGCTGGGCCTTTTGTATTCACGCAGAGCTCCTTGAGCCAGCTTTTATCTTTGTGCATGTGACTATCGGTTTTAGTTCCTCCTTCGATGAGCTGGGGTACCTAAGAAATATTGGGCTTCAAAGTTCCCTTAGGTTCTATACATCTCTACTAAGGTGACTCAAACGGCTCTCTTTTTCCATTAGCCGATGACAAACGCCACAGGATATCCACCAAACGTAGGTTTAGTTCTTGTCAATTTTTAAGTAAATTATACATGCCCGTTCGACTTGAAAAATTGAAGCTTTTGACCACTATCCTTGGCGTTGGTTTTAATGTGACCAAAATAAATTCAAAGACACTTGTAACAGCAGTCATTCTGGCACCCAACTCTATCCTGTGTTTCTCCACATTTAAAATTGTTTACGTAACTGAAAATGTATATAAACTTCAAATGAATTTTGTCCATCACTAATGCACTTTTTGTTGTTTTCATCCTTCGTCTCGAAAAATCGGACACCACAGCTCTGCAAATCGCATTCTAAGCATTCCTTTGAAGGGGGTAGTTATATGTTTACTTTTCATTTAGATTGTTCGCACAGACGAACCATTGCTTCATTTTATTATTCCAAATAATTAAACCAACTCAATTTTGTGTCTGAGGTTTTGCGTTGAGACTTCATCCCTGCATCGTCTCCAGTACAACCCTTATGCGAGAGAATTCTATTTGCTTGGTGGTAAATGTGTTTGTAGAATTTGAATTCATTTGGAAAAATTGAGCACAACGCTTAAGGTCCATTTGAGAGCTTCCTGGTTCTTTTTGCAACCGACTTCAGTGTTTGGCTGGTTTGTATCCTTTTTTTTTTTAAGGGTAGATTTAGGGAACAGCGTGCAGAGTGAACATTTTTCGGTTTGAAAACCAAAATTAAGTTGTTTCAGCCCGCATTGGCCCCGTTTTCTATTCTACACTTTGGTTCAATGGAATTTTGTTTAATTTCGAATGCGGTTACAAAGCTGTTAATTACCGCTAGCAGAGTGTACTGTAAAGGATACGAGCATGCCGAGAGGAGAGATTTGTTTTTTGGATGCTTTCTGGTTTCTTTTATAATTTTAGGATTCCAGAGGCAAAGGATGAGGACAATGCGCGGCAGCACTACAACCCAACTGGTTGCGGTAATGGTATTGGAAATAATTTCTGTCGTTTGCTTACAGTATTTATGGTGTTTTTGGGGTTGCCGTTGTCTCTGACCCCGGAAAACAACGGACGTGCCTTCTTGAATTAATTTGAAGTAATTGTTGGTCGAGAGGGGGATGTTGAAGTATTTGAAAATAATTTAAACATATTTAGGGTTCAAAGGCATTTTGGGATGCTTTAGATAATTAGAGCTTAATGGATGTCCACATTTTACTGGTAGTGGTGGTGGTACAAGCCGGCCAACGCAATGGATGATTGGAGTTTGTTTGGGAATAAATAAGATGTTTCGGTTTCGCATGTAGATAGAGAATTTAAATGATTTTAGTGATTGAAATGGGGTTTTAAAGGACTATTTGAACTTTGAGGAGGGAAAAAGGTTCAAAAATGATTTAGGTTATACCAGGGAGTTATTTTATTTGTTGCTTCTCCATTAAAAGGAAAATGTAAACACTCTAATCGAATAAAAGGACTTGGAGATATCAATGTTGAGGTTTAAAATCAATAAGACTGGTGGAGTGGATGGCGTAGCTACAGAGGTTTGCTCAAAACATTGGGAGGTGATTTGATGAGAAGAATGCACGTCTGTATAATACACCTACAGCGATATTAGTTTCTTCAGTACCGACTGTTTGAAAGTCGCTTGTGTTAGATCGTATAAAGACACGCTCTACAGGGTTATTTAAGCTGTTTATACTCATTCATCTGGCTAGTAGGTTGAACGAAAATGTCATCTGCTCCATCATTATGTGGCGTGCTATCATACATTTTGTAAAATTTAGAAGACAACGTTGGAAGAATAACCTTTTCGTCCAACTGGTTGCAACGACATTGACATCATAGGTATGCACCCGCGATAGCTTAGTCCTTAAAAAGGGAGGTTCAGTCTTCCCCGCAGCCCCGAATCTGGAGTCAACGATTTACTCAGTCTCGCCCCCGTAAGTAGTTATGCAACCTCGAATTTCAAAGTCGTGCTAATGGAAATCCCAGAACGAACGAATGACATAGTCCATTAAGAAGGGTGGCCCATTCATATCGTCAAGGACATCCCGTTTATTTTATATTTTTCCCACCAAAAAGCTATCTCATGGTGGCATTTTGTGGTGCCTTAAGAAGCTTCCTTTTTGGCTCTGGATTTTCTTTCATCCACACATATAATTCCTTGCTCTGCATTTGGCTTTTGCCAAGACGGAACACAAACGGAATACATAACTGCATAAAATATCCTTATTCGGTTTTCTTGAGTTGCTTTTCATGTGTCGTTGCTTTGATAAAACTTTAAGGAGCAGACTTAGGTTGAATTTAAAAGATAAGCATGAATTGAAGTGTCCTCCGCCTTCATACACTCTCTCACTATGTGTGTTTGTGGAGATCTCACCTTCTTAAATCTTTTTTTCTTCGGTTTTTTTTTTGTTTGGAATAATCGCTTCATCTGTGCTTTCTGAGAATAAAAAAAGAACAAGAACATCGGTATGCTGTTTAAAAAGAGAAAAAAGAGATAGTCCTGAGATATCACAAAGCAAGGTAGAGGCAAGGACGTTGTCCCACAGGTATGTATTCAATTCCGACAATCTTAAGGATATACACCTGCATACACGTAAGTAGCATTAAAATGGAGAATATTATGTCGCGAAGTGGAACGTATGCGTGTGGGTGAATGTGTTCTTTTTTTCCTTCTCAGTACCCGTGGGCATTTATTTATCTTTCGTTGAGGAGGAAGCAAGTGCTCTCCAAATAAAGGTAAGAACACGCTTGAGGGTGATCAATGGTTAATGTGTTGACATTTTCTATTAAGAAAATTCGAAGAATTCAATATCAGCAGCTAAAAATTAATGACTATCTGAAAATTCCAATAAAGGTAAGGAAACGGGAATAACGTGTCTGCACGCAGGTGTTGTGTTGGGTATAGAGAGTAAAGAGCTCTTGGAAATGGGTTTCTTTTTCATTTCGCCTCTGAATGGGATCTTTTGTCGACCCAATACGTTTTGTGATGCCACAAAATAAGCATGAAGACTTGAGCTATTTACTTAGAGTGGATCGAATTCAACATATAAGAGGTATTTCAAGAAGGTTATGACGAGAGGTAGTACATCCGGTCATCTACAGTACAGAGTACAGACATATTTAATTAGACTAAATGGGATACCACTGGATCTATCACTTACTTATCTATTTGTGGGCTAATTGAACCAGTCGGAGCTTCTTATAAATGATAGTCTTCGTATAGCATACATGATGATTTATCGTGTGCTTCGACAGCCTTATTGGTCCGAAAACCTCGTAGAGTATGTGTGAGAAAAAGCCTGATTGCTGGAAAGGTTACAAGAGAGCTTCCTCAGTAATTTCAAAAGCTTACTGCAGCTACTTTCGAAGTTTAGTCAGCAACTGAATGCTACTTAACCACAACATCCCAACTCAATCTTGCGAAGACAAAGCTGTGGTAAAGAACTTATTCCTCTAAGATTTAAAGCAAAGGGATTTTCATCTTCCAAAATGGAACCGAATGTGATTAAGGATCATCTGAGGTTCAAAATTTGTCGAAAAAAAAAATTAAAACCAAATCATCATAAAATAAAAAATACAGAACTGTAGCAAAAATTACAAAATAAAAACCAGAAGCTTCCAATAGCCGCCATCCAACCGCCATAGAGCAAGCCATGTCTAGGCCGAAGGGCCTTAATTAGAGGCACTATACCATTCACGGTCCTAAAAACCCCATCTCACCCTACGATCTGCATTTACAAGGAAAATTAATATGCTTCGTAGATACAACACCAGATAGGATATTTCTGCACAGTTTCGTCACCCTCTACCAGTAACACCACAACTACCTCCACCAGCACCAGTAGTAGCAGCAGCAGTAACAGCACCACCGGAACCATTCCCGGTATTAAATTAATGAAGTTTTGTCCGGCAGCATCTGTGTCAAATTGCTGCTTCTGAAACATAATAGTATGCTTTGGCCATAGACAGACACGAATGTTACCAACAATAAAAACGAAGCAGTCCGGCCGGTCCAGTCAGCCGCTGGATGAGTTGTGGTCCTGCGGGTTGGTTATCCAAAGCGGGGGGTGCTACTACTCTGGAACGAACGGGGCATTAATTTCAAACTGCAAAAACATCAAATATGTGACTTGAATATTTATTTGGATAATTATTGTCGGTCGAATTATATTACAGACCGGCACCACCAGCAGTAGAAGTGGCACATCACATCAACCAACCCCCCAATAGCATAAGGGATAATCACGATATGATGCGTAATGATGGATGAAGGATAATATAGATACTATGGCACATATCGTTCAGGTTTAGCTTTTTGTTATTTTGAATATCTATTGTGTCTTCGGGTTGACTATTTGTTTTTAGAAAGTTTTAAATTTTGACTTGAAGAAGAAAAGACTTAAAGCTGAAAAACTCAAGCATACATGGAACAGAATAGTCCCTACAAGGGCTAGACAAAGTTTGTATTGACTTCGTTTTTGTTTTTGAAATTAAAAAAAAAAATAGAAAACTCAAATAGTGGAAAAGATTGAGAAAGTTTACTGGGTTTTGAAAGATGAAAGACGGAATAAAATATGCGTGCTTTCGGTTCCAAGTTTGCTTTTATGTTTAATTGAAAGGATGTTTAGATTCCACAACAGAAGACAGAAGTGACTGTAAACAGAAGCATTATTGTTCTTCTGCTCAAGAGGTACGAGATAATGTTTTTGCTGCTTTGAATTTTGATTAATTTAAAAGCTTCTACAGCGGCTCTTTTGGAACGATAGATGTCGATATAAGATAGTGGACATAGTGCATTTCACATTATCACCAGCATGAGATTGAATTAAGTTTACTTTTTGGAATAAGTCATAAGAAAAATTTCCAAAATGCACAGTAAACAGGGAGGGAAGTAGTGAAGACACTTTCTGAACACATCCCGGTCATACACAAAATCACAAAAACACACACAAAAACAGGTGTGGAAAAAAAGAAGCAGACGTTCCATTATGAAGTGCTGAACGAGGAGCAGGGCTTAGAGACCAATGTGGTTATAGCGGATTAAAGACCCCCCACTCAGGCTTTCGATACTTTCAACCTTTCTGTTGATTTGTTCGAATTTTAAAAGAAATGCTATGGAGCTCATCCACTGACTCTTAGTGTCTAACTTCATCTGATCTGGTCCAAGAAGCTGTCATAGCTCTCTTCGTATACCATTCCCTTAAACATTTTCATGATATCTTGATTAATCCACTTATATTTCAAATCCATCCACTGACTGACTATCAACCATGAATTTATAGAAGTCTGGCAAAACCTTTGAATAACTCCCGAACGCACTCAAAAGACAGCGAAGGATTTGTTGCTTCGACATGTAATGCTGGTTACCACTCAAATTAAACTAATTAAAATGCAATCAACTACCAATTATTCCAAATTAAAATAAATCAGGGTTTCTCCTTAGTTCTCTAGTATAATTAACATCCTATAACATAACCAAAGTAATTTACTCAATTACGTACTCGCGGCGAATTCAATTATTTTCACAACCTCAGCTCCACGCCAAAAACGAACCAGCCCGCCGAATAGCACACAGAAATACTCCAGAAATCGATGGAATTACAATAAAACCCGTAATAACAAAGGCTTTTCCAAAATCTTACCTGAACTGCAGCCAGAATGGAACGCTGCGCATAAGGAAGGATTGTGTATCTGCCACCATTATCCCTCCATACTTGTCGTAGTCATTGTCGGCATTGTTGGCAGCAGTTTGGGGTGTCACACGATTACAGGTGGAGTCTAACAGAATTCAATCCACTTCAATTAGCTGCTGAAACTATGCTAATTTCAGAGCAATCCAATTCCCTGAGCTCCCATTGTGTTCCCCCAAAAAAGGAATGATACCAGGTTAAGCGAAAACTATTCAAACCGAACTCATTAACCATGCGCTTCTCACCCATCCACCCATTCGGAAGTCCATGGCCAATAGAACTGAACAGTTCACACTCCAGAAATGGCGGAATTAAAATTTGCATTTGCATTTTCTCTAATGCGATGCAGAAGGAGGTTAGTCGTTTCTTGTCATAAACACACACATACACGGATCGGGCGCAGACAACCAGAAAATCCTTGAATTCGGTTTCAAATGTGCGATGGGTAATCCGGCCCGCAAATCTACCTTTTGCACAATTTCAGCGAAACGAGCACTTAAACGAAAAACTTGAAACGAGTAAACAATGAAATGAAATTTTTTTTTGGCAACGTGAACACTCGTTTAACAGTGCCTTCGTGTGTCGTCTGCGAAACCATGCAAACTGGCATGTGCATCACTTTTAGGAATGTCTCGCTGTCTTGTCTGGGGAAGGAAGTAAATTCAGAAGAAAAAAAATGAAGAGCGACAACCTACTCGGGCACGACAAGTGAATTTGGTTCGCTAAAAATGTCACAACCAAAAAAAACAAAAAAACTGTGAAGACAGGAAACGTACTTATAACGACGCGACCGCGACGTGCCTACTTCAATCCTTGTGCACAGTCTTGTCTACAAGGAATGGGACAGTATGCGTACACATGTCTGGTGCAAGTAACTGCTGCGGCGATATTGATGTAAAAGAAGGCACAGCCAACTTTCTTTGCAAATGATCCAGTCTATGCAGAGCCGGAAACACGGCCGTTTGGGGAATACTATTTCAACAACCTGGGTGATCTATCTAAGAAGCCTCCAAAAAGAATTTTTATATTAATTACGAATTTGGCGTGGTTCAAGGAGGCTGTATGATCAAGAACCAACTTTCATATACCCTTCTTTCTTCTCTTCTCTTACAGACTGGACATTTCACGCTAGAGGAACACAATAGATCCTGGGGGATCCGAGAGAAGGCTGCATCATATGGGTTGCAGTCACCCATTCATCCTACCCCTTCAACCTACCTCGTAGAAGATTTGATTGCCTGAATATATCTAGACATTGCTCCCATTCATAAAAAGGTTGTGGAATACTAAGGCGAGTGTGTTATTTTAACCCCCAAAGATGCAGAAATGGAATATAAATCAGACTTGGTGGTGAAAGCAGATGATGCTGTACACTTCCCAGTGGAATTTTTTCAACACTCTCAAACCATATCGAGTCTTGCTATCCAAAATATTGACCGGCTATGCTCGAGAGAAAACAGGGTTCACACCATGTTGTGTACCCTTAATACCATCTGCTTTCCCCTTTGAGTTGATGAGACCTCCTTAAGGTTTTTTATAAAAATCGGCAAGTCTCATGGATAGGCATTAAGATTAGCCGGACTTGCTGTACTCGGATTAGGAAAAAGATTCAAAAGTTTAGCGTGGCACTTACGCCTTAAGAAAAATTAACTCTAATTGTTTAGTAAGGTTATGTCAAGACTTTTCTTGGCAACTCAAGCTTTAAGACGATTGACATTGACATTTCTCGAGCCTGATAAAAAATCTTAAAATTGTTGCAATCGCCAAAGTGCTTCAACATTCGTTTGACATACTGTATCAAATATTCACAGTTGAAGGTCCTTATCTTATCCTGACACCATCTTCAACCCACACGAATATAATCACCAACATTATCCCCAACGACATTATCATCATCATCATCATCATTATCATCATTATCTAACTTCTATATTCAACCCTCTTACCTGTGCGATGTGCCTAACTGAGGTGAAGTGAAAAAGACCTTCGGTTTTTGAACACAGACATACGGATGTTTAGACTATTGCCAACCTGGTTTGGTTAGCTGTTTCGTAATGTTGACGAAGGCAATGGTGGGGAAGTGTTTTTTTTTTTTTTTTTTCTTCCTTTCGAAGTATGAGATCATAGAACATAGCATATTCAGATCAGCATTTTGAATTCCCGTTTTTATATTTTTTTTTTCGCCTCGGAATTGAATGGTTCATTACGCTAATGCGATATTTAAATTGTTCTGTGAATGTGTTTTTCTCTTCAAGATGTACTCGTAGTTAGTTGGGTTAGTATGAATTTTGTGGGGGTCTGTGTGTCGCGTATCCTTGTTTCATTTCCTTCATTTTCTTTAGAGAGAGTTTTTGGTATGTGTTCAATGGAAATCCTTGTGTGTTCTACGTGTATTGACGAAAATTTTCTTTTCACGATTTCGATGTATCCTGCGGGGGTTTGCTTCAAGGATGTAGTTTTTGATTATATGCTTTATAGAAGTTGAAGAGTATTTTTAGAGTGACATGGGAATTATGAGTACGTATGTCTATTTTTGGTTGGATTGATCGAATTTTTAAAGCAGTCTATTTTGAAGTTGTTATAGGTTGACCGTTGTTTCTTGTTTGTTGGGTGTACTGTCGAAGAGGATGTTTATCTTGATGTTTGAGAGCAAAAGTTTTGGCTTTAGTTTGTTCGGGGACGTGTTTCATCATATCTGGTGTTAGTGGCAATCTTGTCACAGTCTTTATGTTGCTGGGCAGTTGGCATAGATTTTATGTACTTCTAAGCCCTTCTGCTAAAGTTCAATTAACGGTGTGTGTGCTCAAATAAGAATCAAATTTGGTGTCTGAGTAATTGCACTAAACTTCTGCCCTTATTTCACTAGCTTTATTGAGGTCGACTGCATGCACAGATATTCCGTATGTGTCTTATATTTTTTGTCTTGCGCTTGTTTCACCTTTGTGTGGATTTGTGCCATTCGTTGGATATTTGAAAGTAGTTCTCTTGCTTGGAAAAGGATGGGCTGCTTTACTATAATTAACTTACCTACAACAAGCTTCTACAGCCAGCACTGTCTCCAGTTGCGTACGTCAAGTTGGTTGGAGTCACTTTCCAATTGCGTACGTCATCAAAGATGAGGTTGTCCTTTTCTGAATAGTTCTTCTATTCCATCCCTGAGGGGCTACGCAAGAGAACGACTCCATCTCAGATCCAGTAAAATAGCTTTGACTTCAAATTCCAAGTCTTATCAAAGATTCTTTTTTAAACATCGAATAGGCATTTTTGACTTCTATGATGGGAACTTTTAAGTTCACTTTCTGAACAAATTTGTAGTATTAGCAATGACAAAACCAACCGAAGGGAGGTATAAGTTACATCCATGCAAATATATTGAACATGGTTACATCTCTGATTGCAGGATTCAAGAAGCATTTTCACACGACAGAGCATCATCTTCCAAACTTCAAAAATAAGTTCGGATGGGGAAGGATGAAAGTGGCACACTTAAAAGTTTTTTGCACCAGCGGGTTCTGTATGTAGAGTGCAACTTCTTTACAGTAAAGCTTTGAAGTGGAATGCCACCAAAATATAGTCGAAGTCGAATGTTGACCCTACGGCTTGACCTGAAAAATTGTTGTAAGCGAGAACTGTCCTCATTTTCAACGGTCCTAAAGGCTGCATTTTTCTGTTGCAAAAGTCTAGTTATAGGGTTAAGAGACATTTCAGGAAGCCCTTCCTTCTAGGCTTTTTTCAAACTTCTATGAATACGAATCATTATTACCAAAAAGGAAATTGTTGCGCTCCAAGATGTTGAAACCATTAAACAATTCAAAGCACCATTTAGGACAAACCATAAACGGTATCGATATGAAAATAAATTAATCATATTTCCCACATTAAACCTCCTTTTATGGGGAAAATCCATTTCAAATGCACTCATGTGTGTTCGACCATTTCCACATCAATGTATTGAATTTCTATTTGAATGATTTCCTATTCTCAATAACGGTATCAGTGGGTTACTGGTCAGATGTCAATTTTCATATATTGACTTGTGAATGATGTTGAAGTCAACCGCAATTGTTTTTGTCATCCTATATCCTTATCCTGGTCGATACCACATCCGTCATTAATTCAGTCCACAAATTCATTATTAAAACGAAAATAAGGAAAACGTTTCCTTGCTCTCCTCTAAACGTTGTTTTCCTTTTTTCTCGGAATCCTTCAATTTAAGATTGCATCCTTTGTGCCTTTTTCATGTCTTGACAGACAGATCAATTATTTACAATGGTTTGGTTGTTCTTTTTTTTTTTTTTTGTGGAAAGAAGGCAAATTGCGGACGGATGTGGGATTTCAGAAGCTTCAATGATTTTTGTTTCTTAAATGAGAAAGACAGTAAGGTATGTTCACATATGGATTCGAAGGGAAGAAGGATTACAATATTCAAAGAAAATGGAACATCACTTTGCATGCATGTACATACGTATATACTGATGTATGTATATTGGGATTATTGAAGCATATAATTTATTTGGGATGTTTCCGGTTCAAGTGTATCATTAGAAAATCAAGGGTCAATGGAAAGTTAAATATAATATCAAACCGTTTTGAACATAAAGTGTGTGCTGACAGGTATGATAAGGGGTTGAAACTTTAGAAAGCTGAGAATGTGCTGCTAAATACCTTTCAATACTCGTGTCAATTTCCTCACCTCGTCAGATTTCGAAGAAGGTTAAAGTCGTAGTTTGGAGATCCAATTCAAAACTAAGAGCAAGCTTTCAGTAGACGAGAAATAAATTTGAGATCAATAAACAACAATCAGTCACTCTTTTTGATGGCCAGGCGTTCGGGAAGTAATCAAGAGAACTGAGAACATCCACATTGGTTTAAGCAAGTTAACAGCATTCTTTTAGTACGATATGACAAAGGATGTTGAACCAAGTCATGGCATCGCGAGGTGTTTACTGACAGTGCTGCTTCAATGCCCTCCAGAACCTTTCAAAACGTAACAAGGTCAAGCTCTGGTGGGTACCAGGGCACAGAGACATTGAAGGCAATGAAATCGCTGACCAACTTTCCAGAAAAGGCGCCTCAGAAAGGTACATAGGTGCCGAACCTTTCTGCGGCATCCCTACTTCCGCGTTCAGAATGAGTCTGGACAGCTGGGAAAAACGGAACCTTCTATCATACTGGAACAGTATTCAGGGACTTAGACAGGCTAAAAGAGCCATCCAACCCCTGAACAAAACCACAAAAAATATCCTCAATCGTAAAAGGGACGATATCAGAAGGCTTGCCGGCTTCCTCACCGGTCACTGCAGCCTCAGATATCACTTACACAAACTTAATTTAGTTCAGGAACTTGAATGTAGACTTTGCTTAGAGGAAGATGAATCAGCAGAACACGTACTATGCGAGTGCGTGGTTGTCTGCAGAGTCAGGAAGCGCTTTCTCAATAAGGAATTCCTAACACCGGAGGATCTTCGTAACGCCTCGACTGGAGACATTCTCAACTTCATTAGGAAGATAGAGGTTCTCCTTGTCTAACTGGCTCCAGGCACAATAGATCTTTTAGATCGCAGTGCCATATGTGTCAGTCGCATAGCCTTAATAATAATAATAATATACTGACAGTGATGGAGCAGCGCTCATTCTCTATCGACATCATGCACAGATGGACGAGTTTGGCGGGGATGTCAAGAATTTGTAGATACTACTCGTCTCTATAAATGCTAGTTAAATCGATGGAAAGGTTGTGCGTATTGATTTCCAATTCCTGGATCTTCTAAAGTGTCGTTATTGGCCTTTTATGGCCCTAAATCACACAGATATGGACCAATCAGGTTATTATCAAAAGGCTTTAGATGCTTACACAAAAAAGCAGATAGGATCTTGTAAGAAATGCTGAGGAATTTTATGGGTACCTCTATAGACCGTGCAGTATAGAGAATTTTCTTTCTTGAGGATTGGGCAAACAATCCTTAGGTAAAATTTGTCGGGCATGCTTCCATCCGACAATATTTTCCAGAGGAGTTGATACAGGCTTCTTACTCAGTCGCCTCCCGCTGCTCTCAATAAATTGCTAGTTAAGTCATGAGCACTTGAAACTTGGACTTAAGTTTAGATACACCAGCAACAGCCAGATGTCACTATTTTGTCAAGATTGGTTATTAAAAAAAAAAATTAAGTGAAAAAATCGTCTAGTGGATTTACAAGAAAAACGTCCTTTAAGAGAAGCGTTGCACAACTATGTAAAAATAAAACTCTATAACCTTGTGTATTCCTAAGGGTATAATGTACAATAAAGGTTATTTCCTCAATTAATATCGAATTCACCCTTGTTAAACAAGAATAAGGATACTCCCACAAGGCATGAAAAACAAACTAAGACCATTTGATTCCCTATTTAAGTACATGTTCATTTGAGAAATTCGGATAGCGACCTAAAATGGAAATAGGTTCCCCGCAAAAGGAAAACCACGAAATGACTTATTGCAATACACCTTCGTATTTAGAGCACTCCAATCCTAAGGACATTTTTCAAAAATCGCGTTTCACCTTCACCCTAATTTCGTTTCAATTTCATTTGGTTTTTTTTTTTTTCATCAAAGCATCAAAATTGGAATAGTATTGACGAAAAGAAGGAGGGGGTGCTAAGATACCCTTGTTTTTCGCTATTCCTAGCACAGGTATCAATTCTACACCATTCTGCTTCCCATCACTTGCCATATGCCTATCGTTTAATGTGTGCGTAAATCTATTGAATCACCCTACTCATCCACCTTACCATATAGCCGGATCTAGGCTTGCAGAAAAAAAAGGGTTTCCTTCGTTGTGCCTATTTCCTGCGTTCCATTTCATTCCTCTCCTCCTGGCCGTTTTATTGGTAAAATGCCAAAGGATGATAGTATCTACCGCCGCATGCAGCAGCAGCACCGGCAATTTGCAAAAGGGTTATACACCCTGGTAGACTTGTATGTTTGTTTAGATCCAAAATGTGTGTATGCTCCTTTATGCCAGCATCCTTGCGTTGACTGCGTGTGAATCAGCCCAGAAGGAGCAAAGAAAGGCGCATATAATATATGCAAAGAGGAAATACATTTAATATAAATCCTTTTCATCCTGACGACCTGTTAAAGAAAACAAATCATAAAAGGTGAACGAACATTTTGTGTAGAAAAAAAAAAAAAAGAAAGTATTTCTACACTTTTACTCCTACTTATCGTCCTTTTCGAGGTGAGCTCTTGGATGTTTTGTTTTTCCCTCCTTTTTTTTTTTTTCATCGACAACATTACTTACCTCGTGTACGCCCATTTAGGTTGCTTCAAACACAAGGGGAGACGAAAATGTAAAGAAAAAAAAAATTGGAAAGGAGGAAAGATTAAAAGGGATTTTTATTTTAGAACGTGAAGGGAAAGATGTGAAAAGGATGTCTGCATACATACACTACCAATACCAGTGGTGAGATGCCAACCAGATACCATACGAGCACAGACACAACATATCCTTTATGTCGACAATCCGACCAATTTTTCCTTTTATATCGTGTTTTTTTTTTTTTTTTTCGTTTTTATGCTAAAGGAGCGACACATAATCCAATTTGATTTAAACACAGCAAAATACATATAAAAATGAAAACATCTTCCTTACGAGGTGCACACACAGTTTTAGGTTGGGAGAGAAATTTGTTTCGAATGAAAATATACTTAAGGCGAATTTGAGATTCTTCTCATATGCCGGGCATGGGACAAGAGGGTGTGTTGTGTGGTGACGGTGAACGGATGGAAATGTTGAAATTTCGTTGAAGGATTTCTTTATGGCTTTGTAAGCGGGTATACTAAGGAAGAGATTGACTGGGTAATAGAGGTGTGGTTAGGTCGCAATTGCATATGTTATTGGTCTCCTTTTTGTAATTCTTTTGGAACAATCAAGGTGGATAAGTCATATTGAAGAGGGCACTCTGGAAGGAGGGTCCCACTTTTATTGTTACCTCGAGGCACAATTGTTTTGTTGAAATCATACATAATATGCTGGATTTGGATTGGGGATTTGGGATATTCCTGAAATCTATATTGCTTTCGATAAAAAAAAGGAGTAATGGTAGGTAGGTAGGGTTAAATGGTTTTCATCGGAAATTGTTTGTTGCAAAGAAAGGATGATTGGGAATTCTGTTTTATCCTTGTGAAATGGTTTTTATATGAAATTATTATTTCTTATTGCTTCAGGGATTTTGTTTAAATAAAAAACGAATAGTTAAACAACGTGTGGGTATGAGACTACATAGAAGGATTGAAACTAAATGCTACCAATTCCGGCTTCGTTTTTGCTGTTGATAGTGCTACAGTCCGAGGCGGACCTCGGCTTTAACCAATAAGCCAATTTGTTAGCTGAGTCGAGTTGTGCTCGCTACTTACTTCCTTTTTCCTGTGTTCTTTTGATAATGCTTTATTTCAAAGTGGCCTTTGGCCGCAACCAATTATATCTTTAGCCAACCTTTATACCCTGGCATCTATATAATTTCAGCATTGTTCTACTTGTTCAGAACCAAAAGCTCTGTTTCAAGCAATAATGCCTGCTTTTCTATCCCCCTGTCATATGTTCAACACACTTGCCCCTTGGACGACGTATGACTGAAATTTCGACTTGAAAAAGATATGGATCCAGTTGTACCTATTTATGGTATGCCCTGACACCTTTGTCCTGCTTAGAGCCGTATTGCTATTTCGAACTGTAGTCGTGTGCGGCAGGTTTCCAATTGTTTGTTGCTTTAAGGCAAACTGCAGTTTTTTCCATTAATAAATCTATCGGGATTCTATTTAAAATGGTAACTAGCTCTGTTACATAGTCAAAATGCATCACATCTAAGAAAATTATAAACTAACTTCTTAAACTAGTCCTTAGGGTCTGTTAAGTATTCTATTACATCTTTAGAGAAAGTTTTACTTAGATCTTTAGCTCTCCTAGACTTTCCGTATGTACATGCATACATATCCTGCTTTCATAGGAAGTGATCGATTACCAGCGCTGGAACCAGACTGTCCATCTTTTATCGTAAGATACCCTAAAGCACGTTGCTTTCTATGCGATTAAATACCAGCCAGGTCCGTGGCATGAAGACCATGAACGGAAATACCTATTTGTATAATCTATGCCAATAGCAGAGAAAACTTTTATGATATAACTGCAAAAGGAAGTGGAAAAAATCGTCAAGAAGTTGAGATAGAGAAACAAATTTGTTCTCAAGTCCTTCATCTTAAACTTATCAATCTCATGTCGAACAATGGCCGACCTTACATTTCACTAAGACCAAATCCAAATTGGCAGACAATGTCAACATAATACTTAATTAGATTCTCACACAAGAAAAATTCCACGAAACACATTTCCATTAGGCGTCTACACTAGACACAAGCAAATACGTGTTGACCCACTTAGTTGGTGTCGCGTTCCAATTTTCAATGTTGGCGATCTGAAAAATCCAATTTCCGCCGAGGACGTGCTAATAACTTAATTTTACTTTCGTCCAAGTACCGTTTCAATTTAATAACCTCGGCTCCACTGCCCGGCTATCTCTTTTCTCTCCCCATTGGTTCTGACCAATATATAATTATACCATAACGATGACACAAGAGAATCAGAACAAGAAAAAAGCATAACGAAAAAGTTACAAAAGATAAAATGAAAATACGTTGGAACGTTCCAACCGGCCTTAGGTCAGCAGGCAGGGGGTGCGGAAACCCGGAGTGGTTTTTGTTTCGCATTTGGCTTGCTAGCGCGTGGTCAAAGTCGAATTGGATTAAAATTACAAAAATAAAAATAAAAAAACATTTCAACTCCAGGTGAGACCATGAAGAAGTACGCATCGATGGACGGTAACAGTGGCTGATTTCGATTATTACGCTTTTTTTTAATTTCATTTAGCACCTTTGCAATGGTGGTAGGTGTTTGTGTGTGGTTGTGGTGTTTTGTGGTATTGTTCGGATAAAAATTTCTTTCTGGAACAGATTGGGTTGAGATGCGTAAAAATAGATTTTGGGTTAAGGTAACAGATTTTCAAAAGAAATTTACTAAAGACGTTTCTCCTTGTTTAGTCTCGATATGGTTGCATAGATATATGTATGTACAAACGACATATCTGTCTCAAAAATTCCCCTTTGAAATATGGTACTCCCCCATGAGATTTAAACTTCCAGTTTCAGTCAAGTTATTTTTAGAATGAATCAGTAAAGCGGGTTCAAAGAAGATAAACAAAGGCGTGTCATTTATTGGCATCATTTGCAAATCTTCACAATCTTTGAATTCTTATCCAAAAAGTGAGGGAAAGTTTCAGACAAGTTAAAGATGAAAGTGGGAATGAAATTGAGCTTCAAAAAACTGATGCTTTTGCGAATCAGTAGTGTAATATAAAATTGAAAGATCCCGACTCCGTAGCCACTATAAACTATTAAGTCTAAGTCTATCTTTACTTATTTCTATTAAGATAGGACTGCTGCAACAAAAGAATGCGTGGAATACATTATGCATGTGCGTCGGAAGTGAAACTAAGGTTTGGTTGTAGGACCGCATTCGAATCGACCCATTGCGTTCCTCGATGTGGGATATCTTAAACTACAAAGCGAGGGAATTATTAAGAATGATTGGCCAAGTTATTTGGCAATTCGCGGAGACTATTGAAGAGGTATTCTCCGAGGGCTGTCTTTTTATTTCTGTTGAGTCCAAGCCATTCACATAGAATGTGGAATGTGTCCTTCCCTGCATACGTCTGTTGTATTCGAACGCATTCTATTAAGGTCGGCCGGCAGCAAGTTGTGGTATGTAGCAACGCATATGAGAAGTGATTTGTAACTGCTGTTGACTGTTATGATTGTTTTCCTTTGATCGAATTTTGTCCAGAGCATCCTAGTAGAAGGACTAAGTCATCGGCCAATATTTGGTTGATTCCGGATTTTATTCTAGTGAGCTCATCCGCTTTCTTATGTTTATGGATGCCTTTCTGTCGTGGGAAAATATAAACTCCACAAATGACACCCTAGTGGAGATTCGACGAAGGATAACCTTAGGCAACCGCTGCTACTTCTGTTTGTCCAAACAACTAGGGTCCAAACTCCTAACCCGAAGGACCAAAATCTTGCTCTACAAAACCCTGATCTTGCCAGTCCTGCTTTATGGAGCTGAATGCTGGACGATAAGTAAGACAGCGGATCAGATCTTGGGATCATTCGAAAGGAAAAGAAAAATCCTACGTCGAACTTTTGGTCCAGTCTGCGAGGAGGGCGAATGAAGGAGAAGATACAATCGCGAACTCTACGAGCTGTACAAAGATATGGATGTAGTCCGGAAGGCAAAAATCCGTCGACTACAATGGCTTGGCCACATCGAGCGAATGGACGAGAATGCTCCAGCTAAGAAGATTTTCGAATCCCAGCCACCTGGTTCACGAAGAAGAGGAAGACCGAACCTCCGGTTTAAAGATCAAGCAATCGCGGACGCCAGAAGCCTTGGTCTAGTAAATTGGAAGCAGCGTGCCCGGGACCGTAAAGGATGGAAAGCGGCATTAGTTCAGGCTCAGACCCTCCAAGGGTCGCTGGCCGGATAAGTAAGTAAGTATGGTTTGCACCTCACCTAGGAACTTGAGCTTATTATGGCAGGGATTCACAATTTTGGATATGATGGCTTAGATGGCTGATAGCTGCTTTGTTTATGTGATGTCGATGCATTTTCTGGGGAGTGACTGCTTCGTTATTTAAATTTGTGATTTTACCTTACGCTATCACATCAAACTTCGAATGCACATTGGCCTTGTCATGGCTATATACATACATCCGGCCACACTAAGCCCATTTTCGATCCATTTTGGTGCTCAGGTGGGGATGTCAGGATTCCTTATTCTTGTCTTCCACAACAAAAATAAATAAAAAATAATCGATCGATTTGTTTTTCTCTATTACAACCTGAACTGGTATAGCGAAGGCTTTATAAACCGTCTTCGTATCGATTTTAGACAAAATTGGGCTTCTCAACTGCTTTCTTTGCCCAAACAGCGACTGACAAGCATCTTCATCCTCACGCTATTTTCACTATGTAGTCTAGATGACATCGTTTTGTTGTAAAAAAAAACACGCGTCGAGAAGCCTTAAGTTGAGAAACACAAGATTTAGAAGTTTCTTAGATTTCTGACAGGATTTCTCCCTGACAGAGCTTGTATAACAAGATGACTTTGTATGCTCTCATACCGACCAAACTGTTCAATACACGAATTCCAATTACTTTATCAAACCACTTAAGCCAGATTTTCAAAACAAACAGCAAGGTCCGGTCCTCCTACAGGATGATATCTCTTTGATTTTCTCACCCGTGAAGTGTAAGCATCCATAATTTTCAATATGCCATCTTCCATGTGGTTTCGATGATTCATTGCATTCATCCTTTTCACTAGAACATTGTTATCTTGGGCGGCATCGTCATGCTCATCATATCCCTACTACAAGTTCGAATCAATTTGCAGAGGATAAATTAGCAGGAGCATCTTTCAATCATCGCAAATCATCAAAACTTGCATCCACTAGACCTCACATTCCATGTGAAAACTATAATTCGTGTGCCAATACATGTAGTCGTACTACTGAAAGGATTCCCGGCAAAATCTCATCGTTGTCACATGATTTAGTTCATCACGTTCATCGTGTCTCGTTGAGGCAGTCAGGCGTAGGTATGGTAAAAATATGGTTTTACCGTGCGCCTACATTGAGGATTATTGCCTCCATGGAGTCCATGCATCCAGTATTAAATTTGTCAATATTGCAACACATGCAGGATGTCGTGATTTATATCTTGCATAGGGATGTCGGTTTGTGTGTCATGTGTATGTTGCGTTATGCAGTAGCCTCCTCTACGGGCTTATGCTGCACACAATTTTCAGTAACGAGGTGGAAACATGTGTTACAACGACCTCGTTACGACAGAAAACTCAATTGAAGGCGGCAATTACTTTCAACAAATAGTGAAATTTGCAGAATGGGGCTTCTGCCTATGAACGAGGATATTCATTCATATCC
The DNA here is from genome assembly GCA_951813785.1 of Criorhina ranunculi. Taxonomy (NCBI): domain Eukaryota; kingdom Metazoa; phylum Arthropoda; class Insecta; order Diptera; family Syrphidae; genus Criorhina; species Criorhina ranunculi. Next base: position 88,176,624 of record OX638381.1, on the reverse strand, counting down.
CTGCTACATGGATACACGCCCGATCTCTGGTTCGAAAGATAGTGCGAAAATATGCTGTCGGTTTTCAGAGCACTTGGCCGTATAGACCCCTTAAGCCCACAAAGGATTTGTAAATAGCAATCAACGCACGTTGCATGCGTGCACTGTGTGCACGTGATTGAAAATTATTGATAAATTATTTCAACTCCCGTGTTTGTATTTGTGTGTGAGTGTGTTGATCGCATGCTGTGGAGTAGGGAAGAGGATTTTTTTCGAAAGATACTGACAAATGAATTGGAGGTGTTCATTTCTCGTCGGGTTGGGTTTGTGATCTCAGATGAGTGGTTAGAGAGCCTATGGCTGGATAAATGCTTGAAGAGGCTTTAATACAAGGAAAGTTTGACAGACTTGAAGCCGCAGAGCTCTTGCTCGGTTGTAGCACTGTGGTTTTTTTGCTCTAGGTGTTGGCGTTCAAGATTGTTCTACGATATTAGTTGATAACTATGTTTTTTGTTAAGGACATTTCAAGGTCTACTGAAAAGCTTGTAAGGGTTTTTTTTGTATAAATTTGTCATCTGGATTCACACTTTTTGCATTGTGATTCATGATTCCGGTGGCATTTTGATGGACCAGTCTGTGAATACTATTATTATTTATTGTTATCGGTTAGGCTCTGCGACATAACGCATATGGCACAGCGACCTGAAAGATCTATTGTGCCTGGAGCCAATTAAACAAGGAGGTCTTCTATCCTCCTAATGAAGTTAAGGATATCTCCAGTCAAGGCAATACGAATATTCTCCGGTGGTTGGGAATTCTTTGTGGAGAAAGCGTTTTCTGACTCTGCAGGCAGCCACGAACTCACGTAGTACGTGTTCCGCTGATTCGTCTTCCTCTAAGCAGAGTCTGCATTCAGATTCCTGATTTATATTAAGTTTATGTAAATTAGGCTGCTGATCTGACTCATTTTGAGCGCGGAAGTAGGGATGCCACAGAAGGGTTCGGCACCTATCTATCTTTCTGAAGAGCCTCTCCTGGCAAGTTGATCTGCAAATTTATTGCCTTCAATGCCTCTGCTTCCTTGCACCCACCAGAGCTTAATTTTATTTCGCTTTGAGAGGCCCTGAAGAGTATTGAAGCAGTCTGGAACGGCCTTTGAGTTACAGTACTGGGAACTCAGTGCTTTGAGCGCTGCTTGACTATAAGTGAATATATTGATGGCTACCCCCTTTATGCCGGAATCGAGAGTGATAGTGGTGCAGGTATCGATGACATGCAGTTCCGCCTGAAAGACGCTAGGACACATGCTAAGTGCCTTTGAGACTTTGTGCACCAACACCGGAGTCCATCTTTGAACCATCAGCATCTTTGTGGATACTAAGTCTACATTGCGTTTGAATGCGAATTTGTACGTACATAGATGAAATCCAGGATGAAATTAAGAGCTGATGTAGGAGTGTAACGCAGATAGGTCGTACTTAGTATGAAGTAACTTCTCTGGTTTGCGTCTTATATTGAAATAAAACTCTTGGTAGACTCCCCCAATGGCAGCTTTTCACTGAACTCAAAAAGATAAAGAAAGGCACACGTGGATTCAGTCTAGAAAACACTGGGAAACATATTTTATTTCCCCTCCCCCAATTAGTCAGGCATGTTATAGGACCAATGCTTTTCGATCATGCATATATTCATGTAAAATGTAGTTCATAATGTCTGCGTGATGAGCTAAGTTGAATAAAGGAAGTCACTTATTGTCGAAGACAACTTTGACCACGACCACTTGCGATGCAATTATGAGGCTCAAGACTGAACACATATCTAAATGAGTAGAACGCGAAATAAGTAAAAGCTTCGTACTTAACTTCCCTTACATCGACTAGCCATGTTGCTCCAGATATCTGTTAAGTCGCTGTTTTACAAATGTTTATAAGCTCGAGTTGCAGGGCAATGTCGAGTGCTCGAGAACTATTATTATTATTATTATTATTATTTGGGAAGAGCTAATCAGCCCTTGGTTGCTGACGAATCCTATTGTGCCGTCCTTATTGTTTCTAGATGAATTGTTCCACTTCAGAAGATATCAGGGAGTTGATTAACTTCTCTAGGTGAATGGCAGCATGCTGTTCTGTAGAAACGAACTCGCCGCCTAGTATTCTTTTTCTGATTTGAAAGAGAGCTGGGAGTTCCGTTAGGATGTGAAGAGAGATCTCCTCACTCTCAAAGCAAAGTCTACAGCTTGAATCTGATGTAAGGTTCATGTTATGTAGGTGCTTGTTCAGGCGGCAGTGACCGCTGAGAAGTCCAATTAATGCTCTAAGGTTGCTCCTATCAAGGTTCACAATGAAGTTTGAATTTCTTTGTGACGGTACCGGGAATAGCACTTTTGAACATGCTTGTCCTGGTGTATTTAGCCAGACTTCCCTAGACTCTTGCATCCAAAAACCTTTCGCGTGTTTCGCGAAAAGTGATTTGCCTACCCCACAGAAGGGTTCGGGTCCAAAGTATTTTGTTGACGCACCGTCTTTTGCCAGTGAGTCAGCTTTTTCGTTCGAGAAGTAAAAAGAGAACCAATTTTGCGGCATTTTCTGCCATTTTATTCCGGACATACTGTTCTCGCCAGTATTTTTGGAGGTCCTTTTGATTTTCTAGACCCTTGGCCTCCCTTTTGTATACCAATGATCAAAATTCAAGTTTTCTTTCAACATAATACGCAACACAACACAATGTACGATAGCCTAGTTCTCAAGCTACAAACCGAAGTACTGAATTCAAATAACGCTTTTTATAAATCATATCTCTATAGTTGTTTGTTCACAAGAAGTTGGTTTCATCTAGTACAGAAAAAGGCGTAGTTATACGTCAAAAACTTAATGTCTCTATCTGCATGTATATTATTTAGTCTTCAGTCAATAGAAATTTAAAAGGAAACATTACTAACGACCTCGAATCACTTGGAATCTATATCTGGTTACCAATGATTACTTTGAAGACACGCAGAGGAGTTGATGGTGCTTTTCTTTTAATTGCTAAAGCTAATCCGCTCTTGGATTTGCAACACAATTTATCACACAACTTGCTTTGAATAACTTTATTAATTTTTCCGATCAGGAATTTCTATGCATCGATATAAATTAAAAAAGGAAGAATGCAATCTCTATTGCATGCTTTACCACTCCGAATCTACTTGGGTGACGTTCATTCGTGATGACAGTCACAATCTAATTAGAACATCAATGAGAGAAATATCAACCAGCTATTTGCAGATGCTTTATTGAAAAAGAAATTGAAATTCGCTAGAAGATACAAAATTAATCTAACAAATTTCTTGGCAATTACACAACCATCTATGATTGCAGATGCAATTAGTTCTTCAAGCATGCATCCACACTAACTTTATAATCTCATAAGTGAACACACATGTGCAATGTACACACACACACATTCATTAATTGTAAGAAATATAAATTAGCAGAAAATGTTTACAGTGTGGAATAGCTGCATTTAAAAATTTAACCAGTCGCTGTTAACAAATTGCAGGTTCACGATTTGTGCTAGTTTACCGGATGTTTTTGGTTCTCCTTCTACATTCATGAGTATTGTCGTGCGCTTTCCATCTGCAAATAACTGAAGAAAAGGTGGTGGGGTTGTCAACCAAAAAAAAAAGGTGAAATAAAAGAAATAAACGGGAAAATTGGACCGACACAGTCATATCAAGTTTTTTTTTGAAGTTATTTAGCGTAGACATGTTAATATGATTGTAATGGAGAAACTATTTTATTTAGAGTCTAAAAAATATTATTATGGTTTCAATGGGAATATGATAATTTTAGAATAAATGGTCACAAAGTAATGGACAAAGTCGTGCTTAATTTACTTTATATAACATCGACTAAACATGTGTTTGTTTAGATATAATTTGTTCACCTCAAATGTTAATTTAGATCGTTGACAATGCACTGTTGAGATAGAAATGAACAGTTGTCGAAAACATCGATGGTAAGTCTTAGCTTACTTTTTTCTTCTTAATGACGCGTTTTGTAAGTGAAGTGTTGAAGGGTCGACATGCAAGTGGCTGTTTCGCTCGGACACTGTTTGTGCAGTTATGGATAGAATAGTGAGAGAAGCAAGCCCTTATTTAGGGTAGATTAGGGAAGGTTAAGTTGAAGTGGCTGCCAGCTATTGCCAGCACACTTAGACCACTAATTGGTCCATTGTGATACCACATGGATCTGAAGAGATCTCCATACCTACTCGTTTAACCAATTGGAGCTTTCATGAAGCGTCTTTATCAGATCGCCTAAGTCGTTAAAGTAGAATTCCCCTAAATGGAGTCTTATTTTATGGGAGAGAGCGCAGTAGTTACAAAGAAGGTGGGGAATCGTTTCCTCCTCCTCTTCGTCCATGCAGCTTCTGCAGAAATCGTTTGAATGGACGCCAAACCTTGTTGCATGCTTGCCTATTAGACAGTGTCCGGTGATGACACCTATTACGGATCTGATTATTAAGTGTTAGTTCAGGTTTCGTTCATGGTGATTGTCATGCTAGGATATGGATCTCACTAGATCTATCAGTTCTCTGGCTGAATGGTTCTTTTGCCTTTTGTCTACTCACCCAAACTATTGAAGAACCTGATGTTAGTCAGTCAGTCAGTCAGTCGACGCTCTGGGAGAGCTGAACAGTGAGCTGAGAGAGCTGAAATGTTCTACGGGCCCAATGTCTCCTTTATCATTATAGCTTTTTCAGATATCGTTTGTGGAGAAACCAAACCCTCTGACCATATTTTCCACAGCGCTGTGAACAATTATTACATTAGGATGCATTCGGACATGTAGGATCGCTCTTCTTTATAAATCGAGCACTAACTACAAGCTTCGATTTATGCCACAATCACTGATGTATTACTATTGCTCCTTGGCCTATTTTACAGTGGCTTGGTCTATGAAGCATCTCCTAGTGATAAAGGCGTGTAGCACGTGTCTCTCGGCTAGTACTGTTTCCACGTCCTTAACTTTCCTGGCTACATCATTTGCTTTTTAATTCCCTTCCACGCCAATGTACCCAGTAATGCAGTGGTGCCAGGAACCCAAAGGATTATATAGCTGTTAGTGCCATGAGTCCTCACACTAGATTTATTAAGCTTGGTGCTTGTAGTTTAAGTTGTTGCTTGACTCACTACATTGATGGTGATTTCCTTTTTCAATTGCATAAATCACAGCTTTAAAGAAACTGCAGTAGACGATCGGTCGATGTGACCGGTTTATGAACCGTGCTTCTGAGAAGACTCCTACTCGGTTCTTTTTTTTTTGATCTTCTATCGATCTGGGAAGATAAGTACACCTTAAATTACTGAAGTTTCCCGCAATCTGTGCAGGGCATCGTTCTTTTTGGTTACAGATATCTGGTTCAAAGGACTTGACTTCCTCAAAGTTATATCTGTCTAAGATGATATTCTGTCAAAGACATCGTTTATGGGTGCCATTTCTTGTTGACAGCACGTACTTTGTTCAGTCCCCCTTTATCGATGTTTGCAACTTTGACGCTTTCACCACATTATTCACGAATGCGCTGCTGACATCATGCTGTATCCTTGCTTTTATATTGATGGTATTGGTACATGTCATCAGTAGAGGTGTATGAGTTCTGCATCCTTTAAGGAATGATGCTAGAGAAATGATATTACCTTCGTTGAAGTCATTGCTGACTTTCAATGTGCAGCCTGCGTTACCAATGTCAATGTCATGGAGCCCTATGGCTGCGTTAAATCAGCTCTATCAGGACTAGCTTTGTTGGGTGGATGAAAATGTCCAGATTGAATGATACATGTGAGATTTGTGGACCTGGTTTTAAAAAGCTTGTTAAAAAAATTAACAAAGCTTTCCTCCAAATCCACAAAGTCGTCTTCTTATGCTTACAAGTACAATTCTCGAAGCTACTGCCTTTTTTACTTGAAGGTGCTTTCTAAAAATTATTAAACCAAAACTAAAAATCAGTAATTACCTCTCTGTGTTTCGAGTACCGTAGCAAATGGAGTTTGAGACAATTTGTCACATCCACTAGCAAATGAAAAGAGAATCAACAAATTGTCATCATTTTACAGATAAAATAATTAGATACACTTAAGATTTATCCATCATCTGAGATGAAGATGCGAATAACCATATCTCCACACCATCGACAGCATACCATACACATGCTATTTATTTTCTTGTTTTATCTCATTTTCCTAATCATAACTTCTTTCAGTTTACCGCATATCTTTCGGTCTCTTCAATTTTCTCTCTTTTCTTTCATCCATTCACACCTGCAACGCAGAGCACCATCGGCAAAGAAAAAGAAAAGAAAGAAAAATGGGTCAGAGTATATAAAGCCAAGTTCAAGGCGATCGCCGTTTCAGATGTAAGAAAAAGTTACTCGTGGTTGGATCGTACTAGCGGAAGTGAATTTCAATTCAAAATCTAAAAGAAAAGTGTAGTGATTTACAAAATAAGATCGGGGATTACCTTCGAATCAAAACTGTGGATATAGAAACTTACAATTACCTTCAGGAATTTCGTTATCATTAAAAACCAATCCAGGTGAGATAAGTGTTAATTGTCTAAAAATTGGAAAATCATTCCAAGAAAATACTCATATTACCGAGGAATTCTAGAGCAATTGAGAAAGTTTGGTGTGTGTGGTCAAAATTGACCAATCACGAAGAATGTCTCGTTTCAAAGCAAATTAGCGCCCGTGTTAAATCGAAATAACTGGGATTCCGTTTGGTGTTACTACTAACCCACTTTAGTTGAGAACGTGTTCGGCTGGTTGTGATTAAAAAAGAAAAAAACAAACAAATTCTTAGTTTTGTTTTTCGTGAGTATCCGCATGGTAAAGTCACACCCAGTGCAATTGATATGAGAGCTGTACCATTAACCCTACAATGGATATGACGTGTGGTTGCTGACTCCTTAACAAAGCACATACTTTCATTTGGAAGAAAGGAGAAAGTTTTTTTTTTCTCTTCACTCAATTTACCTACCAAACATTCAATCTACCAACCCATAACTGTACACTGCCATAGTGTGGACAACACACCATAACTGTGGATACGAAAAAGAGACCATAAATAAAGTGATTGAGTTGAGTGTGGTTTATTATTCTTTTATTGTTAGAGAAGGCTGTTGTATTGCATTTTTCTTTTTTTTGAAATTGACACATTATCATGACGTAAATATCTGCAATGCATTCATTGATTTATTTAGTTGTTGTTGCAAATTCAGAAAATAAATTTCTCTTGATTGAATTGGACATACCTACATACATGTATTCATGCATGTATACCTCGATCTTGAACAATATGGTGAATGGGAGAAATTTCTTGTACCAAATGTTGCCTTTCATGGAAGGAGTAGAGAAAAAGTGCAAAAAAATTCACGTGAATTACTGGAAAGAGAGAGAGAAAAAAAGAAAATTCACCTTGCATGCATGCATGAAACGAAAAACGAAAGAGTTGAAGTGCGAACTTGAAATTGGAGATTGGTCTTGTTTTATACTTTTGTCTTTTCTACTTAACTAAAGACACTAGTATAAACTTGAAAAATACATATTTGGAAAATTTACTTTCATACACAAAACGTATGCAAACTAAGTCACTTAATTTTGGAGTGAAACACTGTTGCTCTTGGTCTTGATTGAGAGTTTATTTTACTTAATATAGACACTTAGATGTCCAGATTGTTATTTCATATTTTGGAAACCTAGAAGGGTCTTATACATTTTCCGTTTACAGAGTTGGTTCTAGATTAGGTCGAAGTGGCTTCCAGCAAAAGGGAGCACACAAAAGCCATTGATGGGGAGATTATTCATACTTACTCATTGAACCAATTGAAGCTTCTGGTTCAATGTTTGGTTTCTGACATCTGTACTTATCAGAAAGCATGTGTCGTTGTAGTCCCTCTTGTCGCGGGAGGAAACTGAGCACGTACAAAGGAGGTGGAGAATAGTTTCCTCCTCTTCTTCGTCCATCCTGGTTTTACAAAAATCGTATGGGTGTAAGCTGAACCTTGTTGCGTGATTGCCTATTATACAGTGTCCAGTGATGGCATCTATTGAGAGAGAAATCAAATTCTTAGAGTTATTTTTGATCCAGCGTTTGGCCAAATTTGTTTTGTCGCTAGGAACGTTTTATCACTTGTCCATTTAAAATCTCTTGTCTCGGTAGCATCCAGCTCAAATTTAAGTTTACATGTCCATCGGTATACCCAAGGTGCCTTTATCTGATAGAATAGGTAAAGTTGTTCCATATCTGGCGAGTTCATCAGACTTACAGTTCTATCCCCCGACACTCAACAAAGGTTATGTACAATTAACTGCTCCACTATCTCTTTGAAAGACGATCGACAACCTAGAGCCACTATTGAACTCAGAATTGGTTCTAGACTTCCATATTTTCCAATATTGATTCTTGTAAAGAAGCCCGAACGCATTTTTGGGTTACTCGTCCTAAAAATTGAACTTCTTTATTTGGAGTAGTTTTCGGAAAGTTGAACGTACTTTGTGTACTCCACACTCATTGGTTTCGTTTTTCTGGAATAATTTTCAGTGTAGTTTTCCTCAAGGGCTGGCGTACTCGAAGTGGATTTTGATCTGCTTTCTTCTGAAAACTTTGTGGTAATTTCTGAAATCTGAATATGACTTTTCAAAATGCTTTATTATGGTACAACTATCATTATTTCAATCTATTCTATAGCAATAGTTCTTCTAGAAGCTATTGCTTACATTGCATCAAAATATTTGTCAATATGACAAGTTCAACAACAGTTAAACAAAATAACAAATTCATAACTTTTCGAAATGAAAACCACGAATAACTATCATTTTATGCAAATAAGTTCTAAATTCTCAAAGACAATGCTATTCGTTTCCGAGGAAAATCACAAGACAAAAATATAGGCTGTTGATAAAAAAAATGTTTATAAATTAATTTAACAAAGATGGTGTCAGAAAAAACCTTTTTTTTTTCTCATGTTAAACCGGAACATGTTCATTTGATAATACAAAGAGAAGAAAAAAAAAATTACCGATAGCTTTGTAATTCCGGCAGAGTTCGTTGACCATTTTATCGAAAATTTCTATTATTTACGACACCGAAATACTTTCGCGTTTGCTCTTCTTTTTACGCTTCTTTCCTCATTTGTTTATTTAGTGTTTTGTTATGAAATATCGGAGGGATTTTGGGAATTTTAATTTCTTTTCAAGTATTGACTATGACTGTACGAAATTGTTTATATACCAATAAAATACAAAGCATTTCGGTTTATGAATGTCTGTTCAAGTGGAAATGAAAACTAAAGTTTCCAAAATCGTCTTTAAAGGAGGTAATTAAGCAAATACAAAACTTTCGATTCTGTTTTTTTTTTTTTTTGTTTTACCTACATAACGTTCCTTCCTCTCGATTTCGTTTCGTGTTTATTTCGAACAATTCTTGAGGAACGTAGGAGGTCCACAATTTCACCGCGTTTGTTTTCGTTTTTTCTTCATCATCATCACATCCTACCAGACACTTTGACCGCAGGGAAACACGATTTCAAGAAGAAATACTCGTAAACAATTATAATATAGGTCATTACCATCATCATGAGATGCTTAAATAGTCATTTAAAAGATTTTTTATTATGAAAGTGAAAGCATTCCAAGAAGTAAGAGAGAGAAACGAAAGATATAGAATTACTCATCCAGTGAAAGAAATCTGAATGGTGAAAACCAAAGCACGCAAATTAACATTTTACAAAGCATAACAGTGTTGGGCATCTCATTGGCAAAACTCTTGATTTCGAATTTAACTATTTCATTGGGATTGTCTTCTCTTGATCGTGGATGATGATGTCGTTTCAATGGGTTTTTTTTAGGTGAAAGTATGACAAATGATTCATCTTCATGAATTTAATTTTATTTAAATTTATTTGAAATAAATTTGAAATTTAAAACAATGTCTGTAGTCTGCTGACTTTATACTCAATCGTCTACACCTATGTTGGGTGCCAGGGCATAAACACATTCCAGGGAATTCTAAGGCTGACTACCTTAGGTGAACAGTGTGCCTAGCGATAAAACAGATTTGACCAAATCTGAAACGCTTTTAGGATTTTATTTCTCTGAACATATTGCATATCAGCACTACAATAGGTTTCATAACTGGGCAAGCATACAACTTGACTTGGCTTATACTTAAATGAGGAGCTGCAAGGATGAAGAAGAAGGTGGTGGCCGTACGTTGGACTGTTAAGCGAGAGGTTACAGGTTCGAGCCTCAGAAATATCCAAACTTTTTTTTGCGGGACCACCTCTTGGCAGGCAATGAAAAACTTTCATTCGTGCGAAAAAAAACGCGTTCAACATGAATGGTTGCAAGAAATTACTTTACTCTTTACTTCGAAAACTTCTACTATATCGACCTAGGCGATTTGATAAATGATGATGTCAGAATATCTAGATTCGATGCGTAGGGAAGGAGAATCTCTCCAAGCCTAAGTGTGCTGCCTTTAGCTAGCAGCCACTTCAGCCTTACACTACTGAGGACTTTTGAAGAGATTATACATACATGTGTAGTTGAAAAGTCTTGAGTGTTGTATATTCCTTATTGCACTTCCTTTGTTGAACTTAATGCTGCATAACACCGGACAATGGTGCTGAATTCTATCCTTCGGAAACGTTGCCTATTTACACCTCTTATTCATCATTGGGCTTCAGCTTTAGAACTGAAAATGTGTTCCCGACCAGTATATCGCTTTTGCACGTTACTGACAATTGACCAGATCAAGCAATTTGGCATCTACTGAATGAAAGTCCGTCTGGTTTGTCAAGCTAGATAAATCTTTGTGGTCCATCCACTCAATGCTTTCTGACAATTGTAGTTGACTTTTTTTTTTCTTCTCCTTCGATCGTCCAACCACCATTCTCGCTAGTAAATGCTGACCAAACTCTTCTTTGCTCGAAAGCATTTCGTATCTGACAAGACCTAAAGGGTCTTTCAAATTTGAAATCTTAGGATGAGTCTACGTCAGGTCTAAACCAAGATAATAGGTTAGGTTGTAGGGGTGGCTGCATTTGTGTACAACCTCACTCGGATCGATGTGGGAAACCTAAAATAAATGGAATAGATGTTAGATTATTTTCAGTTGGCCTCCTTGAACCATCCCGAGTTCCGAAGGAATTGTATGATGGTTCTCGGTGGCTTGCTCGACAGTTTGCCCAGATCACTGAAGAAATGTTCACCGAGGATTATCTTTCGGTTTTTGCTAAGTCTTAGGTACTCGCATAGGAGGTGGAATGTGTCTTCCTCAGCGTCTGTGTTGCCACATCCTCTGCATAGTTCTGTTGTGTTCAAACGCATTATCTTAAAGTGGGCCGCTAGGAGGTTGTGACCTGTCATAATACCTAAAAGAAGTGATAGTTGACTTCTGTTGAGTGCGATGATTTTCTTTCCTTTTTTTCTTATTTAGTTCTGTCCAGAGTGTTTTTGAGATGCGGGGCATGTTGTGATTGAGGTCCGTTTCTCGTTCGCGACTTTTATGGATTTCACGGTGATGCTGGACTTTTGAAGCTCTAAGGGGGCAGGACTGAGTCATCGGCCATTATCAGATCCATCTCCGAGCCTGTTCTTGCGAGCTCGTCGGCCTTTTCGTTCCCGTGGATGCCCTGGATACTAGTTCATAGTTTGTGTCAAGAATGTTATTTTCAATGTTGATAGGTCAGTGAAGTTGATGACTTTGGTTTCAGAACCCTTATCGTCTGATATTTTTTAAAGCTAAGAACTACCTTCCCACGATCTAAGACATTCATTCTTGTCATTCATGTTGAGTTAAACATTATCTTTGTACTTAAAATAATTGATGTGCTCAATTTCTAAATTTTCCCTAGCCCTGAAGCTATAATAAACGCTCTCCCCACCCTGGTGTTAGCTTTATTCAAATGAACTGATATTATCAATGTACCTATTATAAACTCATTCTTATGGTAACAATTTCCGGCTTAAAAGAAAAACGCTTTTCATTTCGAATTTATGACAACCATTTGTTGACAGCGAAAGTTCTTATAATTTCCACTTGCTTAACCAACTATCGAGGTCAACACATGTCCAGCCATAAACTATGTACAGAATATAGTACACGTAAATTGCTTCTAATTCACCAAGCATTATTTTTTTTTCCACAATTAAATGGCAAACAATTCTGGAGAAACTTTCTGCCGTCCAAAGGTCAGTGCGTACATATGTGCGATCTCTGTAGGCCGTGGAAACTAAAAACCACCTGCTTTAGCAAAACCTCAATTTACCACTTTCATTGGCATTAAATTCAAAGAAATAACATGTACCTACCTAATCACATCTTGTGCCGGGGAATTGGGTCAACTTTATTATAAATTTGACTCAATAATAAAAATAACTTATAGTCGTGTACAGAAAACTAGATCAACCACTAATTTCTTGTGCACATTTCTCATGACGGTATACTGTTGCGACTAAAGGTTCTTTTCCGCATTTTGTTTTTGTTTTTGTTATTCTTTTTCTCTTCTTTAAAATTGCTTTCTTTGCAGGTCCAATGACTTTTGTCTGCCTGTCGACGCAAACACAGAGGGGGAAGCACAAAAAGCAGTGCTAACCATAGAATCTTTCGCCTTTTATAGTTGCTATTATTAATTTAACGGAACTTGGATTAACTTTGCTACCTGTTTCTGTTGTATAGTTGTGAAATTCAAACATGTGGCTTGTGTGCCTCAGCCACTAATGAACGTCTGAGTAGCATATCTGTCGATAAAGTGTAACGAAAGGTAACCCAACGGATTAGACAAGTTTTTCAGGAAGTTTATGTTGCTGTTCAACTATGCAAGTAGATGTTATTTATCTTCAGTGGTTCTGAGTACTATTTTATTTAATTTGTAGATGCAGGGTCAGGGGGTTTCGCGCAACTATTGCACGTAAGTGGAAAAGAAAGATATGCGGCACCGTATTCCATTAGCACTGCATTTATTGTAATTTGCAAGTCATTAACATTTTGGGTCTCGTCCATTGGCACGAGAAAGCGTGATTGGGTGAGCTCAGGCTCTTTTGTAATAAATTTGTCCGCCGCCGCCGCCGGTTGGGTGCAAGTGGAGACATGTGGATGTTAGATGTTCATATGTGCGGAAGTCGCGACGTGTGATGAGTTTTAAGAAGTGGGTATTACGTTTAGATGGTGAATGATGTATGCAAACCACTCATCAATGAATTATTTATAATTGTTGCGGTGTTCATTGCTCGCGTGCTGGATAATTAGAAAATGCTGTTTCATGGAAACATTTTGTTGGTTGACGCCGAAAGTTTGAACACGTTTAGAGAAAACTACGATTTTCAACAGAATTTATAATTCAAGTAGGGTATTTGACATGAAGAGGGCTCAGCGGGTTATATAATGGAATTAAACAACTGCAGCTGTCTTAAGTCGAATTTAAGACACATTTACCAGCTACCTACACAATATCTGGCAGCTCAATGCTTAAGAAAAATACTTCTGTTAGCTTTGAACAGTTATAACTTATCTTTTGTGGTAACCCACCAACACAATGTGAATAATCTGTACATACTCCGCTAAGATCTAAACGAAAGAGCTGTAATGCGAATTTGGATTTGCAAAATATTTCTTTTGCTACTACCGACACACATAATCCATTAATTCTTTATTTATTTATCTCTTTATAGAATGATCAGTCAAAGAAAACTCACTGGATGGATATATCTGTCCGTTCTTGCATTCCACTGCGCAGTTATGACATTTGCATACCCCCACACAGACATGATAATGCCACGTCGCTTAGACATGTCAACACAAAATCAACCAGAACCATCAAATCAACTAACTCCCGTGTATCATCCCGATCAACAAGATGTTCGAAAGTTTGCCGTCAAACCAAATCATTCGAAAAAGGTCGCCTTAGATGATTTGGACGATGATATTGAGGGAAATCAAATCCAAGAGCATAATGCTGCTGGTGCAGGTTTCTCTTGGTCAAATATGCTATCGACGGTATTGCAAATGTTCTTCAATGGAGGTGCTGGTGCTGGAGCACCAACAAAATCCGATGATGTTGATAATGTCGGTGGATTTGGTGGATCGCCATGGGCTAATGTGATTTCAGTTGGTCAGTACCATTAATCATGACAACAAGAAAACTAGTATGACTCTTATTTCTTTTCAGGTTTAAGAATCATCAATACTCTGTTAGGTGGTGGAGCACCTAGTGATGGTATCGATAAGATCGATAATGGTGGATCGCCAATGCAGGTACACAAATTTGACATATTTTTTTTGAAATCGATATTTCTTACAAATTTTATAGTTCTGTATTTTTTTTTTTTTAATTCTATTTTTTTACGGACTTTTGTGGTACACTGTAGTTTAGAATTTGTTCCTTATTTAGAAATTCTAATGTATATAGAGAACAAAATGCACAATTTAAAATTATTTTTTCTTTATAAGAAAACGAAAAAAAAAATTCACCAAAAACTAACACTGCTTTAATTGCTTTATACTGAAAAATAGAAAAATAATATTTTTACGACTCAGGGCTTTTAAGTTAACAAATTTAACGAAATGCGAACCAAGGAGAGTGAACGAAATTCGCTGTTAAAAGTTGCTTACGAAGTGGGGCAAAATTTAGATGTGTGAAAATATTTAATTCATACTAGACAATAGTTTGTACAACATACGTACTCTTAAGAATGATAACTTTAAGAGACAAATGGTAGCAAATATTTATCGAGCCTGCCTCTAGACAGTTTCAAGATACTGGACAAGTTAAAATTCGTTTGAGAAAATACCGATTACACCCTTCTTGGCAAATAGAATATAGAATAGAATAAATAAATCAGAATAAATATATACAGTAATCCTCGGATATGTGCTCCCTCGCTTAGGTGCGTAACCCGCATTGCTATCCAAACATTTCAGGTTCGCCAATATAAGCGGATACAGACATGTAACTTCCCCTCTTAAGTGGCCAAACAAAACTCACAAGGACGCTATCCGGGGAGCACTGTATATTTATGTACACAACTGGCTCCAAAACTCACAATGGGGTGGATTGGAGTGGATATTTCAAGCTGAGATTAAGACTATAAGAGTTATAATCGGCTTTTGATGATAACAGCTGACAAATTAAAAGTCAGTTCTAGTTTTCGTTTGTTGATTTACATTCACCGAATAATTATAGGGCTTTGGGGCTCATTACTCATACCACAGAATAACAGGGGGAAGTTTGGCAATGTATGTACGATAGACGAGTAAATTGTAGATTGAAAAATGTCCATTTATGTCGAACAACTATCCAACTTGGTCTCACTGATTGGTGTTTCATAATTTCCAAAGGACGTTGCTTCATAAGGAATTAGGAATTTTAAAAAATCCTAAATTATACAACCCGTCTATGAAAATGTGTTTTTCACGTTACGAAAAATGTTTCGAACTGAATTTTAAGATCCGTCTCTTGGAACTCTTTAAACTGAATATCATTCTAATTCGATTTTCAGAAATTTGTGCTGAATTGTCGGAGGAAAGTTAGTCCGAAACAAATTGCACCTCCATATCCTTGTTCCTATAATTGCAAAAGTGTCGATTAAAGGAGATGATTGGTCTGACCAATGAGCAATGGCTACTCATAAAAGCAATGTCTGCCCTCTGACTGTGAAGTTCTTGAGCCTCAGTTGTAAATTAATTTCGTCTTCCTGGGAAGATTGGCTTCTGATAAAAAAGGAGAAAAAAAGCTTTCCCTTAACAGTTCTTAGCCAAAAGTAAACTCTCTCTTTAAGACAGACTTTCGCCTTCGTTAGCTTGCTTTTGTGTTATAATGACTTGGAGATCTGATAAAAATGATATCGAGCTAATAGCTAGACTACGAGGCGAGGTTTTTTTTTCTACATCGTTCCAACATCTCGAAGGATGAAATAACCAAATCAAGGGCTTTGTTGGCATCAAAATGAAAATAGAGAGAGAGATGGTTTTGTTTGAGTGTAGAATTGTGCCTTAATAACCAAAAACCTGCTGGATTGTCAATATGACCCCTAAAATATGTTGGAACTAGTTACTAGAGCAATCAAATTACTGGAATACTAGCTATCTCTTTCTGAATTCTGTAAAGCACTGAACTGCATTGAACTGGCAGAAATACAAAACATGTTAAAGTACTGAATAAGTTCCAAGTTCCTTTGATGCTTTGAAATGATGAAATGATCCTTTACCTTCAGGTCTTTATTTCTTTCCACTACATCAAAAGAAATGATCATCGATGTGTGAGCATTTTCTATGCCTACTTCGTTTGTAATTTTTTTGAGTAATTTACCTAGTCTCATCTTTGATGCGATATCTTTTTCATGACGACAGTTAACGACTATCTTAGATTTATTAGACGATCCACCTGGATTTTTTATCGCTGTCTTTAATCAAAACATTGAATTAACTTAGTTCTTCGTTTTTGAAAGAGTTTGTCTTAGAGTTTCGTTTTCTTCACCACGTTAGACATAGCCCATTATTAGTAAGCGATGGATAGCTTCTATCGCTAGGAACTTTTGACACGTCTGTAATTCAACATCATAAGCAGTTTAGCGAATTTAAACTCCAGTATGCCATACTTCACACTTAGTGTGCATGTGGATACTTATAGAAATCTTTAAAACACAACAGTCTCGAAGTTCCGTTGTCAGTTGCATCTCTGCAATACGTAAGCAGGACTCAAATTCGTTTCATACTTTCAGAACTTTTTCAAAATTATTTTCAAATTTTCTTAATTTTACTAAAAAAAAAAAACAAATTATTAAAAAAACAAAATTATTTTTATGGTAAATGGTTTCTCGCTTGCTACAGGGTATCATAGCCGCGGTACTATCAACAGTTCTTGGCACCAAAGATCCGGAACAAGTGAATTCGATGGCCAAACAAGCTGGCGAGGTAAAAAGCATCATAACATACATCTACACCAAAACTATTTAAAAAAAAAAAATTAACTTAACAACTAAACTTATTGCACAAACTTCTTGCTAAAAATGGTCCTTTGTACAGTTTTTTTCTTTCGTAAAGTATCAATTAATTAAATTATCTCTTAGCATGCTTGAATTTGCTATAACCTAACAAAATTGTAACCAAAGATCTTACTTTAAGCGTGTCCTTTACTTTCCTTTATCCATAGTTTATTAACATTGTTATGAACCTTTTGGATGCCCTTAAGACCTCGTTCTCACATCGTTCGTTGGCTGCTCGTTCTATTGGTAAACGGGACTCGATGAGTGATGCTACAGTTGCTGGTATTTCTATGCTAAAAGGATATGTGAGGACTTATCGCAATGCCGATGACAAGTGCATGCAAAAGTACATGTGCCAAGCGAACACAGAATGTGTTAAGGAAATTGGTGGTACCAGCATTTTCTGTCAATTGGGAACGTAAGTTTGAACTAAGGATATCCCTTAAAGCTTTCTCATTACTAATTTACTATTTACAGATACGCAACAAGTCTAATCCTCGAACGAACAAGTGAAAGTCAATTCGAGAATCTATACGACGCCGGTAGACGTGGTCGATCCGGTATGGATTGCAGTCAACTATTTCTAGAATGTAACGAAGTTTAATTGTTTGGGGGCAGCTTAGTGTGGTTATAACTTATTTTATTTATTAAAAAAAAAAAATTAAAATTTGTTTTCGACTGGGGTAACATTCTACGTGTGATTTGCGGCCACTAGTGCTTTGGTTAGCTAATCATGTGTTCATAGTGTTTTCACTTAGGTTAAGCGATTCTGTTAGGACTTAGTTAAACTATTTTGTATTTAAAAGTAAAACAACTATTATTTATTTAATTTATTGAAAAATTCAAAATAGCTCAGTTTATTTATAATGACGATGCGAATAGATGTGGCAAAGAAAATGAACTAATAAAATGGAGAATTGAAATATAAAATTTAATTTTATGTACTATGTAGTGGCTGCTGTAAAACCAATTTATCACGGCTTCTGCGAACTGCTTCTGGATATTCAAAGTTCAAGTAAAAAAAAAGAAAATAGTATGGCAGAAGAGCCATTAACAGTAAAACTACAATGCTCGAGATTTTTTTTCCTTCCAAGCATCTGTATTTTTTGGTTTCTTCCCTTTTCTGTTTCTTTCTATTTTTTCTCGCGGATTTTTTAAAAATTCGTGCGCGGTTAATCGGTCAACCATAAAGTCAAAGAAACAACCTCAGCAGTGGTTGTCCAGCTGACTCCGCCTCGCTGCTTACACTCTTAATTAAAATCCCGAGACGAAGAAAATTTCATCCAGAGTTCTGACAATTTCTCCTTCTACGGCTTCCTCACAGCAGCATTCATTCTACGTTTATTCTCATCGTTGGTTTTATACTTAAGGTTCCACGTGATTGTTTTGGTTTGCATCCTACTCCCAACCAGAGAGCTATATTTCTTTCCTGGGCACGGTTTCATATACGCTCACATCCCCACTGTAATCAAGATGACTACTCTTTAGCTTCTGACCCTCCACCAGAGACTTTACATTATTAAATAGAGTTACTCACCTTCCTTGCACCTATCCTGCCCTATCAAGGCTGTCTTCGATATTTATGAAATTAAGAGCATTGTCCCCGGCTTTACGTGGTTCTGCGCATAGTGGTGGAAAGGTAAGGCTACCCATACGAAGGAAGGGAACTCATCACGCGCGATTCCTGGTTTGAGTATCACAAGGGTGTCAGTAAGCCCCTACCCAAGCGGGGGCATCTACTTAACCTAACCTTACCTAACCTAAATAAATAAATAAATCTAATTTGGTGCGACAGCTCATAGAGAGCCAAGGCCTTGCTTTTCGAAACCATTCATGTTATGCGTGTTATATTCTTCGCACGAATGGAAGGGACCTACTGTTTAATGCCGACTCCGAACGGCGGGTTGAAAAGATTTTCATGACAGATTATACTCTTGCAAGATTGTCATGCCTGAGAGGAGGTGGTGCAGCGAAAAAACATTTGGTGGTTTTTGAGAATCGAACCTGTGTCTCTCGCTTAGCAGTCCAACGCACTAACCACTAAGTCACGGCGATCACATACCTAACCTAAGACGTAGCAATTGCATTTGATTGGAAATATTACGCTAATGGGTAGCGATGACACAGCCAAGACTGTCTTTGAAGTCAAGTCTTCCAGTTAAAGAGCACACACCCCGTTAAAGTAGCATGTTTCTTAAAGTCGAAACATGAATGTTATCATATCTCAGTAAGAGTATTCCCATATTGGAAGCTTGTTAAATATGTAAATTCAGGTATGACCTACACGGAAATGATGTAAGTTCACTCCCTATCTCTGAGAATGTAAAGTGCCAAATAGAAACAATTTGGAAGGACAGCACCAAATCACATACAATTTCAGATTTCCAACGAATCCCCTGCAATGCAAATATTGACAAACATACCATGAACCACAATGGTTCAGTGTAAATGTTTTTAAAAACAAAAAAAACAACATTTTTTAACGTCGCTAACTAACAAACTGAAAAAGCAAACAGTCCATCTCTAGACCTGTAGCAAAGCAGACGGATCCTGAAAATTAACCGAAATAACCTCCAGATGTAAACCGGACGCACAAACTGCGGGAGAATGGCAATTTTAATTTTTAAAAACTCCCAGGTGCAACGTTGCACACAATCAGCTGTGGTTAACCGCAGGAACATTTTGTTTTCGTGTTTTCTAAAAAGAAAAAACAAAAAACAATGTTGTTTCCGTGTCTTTCTTTTCCAAAAAAAGGGAAAAACTCCCATGCAATGAAATTCCGCACTTCGTTAGCAATGCTACTCTCGTATCTAGGTTGAGGTTAGATTGGCACTTTTTTGCTATTTTGAAGGTTGATTGTTGGCTTTTTCTTGTGGCAGTATTTTTAAAAGTTACAATATGAGGCGTAAACATAACCAGAAGACTGTTTGTCTTTTGCAACGCTTCGTCAACAAAAACAATGTCACTCATTAAAGAGATTGCAATTCTTAACTTTTTGTTGTTTGCAAATAGCTAAGACAATCAGGACTTTCATTTGGTTGTGCTGTCATTTTTTAAATTAATTTTTGTAATAAAAAAATGTAAAACCCTTCTAGCATCACTGAATCAACGTTGGAAAGGAGCTGTCCTAGATTGACCTTGAACATCTCATCCTATGACCTCTTGCATATATTCACTTTTACATTGCCTCCTATCATTTGTGGTAAGTAACTTAGACAAATAACTCGATATCGTTCAACAAGAGTACAAGGTTCATTCCCTTAAAGTAGTTATATCGGGAAAAGTCCAACAATAAATACAAACTTGCCTCAAAGCAATGAAACTTCACCCTGCTCAATCAAATCACAAGGGAAGAAAATCAAACTAAACTGCGAATAGGTTATCTTTTACGTATCAACCCTACTACCCAAAACACAAACGGCAAACGACCCCTTTTTTCCAAAAATAAATACATAAGTTCCCTAGACAAAGCTATTTGTAAAGAAAATCGAAATCCTCTCTCGTTATCAGCTTCTGTTGGGTGGCCTTCGGCAGCTGTGATTCGTTAAGCTTTATATTTTTTACCAGCTTGTTGCTTTTTGTGTTCAAGGACAGAAATACTCCTTCTGACCTATTGAATAGTTTTGTGCCGAGGCCTGAAATATGGAATCCTTTCGAACAATTTGAACGGACATTTATTTCATCCACCCGATGAGAGCGGCAAAAAAAGGATTCCTATACTCGTAACTCATAAAGTGTGATACATCTGGCAATGACATGACTAAAAGGCGTCCATTATCGATCGAACGTCACAGTCGAAACGGTTGCCGTCTAAGGATTCTGTTCTTTATGATAAATTACCACCCACGTACAGTCTAAGCTTTTCCACAGTATTTACCTATCTATTTGCTATCGCACCCATCCTCCGAGTGCGCTTCTAACCAAAGTCAGGACGAACAACTACAACAAAATCGTTTTTGTTTCAATTTTAAATATGAAGAAATAAATTCGGAGATTTGTCAACGTTATTCGTCCTTTTTTTGTTGGATGTCGTCCTATTTGTTTTTTTTAGGAGGGAAATTGTTTGCAGTGATTCTCTGTTGTTCACCGAGAGATAATGAAATTTATTGCACGACGCGCGACCCTAAGCTGGGTGGTACTGTAGTGGAGTGGGGCCGAACGAAGGACTTAATGGCGGCAGGAGCAACAGAGCATCAATTGCGTAGGTATACACATCCCTTTTTGTTTTTGTCCGCCGCCGCCGCCGGCTTTAAAATTAGTTCGACCGATTTTGCACATTACGGGTCTCGCCTGACTCCGAACCAAGACCGGTACAGGGACAGAGTGCTAATGATAGCACTTACGAGGATGTATTCACAATTTATACCAATTTCGGTGGAAGTATTACGCTGCACATGGGTACCCGACGCGCCATTAGGGAGTGAGAGCGGATTTCATGAAATTCAGAAACTAATTAAAATTAATTATACGACAGTTTTGCCAATTTGCATTGTCGGACGAAGGGTGGGGAGTTGAAACGAAAGCTGGAACTGTTAATTTTATTCAAATTTATACAATTTTTCACGGCTACGTGGCAGCAGTTGATGGTGAATTATTTTTATTTCGCGTATTTTTTCTTCATTTTCAATGTTGAATTTGATCAGTGAGGGGGAGGATTTGAGTGGGGTGGCTTGGGATGTGAAAAGTAATTGGTTAGGCAAATTAATTTCACCTGATATGCGCGTAGGTATGATAATAGGTGTCGGCTTATGAGATTTTGTAATTGTAGATGTTGAAGATTTTTACTTAGACTTTGCAAAAGGAATTTAGCAGTTTGCCTAGGTGTTGACTTAAGAAAAGAATAGATGCCTTATAAAGTAGCTTGGGTTGGGTTGATACCCTTATACTATTGATTTTAATGTGAAGAAAAAGAATATAGGAAAATTAGGATCCTTAATGTTTTATTCTTTTTTTTTTACTGCAGCGGGACATTCAGACGGTATCAACATGCATTTGAGCTACGTACTCTCATTGAACTTAGTGAGATGGCAGACACTTAGATATTAATTGGTGAGAAATAGTATTCAAAATATTTATGAATACGAAAAAGTTTAGCTGAATAAGCACTGTAGGTGAATATCTCGTCATGAAGTAAATACATTCATCACAGAATCCTGTTTTCCTTGTTTGCTTAACGAGCTATCAGAACTGTTTCGAATTCGTTAGTTCCACCTTTCAGACATCTATTGTTATTTGACCTTGGATCTCGAACTTCAATTGTATCTCTTTTCTGCTGATTAACATCTAGGGCCCAATATCAATTGCACAACATTATTCGGAAACAAAAAGGAGTTAAAAAAGCAACGGTCCACGAAACTCTCTTAATCCCCCACGCTCGCAGTTTGGTTAAGGCTGGGGAATGGCGTAACAAGCAAACACTCTATTAACTGCAGCACGGTCTCTCCGACCAAGTTCATGAATCAAGAATCCGTTTAGCTGCAAAATCGTTGCAAGTTTTGTTCCTTTTGTGTCATAATAGTCGTAATGTGTAGCTTGGCTGTTCCTCCCTGCTATCATTGAGATCTGAGGATTTTGAATCAGTTTGTTTTTCCAAACCAACGTACAATTTGAGCTTGCTCCGTGAAGAGTTTAAGGCTATTGGCTCGTAGCACAATGTACGACTCTGCTGGGTACCTGATCGTGAAGGCTGATGAACTGGAAAGAACACAGATCATTCCGACATTTCGATTAAAATGCCATCTTGCAATCTCAGACAAGAAGTTGGGAATAAAACACTCGAAGCATCCAACATCACCCTTAAACTCTGGTCGCTCTATAACAAAACTATAAGAATCCTACAAGAGGATAGGAACTCCCTTTCTACATTTGTAGGCTGCCTAACTGGACACAGGCAGATTTGGTCAAAGCTGGATCTCAAACGTTCCTACTGTCTCATCAGACGGAAAAGATTGCTAATAAGCAGTGTCATTACGGAACACTGCACCATCGGCAAGCATGCTTATAGGCTGGGCCTCCTGCATGGATGAGGAAGACGAGGAGACGATCCTCCACATTCTCTGTACATGTCCGGCCCTTTCAGCTCGGAGAAGAGCATACTTAAGACCCAGTTTCTTCAGCAACCTTAGTGCACTGGCTGACATCAGCATAGGCAGTCTCCAGCGCTTCATAGTAAGCTCCGGCAGTTTCTGCGGGAAGTATTTCTGACGACAAACAGATTCTGGTGGTAACACAATGGATCTTGTCTGCCACTCCTACCTTACCTAACCTAACCGGACAAAACTTTGTTAAGGTATCACACCAAGAAATTAAAATTGAACGATAATCACCCATGATGAGGCTGCGACTATGAGGAAGACCAGGAGAATACCCCTCACTTTCTCAGCTACAACCCACCTCATCAGCACCTAAGACTTAAAGAATTAGGTTAACATTTCTTCAGAGACATGAATGAATTTTCCAATCCAAGTGGCATGGGGAGTCCTTCCACGCGTCAACCCAAGAAACTTACCTTACCCAACTTAACTTTTACTCCTGACTTGCATTTAATCAGAAGCTAAATTTGTCTGTTCAAAATTATGTTTTCTAATTCCTTGTTCGACAACTCAAGAACTCATTCCAAATTACGAACATCTATGTCACAAATCCATTAAAAATGTCTCCTCAAGTATTTTCATCCAAAATCCTTAATTTGTCTATCTCAAGGCTGCCCATCATCCCAGAGAAAACAAAAATTCTCACATTTCAAACAATAATCTAGGTAACCTTCAGCAAAATGAAAACTTTCAAGAAAGTACCTCGACTGCTGCAAAGCTATACAGTATACTCGTACTGCACACCAAGCGAAAATAAATTGTGGTGTCAGCAACACACGTGCGTGTCCATTCCATTCTTTCACCATTATGAAATGAAATATTTTCGTCCTTGGGTCTCTGAAATTAATAAAGATAACTTTCGTGCAGTGCCTCTTCGTCTTACGCACGGATAGCTTCAGGTAAACATCTGCATTCAAATTCTCTTAGCACTAATTCTGGCATTGTGAACCTCAACTCATGCATCACCTAGTCTACGTCTTTATGAGTTTATCTATTTTGCTCTACGGCTTTAGTAAGTTCTTGGAAAAAGTCAGTTGGGGTTTTGCATTTCATTTACTTTTCTTTCTTTTTGTCAGCCTGCCTGACTGTATCCGTTTTGTTGTTTTGTCCTTTTTACGAATGTCCGTGAATGTAACAGCAGGAGGTTGGTGTTTGCTTCAGCTCCATCTGTGACATAGAATAGCTGCAAAGAAGCTGTTTGAAGCAGAGTTCCTTCCCTCGAGGAAATGCAATTAAAAGTGCAGCAAATCATTTTTCCACACCGACTTTGGACTGCTGTTAGTGTAGGTAGTGATGTGATGGTAGCTCTATTCTTGAATTGCACTTACCACACCAGAAGTTTTAAACTTTCCACATTTTCCAAATGGTCTAATTTGCCGCTGCTTATTTTCCCGTTCCATGTGGACTTTTCGAGGCAGATCCTTGCCATAAACTATTATGCGAATCTTTGCATTTCTTTACGTGCTTTCTTATCCACAGTGGTGTCAATGAGTGCAAATCAAAAGTGCTTTAGGATTCTACGTTGCATCGTTTGGTCCAGGCTTTTGATACATTTCACGGCTCAGTTTGAATTAAAATCAGTTTTCGTAACCGATCTTAAAACAGTAGTTCCTCTTACAAAATAAATACATCTTTCTGTTGTGTGGTAATAAACCTTTTTTTTTTAGGCAACTCAACAGATCATAAAACTTCACTATCGGCTCCTCTTCTTGGTGCCAATGTGCATAGTTTGTGATGTGACGGTGCCTTGGGTTGCTTAGTTTGTTTGCCTGTTCAATGGTTTATAGCCCGTCTGCATTTCTAGGTCATCTTGCACTGGTTACCATGAAAAATGTATGTATTCACGAAGCGACTGGATGGAGAGAAAATATTTCCAGTATCTATCTCCATTTGCTTTCGCCAAATGTTCTGGGTATATGAAATGTTATAAGAGGTTTATTTGTACTACCAAGTGGGGTTGTCTTCATTTTTCACAAAAAAAAAAGGAAAAGGGAAAGGAAAAGGAAATATAAATAAATATAAAATCCAAAGGAGAGACTATTCCAAGAAATATACTTCAAGTGTGAATAATAATTCTGTCTGGCGTCTGAAAGCGCGAAGGCTTTAGCTATACCTCATTCAGCTTAAGAGTGTAAATTTAATTAATGGTCTAGAAATTTTTACTTATTTTGAAATTTATTATGGATCCATGGAGGACAGGAAGAAATATTAAATGTATTTTAAATGCCTTGAGTTTAAATTATTATGTTACGTTAATGATCTTATTAGCCTTGAGTGGAATAAGTTATGTTTAAGGGAATGGATAAGAACAATAGACAAATTTATTGTGAAACTTAACGATATTTGAAATCGTAAACATTTCTTTGAAAATAAAATGATCTAATCGGATGTTAAAAGCAAGAATGTGCAATAAAAACAGAATCAAACATAGAGTTGTCTTTTTTTTAAATTTTACAAAAGTTCATTGATATGCACTTTCGCTACCACTAAAATCCGAATACTTACTTAAGGTGGCGCTACAGTCTTGGGCTTCGACTAACAAGCGTCTCCAGCCAGCTTGAATCCGAATATATTCCCATTTATCTGAACGAAATGTAGTCCATCTTTGCTAGTGAGCACTATTTATGTCTTCTGGAAACTTAATCTCTAAAACTTGACCTTGATGTTACCTTATGTCAATACGCTGGAAAGGTTGAAAGCAACGATATGAACAACAACCCAAATCAAACTAATTATGGTTGTAGTCTCCGCTTTAGATGTAGCTAGTCTTGCTTTCTAGTTGACAGATGTAGTGGTGGTTTTGAACCGTGGTCTTCGATTCATCTGCCTTTTTTTTAGCACTTAGGAATTATTGAAGTTCACATTAGTGCCAAAGATCTTTAGCCTATTGCAATGTTTCCCAAACAGTCGTGTAGAACAAGTCTCAAAATCTACAATTGTGCAATTAGAGCCCCATCAACGGTGGGAGAGAGAGACTTTTTTCAACTTGCTCCCATTATCTAAACCATTTCATTAGAACAAAAACTAATCTCTCAAGGGGCTCAAGGGGTTATAAATATCCATATTCGCAATGCGCTAGGCTTGGTGTAGTGGTTGTTGTATAACTCGTGTTATATTAGGTTTCAGCCTTTGCTCCGAGGGTGTTGTCCAGAATAACTAGGGAGATTCTGTTAATGTTGTTGCCATTGCTTAAAGTTTACAATATTTCTTTAGGACTTTCAGATGTCATTGTCATTATTCAGTACGACCCACTCTTCAAGCCATAAGAGAACACTGCCAGTATTATGCCTAGTCTATGCTAGAGCCTACATTTTTTCATGTTTCCTCATCGTCCCAACCCGAAAGCATTTAAAGCCAACGTGCATGCTCGTGCTCCAGTAATAAGGGTAGTTAGATAGATATATACGTTTGAAAAAAAAAAACCTAAACACCAGGTAATGTCAAGTCTCCCTTAAGGTGGACTTAAGTCTTCTTAGGATTCATTACACTGTTTCGCATCAGAACATTCTTTGCAACAAAATTTTGACAACATGGATAGGTTTGTGGGTGGATGAGAAGGGTGTCATATCCTTGGGCTTAAGTCTCAAGTTGTTTTCTAGTTCTTAAATTTCATCGTTCGTCGTTTGTTTCTCTTACGAATGATCCACACTAACTTAATCATTCTAACTATTTGTTATTGAGTTCAGCACTCAATAACAAAAGTAGTAAAGGTTGAAGTACTAAGCAATCCGTACTTTGCTATAAATACATAGATAGTACAACATTTAGCTTATAACCATCGATCTTTGAAGTCCACTTAGCCCCGCCAAATTGAAGTATTCAAATAATTGACTATTGAAATCAGTCCAAACTTACTTTGTCAATACGAACTTGCCTCTGTCCAGTGGATTTATTTAATCCACTTCACTTAATGTCCATCTGGTGCTGGAGGAGCTCATATTGGATCGCTTTGATAAAATCCACACCACATGCTAAAAAAAAAAATTGCTAGCAGTTACATTATTCCACAGTACAAATATAAATATGTTTTATTGCAAAAATAATACCAGATAATGAAATAATTTGCTTTCAGTATTATTGCCATGTAATGCGGACCGAAATCAATTAATTACGAAAGGTTCCTCGCCGTCCAGGGGATGCTGGCTGGTGCGGAGCATCATTACACACTTGGTGTTCGAAGGCCATATCAATCGATGTTGTTGAACAAATCGGTATTACAATCGCGAGACCAATTGTAATTTTTTTTTTTATCTCGCTTCTCTGTTATTTATTAGTTTAACCAAACAACCCTATTGTAGAGTGGGATGGGAGTCCTGCGTTTTGATGGACTTAAGTCCAACCTCATGTGGTCAGGGATTCATTTCAGTGATTATCGATGTTGTTATTATTTTTTATTTTTTTATTTTTTGATGCAGCTTATTACAAGGGAAAACTTTTTTTTTCTGCTTTTTGTGCGTAATGCGTAACGCTTCAATGGTTAGGCCCGCTGTGAAACAAAAAAGTACAAAGGGGATACAATTTGAAAATTATGATATTGAGTGGCATTAATCTAAATTTGCTCTATGCGAATCGTTGGATGGAAATCCGCTTGAAATGGTATGTCCGCTTGGTGGTTTTCATGCATAGCCGGATGGTGGCTTGAAGGGTTTCGAATAGTGGTAGTGGTCATCCCAAAATCCGATTTTAATAATATCTGCATAAACAGCTTAGTAAGCTGAATCAATTCTCTTTTGGGTCATATTCATATGTACGTACACTAGTAGGTGTATAATTGTTTTGTTGTGTAACTAGGTTAAATTACGAAATTACGTATACGCCATAGTCTGTCTGACAAGAATTAGAAGCGGAATATGTCTACGAGGTTAGGATATGTACGAGAGGGAGTTCCTCTGCGCCACACTTTGGTCTCTATAGATCTATTGTGAGACCTATAGGGTGGGTAATTTAGCCCTTAAGCGTAACCTGTATAATAAAGCATGTATATGTAACGTATTTATTGCATTTATGATAAAAACTATTGTGGATTTGATGAACTTCATCATATCGTCGCCTGTTTATCAGATCGTTCTTCCAGATCCTGAAAGAAGAGTTGGCCGATGAATTTGTTGCTTAGGTGGTGGAGGGCTAGCTAGACGCAAATACTTCCGCTGACTGCAGAATCTGAAAAACAGTCACAATCACATGCTTTTTAGCGAATCGGAGCAAACTGTCAATCATGCCACCGAATGTGATTCAGGGAACTCACCAATTCTCTTTATTCCCGCACAGGTACACATAGAATTCCACAACAGGAAGAATAATGGCTCCATGAAGATCCAAGTGCCACCCGTTTAACCAATCCCAACCTACGGTAGACGTATTCTTTCTGGAAAAAGCTCTAAACCCCTTGCACTGGGTTCAACTAAGCAACTTTAAACTCTTTACCAGGTACGAACGAACATTTTTAAAATATATTTCGGAGGCAATAGTTTTTGATTTTAATGGCTGACGTGACTACATTTCTTTTCAACCGAAGATTGTTGTACTGAGTTCTCTTGGCCACTCAGTGGATTCTACTCTACGTATGTAGGTGTCCTAAGAGAGCTATCCAAGTTTTACAAAGAAATATTTTAGAATGTGTTGTAATTTTTATGCTAGAATCACTGTACAACATGCATTGCATTTAACCACAATAAGCTTTGTAACGGATGTGGTAATCAGATATATGATGACTAGGACATAAAAGGGATTTTGGTTTTTATTTATTTTTTTTTAAACTTGCACTTTTCGATTATTATCACGTTTAGCTTCACTGGCAGATAAAATGGAATTACATTTTAAAACAAAAAAAAATAATTAAACAATAATAATCACTGGGAAACGTGCAACAAAACGGAGCTCGACCATGGCACGTGTAGAACGTATAAATTTTCCAAAAATGTCAAATAAATTAAATTTCGTTTAATTACTGGTGACATCTGGTGGTGCTTCAGTGTCGCTGTCATCGCTCTTGGCTGATGGCTGGCGTGGGTGTTTTTTGTTTTTTTAAACGCCTCTGGGGTTTATTCCATCGAAATTTTATTGTGCGTGTTTTTAACTTTTTTCAATTTTTTTTTTTTGTATATACGTACCAACCATATATATAAACTTATATATATTTTAATGTCTATATGTTGTATGAGTGGAGTCAAATTGGATTAGGCATAACGGAATGAACACGTGAAATTAATTGAAATTAGCGAAATAAATTAATTGGGAGAATACGCGGTGATTTGAACATGGCAGCGGTAATCAATTTTAAATGAAAATTGTCTAAATGACAACTGAATGTTCAATCGCGTTGAGGTTAGGTATGTGATTCGTTAACTGACTAAATATAGGTATTTTGATTGGGAAATTCTTATCCAGAGGGAGCCTTTTAAAATTATGTAATTTAACATGTTCAATATGTTTAAATTTAATTGGAAAATATATTTGCTTTCGCTGTGTAGTTATTTTTTAAATAGTTTTGTCAACTACTAGATACATTGTCCCACATTATCTATCATCTAGAAGAGTGGATGCTTAGTTTGAAAAAATGTTAAGCTATCGAAATGGTGTTAGCTGTCGATTTATCCATCCAAGTTAAAACAGATTCGTGAGTGTTGTAAACAAGCCCATGGCAATGTTTCGAAGCGACGAGGCCTCATTGAAAAACGAGACATTGTTGAAACAAGTGATGCGAATGAGAAACAAGATAGAATGGCAATGATATAAATGATCCTATAAGTGTTAAAAACAAGCTTCATATGAGAACTTTCTTATTTATTTACTTATCGGGCTTCCGACGAGTGAAGGGTCCCTGCCTGAGACACTGCAATCTTCTATTCTGCTCTAGTTCTGTGGATCAAGCCTTCTGTCATCTCAAACCTTGTGGGTTAGTTGGGATTTAAAAATCCTCTTGGCTAGCGACCTATGCTCTTCATTCGCTCGATGTGCTTAAGCCAATGTAGTCAACTTGTCTTGGTTTTTGATATAGATGCACATCTTGATACTGCCTCTAGAGTTCACTTTTTAATCTTCTTCCCAGATCGTCTTCCTAAAACAATTGACTTCATACCTGACAACATTTCTTTCCCCGAAAGTGTTCAATACGTGGTCGGCTTACTTGTCGTCCAGTAATCGACGCTATCGATCACATATCATTAGTTTAGTCCATCTAAATAGGAGTCTTCAACCAGGAAAGTCCACCATAAACCTACAAAGATGTCTTAATTCCAAAACCATTGCGTCCTCAAATCGAAAGTTGTTATTATACCAGAAACCCCTTATTTTTAAGATGGCTTTGATAGTTTTGCACATGAAGTAAACATCGAAGGGTGGTAAATTTAATATTGCATCTAGAGTGTGTTATGAAAACCAGTTTTTACGCGAATGTTTATTTTACCAGACAACCGACGCATATATTTACATACTTAGGAAGGTTTTATAATCGCCATTAAACTCTTTTCGGTGACAAAGTCCATATCTTTCCAAAAGCATATAAGATAACCCCTAGGTAAGTTTACGCCTTTTCACACTGGTAGAGTCAGTCTAGGCAACTTGTTCTTTCTAATGAAGAGAACATCTTTATCTTTACGAGGATTAGCTGAAAATCCATTCCTAGCACACCATCCTACCGTTCCTTAGAGTAGCAGTTCACAGGGAAAGATCAACAGATAATAGGTACGGCAATTTACTTAAGTGGTGCTATAGTTCGGTGTAAACCTCAAACAACAAGCTTATGCTCTTCGGTTAGTCCGTAGCTATATCAAATAAAAATAATAGTAGCTGTTGCACCAACTAGAACTATAAAATGAGGTCTAGGAAAACTTTACTTTGATGACCATTAAATTTAAATATTTGTTTCCATTGCTTCAGAATGATTACAAAAAAAAATAAAGCAACAGCCTTGTGGGCGATGTCCTTCATAACATCCAAAATCGATATTTATTCACCTGTCCGAAGTAATTTAGCAGAACTTTTCCAATTCGATTTACATAGTGAAACGAAGCACTCATTCGACTCATATTCCGTAGCTGACAGCGTTCTTTTTTGTCGAAAAAAATTGTAAAAATCAAATTCAGAGAACTGTACTTTGAAATAAAACTGAAAACTACGAGTCAGTAAAAATAGGAGACGAATAAAGTGCACATACTCATGTGTGCATGTGTGTGAAGAGTCAACGCAAATTGTATGCAATTTCAATTTATCTCCATTTAGTGTGTGGCCACAACCAGTCGGTCACATTTTTGCATTCCAAATTGACCAGAACATTCCAGTTTAACTCCATCAACTGCCACCCTCTGTCTACTCATATCCGCCTAGCTTATGCAAAAAAAAAAAAACATTCTTATGCTGCAGCAGTGGTCGTTGATCCAACATGACAGCAGTGCATTGTGACACAGAAAATTGACAGCTTACAGGAAACGCATATGTGGTGCACCCATCCACCCACTCTCATTCAATTTTTGAAAGTCTCGTCCCACCCAGGTGCAGAAATTGCTTAACCGAATATTTGCATAGAAATTGATTTAATTAGACCATGCATGCTATTCAATTCAATTTGAAATGTAAATGCGTAAGGACCGGTAGGACACAAAAAAAACGACAATGTGCCAGGAGAATGGACAAAGTTTTGGGGGTATATTCGAAGAAAAACTTCAGGAATTCAATTCAGAATCAGAGTTAGCATGAACTTGGCAGAGACAAACTTCCTTGGGCAGTTACGCGTACAAAATTGAGTTCTGGTGAAAGAAAATACTGTATAATAGGAAGAACAATTTGTAAGGACGAACAGTATTAACAAGAATTGGTTGTCCGGTTTCGGGTTAATTGAAACTGGCAAATTCTTATGAACGTAGATATGTAGAAAATACTAGGGTATAACGTTGCAACAGATGTTGAAAAATGTGTGAAAATAGTTCGACTTGTTCATTTGTATAACTCTCTAGCTTATGAGATATTCAAGTGTGCTATGCAGACTGACAGATTTACTTTACGGACGACAGTGAAATCGAAAGTAAAAGGGTTCTGCAACGCAACATCGATCGACGATCAGAGATGGGAAACTATAGCTTAAAGCATGAAGCATGAAACAGGCAGGCCACGAGATGAAACCTATTCTCATAAGCAGCAGGAGAAAAGTTAAACACCTTTCTATACCAGTTAGTGAGCATGCCATCGAGTCGAGCCCACACATCAAAAAGTTGGGAATGTTGTTGAACCACAAGAGCAATTTCAAAGAGGACCTGATATATGCAGGCAAGGAAGCCTTTCTGGTAGTAGCGACACTGTCCAGATTAATGTTGAACATTGGAGGATCTGGCCAACCGATTAGAAATCTGATAGCATCGGCGAGCAAGTCTATTCTTATGTAGTCGTCTCCTATATGTATGGCCACCAATGATGGATCGGAAATTGTAGAACTCGGGGTGGAAGAGATGGAAGACAGGAGTTTACAACAGCAAAAAACATACCAGAAAGGGAAACTGCCGGCCAAGTGACACCGAGAGGACTAATAATATTCTTGCTGCCGACCAGCGAAGCTTAGGAGACCGCAAATGAACTGTCCCTGCGAAGAATTGTCTTGAAGATAGCACCACCGAGGACATACGGTAGAGTTATAGGTGGGATTATTCTTTAGCACGTAAACATTTTCCAAGAAGCATGGAGCCGGACGCAACTCGTTGCACGAAGCTATACAGGAGAATTCTTTCCTCCCTTTTGAAAAAACCTTAATATACACGAAATGAGTTTTGATGATAAGACTGATCCAAACCAAGTGCAAGTCATCTGTATCCTTTCAAACTGATGACTGGCCAAATGTCACTTACTACGTTTTGTCTATGCGCCATCTCTTGGTCTAATGGGGTTTCGGGTTTGGACCTCCGCTAGAGTGCTGATCGTGTTCTGATCCAGTATACTTATCCCGCTTGTTCGTTTTCAAAACTTTAAAAGTGAGAAAAGAGATTTTTTAGGGCAGCCTCTCAGCTACAACCAAAATTATCCTTCCCACATTTTGGTCTAAAGTCTGACTATCACAGACTTAACCATGTTCCCATCACGAGATTGTCAACATTCTTGTCTGTCCACGGCTTAAGTAGCATCTGCTTTGAAGTATGTTGGGGAACTTGAAGCTCAAGATTGGATAAAAATTGTTAAAAAAATATTCAGGATTTCCTTTTATTTTTCGAATTCTCCTTGCAAATCTCCAAAATCTATTTTCATCACGATTTATTTATTTTTTTTTATTATTATTTCTCGAACTTCTTCATTGATTCCGTTCGGTATTTTTATAGAAAATCCTGCCTCACTTATGCACATCAGAAACTAGCGGTAAATCGGTTTTCGTCCATCTTCAAGATGATGGTCATGAATATTTCAGCAGCTGCACTGATTCAAGAGGAACTTGTTCACTCGTCCATTACTTATGCATTTTCTCGATTGAGAAAAGTCATGAATAAGGTTGCCACTCAAGAGAAGTGCTTACCTTAAGCGAAACAAAGGGGGGATTTTGCAGTTTAAATAGGACTTCAGTTGAATCCCTAAAGGAAAAACTACAGTTTTCAAGAATCAGGTGGACATGGGAAATAAATCAAAATCCAATTACTCGGCATAGAATAGTATACGTACTCCATGATTGTGCTTTCAGAGTTTTCATCTTATGTCATTTACCTCTGACCAGCTCGCTACATGAGTATGTATGTATATTTACTTATGCTTAAAGGAAAATACAAAGAGAAAGAAGATCCTCATAAAAGAGGTGAAAACACCCACTACCGTTCTCTGTGTTCCACTTCTTTCGCAATCAGCAACAGGATAATGGTAAATAACAATCATTCAGTTCATCCGCGTGCTTATTGCACTCACTGCGTTCTATCTAACAGTGGACGTTTACTTGTGGGTGTGCGGGACTATTGCACTATAATCCAACGTAGCACTATTCGCCCCGATGGCAGTAGTTTTATCGACACAATCCTATTGCACTGTTCCTTTTATTCTATTCCGCCATTCGAGTACACTCAATAAAGTCCAAGATCCAACATCAATTTGCTTCAAAGTGCAGCTAGCATAGAAATAGCCTCGTCTCATCGGTTACATAGATACAAACAATATAAATACAACAGATAGATACACCAGAGAGAGAGAGAGCGAGAGATTGAGTGCATTCTTTGGATTAAGGTGGCCAATAAGTTTCTTTGGGAAAACTCAAGAAATCCTCAAACAAAACACAGTTTCAACAGAGAGTGGCATCCGCTTCCTTCCTTATTGTTACTACTGTTTGTTGTTATCCCTGTTATTTGTTGTTGTATTAGTGGATATGCTACTGCCAGCCAACTTTACCATCCAGTCATCCTGGCAGCCAACATGCAACCAATTGAAAGGAGAAAGTTTTCAAATTACATTCGATTTTGTTGAAACTTTGTAAAGGCAATTGAAACGAGGAAGCTGTTTCAGCGTTGGAGCTTCCTTCAGGATAACAGCAAATAAAATCAAGTCAAGACAGTGAAATATAAAAGAGACACATATAGAATGGGCAAATGTAGGAGTACACTGCATGTTTGTATAGGGCTTTAAGAAAAAAAATAAAAAATTCTGTTTACGTAGTGAGATGTCAAACAGGAATGGAAACAAGGAAGTACAAGATGGACTCCATTGATAAACCAACTTTTCCACAGGCGATTTTAATTTTGATACTCAATTTAGAATTGAAATGACAAATGAACATGTGTGTGTAAAAATGTTTGTGAGGAATTTGAGTCGTTCAATATACTAAGACCAAACAAATGGTATTTTATTATTCGTATCAGAAGAACCCTGTGGTCGACATAAATGAAGATATGCTTTAGGGGTGAACTCGATTGGAAACATTGAATTTGCGTACCTTCTGTGGACTGATTTTTTTAAAACTAATATAGCAAGGATATTTCATCAACTGCATTTACAAATATGTAAACATTTGTTTTGTTTTTTGTTTTTCCTTTGAAGGATATGCGCTCAACGCTACACTTATGCTAGATTGTATAATAGTCTCCTTATCAGTGTTTATACAAAACAGCGTAAGTAAACAGCCTGCGTATCATTCCATTACGACAATAGGTTTTTGTTTAACTTTCCCATGAGAGGCTATCTACATCCTTGATACAATAAAACATTGGATTGATGAAAATGTTTGAGTTTCAGGTCCGCACTTATAAAATGAGGCGCATTCTTCTAAGCAGCTGACTTAAGTTTGAGTCTTGGAAAAAATCACGAAGTTTTTCTCTGTTCCATCGTGGCGAGGAGGGCGTGTGAAACGAATTTCTGAATTAACGCGTTGATTATTTTCGTTGACCGTCTAGTTGTAGTTCTACGACCTCGAATCTTACAAACATATCTCTACAGCTCATGTTTCGTTTCACTCTTCAGATCTTCTTTCACTCGCTTTATCTATGCCAAAGAAGTGCCGCCGGTTTTAGTAAGGCTTTCGATAAAAACTCACACAAAACCATATTTAGTTCCTCATCGATCTTATCTCACACATAAAGTAACTTCTAGAAGATCGGTAGTCTTTTTTAGAACGTCTATATCCAATCTCATTAATGTCACCTCTGGAGTTCCTCAAAGCACTCATTTGGGTTCACATGTCTTTATTCTAACTTTGGGAGATCAACCAAGTAAATTGTTGAAAACAAATGACAGCGTAAAGGAGCTCTCCGTGTGTAAATTCCTACCAAATAGTCAAATCGGACGTTTTCGTAGGCAATCCCGATCGATCTCATAGCGACAAGGAGAAAGTTCATACATTTACAAGAGAAAATCAGGAGTGGGAGAAAGAAACGCCAACATGGCAAGGAGATCACCATACAATGCTGGCAGTGAAACTGGGGAAAGATGAATTACAAGGATAATTAGAAAAATCGCCGATTAGGGAAGTGAATTTCTACTTCACACAATTCCTTACTAGATATGAATGCTATACAGTTTACCAGTATGGTGACTTGACACAAGACAGCGCCAAACACGCGATCTTCGAATGCACCAGATGGCTGCAGTGAGACGAAGACTAGAAAAGGATATAGATCGCTGCTTCTTCGAGGAACAAGTGCTGAAGGTAAAGAACATACATTTATCAACGCTATAGAAGATTTGGACCACACAGAGACTACGAAAAGGGTGACACCACCCTGAAATAGTGCAAGAAGCAATTCCGGGATTGAACTGCTTAAAGATGGGAAGGGTTTTAGTCTGTCAGAGTCCAAAAAACCAGAGGAACATGGCCGTCCCTGAGGGTACGTCAAGCTAAAGAAAAATAAGTCGAATATGTTAGTTTGGATTTGGGATCAACGGGTCAATGATACCATTAGACCGTACATAATTGCCCAAAGGCCCTTAACCAAAACTATGAAAAGGGCGCGGATATCGCTTGCTACAACCCTGATGACATACATGTTCCTATACACACATGCACAATTCAGATTCCATTGGATAAAATTGTGAACAAAATTCATTTGTTTACTTTTGTAAATACACCTGCGGCGTCACACAAAAACTCAACTCTAACCAACTTCCGGGAATTGCCTTGTTCCACATTTCATTTTGAATAAATAACAAATCATTTATCTCACTCTTTATCACAAGACATAATTAATTAGCCACACGTATGAAAATTCCCCCAGGGTAATGTATTCCCTGCTCAAGTATGCTTCAATTAATTCAACGATTCCTGAATGGTTAAGATGAGTGATTTTCATGTTTTATGTTTCTTTTTTAACTTTTCCAGTTGACTTTATACTTGACGAGTTATTCTGCAGGCTTCAAGCTCCTGTAGTCTTTTCAGCGAAATTGTGAAAAAAAAGAAGAATTCCTCTTTTCAACCTCCAATAGATACATACATACATACATACAACCACAATGGTATTCATTGAACGGCATGAAACTGAAAGGTGACTGAAGGTCGCCTTACATTTTTTTTTTCCACGTCATTAATCATTTCCCGTTTAGAACATTTTTTCGCGAGCATTTCCAGATCCGCGATAAGAGGTTATGCGTTTCAATTGCTGTCTTTGTGTGTGTAGAGTTGATAGGAAATCTGCCATCATTTAGGGCTTTGCCTTTGGGACATAATACTGTGTTCAACGTACAGTAAACGATGCCGTTTCGCCAACAAATCAACACAGAAAGGGTTATGGAAAGTGTTTCTTAATCTATTGCGGGTACGATATGTATTTTACACGTGTCCTTTATAAAGGTGATGTATTGGTTTCGTGAATATATTTTATTTTAGGTTATCTCTCTCTCTAGGATGTATCACATTCTACAGATCTAACCAACTTGGTTAGGGTCGTAACAACTCAAAATGGTTTTGAAAAATGTTGTCTTTCTCAAAAATGAACCTAAGCCAATGAGTAAATTGCTATTAGGGATCTCTCGCCCAACTTGAATATTCTCCTTCATTGTATGTCGAAGGACATTATCTAATTTATTTACTGAAATCATTCAACTGAGCGACGAATATGTCAATCCGAGGCAAGGTCTCTGCTCGTAAATTAACAACTCTTGAGTACTCCTTTTAAAATAACCAACGTATGAGCTAGAAAACCCAACGCATCAGTCCACTTTATTTCGCATCTTTGAGATTGATGACTTTGGGAGCAAAATGATGAAATTATATTCAACAGTGCTTTCATTTCCTGTGTATGAGGTTGCATTTCTGCAATACAAAAATAAAGATTTAAACAGCTTTAAACAATATTTTTCGTATCTTCACCCTGGCGTACGTAGCAATCTTAGGTCATAAAAAAGAAAACCCAGCCACGCCCACCGAACCCATCTTTAAGGACTCTCCACGCTACGTTGCAACATGATTGATGGTGCGTTTGCACTTCTGCAACTTGTGAGCAGACTTTCTCCCCCACGGAAGTACTTTAGGGAGTTAATCAGGACACACAGAGAGCGGACGGGTGAAAAGAAAGCGTAGTTGGTTGGGAAAACTGTAAAATGCAGGCAAAGCGACCCGACAGGCAATGGATTAGCGTGCAAATTGCTGCACTGTTCTGACACTGATGACGGTGGTCCGGAGAGGGGTTGAAGCAGATGGATTTTTGTAACTGATAGGTTATCACAAAGCAAGGAGGTAGGTGTATAAGAATGTGAAAATGTTTCAACGTAAATTGCTGGGCCATGCAATAGAAGAAAGTTTTGACAGTTTGGAAAAGCAAAAAAAAAAAAAAAGGAAATGAAAACACGAAAGGCTCAAGGTATAAGGGCATGGTCTTAAGTTCCTTTAGCTGTCAGAAGTTTCCTAGTTGATGTCATTTTTAAACTGAGCGGTGGAAGTATTGGTGACAGGGAGCCTAAGAATGCATTTTAAAAACTTATTAAAAGAAGGAACTGAAAATGAAGACATGACAACAACAAAATGGACATGAAAATTAAGTTTGTGAATCTTTGTATCATGTGCATTTCAGTTTGAACATATTTATTTGGTAATTCGCCGCATGACGGATGGGTCTTACTCGACAGCTCCCTCTTGCTTAATGAATTCAAGGAACATTTTCCATTTATTGCGCTTCTTAACGCTTGGTTTTACAAAAATGTATGAAGGCAACTGCCGAAAATGTAGTCTGTTACTGATGTCACGCCACGTCAATTCAGGGTGACAGGTCAAATGTCATATAATAGGACCTTCAATGAATATCTCTTATCCCACCGTCAAAGCCAGCAGTAACTCCTAAAAAACCATACAGACTAGGCAACCGAGGTTATTAACAAGAAAAAATCATGGGAGGAGAGAGCTAGGTAAACTCGAAAACCGTCTTGTAGAAACCATTCGAAAATGCTGTTATAAGACTTAGTTACATCAACCCCAAGTTTGTTGACGCTCACTTTCACTTGTGAGCACCACCTAAAACAAAGTATTCCTCTACTGCATAGTCCCTCCGGTCTGAAGCTTTGGTGTCCTTTGGCCCTTCATGTTCTAGCCATCTCAAATGTCCTTCTAGTGTTTTTTTTTTCTAGGTCGATGGCACTGTACAGCTCCTACAGTTCATCGTTGAATCTCCTCTATAGCCCGTCAAAATTTCTTACGCAGAATTGTTCGCTCTAAACGAATGACGATGAAGAGTATCTTTATAAGCGATTGGCAAAAGTTATTCTTCGTTTGATTGTCAATGAGATGTCGTTCTCAGACTCAAGTCTTACTACCTCAAAGTTAAAGCTATACACTGTGACACGCTGATCGATTTCTCGACGAAAGATGTCCCTTCTTATTGACGCCAAATACTTAGCTTCCAACGCTTCTACGTCCAAAAAGAAAAACGAAATCAAAATCGAAATGCAATGTTGTGAATAAAACCAAACACTATGACACAGAAGTCTCCCACTTACCGAATCCCTAAAATATTTCTAAAGATTTAGATGCCCTTATAAACTGACAGAACCAACACCGCTAATGGCTTTCCATTTCATAAAATTGTGTCAACAATCGCTATCTGAGTGTTGATTTAAAAAGTCCGCATCCCAAAAATAAAAAATAAAAATTAAATCCCTTTGCGGATAACCTGGTAAAAAATCCTGACATTTTACACTGATCCTGTTTAATTTATTTGGCGTTTCACATGTCACTCATAAATATTAATAAGGGCATGCTCATGCAAAGGCGCACCATACAACCCATATATACGCACACAGACGAGATAAGGACTCACTACACACAGTCGGTACGTGCGAATGCAAAAATTATTCCCTTCGATTGCGCCGTAATAGCAATGGCAACTGGCAACTGTGCGGTGTAACCGTGTGGTGGAGTCTTTGTGGATTCCTTTTCTATATTTTTCGGTGTTAAATATCATTTGGAATTCACTGAATAATTCATGATAAAAATTGTGCTAGTGGAAAAATCTTAAAAAAATACGCTTGAAACGCTTCGAATTGGGGATGGATGAACGGGAATAAGACAAGTTTTCGAAACGGAAGGGTTGTGCTGATGCTGAGTGAATCAAATCACTGCTCTTTGACCCGAATGTTGTGTGTACTGTGTAGCTGATGTCACGGTGACATTAGGAATCAAAAATTGAATTTTTGAGATTTAAATGGAATGATGATGCGATATCATATGTGGGGTGAATATTTTCCATGTGATCTGGATAATAATGTGTACAAAGATGTATGTCAAAGTTCAATGACATCTGTCACATGTGGATATGGATGAAATTCCCAATCAGATTGTTATCCAATCCATGCTGCAGCTCTCGTGATTCATATTTTATAACAAAGGGCGAAAACACCGAACGTTGAAAAAGCCACCAACAGTTCGGACTCAGTGTTAGTAGGGAAAAAATTGAATCTATTACCATTGGAAACCTTTGATACAGGAATACAAACAGGAATGGACAGAACAAATGGACCCGGGACACCATGTTAATTGCATTTCACCATAGTAACACACCCCCACTCGATAAAATGTAGAGTATCCAGTTGACTCGCATAGCCGCTGTTGCATCAGAGTTCATCCGTTGCCAAAACTATTCTCGAGGTAGATTTCAACGTACCTTGTGTCTGTGAAATCCATTCAGGGTTATCTCATCCGCATTGTGTCAAAGTGTAAGTACATTCCATGTTTACATTGTCTTGAGTTCTTGATGGTAACTATACCGACCTGTGATTGAAATCCTTGTCATCAGTACCCACGGGGGTGCTTTGTCAATTGTGATGACCAATACCACGGTTGTTATGTAACGGGCTGCGTACGGCCCACCCAACCGTCACATGTCGTGCACATGCATAAATGGAACGCATGGCTGCATTGGAGGACTTTTTCGCGCTAAGTCCTGCTGTCATGTACATTTAATCCTTGTGTGTGCGTCTATGGATTTCCGAGCTTTTATTTGTTTTTTTATTCCTATGCATAGTTGGTGGATTCTGGTGGACTCATAGGCTTCGGATTTTAAGGGAATTTTGAAGCTCGCCATTTCGTTCGGTTAGTCGAGTATGCAGTCTGTGAAACATGAGTTCTGCTTCGTTTATTAAATTTGTTTGCACTGCACTGGAAGTCATGTTATGAATTTGAATACTCCGGTCATAAATGTGCTCGTCATTTTGGCATGTTTTATACACACACATACACGTACGTATAAACATCGGCCATTGGAAGGGAGCGGATTATGTTGGCGGTTGAACGCTCTCGTTATGCCTGAGGGAAGATTTTGAAATTCACAATTCTTTAGTGTGTTTTATGCAGACCACTTGTGTTGGGTAATGGGGTTTTTCTTTCTGGCTTTGTAGGCGGTGTGCAAATTAAATTGAAGGATTCTAAATGTTTTATGAAAACTGATTCCAGGAAAAGGTTAATGAAACCTCGAAAGGTTATGCATTTTATTTACGTTACGTTACGCGTGTTAATCAACAATGTAAATATGATGGATTTCGAGGGAAGTGATTTTGGTTGTAGGAAGAATTCTCCAAAAGATCGGTTTGAAATGGGATTAATTCCATCAACTGATTTAAAAGTGTTTTAACTTGTAATCTTGGAGGTTTGTTATTACATGTCGAAAGGATGTTTGATATCTCTTTGTTTGGAGACTGAATTCAAGCTTATCAACATGCTCGGTTGTCGTGAAAGTTGTGTGAAAGAAAAAAAGTGTTGTGAAAGTCTGATGCCCTTTAGCATGACCCTAATGTGGCTTTCGGCCCGGGAGATGGACCCAGACAAATCGTAGAAAAACCTAATGAATTTCAAGTCGAGACTAACCATTTTTACATCAACTGCAGTCATCTTGAGCATTACAAGGGTGATGGCTGCATTTTATATTCCGGCAAAACTGATTTATCTGTGGCGTGTGACGCTAGAAAATATGCGGTGCAGTGCGTAACTTGGAAACAGATGTCATGTGCTATCATGTGATTATTTTGAAAAGCGTACTTAAGCAGATAATGCGCAGGATAGGTGTTTATCAGGCACCATATTCAACAATTCTGTCTAGCTGCTGGAGTACGCAGCTGCTTTCATAGAGGTTTCTAGGACAATCGTAGAACCGGCAAAATGCTTTAGCCTTGAAGTATATATTATATGTACATGTTCTCAACAACTAACAACATGTTGTCTGTCCACCGCATACAATAAAATGTCATTGTTGACACAAGTAACTTCGAGATAGTTACGAATGCCACCTTAGTACAGATTCGACGAAAACTTACTCTTGGAAACCGATTTTACTTGGTTCTTCCAGTTCTGCTGTACGGTGCTGAGTGCTGGACGATAAGCAAGAAAGCAGAGCAGATATACAGTGATTGCGAGAGAAAGATTCTTCATCGAATATTTGATCCCGTATAGGAGGAGAAAATACAAATGCGAACTCTATAAGCTGTATCAAGTCCAAAAAGCCAAAGCACGTCGGCAACAAATAAATGGACAATAATAGCCAAGACAGGAGGATTTTCGCATCACAGCCCCCAGTTGCGAGATGACGCGGAAGGCATTTCCTCTGTTTAAAGGACCGAGCTATCACAAAAGCTAGAACGTTTGGTCCGAAGAACTGGAAACAGAACTCTCGGGATTGAAGAAGGGTGCAGTGTCTAAAGCAAAAAGTCGGGAGCCGATTAAGTTAAGGACCTAAGTGCTAAGATTTTCTAAGTACAAAAATGATGGCAGCCACCCCAAGTCATCAGACGCACAGTCCTACATGACAACTGTTTCTGAACACGCAACTAACATTAATCTGCTTGAAATGCAAAAGACATAAACACAACGGATATGTACATATGCCACCAACAGATATTACTCAAAAGGAAGTGTCCTCATAGATCACTATGATTAAGAGATAGACACCTACCATTAGAACGAGACACTTACATCGCAATACGAATATGCAAAGCGATGTCATGCAATCGGTATTGTGAGAGAATGGAATATTTATACCTGAAGGTACACCTAATGCCTCCAACACAACTTCAAGGTTTAAAATATTTTCCACTACCCTACGAACGGAATATAAATTTGCAAGCTAAACTACAAAGTAATGACAAGGACAGCTAATGCTATTCATCTTCGCAACAGAGAATTAACTTCCATCTGAGAATAAATATTCGTAATTAAATGTATTACAATTTTCTTTCCAGCGACTGTCATCACTTCACAGTCAACACCCCCAATTTGCATTGCAAATTCCTTTAAAACGTTGCAAAAATAATATTTTCCCTCGTCCGTTGGTTCGTCCTCCTGCGTTAAGGGGAGCCACCAAACAATCCCGAAAATTGTGTGTTCTACTGCCACACGCAAACAGCACTTGTTCACCGTAGACGTACATCAACAGAATAACCCCCCCTCCGCGTCAGCTTTGCAAACCCTTACTACGTTCGTATACCTTCTGGTGCAAGTTGTAACGCAAAGTCTCCCCGAGTGAAATAATTAGATGCAGCAACGACTGTCGAATACTTTAATTGCATTGCGTTTACGCTATAGAAGAGGATTCCGTAGTTGAGGGTGCAAAAGACAGATGGGGTTGTTTGCCTACGCTACACTTTACCATCCTACTTAATTAAGAATGAAGTTTACGCGCACAATTATATTTTGGGGTTATATGCTGCCTTCTCGGTGTTTTCTTAAAATGCACTCTTCTTCGTGGTGGTTAATGTAACCTTTTTTTGTTTTTAACGATATAATGTCCTAGAATGTGGTTTAATGAAATACTTGGTGAAAAGTTCAAAGTCCAAAGGAAAAAGAAGGAGCTTTTTGGTATGACGTCACTTCAGAGTGGAGAAACAAAAGAATGCGCAGGTTCGTAACACATTCTTTATTCGAGTGAGGTAGGTTGGGTTTGTGTGCTTTGACAAACTGACCTTAAATTAA
The DNA here is from genome assembly GCA_951813785.1 of Criorhina ranunculi. NCBI lineage: Eukaryota > Metazoa > Arthropoda > Insecta > Diptera > Syrphidae > Criorhina > Criorhina ranunculi. The sequence continues at coordinate 88,132,701 of OX638381.1, read as the reverse complement.
TTTCTGAGAAGAGAAAATTCCTTTGGATTATGCTTAGAAAGGAGACGTTGAGTTCATACAGGCAGACACTTTTATTGCGTTAAGAGGTTAAGAGGTACTTACTAATAAATCTCATAAAGGGTTTCATCAATCCCTAGACCAAGTGATCAATGATTACTTATATTAATGGGTTACTCGTGAAAATTGAATGCCTAAGCCATTTCATCTCAGCCTTACACCCTCTCTGACCCCATGTACGTAGGTTCCAGTTTCTCCAGACTAAGCATCCTAACATCCACAATATGATTACTGATGCAGAACTAAATATCTGACGAAGTATTTTCCACTCGAAAACGCTCAGTCTTTGTTCTGCCACTCATCACGAAACAGCAGGATAAAAGGACTTCTGAAATCAGTGCGTTTCTTGAACTAGGGCATGGCCACGTGGGAAATTATACGATTTTTTTAAACTGCGGGTTGTAGTAATTAGGAAATACAGAGCTATTCAGATCGTGTTGTACGACTTTGGAAAGAATCTATAGATTTCACAGGACGTCCAAAAGTAGGCAGTAGACATTGGAAGCATGTTGCGTACTGCAGGTAACATATTGAAAAAGCGGAATGCAGAAAGGCTATTTTGTTGGAGCAATGTTTGTGAAAGAAACTATAAAACAGTGAGAGTTCCTGTGAGAGCTTGCTTTGATTTTCCAACAAGTTGATTGACTTCGCGGAGGACAATGTTTGATGCATCAGGCCAAATGTGAGCGTTGTAATCAAGCTTTAGACGGATAAATGTCTTGAGGATTTAAGCCAGTTCGGAAAAAGTTAAATAGTTTTTCCATCCTTTGATGAAACTAAGACATGGTCGATCCAACCAAGGTCTTAGTTTAGTACACCCGCCGAATTTCGAAAGTCTTTCGGCTTTGGTGATACATGTACTATTTATGAATAATGGTTCGAGGTTTGAGTTCCGCTTTAATGACAGAAGACAGACATTGAAGGATTTTTTTTTTTAATTTATTGAAGAAAAGATACGTCGAACCAAAATGGTGAGATATGCCATGGACCTGTTGCTACGAAAACCATACTGCCGTTCGTTGAAGAATGTGAGTAAATCTGGCGATTTATCGGTGTTTCCATGACCTTGGATGGAAGGGACGTATATACAATTGGTCATTGGTTGGATGGAGAAGAAGATATTTATCTTTTTTTATCTGCCATTTAATGCTGCTAATGCTTATAAAACTAATTACGATTTGAATAGCGACCTATAATTAATCCAGCGCTCTCCTGACAAATATATACATTCTGTCACATTAACTGGTCATAAATCATTCATAGAAAATTATTTATTCAAATTAACCCAACCCCCAACAATAACAAGAGTCGAACCTCATATTTTACATTCACCTAAATCCATAAATAAAATTCGATATAAATTTGTTAAACGTGGGACAAATGGGAAAATCACCGACAGTCAATCGTTCATCATACTTTTTTTTTTTTGTTTGTTTTATGTTTGCTAAGCATTTTATTAACTCAATTACACCAAACCCTCTGTAAAGACAATATAGACTGTACATATGTACTTGTGTGTGTGTGTATGTCTTCTTTTTTTTCTACTATTAACCACAGACTAACTTCCCATCGTTACTTGTCAGTTAATGGTTCCAGCAAATAAATAGTCAATAATCCCATTTATTTGAATAGAATTACCTAAATTGAGCTTGTATGTGTGTTAGAGCATCCACCACGGGGTGTTACGGTGATAATGCATCAAATCCATTTAACCCTTGATTAATGTGCGACATATGAAAACCGATTTTAAGGAAATGGATAGCCCACCCAAAATGGATTTTCCGCCTCCTTATTGTTTGAAAATTATTACACGGAAGCGGAGAAGTAGGTATATGTATATAGCTGTGTTACTGTGTATCCAATGTTCGTGCTTGTGACATCGTTAGATGCGATTTATAGATTTACGACCGACACATAGAGATCGGAATTCAACAAGAGTTTGGTTGCGGAATGAGATATCGATTTAATATCTATATTGGTTATTGGTTTGTGTGATAAATATTTTATTATACCTACGGTGAACAGGTCGATTATGTACGGGCGAGGTATGTATAGAAGCCATGCTCAGATTTTAAATGGGATATTAAACCGAATGCTATCACGATAATGGTGGGGTTTTTTTTTTTTGTTTTTTACAGACCAGGTGAGTGGAATGATATTTATCTTTGTGGGCTTCCCGGTAATAATTACTGATAATTGTTGAAAGTTTAAATAGGTTTATAACCGTGTAGCAATATAAGATTAATAATTCAGATGCGGTTAAGGATTCCATCTAACGGGGTTGTGAAGTTGCAAGAGGAGACAGGAAAATCTATAAAACAAAATTGCTGACTGATTAAATGGACAGTCAATTAGAGTATTCTTTTATGGACAATCAAGGAAAACGTCGACGGGAGATGAAAATGCACTTAGTATATCGCAGCATTTATGTAAACCAGGTTGCAAACTATTTGACTTGTTAAATAGACTTCTAAATGAGTATCTAGCCTTCGACTCACTACCGCTTTTCTCTTCTGTTAATCCGGTGCATATTACTTTCAGTTTTTCGTGCCAAACTTTCCGGCAACAACGATTGCTAGACTTTTCAAAATTTCGTTCTAATTTGCTTGCAAGCGCCAATATAGTTTAGTTTGTATCCTTTTTTTTTCACTTTCCTACCAAATAGATTGCTGACACCGAAGAATTGATGGTTCCGACTTACACCAAATTAATTCCATTGCCATACCACGTTTGCAAGCTTCTTGAGTTAGTCGATGAAAGATGTTCCTAAGTTAAGCTGTGTTTTCTGATACATAATCATTCTTGTAACTTTTGACAAACGTTGTTTAAGAAAACGAGTAACCTTAATATATATTAGAAGTTGTACAATTTTGCTTTGGTAGAAGCTAAAAAGTAGCAAAATGCATTCATAAGTTCTGCCTTTATAGTTTAATCCTTACGGTGATATCTTCTATGCTATGGTATTTGAAATCCGTTTATCATTTCCATAATACTTACATGAGCGACAACGTAGAGAGGCTTTCGATGAAAGGAAGAATTATCCGTAACTTCATGACTGTTGAGGAGGCCTTAGAGTTGGCCTTGAGTCCCGATACCGCATAAAAAGGAAAGATGTTCACTCAGGCAAGATGAGTAAAATTACAGGAACACTTCTGCAACGCAGATCGTAGAAGCAATAGTGACGTGTGACAAGAGCACCATTAATGCATAAAATTACCGAGGACCCCAACTTTCGGACGTACTGTCAAATAATGAGATTCTTTCTTTAGCTGTACACAGCTCTGTGTTCCCTTATCGCTACAACCTACAAGCATTTAAAGCCAACGTGCATCGGTACCTCCTTCGTCTCTCCTCTAATTTCCCTAATGCCTGTGCTTTAGTTTAAGGGTAGTCATAATCCATTTAGCGGGCGCTAATTATAAAAAACATAGGGTGAAAGGTGGGTAAACGTTCAAACAACTTCCATTGCGAAGCTAAGGTGAATAACCATTGATTTACAGTAGAAGAGATTAAGGGCAAAGAAGTTATGAAGGAGTTAAAAAACAGCAAAATAGTCTCGAACAGAGAAGGGTGTAGTGCATATTTGAGATCATAACAGCGATGAAAGCAGTCAGGGACATCAAAGCGGTTGAATTTGCTAAAGTTTTTCAAGCAGTCCCACATCAATAACCAGAGCTGAGAGATAAATGGAAGATTAAAGAGTTTTCGGAAGGAGACTTCATTAAGTGCCATTACACGTTTTATGCGTTCTAAGAGCTTTTGGCTTGTTTTCATTTTTAATACATTTTTCCATAGCACTGCATTCATAGGCAACAGGAACATGATACCCAAATCTTACTTTCTATCCTCGTTTTCTATTGACATACCTTTATCGTTGGAACATGTTATCCAAAAGCAGTTTCCAACTACATGCTTAAATAGATTTCCATCAACAAGTTGTGCGAGTAGCAAAAGGACATTGACGCTACTGAATACATTATCCTTCTGCCAGACAATAACTCAATATTATTTGATTCTTTCCATTGATATCCGTCCATTGATATGTTCGCAAGTTGCTGGCAAACAACAATCCAAATGGAAAAATCCAATTTCAATGTTCATCAAATTATGTTTACGAGACGTTCAATTACAAAATTCATCAAAGTCGCTATTTACAATTCCCCCACCTCGGTTCTTTTCGTATTGCACATCCCTAGTTTGGATATAATTGGAAAATCCCATTTGTATAGGCTGACTCAGCATCGTATTCCAGACATAGTAACCAAACCCACTAGGATGCGGCAGCAGCGTCAGCAAATCAAAAAGGAAAAAAAATAAAAATCCAAATTACTATCTATGCTCAATCCACCAGCATAGTTCGACGGATATACATCACCATGTAAGGACTAGAAACACACAGACATCGTCGTACTCATTTCGTTGCCATTTTACCATTATCGCAACTTGCACATAGTGAACGGTGGTGCTACCTCCTGACGATGCTATTGTTGGCTGTGGTGGTGAATGATGGTGTAACAGAGCAATATCCACAAATTACGTGGATGAATAACGTATCTCCTAAAACAATTCCAGTCCAATTACCATCATTAATGCTTCAAATTGGGCTTTATCAACCCCTCAATGGCTAACAAGGATATCAGAGATATGGGTGCAAAGCACATGACTATAACATGGATATTGCTGTGGCAGCCTAACCGCAGTATAGAGGGATTGGTCAACAATTGCTGTTCAACTAGAGATTGGTGTTTTCACCATTGTCTTTTGTTGGCCCCGATGATAGAAGTGTACAGCGTAATCGGTATTTTTAAATCCCAGCCAAGGTAGAGGACACGCGTCAGGAATAACTAATAACGAAGGTGGAGTATGTCGAACAAAAGAGGAGACGTTGTCTTAGATTTTGAACAGAACTCACATTTAGTGCAACGTATAATAGAAGATTCTAAAGAGTATCTACCGTCGCTTGTTCCTATTCCCGATTAGTGTAATCCTTATGCCATATGTAGGTCATCGAAAAAAAAAAAAAAAAATCCACCATCGAATCACGATCATTCCAGAACTGTTGAATGCGGTAATTTTCTTATCGACTTTGGATGCACATCCAGCTTTCAAAGTCCTGAATAACTGTTCCATTTTGTTTTATCTCGTCGAGTATTCATGTCCTGAGTTCAGTTAGTGGCCATGTAGATGAGAAGAGTTCTCTGTCTGGAAAAGTTGTTTCACTGTATTCAGCGGCGAATGAATCCTTGAAAACCAAGGGTGACCATGGTATAGTGGTTGTATCATCGCTTGTCACGCTGAAGGTTCCAGGTTCGAGTCCCGATGTCACAGAAAAAAAAAAGTCGGTCAATTGCGAAAAAAGCTGACGTCAACTTTACTGTATAGGTGTAGTGATCGCACTACATGACGCATCCACCCTATCATAAAAGGCTACCTGTTTTGCACGTCTACCATCCAGGATGCATAGTATTTTTCGGGCAAACAATAAATACTTATGAACTTAAATAAACATCAAGCACCATGTCGCGGCACTACCCGGGTTTAGTGTGCCAATAAAGGAAGTGATTATAGTGCGTTATCACCCAAGTACCTGAATACTTTGGGAAATATTGATAACGTTGACCCTGGTGCGATGGATGTGCAGAGTAGGGGTAAATTCAAACGTATAAAAGGTCGATTGATGGAAGAGATCAGCAGAGTGTGATTTCGTAAACTAGAATAGAAGGTTGCAGCGACGCTAAAGACAGCGGACCTTACTATTTAATAAATAAAATATTTAAATATAATAATATTAGTTTCATTTTCCGCTCTCCGCTCTACGCTCTTCACTCGTAAAGAGCAAGCACGGCGTAGCGGCGTAACATAGGCATAACCCTGGCAGTAGGCTAGGCAATGGCTTAAAAGTGTTGATCGTACTAATGATTGATTGATCGTACATCGAAAGAAATACTGTGAATTATAAGCAATGGCAACAAAACCAATCATTCTCCTCAGTCATTCCGGACACCACCCTCGGAGCAAAAAGGCTGAAACCTAATGCCACCTGAGTTTCCAAATTACTACACCAACACTAGCGCTGTGTGAATAGCATCATAAGGGTATTCATAACCCCTTTAGCGCTAGCGAATTATAAAAAAAAGCCTACAGTCTGTGCTACCATCTCAATGGCGAAGACTTTAATTTGAATGACACTTCACTTATCGAGCAGTCTGTATGAGCCGGTGACTTACGAACAACTCAGGACTTGCTTCTTTTGTATTTTTGGGAATAAGGATTGAGCAGTTCTTGTTAAAATCTAGGCAAGCTGTAACAGGGTACGGTAAGGTATGGCATGTGAAGGTAGGCAGGTTTTCTGCCCCTCCGAACTGTTGAAAGCGGACTCTCATTGTGTTTTCCGTGCTTCCATCTATCGTGCGTGCTTCTTCCCTCTCTAGTTTGTCGGCTTTCTGTTGGCATATTATAGCTTTAAGCGCTTCGATTTTCATCCTTCTGTATCCTTTCTTGTCACTCACACTGTGAAATTAATGTAACTGGCCCTGTAGTGAGGAAAATTTCAAATTACAACGCAATGACTAATCCTCGCTAATAATTAGTCGGCATTGTAATAGCATCGCTTGCGATATTTTAGCCACTGCAGCCGATAACTCCTCAGCGCCAAACCATTGATTATAGAGCTGCCAACCTGCCATTTCCTTTCATTGCACTCACCCTTTAGGAATCTAATTGAATCCCAGTTGAATGCATGTTGTTGATAGCATTCACTGGATTCGGTGAAAACTAATTGAAAAAGATGCCTGTCATGTCAAATCGTTTTCACTTTGATTGCGAGGCGGCCTCATTTCGCGCGCCTCTTCTATTCATCCTCAGCCCACTCTCCACACACAAAAACACCCTCGCCAGTGTATACAAATCAAAGCTTTACGTTGTGGAGATTTTAAAGAGGTTATTCTCCTTTTAACTGATGCACAACAAAATAGAGAAAAAAAAAAGGGAGAAGCCTCTTCGACCCAATAAACTTTTACAATCACCCGACACTTTGAATACTAAACAGGATTGCCAATCGGATGCACTAACTAGGCCTCTAGCACTGCTCATCCATCCGAATAGTAGGTATTTGTTTTATTCCTTGCATGCGCGTCATTGTATACACGTAGCTATACCCATCGCCGTTATATCCCATTTTAAATTCCATTGGTAGAAGATTAGATTTTAGGGAAGAGATCTAATTTGGAACGAGACAGAGGACTGTTTTTCAGCGGAAGGAAATCCACTTCAACTTGCGATGTGCTTAACAAAGGCTGACATCGAGATCCGACGTGGGAGTAGTTAAGGCAGTATGCTCCTCTGCAGCGTCGACTTTGACTAATTTTATTATTCGTGCTCGCAGTGCTGTCGCCGGTTATCCTGGTGCTCTTGCTTCTTTGGTTGTTCACTCATGCAACATTTTCAAATTAAAGCTTGTGAGCTGTAGTTGTTGGAAGAATTCAAAGAGATTCGAGATTCGAGATGCGAGATGCGAAATGGGAGATGCGAGATGACTTTTTTCCAACTTCGGCTCCGCTTTGTTCTTACTTCGACTTACCAAAGGATGAATAAATCAATCTGCTTCAGTGAGGTGAAAGATTGAATTTTGTGTTTCGTTCCTGGTCTTTGGATGAAATTCATGTTTCAAGTCAAAAGCAGAAAGTAAAGCGACAGTGGTGGCAATGGAGAGTAGAAAGTCTTTAGTTGATACCGAGATAGGTAACGGTAGTGGTTCTGTTGAGATTTTCGTTTTAGAGTTTTGTATCTGGATTTTTTCTTCCTTTGAGTTAACTTATAGCAAGTGATTGTGAGATACGATATTGGGATATGGAAACGTTTGGAATTCGAAAAAATGTAGAAAGCAGTTAAGGAATGTGAAATGCTATAAGAGCTTACTTCTGAGAGGTCCTTAGAGCGTGACTGATTCTATTCAATTTGGAGGAAATAACGAAGTTCGTCAATTCGTTCAATTACAGAAAGACAATAGGGGGTATATAAACTGTTCAGTTAATTAAAGATAGAAGGTATCTTAACAGACAATTGAAATAAGTTTAAGGGAGTAGATACATTTTTTACGGCAGGAAGCTTCAAAATCGAGAGTAGTTTGAGAAGAAGTGTTTCCATAGTTAAGCTTTAATTAAACATCTTTTTGTGTCGATGAACACTTAAGCGTGTGCCAGACGAAGATTATATCAATAAAAAAAAGCCTTAAGGATATAAGGATTTTCACAGTTAGCTCAGTAGCTGTTAAACTCCTTGGGGCTGTTTCTCACACATCAAATATTACTGCAGACTGCTATTTAACACTTTCACGTATGCTGGGGCGAAATGGAATAGAGACATTTTCGTAGAATATTGGGGTTAGTAAGTTGGTAAGGTTTGAAGGAATGTGGCGCTTAAATTGTTACTACAGTTGAATGTTATATGCGAAACTGAGTGCAGACGTGCAGCTATCATGACGGGACTACGAAAGTCCTACAAAATCTGACACAATCTGAAATAATGACACTTCAGTGAGAGAATCGATTTGTATTGTTGTTGACCCCTCTTTCGTACAAAGAATGGCGAGATTGAAAGGGAATACATATAAACACATGACTGTGGATGTTTTGAGTTCATAAATGCCTAAGTACACGAAAATGTCTGATCTATTAGCTCAAAATTAATGTTCAAGTTAACAATGCAGCTTAGGTAATTTTTTTTACAAACAAAACGAAACGTGGAGTTGTGCGATCGTAGGAAAGTCGCACAAAATTGTTCGAAATACTCACTTAGGGTAAGATATCTAGGTATGAGTCTGAGTTTTAAGCTTATGTAGATCGAACACCGATCATTTTAATAATAAGACTTGTATAACTTCCTTCTAATGAAAAAGGGGTTTCAGTACAACCAGGCAGACTGAAATGATGTACATATATTAAGCCGGCGCTAGTTGAGGTTGACTATCAGAACTCACCACGAAAAAGAAACCGGTCTTCTATTGTGACATCAACTTTCAAACCGAAATCAAGGTTAAAAATCTGACTCAGGAAGACAATATCGTCAGGAAAGTCACTGTTGAGGCTCTGTAGTAAACGACAGCCAAATTTAGACTAGTAAAGCTCTGCAAGTGGTACCTAAATAAGATTTGGTAGTGAGAGTTCCCTTAAATCTTCCACTTGTACATGTACGCTTGCCTACTGGGAATGGCCAACCATGCAAATAGGTTTACTCCATTCCGCATTTAAAGGAAAGCAGTCATGTTGTCTGTAGAGTTATCTTATGATTCGAATTGATCTCAGTTAGATTTTGTGCAATTCAATAAAGATATCTTTTATTGAGGTCATGCTAGATGAAATAGTCCTTGACAAACTCTTACGTCTTATAAGTTGGTTTAGTCATAACTGGAACTCCATTGCAAACGATTATACTTTTGTCTTATTATCATTTGCTCACTTGTTCCTTATTCTTCATTTCAGTACCCTCTTTGGAGAAGCAAAAATCGAAATCCCAACGACTTGTTGCTACAAAAACCGCTTAACCACTGAGCTTTCCGGATTGCTTTGAAACTTCCTCACCCAATAAAGCTCATGGTGGGATATCACTTGTTTTTTTTTTTTTTTTTTTCATTCCTCACTTCTCAGCCTGGGAACAGTCATGCGCAGGGCACATTGAGCTAGCTTTTCTCTGCTCTCATTTTGATGCATTCCGTATCCTTCTCAAAGCCATAAGACTTTCCCCTATTTTTGTATCCCTCAAATAAACCATTCCCCATGCAGATTATTTAAGCTTCAACAGCTTCCCATTCTTGCTTGGTGCACATCTATGGGATTAAAAGTTGTTTGCCACATGTCGTCGAAGGAATTGTCGTCGTCGTCGTCGCCGTTATAGTGGTAGACATCGTCCTGTTGTTTTTATCCCGTTCTTGTTGTTATTGTTATTATCTAATAGAGTTCAAGGATATAACTTTTTTTTTTGTTTACAACAATGTACATTATTACTTTTATTATTTTCTTCTCTGTTTTTAGGGACTTCCTGTCAAGCTAGCTGCCCACTTTTTCGCTTGTTTTTAGCTTTAGATATTTTTACACATGTATTTTTGGCACATATCCACATACCTAGTCATTTTTATTTTTTATTTTTTAAACGAGTTGAAGACTTTGACATTTTTTATTGCAAACCGAGATACCCTTTATGATGGACCATTTGTGCTTAGGGTGGTTGTTTTTATAGAAGTTTGAAGAGAACATTACGGATTTCAAGTACTCAATGGAAAGTTATGACATTTCAGACGTGTTTTTCAATAATTCGACTTCAGCGACCATAATAAAAGCAGAGAACTTCTGCAGCATCAAAAGACTTGTCATGTTGCTATGTTCGAGTACATGACCTGCCAGTTGGATTTCGACTGATTTGCGAGAACTTCTAGCTGCAGCCTTACTAATTAAAAGTTTGCAATGCAACCACTAATACATACAGAAGAAAGAAGTGAACTTGGGTATCAATGCGTCATTACCAAATAAATAACCTAGATCAACGCTTAGGCTAAACAAAGTGCTTAACCATGCGAAAGTAGAACCATGTGTAGAGTTGCCAAACTCTGATTGATTTTGCATTAATTTGTTTACCTCCTTGAATCGCCAATGCACGATGCGCAAAACCGGACCTCTAGTGGCACACCCAAATAAAAAAGGTACACACCCAACTTGAGGTGCTAAACTGTAGGCAGATATAGCTTCTGAGCGATGATTGCTGTTTGAGGCCCAGGTCTATTCCGAACTGTAGTGCCACCATAAGAAAGTAAGTAAGTTAAAACTGCTTTAAAGTCAACAAGAACTATTTGCTGCTCAAATAATTTCTCGCCTACTTCCGTCATTCAAGCCTAAGACGTGAACAGCAGAGTAAAGTTGGCAGACCTTCTGTATCTAATTTGAGGACATTATCCTGAGGCATTATGGAAAGATGATTGAAATACCTTAGACATCGGCCCCTACGCAAGCAGCTCGTCTTTCACTGTAGCCAAATCAGTCTACATACGTATTAGCTGAAAGAAATACACTCTCAAACATGTCCTTATAAAATGCGGAACCCTAAGTGTGTTTTTCAATAAAATATAATATTTCTGAAACACATCCTTTTTAGCACAAAAAAAGAAAAACAATCCTTGTTGACCCCAATTTGTCCTGCTGACCCAATTTTACCTTTCTACTTCAACAACAAAACAAAATCTCTTCTGGAACATGTTATGGTTGACATATAACGTTAGAAGCTAATTAAGGACAGGGTGGGACAAGAAAGATGCCATGAGCAAGAGAAGTTATACTAATACCTAAATCGATTCACCCCTGATGCGATATCCCAAAGGCGTTTGATATCGAATATCTTAACCCCCTCAAAATGGGGTTTCTTTTGAAAATATATGTGTGTATGCGTGAAAGAGTGGGCGATTGGGAGAGATATTTGAAATCAAGAATGAATTATTAAGAAGGATACTTCAAAGTTTCCACCGCATTAAAAGGTAATTGCATTTATAAGTAAACCGAGATAATGCGGAAAAAAAGAGAGAACGGATTCTTTGCTACCATGACAACGACGATGACGCTTTAGCTAAAGAAATTGTTCAGAAGCAAGGACTGACAAGCAAAGAAATTATTCCGCTTTGCGAATTGCTTATGGCAGGGATGCGGTAATTATCAAATAGGTTGACGAAGGTTGGATGGGTTTTCTTTTTTTGTTAAGAAATTTCAGCGGGTAAATAGAACGATTTGGATAGGTTAAGATCTTTAAATAGGTTGTTGCCATGTCTTTCTGGTTATCCAGTTGATTGATGGTTAAGTGGTATTAATGAGTAATTGGATGTGTTGGAATTGTCTGTTGGTGTGTGATAGGTCTATTTCGAGTAAATTAGAGATAAATTAATTTCAGGAGTGTTTTTCTTTTTTGGAATGGTTTACACGTGTGTTTTCCGATAGTATACGAGTAAGAAGCTTCAGACGATTTGTTGACCAAAGTTTTCACACAACATTTATTTTTGTACTCCAATTTGTTTGTGCCATTCAAATGTGGCTTCTGCTTCAGAAGTTCTCAAGTTTAATACCGGAACATATAGATCAACGTCACCACAAAATCATACAAAAAATTGTGGTTGAAGGACACAAAACCATGTATTCATCGTTTGGAAGTAAATGTCAATACTGACAGCTACAATTTCCAAGTATTGAAGGACCTAACTCAACACAAGAGGCCATCGTGAACTATCCGTGGAAGTTGCAACTTTGGTGTGAAACGAAAAATCTAGTTTTCTTCCGAAGCAATAATGCATCTTCTAAAGATCTTTTAGGAAAGCTGAGCAACTTTTGGACTCCTCATCGATTTATTTCATCTTTTATGTCAGTGGAGAGTGAACGAGCCTCTAAGTCGTACCAAGAATGGGATGTAGTCATCTTATTTTTACTTAATAACATCAGGAGTTGATCATGAATCTGTATCTTACTTAGCCAGGAGTATAATATATACAAAGTCACGGCCTTTACCAGAAAAACTCTTCGGACGAAAGTATTGATATGCACATGCAGATGCACGTATAGCTCACGGTATGCACTGAGGTTGCGATATGATTAACTTGGTTGGGTTTTCTAAGAAAATATACTTTAGGTGAAATGAGACTCCAGTCTGTCCTCAGACCAAAAGAATATTTTTTCAAGTCTAAAGAAAATTCACGGTATTACAGCTGCTTCCCAACAGAAGCCAAATACCTAAACGTGCTTAGAGATCATCGCTCAGTGGTTAGAAGTCAGAACATTCGACTTGCAAGTATTCTTTTGGCAGATTCTTGGTGCCGATATGATGAGTGGTGGAAACCTAAACTCCTTATCGTTTAAGTTTCTACTTGTCTTTCGAAATACTTCATGGATTAAAACCACTAGTTACTAAAGTAGTTAAGTGAGCTTGAATTCTCAGTGCTTTACGGTGGTGTCTCAACATCCTAACAAAAAAAGGGTAAATTGGTCAAAACAGACATCAGATAAGAAAAATCTGAAGATTAGTGAAAAGTTCACCATTATTTTTTTTCGTGTCATAATCAACTTTCCTTCAGACAAAATGTCAAAACAATCAGTAACCTTACTCAGTCTAACTCAATTCACAAAATGATTGCCTTAACAATCCTTATGTGAACGTAATCTCGTTTCTCTCTTGTATTGAACTGATTCTAATATTAGAAAAAGAAATTTCCTCCAACATATTTAAAAAAATTAGGTCAAGTCATCAGCAAATTCTTAAATCTTTAATAATACATGACAATGCCTCGACAACTATTCACAAAATGTCCTTGTTTGCTTTAGAAGGAACAGTGCGGTTCCAATGGAGTTCATCGAACCTAGATAATGCTATTCAAAGACGATTACTTTCATTCATTCAGATATATTGGCCAACAAAACCAACGCACAAACATCGCTGCAGGGACTAGCGTCATACACAGCGAATGATAAACGAGTCCAAGATACATTGCCCCTAACTACGCTGTGTATTGTCTGAACAAAGTCAATAAACTTGGAAAGCACACTTAGAAGTAGTCATCTGGAATAGCAACATAAGCATTAATTCATTAATTCTTTATTTTTGAGAGAATGTGAATAGGTACTTCATTCTCCACACATTCCAAAGATAAGAATATATCTACAAGCATTCACTTTAACTTTAACTCTTTAAACACTCCATATTTGGATGAGAATCCATCTAATCCTTGAAGCAATACAAGATGAAAATGACATCCCTCCATTGGAAGGATACAATCTCAATCTCACTAACCAACCAACCAACCAACCAACCGACCATGAACCAGTACTTTATGATGGGAATCATTTTATGATCCGATTAGAAAATCCAATAAGCCCAAGCTTTAGTAGGAACAACATTTTATGATTAATTCTATCAAACGCCCAAGTCTGAGAAGGACTTCTAGTCTAGCAGTTGTTTCATTATAATTCCACCTTCTCCAGATGACTTATTTGTTTAGATTACTTAAATTTTATTAAACACCTCATAAAATGGTTTATTACTTGTCAGTTGTTGATATTTCATGATTGATTAATAAAAAAATAAAAACATAAAGTCACAATCATATCCAATTTACTTCATGCAGCTTTCGCACACTTTAACTCAATTTGTTTTGAGTAAATTTTAATTGAAGACTGTGAAGTAAACTTTTCATGTAAACACGGACAAGAGTTTTTTTTTTATTTTTAATTTTAATTGCTTGCATAAATAACGCACGCTTTCCGCGGTCAACCATCCGGTACGGCGTAACTTTGTTAATTTTTGCACTGCATCTCGCCCACACCATTTAAATCATTTACATCAATAAAAGTCCACGGAGATATAACCCAATTATAACATATTTCAAGGTAATTTATTTCTGTCGCGATAATATAAGTGCGTTTACACAACAAAACATATTGATGGTTAATCTATTTTAAAATTTAACTTCATTTTTATTACGAAACTACTGCCACACGGTACGGTATGGATGGGTGGGTAATGTACGAGTACATGGCAACACCATCGGCTACAACATCGTTTAACATAATGGGCTTCGTCTTGTTCAGTGATTCTGTAATTTGCCTTCAACTGTACTGGCTTATTATAATTTAATTCATGTTACGCAGTCGATGGCGAAAGGAGCAGAAATTGGGTAAAAATCGAATTAATTTGTTTCAGAAGTCCTTTTTAATATGTTGTGCTACACATTTTATTCGTTTCCTTCTTGTGAATTGATCTCTTGTTACAACTTTCGAAAGAGGATAACCGAATTGAGGTCAGAACTACATACAGATTTTTGTTTCGTACAACACTTCTGTTGTAATTTAGTGTAGATGTACGACATTGACACAGTGGGGTTCGAAAGTAATTGAACGATTGGTTTGATGAATGAATTTTAATAAAAACTGTTTATATAATGAGGAACCATTCATGTATAGTATACAATAGAACTGCTGTCCTCTCGAATTGAGATGGACATCTTACTTAGCTGGTAAAGAACTGTATAGCACAGCGTTCTACAAGATCTTTTGTGCCTTTAACTGGAAAATGTTGAGATCCAAAGCAAAATCGAGATGAACCTCGTGCAAGATCTACTTCGTTTTGATCTTCCAAGCATAGACGGCACATACGTATGTGGAAGTCCTTTAGGAGCTTGGCATTACGCTTGCTTGCAGTTAATAAACTTTGTAGATCGATGAAGTCCAATAGTTGAGTTCCACTTTAAGAGCTTCTTCTAGTGCTCCCTGGCGCTTCTCGCAACCTTCAGTTTTATTACCACTTTCGAAAGGCAGATTGAAAGCTTTTTCATGACAGATTATACACTTGCCAGTTTGCCGTGCCATGAAAAGCGTTTGGATGTAGACTCTCGCTTAGCAGTGTAACGCACTAACTACTGAGCTACGGCTACAGCTGCTCGAGAGTATTTAACCTGCCCCACGCAAATAACCTGTGTGTCAGCAAACTCCACCGTCTCTCGTTTTAGCCATCTTCTCATGAAAGCTCTACCCCAACACTCTTAACCTGCAATACGTTCCAAACATTATGCAAGCATGTGTGTACAATCATGAATTTATCCGTAAACTTCAGCAGTTTTCATCTTCATTTTGACAGCTTAAATTCTTCCACAAAACTCAGCATTTTTCATCAAACACTGCACAATCTCGCATGCACAATCACACATTCACTACCATACACTGTCAATTTGCATGCACAATCACTATATTGTGCTTGCGTGAGCGGTTTATTTTTAATTTTGACCTTTGAAAAGGTTTGTACTTCAAAAAGCACTTAACCTCGCCACCTGTTGTGAAGATTAAGAACCATTCGCAATCTTTCAATGAATTACCATCTCCGTGTCTCATTACTTTCTACTCACACTGTACCCATGTACAATATATAAAAAGAATTTATTTGCAAAACAATTAAATTTTGCTTTCCAAACGAATATGCACTTTACGATGGTGTAACGATGTATGTGGACATGTAATAGATGTATGGGTTGTTTTTTTTCATA
This sequence comes from Criorhina ranunculi, assembly GCA_951813785.1. NCBI lineage: Eukaryota > Metazoa > Arthropoda > Insecta > Diptera > Syrphidae > Criorhina > Criorhina ranunculi. The sequence goes on along the minus strand of OX638381.1, from coordinate 88,116,590 downwards.
TATGTACATATATTGTATTTCCGTTACGTGCACAAAACAAATTACAATACAATTTCTTCGAATGCAATCTCGCAGGACATTAAAATTTCTATGTACGCTTGTGATTGTTTTGTATGTTTTTTTGCTTTTGTTTATAGTAACCATCTGCAGAACATGAGAATCCCTCCATCGTCCCGGTAGTACTATTCCACCATGTCCATTCAAATTCGACATTTGCTATCTGGTGTGGTGATGCTGGATGCTCTCCAGCCCTTAACATGACTGAAGGAGAAACTTTCTTATTTCTCGCCATCCAATTTGGAAATTTATAACACTATCTATACGAATGGTTATTTAGTATCACTAAAGGAATCTTTTGTCCTTTTACTGCAAAACACCAACGAAATCTTTTTCGGAAATGAATGTTTTCTATGTATTTTTGTTTGTTCTTCCTTCCAATTTGTCATTGTTTACAGGACGAGCGTATCCACACCGCCTCTGCAGACGGATGCAAGTTGAATAGAAAATCGCATAAAAAAAAAAAACAAAGAAAAATGAATTATAAAGAAAACGAAGAAATAATCCTCAAAATCCATCCCAAAATACGTAAAAACAAAAAATAAAAAATTAAACAAGAAGTGGGTGGTACTACTGTCGTGAGACTTCCCTTGACTGGAAACTTGAAATTCAACACAGTTTGCATTTTACGACTCTTGGATAGAAGTTTTTATCATAATAGCCCAAGAAATGAAATGAGGACTTTGCCGGAAAAACATAAGCGGGGGAAATCTCCACTCAAGATGACGACTCTTGAAACTCACTTCAGGAATCAGAATGTGGTAGCGGCAACAAGGCATGGGAGCATGGGCGTTGGAGACACCGACATGTGCGGTGTTTCGTAATTTCTGAAATAACCACAGGAAGTGATTGGTTTTGATTAATATTTCTTGAGTGTTTTAACGAGACTTTAAGAGTTGACGAGGTCATCTTAAAAATAACCAAAAGTTGGCGACATGTGTGTGTACGAATAATGTTGCAAGGATTTGGTGAAAGCTCGTGTTTGGTTTTTTAATGGGTTTCTTTGCAATAAAATGATTGCGTGTCAATTAGGAACCTTGAAAAAGAGATGACAGGACGTCATTAGTGGAAAATAGAAAGCTAAAGCTATAGAGTAGCTAAAGTAGATTTTAAGGTTGAATACTTTTTCGATTTTGTTCCTTTGAGTTTCGGAACAGATTAGCAAAGAAAAAACTTAAGTTTGAATCCCAGGAAAACAATCAAAAGGATTTTTTTCGGCAGGCAACGAAAATCACATCAATTCATCATTCGAATTCAGCCTGCAAAAGGTACGTTAAGGATACCACGGACACGATGAATGACTCAACTGTACCTACCTACAATACGTTTCGCTACATAATATCTCTACGAGCGTTTTAAATAAAGACTAATCGAATGATACTGTCTAAGTTTCGTCTGTTTTCAGAAGGAAACTTGGAATTTGAAGGGTTCTAGACACAGGATTGCACAGACAGGAGAATTCTACTGTATTGTTTTTCTTCCCACAGAAATTGCGCACAGACTAACATTGAGCTGTGGATCATAAGGCTAATATTATTCTAGTTTTCTTGGGTTTAACGAAGTCCTTAGGGCTTTTGTACCATGACGGACGCTTTCGAACACTTGTTCTTAAAATTGGGTAAGATTTCATAAAGATTGTGTTAAGAGCAGAAGTCAGGATAATTTAAGCCAATCTAGCTGCAATTTAGCAAAAAAAAAAGAAAAGGATTGTTCTTCTTCCAGTTTGTCCTTCTACAATTGCCAACATTTTTTTACGAAGAAGAGAGCCGAGTAGATATACTAGGGTTAGCATTCGTTAGATCGCCCACAATGGGCAATTTTCTATTTTGAAGCTAAAATTGTCGTGAGCGACGTTGTTTGTGGTTTCCTGAGGACTTTCTTCAACAGCAACATTCAGATCTAGGTTCGCCTATTTGTATTCAAGTCCTGCTTCATTTTTGTATCACATAAGTCATTTGTCCCCTTTAGAGTAAATTTGATGGCCTCGTGTAAAGTATAACTGCGTTGCGACACATTAACAAGTCTGACTCACTTCCCAATAGTCCCATGAATGTCATAATAATACTTATATAAAATTTGAATATAACCAACTGCAAAACTTTTCTCATGTCCTTATTTTAATCCTATTTTCAAAGAGAGAAAACCACTTACGAACAACAAACATTAAAGGTATCTATGCGACAACTGCATCCTGCAGAGTTCCAATAACCAGCAAATATCATTCGTTATACCTTCTATTTTCATAAACGTTTGTATGTATGGGAAAAACTACTTATTACGACGTGGAAAAGTGTACCAATTAAAGATTCCCCAGTGTCCTTATTGAAGATTTGTTCTCATCCCCTGCCCCTAATTTAAAAGAAAGAAAAAAAAAAAAAACGGAAAAGAGCTAAATTGTTGGAAAATTAAAAAAAGAAGTGAAGTAAAGCATACACACTGTCAATGCCACACCGAAAAACATGGAGGACAATGGAACATGAAACTGTTTGCAAATAGCTTAAAGCAGTTTGTGGCTACAAGCCAAATGACCATTATTTTATGTTCCTGCGGAGTACAAGCGCCGCATTGAAGCGATGCTACATGTGTATTTACAAATAAAAAAAATTAAACATTATCCTTTCGACCATGAAATCGTAAAATTCATAATTTTTTTGAACGTGCCTCGATTACATTTTTTGAGGGCGTTTAATCTAGGGCGATTGCTAGGCTTGAATAAAGCAAGCTGTGGAAGAACATAATTTCAATCTTTTCTAGGGTTCCGCTAGGCACAGAGTGTCTTATATCCAAGTTTTTAGCTCTCTTATTCAAGGTTTTCTAGTGCCAGTACCTTACTCAAACAAGCTATGCAAGCAACCATAACCAAAGTTTTCTTAGATCGAAAGGAAGAAAAACCATCAAATTAAGAATGAATCGTGGTTTTAGCATCAACTTCGAGTACAAGGCCGATTACCGTTATAAGGGGAAAGGCTGATTGCCGGAGGCACGTTGAGATATGTACTTAGGTACTTATATGGTGGTCAGTGATTGAGCCATCCTCCGGTGTTGTGAACACTTGCTTTCAGTGAAGAAGATTGGCATGCCCATATCCACGTGTTGTTCAACAAAGTAATTGAGTGTCGTGCTATCTAGCAATTTCTTAGAGAGTTGAACCAGCACTTTCTGTTGCCCAGAATAAGGCTGAGATTATTTCTAGTCGTGGAACTGCAGCCACTGGCCGTTTGTTTTTTGTTTTTTTTTAGCTATAGCAAGGCTCTCGTGTTAACCGTGACTTAAGCTGGAAATTAATTGAGTTGTTTGGAGTTCTGGTCCGCGGTTAATAACTTAACAAGCGTGGTATGTGCAAGCCAAGTTCGATGACATTTGGAATCAGCAAACATGCCCTTTTTTTTTATAATTAGCACGCGCTAAAGGGGATATGGCTACCCTTAAACTAAACTAGAGCATGGGCATTAGGGAAATTAGAGGAGAGAGAAAGGAGGTACCGGTGCACGTTGGTTTTAAATGCTTGAGGGTTGTAGTGATGAGGAAACACAGAGCTATGTAGATTATTCCACATTTGTGTGGTACGGCTAAAGAAAGAATCTCTATATTTGACAGTACGTCCGAAAGTAGGCTTAAGGGTAAACTGATGTGCATTCGAAGCTTGACGAGTATTGCGGGTGAAATTTTGCAGGGGCGGAATGCAGCTGGCTATTTCACTAGAGCACTTTTTGTAAAAGAATCGATAAAACAGTGAGAGACAGGAAACATTTCTTCGGTGTTCAAGCGAGTCTATTGACTTCACAATGTTTCTGTCACCTATTAGTTTTATCGCGCGTTTTTGAATTCGATCTAGAATGTGCAAGACGGTTTTTGGCGCACCAGACCAGATGTGAGTGTTGTACTCAAGCTTAGGGCGAATAAACGCCTTGTAAATTGAAGCCAGATCAGAAGGGGTAAAGAATTTTTTGCATCGTTTGAGGAAACCTAAACATTTCGCAGCGTTCTTGGCGACATCGAATATATGGTCTTTCCAACGAAGATCGTTGTTTACACAGATACCGAGGATGGAAAGTTTTTCGGTTTCGGCGATGCAGGTACCATTCATGGATAATGGTTCGAGGTTACGGTTTCGCTTGAGAGACAGAAGGCAGCATTGAGTTTTCGAAGCATTAAATTCCACTCTATTTATAGAACCCCATTTTAATATGCTGTCAAGGTCGGAATTTAATGAGTTTAACATACGTTGCCGTTCCACTACTACATCCGAAGAGCAGGGACGTGAGCTAGGGAACGAATATGAAAAACTGAGAGTACTGTCATCGGCGAAGGAATGAATTGGACTAGAAGTTGCAGACAAGAGATCATTTATAAAAATGAGAAAGAGAGTCGGAGACAAAACAGAGCCTTGGGGGACACCAGCATTTATATTGTGAATTGCAGACTTGGAACCGTCCAAAACAACTTGAATTGAACGGCCCGAAAGGTAGTTTCTAATCCATTGAAGAAGAGATACATCGACCCCGTATGCACGCATTTTCGACAAAACAGCTTGGTGCCAAACTCTGTCAAATGCTTTTGAAATAACAAGCGCAACAATCTTACTTTCACCAAGGTGATGTAGAGATTCGTTCCACTTCTCGGTGAGATAAGCCATCAAGTCACCAGTGGACCTGTTGCTACGGAAACCGTACTGCCGGTCATTGAGGAGTTTCCGTAAGTCGAGATTTTTCATAAGCTGACGATTTATCAGCGTTTCCATGACCTTGGAAAGAAGGGACGTAAGTAAAGAGCTTCATTCAACTACAGATGTTGCAGCGCAATTGGAATTGTCTATGCAACAGCGTCAATGGCCACATTATCTTCAGATACGGTTAATGTTAACAACCCCAGCAAAATTCATCTTTGTTCCAAAAACTCCAAGCCCAAAACAGTTTTTTAATTATCTAAAAGAACAACACAAAAGCCAACACAAAGTTGCTTGAAAATTTAAATTCAAAAAGTCAGTCTGCGTCGTTATGTATGTATACGTCTGAAAAAAAAGTACATACCCGCACAATACACTTGTATAACATAAAAGAAACCCCCATCTCTCGACATTCGTCCTACTCAACTTAATCCATTTCGCAAATTAACTTCTTTGAGTGAATTTATTTTAGTGAGTTCCGCCCTTTATCCCCCACAAACACAAAAAGAAAAGGAAACAAATAGCTTCCTTAAACTACACAAAAACTCAAATCATATTACTTACTTACCTCCAGTCGTCTGCATCTCCTGCCTGCACCGAGAGTTGAATTAAAAATTCAATTTTAATTAAAGTTTGTTAAATAAGACCTATCCTGCGAACGTACACGTATTCACATTTCGTTTTCCTTTTTTGTACATTTATTTTCGTTTCGCTTTAACCTATGCATAAAGCTACACACACACACACAAACACAAACCAACCAGCCCACATTGACTTTAACTATGTAATGCGAAACCATTTTATGGCAAATAGGTACTCAGTACACCGTTGTGGATCTTTTTATAGTGTAAAAGACGTTAAAAAGTTTTAATTGCTTGAGAGGCTACGAATGAGATAAAAACAAAATGCAACTTCAGATCTGCAGTATGGCGGCGATGTCGGCACGGCGACGTCTTAATTGAAGTACAATAACGTGGCACACATAAACTCAATTTAATGCAACAAAATGGAACAGGGTTCTTAGCACAAATGAATTTAGTAGTAACTGAGTCGTGCTAACTTTGTACAGTGAAATTGCATCAAAGCTTTACGGCATACGATGCTCTAATTGTGAATCCTGGAGCTAATTATTATCGAACACTAAGGGTTGCTCCTTTTGATGTTTTCTAAAAAAAAAAGGCGAGGACATTATCTACCTACAGCTGCGAATACATTGAGTATTACAGGAAGGTAAAATAAGTAAGAAATTAATCCAATCAGTGATAAGACTGAAGCCTATGACTTCAAAGAACACCTCATCGTGATGTTATCGTAGTCTTGAAAATGTTGGACACTTAAATTGATGTTCTTTGGCACTAAACAAAAATACAGATCTTCATGCCTCTATGGCTAGAACAGAATTTAAATTGTTGTCGGCATTATACAGTCTGCAGAAATGTTTCTTTTATATCCTCAGCACTGACTGCGATTCTATTACTACGTTTCCCTGCTACTCTTTGTATGCCTTGAGTTCTGGTTTTGTAGCTTTAACACGTTCTTATTTCCCTTAAGCAAAACCTTGAAACCTCTCTTAATTGTGCGTTTACCAAGCTATTTGTTTTTGATTCTAAAAGGGCGGTGGTTGCTCTTTCTCTTCTGCTCGCAAAGTTCCCGAGCAGCATGGTTTTAGGCAGCATAGTTCTGTATGCCTTATGTTTTGCTGCATGTAGTTGTCGCGCTTCTTAGTCGAACCATGGGTTTCATTGTGGTCATCTCTGATGGTTTTTTTGGCACTGGTCTTCAGTACTGGAAGCTTTTGACCTCTTGAGAGATGATTAAGGGACACTCGATTGGGAAAATCTGTTTCGCAGTTTGACGGATAAATTGAGTTGAGTGATGAGTTGAAAAGGCAAGGATCAACACTTAGCAGATCCTTTGAGGAAGGAGTTTCAATCATTTGAGAACTGTCGAATGAAAAATCAAAAGCGTTGAAAATCAAAAGCTCCATTCACTACCACGTTCATGGTGATTTTCTTGCATTTAAACTTTTTATTGATAAAAATTTAAGTCCTTTCTAAGAAAGGTATATATGTAGGTGCCGAACCCTTCTGTGGCATCCCAACTTCCGAGTTCAGAATGAGTCTGAACAGATGGGAAAAACGAAACTTCATATCCTACTGTAACAACACTCAGGGACTCAGACAGGCTAAAAGAGCCATCCGACCCCTGAACAAAACCACTAAGGACATTCTCAACTATAAAAGGGACGATATCAGAAGACTTGCCAGCTTCCTCACCGATCACTGTAGCCTCAGATATCACTTTCATAAACTAAAGATACTTCAGGAATCTGAATGCAGACTCTGCTTAGAGGAAGACGAATCAGCCGAACACCTTCTATGTGAGTGCGTGGCTTTCTGCAGGGTCAGGAAACGCTGTCTCCACAAAGAATTCCTTACACCGGAGGACATTCGTAATGCCTCGACTGGAGATATTCTCAACTTCATTAGGAAGATAGAGGATCTAACTGGCTCCAGGCACAATAGATCTTTTAGATCGCAGTGCCATATGCGTTTGTCGCAGAGCCTTACTAATAATAATAATAATAAGCCCTTTCTCAAAATAAAAGCTTTTATGCACATTATGCCAGGATATCATTGATACCTACAATTAACTGCACAATCCACATGGTAATAATGGTAAAAAGTTAGCATGTTTTCACGTTAAACTTGACTTGGAACACAAGTTTTTTCTTGCCTGCCTGGCTGCATCTATATAAAAAGCTTAAAAATTAAAAAAATCGTTTTCCAGCCGAATGAATGTTCATATCCTGAAAGAAACCTTTTAAAAAACGAATTCTTTTGAAAGGAGTCTTTATAAAAAAAAAGAAAAAAGAAAAGTGAAAATGTAACAATTAATCAACTTGCTGATTGATGTCACTCATGTTAATGTATCTAAATCGTAAATTGAAATTGAAATCTAAAAACGGTTTTATAAAATCCTTCCTTCATCCACACAGAGGGAGAAGAGCATTCTAGGTAACGAACAAAATTGAAGCATTGAAGTATCCACAAGGCTTACATTCCCTTTCTTCAGCAGTTTCACTTCAGCATTATTCTTTCGGATGACAGAGTATAAACGGGATTTGGGTAGAGTGTGTATTGTCTGTCTTTCATAAAGATATCTCCTTTTTTTTCAGCACACATATATCTAAAATGTATTCCTTGCATACATGCCCTAGTTACAAGCACATGCATCCAACAAAAGTGTATCATGCAACCGCATAAGAATGTAAATTTAATAATACACCATAGATGTGGGTGGAAGAAGACTTCACCAGGCCATCCTGACTCTGACTTCCTTGCAGAGAGTGCAGGAATCTTCGCATAAATTTCGGTGAAAGCGGTTGGATAAACCCAAAGAAAGGGACTGAGTTGGAAAGAGAAAGCTTACGAGTACGGCAGTAGCAAGTAGTGAAAGATTTTTATTCTAGCTCCCTACCTCTGATCTATGTAACGCAACATATGGCAGCTGCCAACGACGACGACGAACAGGACGACAACGACGACGACAACGACGTGGAGTACGGCAACATGCCATATGATAATCTTTCAGTATCACATGCATTAAGGGATCGAATTGTATGTTCTTGTCAGGATACGTACCAGATGGATAGTTGTGTGTGAGGATAAACTATATGTAAATTTTCGGTCCCAAGGACGACAGTAATGCTATGTCGTTTTACAACAAGATTCTTTTCTTCTTATGAAAATCATCTTAACGCCCGAACCGAAAGTTGGACAAATTCTATAACTGGCGTACAATGAAGAGTGTCCTCTGTGAAGATTCGTTGCTTTTTCTGTTGATCGTACTTAGCTGCTTGGAAAGTAATTTTCATATCTCATCTCCTTTAATCAACAGTCAAAGTAGCGGCGCATGATTTGCCTATAGAGTGGTATATTTCGTGCAGAATTTCTCTTCGGAATCGAGTCCTTGTTGGCTTAATTAATTCAGTAACACGCTTCAGCTCTTCCGCTAAGAGTATCTTTTCGTTCAAAAATCTTTCAAAAATAATTGAATAAAGGTGTTACATGCCTTCAAATAGGAAAAAGGAACGTCAAGTCATTCGAAGTGAACTCGCTGATTGGTAACTTACCAACATTTTATGTGTCATTTACATTAGGGAGTGTGTGTCACAAGATATGATGCAGTGACTGCTCAGAAGTTAACGAAAAGTTTTAACAGTTTTAGGAGGAAAGACTCTTAAGCCTATTTGAGTCGAATGAATTTAGAAAAAGTTGAGCAAAGGATTAAAAGTCTTAGGAAATATCAATGGATTCTCGTTTAATATTATTATGATGCACACCTAGGACATGATTTTTCACAATGATGATGCACAACATCTTAATTTTTTTTGTCATTTATCTCTTGGAAATATGGTATCTACTCGAAAGATACGAGCTATAAGCAAGAAGCTAAACTTTAAAATATACTTACTTAAATACTTTTTAAGAGCGGTTTAAGAAATATTGCGGTTTGAGCACTTTAGGACAATATTGTACCGAGGATTTGCAATTCGAATAAAATTAAAGCACAATTCGGGTGATAGCTGCTACGTTACCACAAGAATGTTGTTTGAACTACCAATCAAATGGAATTCTCTAGGGTTGAAGGCTGTCCAACAGGAGCTTGATGAGAATGAGAATGAATTCCTGAGACAAGTATCCACTTTAACAACACAAAACCTTTCACAAAGTATATCTATTATCAACGAACAATACCCCACCTGTCTGTAGGTTTTCTTAATATCCTAACTTCGGTTCCATTCACCACGTCACCTTCAACATATGCATTTTGGTTTTTTTTTCTAAGGGTAAGTACTCTTGGTTTACAGACTGCACTCTAATTTCTCACCTTTTGTTGCGTGCACATAGTTGCTTGTTGAATGCAGATAATGTAACCACTCACACATTTACCTTAAATTAACCATACAGATATGTTATAATTAATGGAGTAGAAAATGTATGATACCCTATTGTGGAACGAGTTGGACATTGACCGATTAGTCGGGTTTTATACTCTACCTTTGACAAATAAAAATGATTCGTGTCGAGATATTTGCAGCCATGGAATAGTTTGAGAAAGTGACAACTTACCCGAAGATTGGAACATGAGAGCAATCCTGAAGCGGTCAAAGAAGGATCCTGAAGTGTATGTTCATTTACCTACTTTTTCATCGACATCAAGGAGGTGTCATCCAATTCCTCTTATTCGCAAAGTCCTTGCCGTCTCGTTCCATTGGCCGAAAAAGGGCAATAAAATCTGGGAGGGCTGCCCCTAATGCTGACCACTCGGAAACTGAAAGAATTTTCGTCTTGCTTCCTTTGCATTAAGAGGAACCTACCTTGGTTTTCCCCTCAAACTGCATGACATTGACTCAATGGGTCCTTTGGCCTCTTTGATAGGAGCAGCCTTGGGTAGGCACAGCTAGTAGTTTAAGTTCAACTTATCGTCAAAGTAAGGCAAAAAATTCCCAACAACTAGGATCACATTGGATTGGATGAGGCACACCATTCCATTGTCACTAAGTGGGGAGGAGTGAATCACACCACCTACTCCTGAAACAAAAGTTCGTCACACCTTATCTGATTAAGGGCTGGAGCCATGGTTAAGATGTTGCCAGTGGTGGTGCACCCAATATGGTGGTAGTTCATCATCCCTTTCCGAGTTTGAAAGGGAGATCTGTCCTCACAATTAAATTTAACCCAGCAGACCCCTATCTCTACTCACCTTTCTCTATTTTTCAATCATTTTCTATTTATTTTGTTCTCTGTAACAAAAACAGTAGACAAATATGAATATACCCTGTAGGGTACGATATAAATAAAATAAAAAACAATTTCTAAGCGAAAAATTATGTGAAGTAATTTGTACAATGTTATTCGCTGAATATGTAATGAAACTAGATAAAATCCATTCACGGGTAAGAGGTGCGAATGGGGTGGTTTTTTTTTTTTTAAATTGTACGTTCCCACCGAAGGGAAATGTCAGGATTCAGCGTTGAAACGATATTTCTGAGATTTGACAGGTGGGTTCTATGTGTATACTTTCTCTGTGTGTTTACCTTGGCAAAGGTGTACGTACACCGTACAGCACCTACATGTACTTGGAATGGCTAATAAATAAATAATCCATTTTGGCGAAGTGTTCACCTTGAGAATTTTGATTAAATATTCAAATTAGTGAGAAATTTGTCAGAAATATACGTACATACCTATGTATATTGTTAGATGACAGGTGGAAGGTGAATTAGTTAGCGAATGATGACAGCAATGCGTAGTTATGTACTTTTTACGTTTCTATGTGTGGAACTCCCTCGTATGAAAAGAGAACGTTTGATGTTTTTTTTATAATGATTATGAAAAGAGGTGTATAAATTCAAGGCCGATTTATGTCAAAAAGTCTACATAAAAGTTAGGTAGTTAGGCTTTGATGTGACATTTGTATGTGCATATTCGATTTGTAAAAAAAAAAAAATTTAATTATTTTCGGACCAAGATCTGGATTAAATTAAGGACGTTTGTATATGCCTGATGACAGCCATGCCCTACATTTCTCCGACGTAGGTACATAGATTTATCGGGTTATGTTATCCATTGTTTGTACCTCTGGGTATCTTCTGACCATCATGTTATTTTTACTCCGGAAACGTGGGTATTAAAAGAACATGCAATGTATCTCTGCACTACAGCTGCTGTAAGGAGACATAAAATGATGTCCTGGAGTTTTTTTCCTGGAGCGAGTTGTCCAAGGTTCGAGCCCCAACCAATAGGTTGCAGCCAATGATAAACCTCCGTGAGTATAATCAGCCATGAAAGAGCTTCCTTATTCGGGTCGGCAATAAAAGCGGTGTATCTCTTTCATTCGTGCAAAGTGACACCCATAGCTGGATTGGTTGCTGGTTCTAAAAGGCAGATTCTCGAATTTCTAAATGAATGTATATTCGATCCGGCTACTCGGCATCGACACGTATTCTGCTGGTAAAATGGTGCTAGCACAGTTGTTTGATTTATCTGTCAAGTCAGCTTTTGCATTGGTTTTGCACCGAAGTCTTATCGCTGTACATTGTTATACAGAACCCATGACTCACCGCCTGAAACCTTTCAGTCAAGGAATGCAGTGGCCATGTATCGAACTTGAAAACGTTTCCAAGCTTCTTTAAAAGGCAAAATGCAGTCGAAGATATCTCAGCAATCTCCATGGATTGTTTTCAACCAAGGCACACACAATGTCGTTATCAATTCCAAAAGGCTGTTAGGGCTCAAATAGACTTATCTTAACACACGGCACTTACTATCACCTATTTAACAAGAAAGCTCCGCAAGGCAGTAAGGTGTGCATTATCTGTGAAAATTGGGCACGAACTTATGCAATCATCTCATATTTCTTTCAATCAATAACAAAAGTCCGCCAAACGTAATTGAAAAATAACTTTTTGCAATCAAAAATTTACTTTGAAAGATCGCACGTCCTGTACCTATTTGATTTTTCCACTATAAGCAATGACAACTCGTGCTTACCCATGCCAAATAGAAACGGATCAGGACCGCTAGCACTTGTTATTTTTTAAAAATTAAATTAATTAAGTAAGAAAATCAACAAACAATCAGAAAGGAAAAAATAAAAATTAATTTCTATAGTAAAATGCACACAAAATATAAAACAAAAAAAGGTAAAAAAAAAATAAAAACAGTAGTCACCAACACTTTTATGTTTTGTTTTTGGTTGCGATTGGTCACGAACGGAGAAGAAAAACCGCAGTGCTAATTTTCAACTCTGTCGCACAATACTTTTTAATTAGGTTAAGTGGTGTGAAATTCAGAAGGCCACAAACACACACTCCTACGCGGCTGCAAGGACAATGGGTTCCATTGCACTGCTACTGGCAGGAAACGACCATAATTCGTAATTACTTATTCAAATTTCAATGTTCGGTCCAAGTCAACGAAAAGTTTGGTCACTACCCCTATGCAACCATTTTGGAAAAATTTGGGTGAAACATTCTGTCTGCAAATGGCTCGGATTCCGCTTTCAGCTGCCAACAACATTGACTAAAATAAAACCACTCAGCGAGGGCTATGGCCAGGGAATAAGGGCAAACCAAGAATTTATTCCACGATGACAACAGGTTTTTGCAGTTCCCCAGTGCGGAATGGTACTTTTTTTTTTTTGTGGGAAACTAGCACCAGCTCCGAGTCGTCCATTTTTTTTTTTCATTTTGATAAAAAATGATGGTGTGTTGTTGTATGGACGGAAGGAGTTAAGACATAGATATAGAAAAGGATATGAGTTTGATGGTTTTGTTTACGTTTTTCCGAGTGTTAATTAGTTCGTAATTTATTTCCATCAAACTTTGATCATTATAACTTAAAGTCTAGATTGGGAACGTGAATAGAGAAAGCATGATGTGGTGTTTAAATGTTTGAGTGTTATCTGGGGCGAGTTTATACATATTTTGACAGTTTAAGGTTAATAGACTTTTAACTGATATTAGCTTAGTAAAAAATTGGAACATAAGGCTCACTAAAAGCAAACAATAACATACATTTTTTTTGTACCAAAACAGAACGTCTTGTTGGGTCCTCTGTTCCTGGGTTTCTCTTGGAGATCTTCATCCTGCTGTCTAGAAAAATATAAGTTATGCTGTAGACTTGGAAATCTTAAACACTTTGGAATTAATGTTTCTACAGTTTTGTCTTTTCCAACTTGAGGTTTGAAAACCTTTTTCAAATTATTACCTTATGGCCGACTTTGGGACTTAATCTGTATATGTTAAACTAATATCCTGCACGAGCTGGAATCAATTTTAACCGAGTACGACGTCAGTCTTCAAGGTTTATCGGCCCTTCTATTCGGATTGCGACAAGAACCTTAGGTTCTGTTGTTTTCCCTGCACTTGTCTCGATACACTTATTTCATTTCATTTTTGGATTTCATTTCTATGTCTTGGTCTTGGATAGAAAAGTCAATCCTTCCATTTCGGACAACAGTTGACCTCTTTGCAGCTACATTGTTGAAGCTTCCTTAACGCATGCTCGTCAGGTTGATAAGGAAACTTTCGGTTGGTGGCTGATATTAAAAAACCAATATTGAAACCGTGCCAGAAAATTGTATAGAATAAATCATTGTTACTGTGTGACTTTCACACTCATGTCCCCTAGTGTAGGCATATGTTTCCCGAGAGATTGTTTGCTATTTCTGATTATGTTATCAAAAATATATACGAGATTGTCTTTGAGAATTTAAACCGAAGAGCCTTAACTATTCTAAAACCACACTTCGATTTCGACATTCCTCATTCGACCTTCATTTTTGCTCGTCCATTTCCCAATGTTTAACTTCGTACTTTCAATCACCAAAACGTCCATTAGCCTTCGAATGCAAACAAATTACAAAACTTCAGTTCGCCAGTATTTGTCCTCGAAAAAGATTTTCTCTTTTTTTTTTTTTGTCAAAAAGTCAAAAGTAAAGTTTCATTAGAAAACAAAATTTCAAAGTCTTAAATTACCCTCCATCCCCAGCAAGAGCTAACCCAAGTACTTAAAACAATAAGCAACTCCCTTCAAACGGTCTTAAAAGCCGCATTACTCCTTCGTCCGGACCAAAAGTTTCTCCTCTTCCGCCGACCGAATGGTCAAATGCATCCGGAAATTGCTGTGGGCAACATCATGTAACCGACCAGGAAATAGCGTTAAGAGCCAAAACTTACATTCAGTTTCGCACAACAACACAAATTCAAAAACACCACGAAGAAGAAGGAAAAAAAATTCAATAGTTCGCATTTCCTTTGCCCAACCTCCGACATTCACCCAATCGAAGCTTAGGGTGGACTGGAGTAAATAACAATAATCCTTCTTATTTTGTGTGTAATAGATAAAAGAAGAGAGAGAAAAAAAAAAAATTGACGATGAAAACAACGGAACATTTCGACCGATTATTTTATTGCATTCTATATAAACCCCTAAACTCTGACATCAATTCTCGTTACCCCTCAGCGTTTTCTGTTTGCAAGTGGTATGGGCGAGGTTAGGGTGAAATGGCGCCTGACAAACTCTCTAAACTCTCTCCCAAAAAGTGTATGTCAGATTGAAGGAGTCAATATTGTTGAAAAAAAAAAAATAAACTGGAGAAAACTTTTTTTTCTTCTTTTCTTGTTCGTTTTGAACCCTGCCTTTAGTGGAGTGGTAAAATTGCTATTTGGCCACCCTCTCAAAAGTCGCAGACAGTGAGAATGTCTTTAAATAGTCTAGCCAAGTGTGGGAAGGATAAAGTTCCTTGTAGTTTTTTTTTTTTTTTTTTCTTTGTTTTAGAATTACATTGCACTTAAGTAGAAGTTATTGATTCAATAAACTGTTTTCTGATAAGACGAAGGGAGAATCTGCAAGAAGGGACAAATGAAGAAAAAAAGATTTTTCGGATTTTGTAGATGAACTAGGAAAATTCAATCTATCTACGATTTCGGTTTCTTTATTCAGTCTAAATTAATGGAAGATAATGGAATTTACATTCATTGCAAATGGTCAATTTGGAAAAGACCCGAGAGGTGATACCCCTTTGAATGAAATTGGATAAGTCTAGGGATTATTGAGAAAAGGTTTTGATTTGTTTGATATGGGTTTGGAAATGCTGGGAAGTGGTTTTAGTTGGTAGTTTTGATAGGTTTTGAGTATATTGATTTGATTTTGAGTGTATATTTTGTAGTGTTACAAGTTGAGGCTGATAAATTTCCACTATAGACTGTGGTGAGTTTAGGATTTAATTAGTAAAACTGAATTGAGGTTTAAATTAAATCTAAATCTATGATTCACTGAAGAGGACACATTTATCAGGGAATTTTTCATAAGAAGCAAGTATGCGTAATGTTTTGGTTAAACAACTAATCAAGTCTTATGAAGGTTTTATAGATTTTGTCCGTATTATGAGCGACAGGTCTTAGAAGACCATATTATCGAGATTGCTATTTAATTGCTTACTTCATACGAATCACTATCGGCAGCTATAACTTTGAGGTAGTAAAGGAGTTGACCTACTCAGAGTAAACGTAAACTTCATGAATGATACTAAAGTGGACATTCGGCGAAGAATAACACTAGAAAACCGTTGCTACTTCGGTTCCACTGTGGTCGCTCTATATGAGTAGATATCTGATCCTGCAAGTTCTGCTGTATGGCCTCAAGTGTTGAATGATAAACAGAGCAGATACTGGATTCCTTAGAAAAAAATTTGACTGGGGGCCAGTCTTGTACTTCTCACCTGGTATTGCGTTATGTAAAACCGAAAATTATTTCCAATAACACCACAACGTGCTTGTTGTCCAGCACACCTTCTTTCAAAGCATTTCTTCAAATATCTCAGCATCCGCTGGACCGATTTTGCTTAAAATCTAATCAGCTCTAAGTTTCATTGAGACAAATCAAACAAAAAAACAAACAAAAAACCGCATGATCGTACGTTGTTCCTTTCTCTAGTTATCGAAGGAGAAAACTATTGTCACACACACACGCACACACGCACACACGTACATACGCACACACGCACACACAGACATCACTTCGAAAATGGGTGGAAATGATTTCTAGAGTATCGTAATGTAAAGCTGTGTTAAAATCTCGAATTTTTTTTTTTGCGTGATTGCAATACTTCCCCTATGGAGGTTGGAAGTAAAAAAAAACATCGCTGGAAACTCGGCTTCATTTTCGCGGAAATAAGACCACAAACGCTTTGACATATACCGAGATTATTTTCTAAATAGAACTCGAAGACGCCAGAATTAGACTCTGAATGGCCTTTTGCAAAGTACAGTGAACTTTTGTGCCGAGGAAGGTTTTCCTACAGCTGGAAAATCATGTGATCCTAGCAAAGATCGAGGTCAGGGAGGTACCTCAGGATAATGCTTTTGGATAAGTGGTTGACCATGATTTTTTCTGCCGCTTCTTGATCTTTCCAGCAGAGTGGGAATATGGCCGTGGGACCAGAAAGATCCAACCTTCGTTATAGATATCAAGCTTTGGTCGATGTTTGGCCAAATAAACTGGCATCAACAAGCCTGTAATCGATAGACTAGGAGGCAGAAATGACTCAGGCAGATACTCTTTACGGGTAAGGACTCCGTTGAGTAAATTAATTGCTTGCTTCATACGTTGGATCACTTACGTTTTAGTCACATTGGACGGACAATCAAGCAGTGATCAGGCGCATGTAGCAGACCGTATTTAAATGACTAAAGACTACACAAAAAGGAGAAGGTTTAAGCAAAACGCGAGAAACTCTCAAATGGCATTGCCCACAGTACACGGAAGTTTCAGGTACCATGGTTTTCTAGAAGATAAAATAAGACGAGGGGACAGTTGCCCCCCGTCTGTAGCCTTAAAACACTATTCGTTGGAGCTAGCAGTTGATCCAAAGATCGTCGATCAAATTTTGCTATTTTCTTCCCCGATAAATAAGCAGAAGTGAGCAGGATATAGTTGAAACAAATGTTTTTTTTTTTGGTACAGTAAAATCAATCAATGAAGCATTTTGAATGGGCTTCTAATAAATCTTTTTAAATAATAGCTAAGGCCTGATGAATCTTCATAACATAGCCCAAGTTACTTATTATTACAAAAAATCACTTTTTTCAGATTCTGAATCCTTTTCGAGACCTTAAATATCGTAAGACCTGTCATCAGTATTGAAAAAATACAATGCTTCAATTCTAGACCACGAGTTTGGCAATCTTAATCTGAAATCAATTGTTTGACGTGTAGTGTCTGCCATCAAAACGTGCCTGGCAACAGGCATACATAAAAAGCACATAACTTTTTGGCGAAAACTCATTTATAACGCCTTATAGAATCGTCGTTATCTGTACGCCCAACACCCTTCGATTAAAGTGTTATTTTATTGAATAACAGAACAAAAAGTGACATTTTATACTTTCCCTTGCTCGCTACATGTTTTTATTTCTGAGTTTTCTCTCGTTCTCTTCCGTTTTATCACAAAACCCTAATGACATCATTGTCGATTGTTTATCTTATGGCAATGACGCCATGATATTAGCGGTTCAATTAACTTCGCCCAAAGTGTGTCCTTTTTCGCGCGACCCTTTAAGAAAAAAAAACAAAAACAACAACAGACACTACAACTAGCGCGCGTAAACAGTGTAATGTTCCTAATGTATCTCACTCAATTAGTGTGCTGTTTTTCGGCATCCTTTGTATTGCTTTCGTCCTGGATTTGTTATTGTTTTGTTCTTTATTAAATTACATATTTGCCCTTTTACGTGCAAGGAATACGGCACGTGTATAATTAAATTGAAATTTGGTTATGTAAATATTTGATCCGACTGGATCATAGAATTGTACAACATTGTGAGCTCGGAGAAGGATATCCTTATTGTCCTTGTTGCTGTTGCAGATATATTGTAGGTGGTGCAATGTAATAATATTTTTGTGCAAACATTTTGTTTGGATTAGTCAAAATTGGGAAATCGTTGAAATTAAGTTTATTAAAGGTGGTGTGGGTGCGGGGGTTGGTGATTTGTTTTATAATTACAATTGATACTGTCAATCTATTGATTTAGAATGTCATGTTTCATTTGAAATGGATTTAAATCAATTGAATTGTTAATTAATTCAAAAATAGCGTGTATAGCAATCATAGAGGGGAAATGTCTGAATGGCGCATGTTGGCGGGTAGTAATTAAATGTGTGATGCTATTATTCCATATCATGTGCTCTTTCGGTCATTTCTGGTTGCTAAAAAAAAGGGGTTCAGGTGGGTGTTATAAGTTATGAAATATGTATATTCATATAGAAAATTTCGTTTATAGAATTTTAGTGGTCCCAGTGTGCATTGATTTATGAATATATCGTTTCATTCTAGTCTGTTGGTTGTTTTAAAGTTGGCATCGGTTAGTCACATTTTCTACTCAAGCCAGACAAGAAACTCTAAGGCTTAAGGCTCCATCAATATGCGGCCCTTTCCATTTAAACCAGCTTGTTAAATGTTAAATGAACGCTGCTTATTCTTAAAGATTTTTTAGAACAAGGGCTTCCTTAGTGGTAACATATAAGGACGATTGCATTTTAATTGGTTGACCATTTCAGATGCACGTTCAGAGTCGCAAAGTTTATGATGAGTGTATTTTTGGAAATTTAGGTCGAGGTTAAGACATTGCTTTAGATAGTTCACTTAAGTTTACATTTTTTTTCATCTAGCTCTACTGCTGTGATCCATTTTCAAGAATGAGGACAGTGGTCCAATCCAAGAAGAATTTTCTGTATGTAGGCGAAGTAGTATGCATAGGGTATCACTTCGAAGTATTTTTTTGGGGGTGATTCTTATCGCACTAGTTCTGCTTGTGCAGATACATGCTAAAAGCTTAGTTTTTGTAAATGTCTTTAAGTTTGCGAATTTTTCTACTGCTGTCCACAAGATCCGGCTTACACAGTGGATTTTCAGAGGTCCAGGTCTTTCTAAATTGATTCCTTTTCAAGTCAGTCTAGGCTCAAATGACGGTACCTACAACCATTTTTTTTTTAACAGCGCTCTACTTTTATAAAAAAAGTCATTTGCGACCAAGATCTATGGTCATATTGATAACGCACTCATTTGAAGGGTGTCCTTGGGGAATAGATAATTTATTTTAGGATCTTCCAGCTTTGTTCTGATGCAGCTTGCCAAGTAAGTCTTAAGACTGTTAGATGGCTTGCAAATTTGCAGAGTTCAGGAAAGCTACAAGGCGTGGAAATAAAGGTACATCCACACAGGTGCTCATAGTTTTTGTATTCCCTTAAGGAGTCAAAATTTATACATTCCAAGTAGCGTAGTCACAAGCAGATACATTTATAAGTCGAGTTCCTGCATGATATCCTGTAGCCGTTTCCAACGGAAATGAATGCGTTTTTAAGTGTTAGTTATTTTTTATAACAACGAATAGCTCCTTGAAATTTCTTCGTATTTACGGATTGGTAAAGAGATGATTCGTCGTTAATAGTTCAAAGCAACAAAGTAGAAAGGAATTTCTTTCGAAACTTTTCAAATTCTCATGCTACAAGTCACGTACTTGTCACTTTGATTTCAATTGCAAAAGGCGTTTACACATCAAGGCTCACAAAACAAAAAAAAAAAAAAGAGAAGAAAGGAAAAAAAATTGTTTTTTCTTCTGTCAAAGCCATTTCGTGTTTCTCATTCGTTTATCGTCCTTGTCGTCTACGAATAGATTTAAGTCTTTCAGTGATAAAATGCGTCCTTGCCGGTGTTTTGTCATAGTATACTACAACAACAGTATCACTGTCATTCAACGGTAAATATGAAAACAGAGAAAAATAAAAGTAACCGAATGTCTTTATTCTTGGATCAATGAATGCAAATCATCACTTGCTAGCGCGAAGGATGATGATTTCCGTTCTTTGGTATTGTACAGATGATATCCTTGATGGCGTATTCTTTTGCTTTTTATAATGGGATATTACAATAAAAATTAATATATTTCGCAGTGACATTGAGAAAATGCTCATATTTTTACTTGATACTCATGTATTTGTGTAAAATGCAAAAATTGTAAAAGTGTATGTGTATCCACTTTAAATAAGAATGAACAAATGCCTTGAAACCATATGCGTGGTATATGCATGAATCGCAAGGACACTGGATGCTGTAGTTGGTGTTGTGTTCCCATCAAGTCTTTAGTGTATAGTACTCATGGAGGTTGTGTACATACATATGGGAAAAAACGACTGAAAGGGGAATTTTGTATTTGTTCGTCCTTATTTCCCTTTTTTTTCTTCTTTTATTGTTGTTCACTGATATGAGCTATAATTGAAATCTTTTATTTGGATTTTTATTTTTGTTTTTGTCCCTGTTTTTATGTGGGGCACAAAGTCCTTGTCCTTGATATGCACTTATTCCGTGGATGTGGAAATAATTGATGTCAAAGAAATTTTGACATCCTACTGAAGCAGCATACATGAATGTAGGGTGCATAAAACTCAAGTAAGTAGTAAAAACAATTTGAGAATGGATAACATCCCTGTTTTAATCAGCAAGTATCTTCTATCTGTTCTAATCTTAGCTTACTGAGTTCCGTTCTGCAAATCAAATTGGTAAAGGTCTCTGCTAAACTCTGTGGTCTGGTGGAACTTTCCTCTGCTTCTTCGTCCAACTGAAGTGGACATCTTTTGACATCTAACTTTGTACAATGTTGAGTGTGTTTAGCAATGAAAGGAGACAGAAGATGCAACAAACAAGCTCGAGAGATGAGTATCGCACCAGAAAAAGGGAAGAGGTCTCGAGTAGAAAGCAGTATTTAGGTAAACTTACCTCGTTTAAAGATTTTACATTTTGTTCGGACTCTCATGGACTTTTGGGACGCAGTTTTCAGTCAATAATACTGCCAAATGCTTCATCTAAGTCCTTAAAAGTTGAAAAAAAAACACTGCTCTTCATAAAAGTTTATAAAGTGTTTGACGTTTCAGCAAGCTGAATAATAATCAAAAATAGTAAATGAATACCAAGAAGGTCTTCGAGTTTGAGTCACGAATGCCACAAAGCCTGGTTTCACAATCTAATTATGTAACGATTCTAATTATTATAAGTCTAAATTACCTACACACGATATTACCAAAACATACCATTCTAATTGCATTTAAAAACTTTTAAATTAAAACAAATGCCCATATCCTGATATTAAATAGGATTTTAGAACTTTTAATTAAAATCGCCAATTAACAGCATTGAACAGACCGAATGTGTTTGAATAAAAACCATGCAAGCGAATAAAATGGTGGTTAATTGAATTTTTTGGTCGTCGGTAACATTTTTCGAATAATTAGTGTGCGTCACCGGAAAATTGTCAGCGAGCACTATAATGAGCTAGAATTTTCTAGACATAAAATTATGTCATCTAACAAAGCAACAGTTATGGCGGTATCGTTCGGCGGAAACACCACTGCTTGCTGCCGTTTTAATTGATAGTTGGATATTCACGAGGCGATAATATATGAAAACGTTTGCACAAATTTTCAATTTAAACTGTAGATAGTGAAAATTGTTGCATTCTACACTGCACACACGCATTGAAGTGGCAATTTCAAATGAGGTTTGTGTGCCAATCCAATTTCTCAGAGATGGTTATTGGGGTTGCCCTCATTGTTAGAATAATTTAAATGAAAAATGTTCTTTTGCATATAATGAGGTTTGTAAAGACTGTTAGAAAATATGATGGCCTTGCATGTCAACCGCTAGTGTTTATTGCGAAACTTGTGAGCTGATGGTCATTGATGTTGCTTAAAGACGTATGTACAAACGTAATGTACAAATTCAAAACGGAGTTTGAGTAGGTGTCTGCTTTTAAAATTTGTTTGCTTATTTAATACATTTTTCATCACACAAATTTTTACGTTGAAATGAAGACCAAATGATACTTATAAAGGAGTTTGCTGCCCTCTATCTAGCTAGGGTGTCTGCCTCGTCATGTTCCAGTACCCTGTAGAGGGTAATCCTATTGGTCCTGGCAAATAAATTAATTTTTGTAGACAATTCCACACAATTTCAGAGTCTACCGCATGACACTCTTGATTGTTATAAGTATTCTTGGTTTACCGTTTTCATCGTCCTTCCGGCAAGATCCACCACCGCCCAAAATCGCTGTAGCAGCAGTTGGTACTGCAAATCCCTACAGTAGGTTGGATAATAACTGCTTAAACAATCGCCCCAACAACTAGTGGTCTATCCTTCGAGGAGATAGCAATCGATAAATACGAAGGTCTGTGTTTTTTTACAAAGAAAAGCGCGTACACTGTTTGGTATTGGTGTCCGTCGTAAAGGTCTATTGAGCAATTCGTTCAGATTGCAAGGAGGGTATGGAAGACAGAGTTTAGTGCGAATTTGATCTCAAGATAGCTCGTTCGCTACATTATTGCTTAGCACAATCTTAAGGCCCCGAAAGACCTTAATGTGAGAAGCCTAAAGTAGTAATGGGAGTAATATTCTTTTCCAACCGAAGGTGTTGGTTGATCGATAACTGAATTTTTTGTAACATTTCGGAACACTTTTACTAATGAAGTATTTACAGGACAACTTCTAAACTCATAACAACGTCAGTAACAAGCTAATACATGCATATATTCGTTAGGGCAGTAATTTCTCGGGCGTTTCATGAATTCTTGTTAAAGAAAATACTATTGAATATATGTATGTATGTGTAGATATAAATAAATGACTGAATAGAGGATCCAATATATCAATCAGGATTTAAACTTTCTTTTCCTTGTCTTTCAGTAAAATTGCCAAATAAGGCATTACAAACTGAAAGGGATACAATCCCATGCCCGTTGCAATAAATTACAATACTCTAACTGTGAATAAAAGTTAAATGGTTTTATAGTGTCATCGTTATTTTCTTTGCAAAGTACTTTAACGAACCTGTCGCTACTGAATGGTTAAATTAAAAATATGTGTATAAGTGACAGGGCACCTCGTCAAAGAGGAAGTGGGGTATGATTTCATTCACATCTTAACATCTTTAGCAGTGTAGAGAGCCTCGGTCGTTATAGTTCCGTGGTAAATGCATTGAAATGCTAAGCGAGCTGACGGATTTTTTGCGGCATCATCTATCGGCAGGTAATGATAAGCCTCCGAAAAAATATTGTATATAGTTCGCCAGCATTCTGCAATTTCTGCAACTACAAAGTACGACATGAGTCCAGCTACAAAAGCATGACAATTCGCGGGAGCAGTTCCACTATTTCATCATGTATCCCTCGACCATTAACAAAAACCCCACAAGCCAAATTCTTGCGGACACCCCTGTCCACTACTCGAACCCAAACCCAATCGGGCAATAGGCCATAGGGTGAGTTTTAAAAAATTCCAATAATGGTCCCTATCAGGCCATTACAAAGTCCTCCGAGCGAACCCCTGCCATCGAAGACTCACGTCCTTCTCGTCGAACAATTTATTGCACACATAGCAATCGAGTGTAGAGAAACCATTTTCAATTCACATTGCTCGTCTTTCATTTCGCCATTGAACGTACAAAAAATAACATAAAAGAAGGAAATCAGAATTTTATTGGGACTGCGAATATTTTGACGGTCAAGTGAGAGTACGTATCCGTATTGAGTATCTGGATGTCGAAATGAAGGAAAAAAAAAATCTTATTACAGAAAAAATGAATTAAAACAACACACACGCATAAGCTCACACTGCCTGGATAGTTAACCCCATGCACTGGAGTGACGAGAGAAAGCTGATACTGCTGCGGAATATTGGATCCTGGTGGATTGTTTCTTTGAAACGGGAGAGACTTCTCTCGTAGCATTGTATTTAATAAAATATTGGTTTTCCCTGTTTATTCTGTTGAATCCAGTCGATAAAATATGGACGCACAGACAAGGAATACACATTCCGAAACGTACCACCACCGGAAGGTTGTATGCTTTTGAGGAAAAAGCCTCTGACTTTGTATATATAGGGACATTCGAATATGCACAGTATAAATAAAAGCTTCCTTAATGGAAAATAAAGGTTAATCAATATTTTCATTTGATTTTTTTTTTTATTTCTTTTAAAATTTGGATTCTTAATTGATTAAATGAGGGCCAAGATGTGTGTGTGAACAAAATTTTGAACGAAAAATCCTTTGATATGACTCTTGCTGGTGAAAATTGTTTACTCCTTTGTGACTGCAAATTATCCTCATTTAAGTTTTCGATAAAACCGTCATATTTCGTATAATTATTGTCGGAGCTGTATATTTTATCTGTAAAACTGAAACTGTCAATACTTTGCTGTGGAACTGTCAGTTTTCCAATTATGAAAGTTTCGCTCTGAAATATTTGCAAAGCGTTGCAATAGTTTCGTTGGATTATCTAAGAAACTTAGATAAGGTGTCCTTGATTGAGTTAAGAAATGCCTTGTCCTGATTTATTACAACGCTAACTTCTTTGACGGATCTGTATGTACTGTGGAGCTCATTGGTTACTGCAATCATGTAGATGTCATCTGCATAATCCAACAGACGGACCGATTGCATTTTTGAAAATAGTTTCTTCCATGTGTACCCATAATTGCCTGATTTGGTTCAGGCAGCCTAAACATTTTTTTCTCTTGTTTTGATTGCGCTGGAGTTTGGGATTTACCAGGTCCACAACCAACAAGCCTCTCCAGCCAGCATCATCCTTAGCCACATGGACTCGAAAACACTTTGTGCTAGAGCATCGCTGTTTATCCATTCACATGAGCTAGCCATCGTAATCGTTGCGTACATAAATTAACTCTTTCACTACCTCAAAGACATAGTTGTCTGCAGACACTAAACCATAAGACAACGCTTGGTAGTTTCTCTGCTTAAACTAGATACCTGAACCTCTGCGTACCAGCTCTTGTTTTCCTGAACTTTCCTTTCCTAATGCTAAACGCCAAATGTCCAGAACAGACCTAGATGTTGTCATTATATGACCAACAAAACGTCGTGTAACCAATTTCAAGCTAAGCCACCTGTTGTGCTTCTTTAGACATTGTAGCTAAACCTTAATAGATAACCTAAACAATTACAAAAGCTGTTCAAATGAAGGTACATCTCTAACAACATATCATACATCATTTCCTTAACTGGCAACTAGTAGCAACTACAACTTCCACCACATTTGGGCTATTTATCATATTTGGCTTAATGTCAAAAGCGTAAACTCCTCAACTTGAAACTAAAAGGATACTTAATTTATATCCATGTAAATTTGTTTCTGTAGCGTACAGTGCACCGCATAGATTACAAACATGAGTGAACACGTTATAACGACATCGGCAACGACAAAGACCCCGGACAAGCGGAAGCGGAAAACAGCAAATGAATTTAGAAAGGATAATGATTTACTTGATCCCTAATGAAACCCAGCATGTAGCTATCATTTACACATGCCCCTTCATACATGAAGTGTGCTTATGCTTGTGTATAGGAGCAGAACATATTAGATGCAAAACGCGGATAGAATTTACAAATTATAATTAATCAAGAAGGATTCCCCACAAAGGACAACAGCTCTCTTGTGTGTGTGTGCAGTTTTGCTGACGCAAATGTTGTTATCCCCATTATAAGTGTATACCTAATCTTTTCTCTTGTGGTTTTCCTAGCTCCAAAAAACTTGCCAGATGCAGAACACATCCAACACACACACATGAATACACAGAGTTCTCTAATAATGTCCATCCAGCTGTTACAGAGAGTCCGGATGGCGTTTTATTGACTTTTAAACTTGCAATGCCAGGGATTTCCCTACACTATTCGTTCCACCATATTCTTGTCATATAGACAGAAGCATACATTCGAATGCATAAGTAGATTTCTAGATACGCCACCTATATGTGGATGAGTGCCGGCGAACGATGGTGGCAATTTCCCCCAAGGAAATGGGTGGACATTTTAATGAATGACGATTCTCTAATTCCTTAATTTGGTAGCGCGCCAGGATTTGTCGGGCAATTTGAATTCACCGAGAATTCAAATAGAGCGTGATTCCGTAATGGCCGAATGGCGGAAGTACCGAATGCCAAGTGAATAAATTGGTCTTATTTTGCCCATGGAAGGAGCGTGGAAGAGGATGAATGGTGCATGAGTTCTGTCTTTCCAAGGACCGGTTGATTGGGGTTAGACGTTAAGTGTGATGTGAGTTTCAAAGGAGGATTCTCTTTTCTTTCTTTTTTTCTTTTTTCGTTGGATGCCTTTTTTTACTTTATGTAGGTTGGGGAAGCCTAATGAAACTCTGCGGAGTTTTTGACCTCTTTAAGGTAGAAAGGTATTGCGAAGTATCTGCTGGTTTTAGGATTAATTCCATTTGTTTTCACCTTTAATTTGAAAATGATTTAAATGAGACTTTGGTGTGCATTTTTTTTTTAGGTTGAGCGTTTTTGCTAATTTTATTAAGATCAAGTGGTTTTTTATAAAGAAAATCAGTTCGACATTTTCCATAGACAGAGGGTGTCTCATTAGAAATAATAGGAATCTTTCCTTGAGTGAGCAATTCATGAGCAAAATATCCACCAAATGTCTTAATCAAGTCCCATCACTTCCACGGGAATCCTCTGTAGCCCAAATCTGCCAATTTGGTTTGTTCACAAAGTCATCAAGTTGAAAGTGTGAAATATTTTCTTTGCAAAATTGTTGCCACTCTGAAGGACCTAACTAAGGATCTGTCGGTGTTTAAAATGGTCTGCCGACTTGAGTTGTTGTGGCAATGACAAATAAATTTGTTGAGCAGGTATTTTACTCGAAATGCTTTGTTATTTATTTATAGGATCGGAGCAAGACAGGTTAACATACACTGAACTGCAATGTATTATACCTCCCAGTTCATGGAAGGTACACGATGTCCGTGTGTTAACAAAACACCATCGGCTGATACACAGTCTAGTACAGAAGTTTAAATATTCATGACATCCCTATTGAACTTCGTACCCCGCCATAGCTCTAGTATGGTCGTGTTTGAATTAACAAAATCTACTTATTGAATACGACCTTTTTTTTGTCACAACAGCTTTTGAACTGTCAAAGAGATCCTACTGTGTAAAGTCATCCATTTGGTCTACGAAATTCAGAACATCGAATCTGCAAACGTATCGAAATATTCCACTGCTACAAGCCACTCTATGGAATGAATTAACTGAGATTTTCCACAGCTTATGACATCAGTTCGAATTACAACATCTATCGTTCCAAAAAAAAAAAAAAACACAACCATACATTACATTCATCGCACATTCCCGCTTTGTATCTCTGACATCTCGACCCAAACCCATGCGTTCACATATCAATATGTCCCACTCCACGCACTATTGCCGAAGCCTAGTCGGCCTTGCCATTCACGTAATCCATTGATCCTATTTATAAAAATAAAATAAAATTTTCGAAAACAAACATAAACAATGCGTACAAAATACAGACCACATCGCCCAGCAATAACAACTGCTGCTTCGTATCACCCCCGGAAAAAAAAAAAGAAAAAAAATTTCCAAACTCTGCAAAACCCATTAATGTACGTTTATACTTTGGTTCGGTTCGGTGTTGTAGGCCAAGGGCCACGAAATCACCGCCCCACAGGAAAATATATTATTATTTTTATTATCACCCGGGCTACCGGGACTGGTGGCTTCCTATTGTATGCTAATAGAATACAAATAACAATGAATCTTCCTTCCGCCCTCAGTTTGTGCCATACAAATACACACGTGCAGAGCGAGTTTCGTCGTCGGCAAGTCCTTGATAGATCCAAACACACACACATGAAATCCCCACATGCTTATGTTCACCCTCTATAAATCAGACAGGAAGTATACAATTTGAGTTTATGCCCAAAATCGAATAATTCATGACTTTTCGGACGCACACGAGAAGCTCTTGGCCATTAGAATTAGCTACCAAATCATTTCACAAGCGGAAAAAGCGTTCCTAATGCATTTTATTCCGGAAGAGGAGCGGTTGATAAGGATATTTTCTACTTTGTTTTTCGTTCTCCTGCTCTTGACTTGACTATTCAAAAGGAGCAAAAGAACAATAAAATGCAACAGCTTCTGAAGGATTCTCTACGAGATCTGGCATTGGCATATTATACCCTTGAATTCGTCCTGCTGCTCTTCGTCTTTCGCATTGTTCAGGATGAAGATGAAAATTCATTTCGAAACGAGGATATAAAATTCCTTGCGATGATCCTGTCTATATAGAAAATTACTCAAGTGGATATTATTGCTTTTGTATAAGAAATCTTCTTCTTCTGATGCCGGTGCCGGTACCGGTTCTGGGTGCTGGGTGTTGGATGCTTTGGCCACCACGCAGCCGGCCAATGATGGGTGGAAGGATATTTGTGTGAGAATATTTTTGTGTGTGTTCAAACGGGTATGGTACTGAATACTTTATGGCATTATGAGTCAAATCGATTTTGCTGATTCACATTTGAAGTATTCCGCTCGTGGTGTGGCATGGATATCTTAAATCATCTGCTGAATCTGTTTTATTTGGTTATGCTAAGAAGGATTAACTGCCGTTTTTACAAAAGATGTTAGAAGAAATTAAAGGCTGCATTGTTGACTAGTAATCCTGTGAAACGACAGTTGAACATAGTCCACACACGACACAAGGTGCATGAATAGATGTCCTATTTTGTATAAGTACACCAACAAAAGAATACTTTGGGTGGCTAATCTATACCGAGGTCAGTCGAGAGAAAGAAAAGGCTTAGTGTCTCATGTTTAATGAAGAAAAATTCTGCGAAAATTCCATGTGATCCTATTACAAGGTATTCAAGTCCAACGACAATCGGATGAAAGCAGGAGTACATAACTAAGTTGTTCCAATTGTGTTGAAGCAATTGTGTGCATGATTGCTTAAATCATTAAATTCTGAGTTGTATACATTTCTGAGAACACTTTATGTTATTGGTACTCACATTGGCAGAATCATTAAAAAAATTAAAACAGCACATGATAAGTTGCTCATTCTGTTGGTCGTATTAGTTTCTTTAAAAAAGGCATTACCTTGAGGAGAAACTTATAAATTTGTTGAACAGAAGTCTAGTGAAATGAGGTATTTAACTGGAAGTTCATAAATGACTTGCAATTTGTAAAAAAGAAAGGCTTTCCAACCATTAAACTGCACAGCATCAATCCCTTTCGTAGCAAAGGCAGCCTCATCTACCAAAAGAACAATCCAATGTCTCGTAACGACTACAGTGAGGTTTTTTTTGCTCAGTATCGCATTCAAGATCCTGTCTGATGTACTGTATTAATCTTTTTCGAACCATTTCAGCACGTACCTATATTGGTTCGAGCCCGAAAAATCGACTATGCATCAAGTCTTCTTGGAAAAGACCAACGAATTTCAGTCGAAACTCACTACCTTTTCAGTGATTTGAAAGCCCGGTATGGCCATATCTATCGCATGGAGCTCTAAAGGCGATGCTGCTCCAACTATGCTGCCTTAAGTTGGAAAATTAAACGTACAATTTGGAAACGTTTCTTCGAAACTATTCCAGACTTGTACCGGATGCATACGCTGTGATGCAATTTCTTCAATCTCGTGCTGGAGCAAATTATGCATAGGGCTGGCTTCTTAACAGAAGGCACAATCTTACATAAGTTGACCTTGCTAAGAGGCGTTTGTTTCAATCAAAGAGAAGGTGTTGCAAGTTGGGTCTTGAAATCAACGAGGACAAATATAAAGATCTTTCTGTCTACAGTTTTGGACAAATTTTCACCTGTCAAGCTTACAAAATTGTTTGATATTTTGGTAGTTTGACAGACATACCGGACTACTCGAACGCTTGTCGGTCCGCCCTGGAGGAAATTTAATTTTCGCAAATTATTCAAAGCGTACAACCGCGCGGATAATTAAAAAGGGCGGATCGTGCGAATGCGTGTCTTCAACAGAGATCACTGCACCAATTGCAATAATAAGCTTATGTTTACTAACGCAATGTGGCAGTAAGTCGTTCATTGGGTGAGATAGAATCTCTCGTGTTCATATTTTGTCGTTCAATCTATGGTCTAACTTCCGCCAACAATTCATTATACGTTTCTGCATCCATCTTGGGAAAATTCTGTAGTCCACTGGATAATTCACCCAAATTCGCTTCCTTTTTCTTTCTTCGATTTCTTCTTCTTCTGAAATTTTATCTATCAGAAACGCTGTTACGAGTACGTCCACCATCTCTGAAATTCACTTGAAAAGTGAAGTCTGATGGCATAGCCTGACAATATGAACGCTAATGACATCGGTCTGTCTGGTAAACCACACTGCAAGCCTGTTCGGTATACCGGATCATGTGAACCGCCCTAATAACTTAAGTCCCAAACAATGCCATTTGACAATTAAGATCTCCAACTGATAACTTTAAAACATTCAACCCTAAAACAATAATTAGAACAACGATCAACTCTTTTTCCTTTTTATGGATTCATACAAATCAAACAAATACCTTCTGTTATCCTTTTAAACCGCAATCATCATCAGAACACAAGATACGCTTATCGATTTTCATTTCTATACAAATCCACAGCGTCATTTCAATTATTTAATGGTTCGTAGTAATAGAGTACTTATCCCCTCTCACCCAACTGGGCGGGCGTAACTCCTGTTTGGCCTTCACCCAAAC
This sequence comes from Criorhina ranunculi, assembly GCA_951813785.1. Classification (NCBI taxonomy): domain Eukaryota; kingdom Metazoa; phylum Arthropoda; class Insecta; order Diptera; family Syrphidae; genus Criorhina; species Criorhina ranunculi. The sequence continues at coordinate 88,085,702 of OX638381.1, read as the reverse complement.
ACACATCCATACACATTCGTTTGTGTTGCTATCACTGTGAGCATTCAATACAACACAAATATCTATCATTCCATTCGTGACTGAGGAAAAATTAAGTAAAAGGGTTTTTCGTCGTCGTCCATTTCGTTTCACAATCCAAGACTTTGTCTATTGTTTCTCACTACCCGGCAAAGAGGAGTGCTTACAACAGGCTGAACTTTCTCACACGAAGCTAAACACCAATACTCCGACATACTTAAACAGGACTTTAAACGTTTTCATTTTGCTACACTAAATTGAATAAAACACACTGTAAATACAAACGCACAGCATGTCGTCGTCTGTTTACTTTCACATCATACTTGAATAGTGTGATCGACCAAACAAGGGGACTCGAATGAAATACTATTGGAATTGCAAATCGTGTTCAGTGCGGCAAGTGAACAAACGTGGGCTGAGGCGGAAGTATTAACCTCCTTAAAATGTCCTTTTCCGCTTGGACAATTTCAAATTATTATTACGATACGAATATATTTAGTTGAGTACGAGAACGAGAGTATTGTTGTTCAAGTTAGTCTTCGTTACTCCTGCTCCTGGTCTTGCATATTTACTGACGTTTCGATTGAATGATTTTTAGGGGTGGGGGCTGGCGAACATTTACTTAACAATTTCACATCATGCATAAAGGATGTTACTTATTTGTATAAAATATGCAACTTTTCGAGATTCATAGCATCCGTTGCAAGTGTATCTCAATTTTTAGTTTCAAAGTTCAAGTAAATTTCGAAATTGCATACATACTTGGTAATTTGTTGTCCTTACAATAGGCACTATGCTCTTTTAATGACTTCTTGCTCAGATTGTTTAAGTATACAAGGCCATTACTTGTGAAACAGTGTGTTTGCTGGAAGTGAACTTTAAAATTCAAAGCCAGTTAGAAATATTTCTTTTCTTTTGACGTTTGGATTTTTAATTTGGAACAGACTTCGGTTCATTTGGAACATCTGCAGCAACAATTAAATTTTGAAAATAGTAATTGTACAATTCCTGAGAGCAGAGGGCTCTCAATTTAATTTATGAGCTGTAAAGTGTCGTGAAAAAGCAATGTATACTTGAGAAGTATCTTTATCTGTATCTTCTGCGAACAGCGTCACTAGAGGAGGGAAACTAAAATTGCGAAGTCATGGAATTGCGCTGGTTTGTGGTAGATTTAGTTTGCAAAATTTCCCCGTTCCACAAGACGTCCCGAGATTCTAAAATAAGACTGTAGGGGTTTGAACTTTAAGAAGAGAATTTATGAAATATTTTTGTGTATGTCTGTGAACATCCTTTTACTTCATTCACCACTGATTTTTTATTTCTATGGTCTCAGAGCAATCCATCAAAAGCTTTACTTAATATATGGTACGTCATGCTTTCGTCCCAAATGATCAAGGAAAATTGGCGAATCGTTGTCTAGGCATGTGTCGAATAGGTAGGGTAGGAAGAAGTGGCTGTCTGGTAAGTCCTACCAGAAACAGGGCTGATGCGTCTTTTAGATACCACAATTCACTTGACCTGGATGTTGATGGGTTTGATAAAGAGCGGTTGTTTTCAGATTCATCCTGTGGAGTTGAGAAAGTTAATGATATTGCAAAGTTTTATGAGCTCGAAAACAAGGCTTAGGTTGCATTAAGAACTGTGATGCATATTCCAGACAAAATTAAAAAACGCGCGTTAAAACTTACCGTGAAGTGAATTGACTCGCTTGAACACTGAAAAAATGTTTGAACAACTCTAAGAATTCTTCTCTAAACCTTCCATTGATCTACAAAGCTCTGTTTCATCACCAAAAACCTCGCTTCACATCCGCCCATCTTTCCTCTGTTTACTTATAATTGTTTTTGCCATACAAACATTTCAACGTAATTTCAATATCAGGGTTGTCAGCTATCATCAGCGGACGCTACTCTCACTCAACTTTAACATTTCATGTTTTTTAAATGTCATCCCTGTTACTGTCATATTTCTGTTGCAGAAATTAATTGACTTTCAAATATAAAATTCTAAGAAGGACTTTCAAGGAACCAATTAATTCAACTACATACTCGTACAAAAGTAGTTGAAGGCAAAGTAATTTTTTGTTCCTTCGAGGGTACGCAGAGACGTTATAATTTCCTTGACATTTCAGAAAATCGCCTTGTGCGTTGTTACACGTGGTCATGACCTTGTAGATTGTCACCAACATAAGGTCGTTGACATTTCCGGCCGTCAAAAAAAAAACAAAAAACAAAACACCGTGAGCGTCAGATGTTGTAAGAGTTCATTTCACAATCAGAAAATGTTTGACAACAACATTCCTTGTTCGTTGATAACGACAGAGTATATAGGTACATACGTCACGTGTCATGAAATCGGCCCTCCTCCGGCTTCTCCAGCTTGTTTGTGGTACAACAATAGTTTAACGTAATGAATGTTTTTAAACGGTCTCTCACAGAGTTTAACATCTTGGTCGACTTTATTAGGTTAGGTTTGGTCAAGTTAGAGTGGGGTAGTCTGCAATTGATGCAGTCACACTTGCGATACCACATGGATTTGGATTTTTCTCCAGATAATTACAAAGAGAAACAGCTATGAAGCACTGCACTTCGCCAATTTATTGAGATTGTGGAAGAAAGCCAAGCTTTTCTTCGAGCTGCGAGAGCTAGACACTTACAGAAAAGGTGGTGAATCGTTTCGTATTCCTCCCCGTCAATACAGCTTCTGCGAGGAGGCCCAGTCTATTGACGTGGTGCATTGTCATACACTATGATGTCAATAAGCAGCTTCTTCTATCTTATTTGTGGGAGCGTTTGTGAGGTGAAATCATGATATCCCTCGCCGATATCAATTTTGGGTCTCTTGACCCGGAATACGGCTTGGAATACGTTGCAGTGGTCGGGCAAAATGGGAAAATATGCATATGATTGCAGCTTTGGAGAGGAAGGAGAAGAAAGCTTTGCTAAGTGTAAGATGCTTAGTTTTGGCTAGTGCCGGGTAGGTAGGTAGAAGTGGTTGAATCTGGTGAAACCTGCCAGAGACACTAGTAGCGCGGATGCGCCGTTTTGATAAAGTGCCGGGTAGTCACAGGGAAAGTGGAGCAGGGTTTCCTTTTTCTGTGTATTGTTGTTCCTTATGAAGAGGATCAATTAAATTGTTTAAAGATTGACTCCAAGGCGATTCTCTTTAGTGCATTTAGAGAATCAGGAGAGAGCGTTCTGTAGAAGTACTTTTAGCTTATTGAGGTGTTTCATCTACGTAGCAGCCCTCCCCTTCCAGAACTAAGAGTAGCTCAGTCGACTTCATTAAAAATCAAAATCACTTATATGAATCCTCACATCATACTCGCATTATGCTAAACACCAACTAAAAAAAGGACTATTTTCATAACAAGCTTAACTTCTACTCATACGTGACTAGCAGTGCCAATTTAGTGTGTACTTATAATCCCGAATAGCACCGCTAAAGGAACAATCTCTTCAATGAAGTATACGTGATTTTTAATTGAATCATGTGGAACGAGGACAAATACAGAAAATACCCGCAAAACACAATCCCAAGCAAACATTACGCAATTCAAAAACGAAAAAAAGAGTAGAATGAAAAAAAAAGTTGAAAATTGAAAAAAAAAAAAAAAAAACACCGACTCTTGGGAGAAGTTCATCTTTCTATAATCCCATCACGTACAGGAATTTAACCTAAATCATTCAATTCTCTAGCCAAAGAATGGTTTTCGAAGGAGGTACTGGGTTTCCTCTTTGTAGGTACAATGGCATTCACTGTTAATTGAACTGTCTACTATGTGGCAGGAAGGAAGGGAATTTCAAAAATGGTTCCCAATGAGGTAGGTTCCTATACTGTGTTTTTGTGTATTTTTAAAATGGATGTGTACTTAAAAACTACCTTTGGGGATATTTCCATTGAAATTAAAAAAAATTCTTTTAAACAAATCCAAAAGCCACACACACACACACATACTGACAGTCTGTCTGTTCCCTTAAACTGTTCTTCTTACGCTGTGACGGCATAAGGAAGGAAAAAATAAAAATGCAGATGATACGTATAGATATTGACGTCATCACTTTGCGATATCGTATGAGAAAAGGGTTCACTGCGATAGCATCGAAAATCAGTATGCAAACAGCAAAGATACAAGGATTATCATTAGTTAAACGCAAATACATCCCAGACCGGGTGGTAACACCACAGCCGAGAGGAGGTGAATAAAGAATTGTTTAAAGCAATCTCGGTTTTTTTTTTCTTTTTTATCTGTGGTTTTGATATTCCTTGAGATGACATTGATGCTGTAAGTAAACATATCCTTGTATAACCACGTATTTACATGGGGTACACCACTCTATAGCTTTCCGATAGCATTTGCTTTCGGTAATCGAAAAAGAAGGAATGAGATAGGGAAAACGGATGAAAACTCCACCTTTGCAATGACAGTTTAAGCCATATATCATCTGTGTGTGTGTGTGTGGGAAATCCTGCTTCAAAACTGGAATGAGCAAGGTTGTGCTTTCGTCCTTTCTTCTTTTTTTTTCGTGATTAATCCGTTTATAACAAGCAAATACACAGCACCCGGGTAAAACAGGGTAACATGTGTAGATTTATGATTTATACATTGCCTGTTGGTGCTCTGAGGAAAACGTACGAATACGTATCGGTGTATAGGACTACAATAAGGATTCCGATGAAGGATTCACTTGCAATCTTTGTTTTTAATTAGTGTAAGCTACTTTTTATCCATGGTATTAGTTTTGTGCCTCAGGTATCTATGTTTCCATTTTTTTTTAAATAAAGCTTATGGGCTGATGTGCAGATACCTACGGTCTGGGAATGTGGAGTTTGTTTAATTTTTATTCAAAGAACAAACCACATTTGTGGCTTGGGAATTTTCTTCTTGGAAATTTAGATCAGCCTTGGTATTTGGTTGAAATCATCTCTGTTTTTCACACACGTTTGAGCACTCGTTTGGAGAGATTTTTCTTAGCTTAACGTTAACTCAAAATGTTCGTCTTTAATTCGGTGAAGGCGTTGAAGGGAAATACACAGATTTAAAGCCAGAACCTTGTGAGATCTGAAGTTAGCTTACGCTTAAGTCCGTAAATCAGTTATGGTTACAGGAATTAGCTTTTCACAGAGTGCTGTTTGTGCTCAATATCTTTTTGGAATGGAGTCCCCGATAAAGCAAGCGGATGAGGAAAATTGCCAAAGATGCTCCTTGTCTCTAACTTGGATTCTTTGAATAGTGTTAACTGCTTCATACCAGCATATGCAACTTTGATCACCAAAGCTTAAACTTAAAAGATTTTACATGTTTGCGCATGAGAACCTTAAAGGTGCTGGTTTTGTAGGATTAAACATGTGAAAGATGATTGCCCACACAATTCTTCTATCCATACTTCAACTCGTTAGAACAGAAGAACTTGCCCATGCTGAAGTTTAAGCGATGAGGCTTTAAGAGAACTTTTCTCATTAACTACTCCGAGAAGGAATATTGACATATACATCGACGGCCAAGGCGTCCCGTTAACAGTTCTTAAATGTCATACTCTGTTGGGTTCCGGAACATTGATGTGTCGATGGCAAAGGCTGTTATATGCTTAATTTAGGGCTTTCACACTTTAAATAATTAAAGAGGTCCTTTTAAACGCTTGTCTTTGAACCTCCCATTCCATTCCAATCACTTATTGCAGTCGGACAAATAACTCTTGCAAATCGTTTTCCCAATGACGTCTATTTCTCTATAACAAATCCTTTCGATATCCTGAGTTGTGCTAAATATCTTTTTTTTTTAATTCCTATAAATCTGATGAACGAAAAAAAAAAAACTTCTGAACGATTGTCCTCCGAGATTGATTGCTGAGTCTATTTTATTTCAAAATTCAGTACAAATTTCAGTAAGCACGCACTCCTTAATCCACGTTGCAAGATAAAACTGTCAACACTCCGGGGATATGTCAACCGCTTGTGCCACCATTCTAACCGTCAATCGATGGTCGAGTGAGGATTAATTCCTTTGCTTTGATACCGATATCCGTGGCAAACAAAAAGAGTCCCACGCCGTTTGCTATTCTGACACCATCCACAATGGACTTCCGGCGAAATTTGCAATGTTTCTACCCAATCCTTTGTTCTCCTAGGAATACTTGTCCCCTCAGCAAAATTCATTTCCGCCATTTCAAACGTTTTCATGTCAATTTTTAAGTTTTTTTCTATTTTTAAGTGACCATTTGATAGAAATTTGTTGTCGTCAAATGGTTTGAAGGGCACGAGCATGGGTCGCATGGAATTGCTCATGTAAGGATTGATTTGCTGAATACTGACATTTTAAATTCAAATTCAAATGAGCCTGAGATGGCACTATGTGAACATTATGCTTGAAGAAATCACACTATAACATGTCAACTGCAAAGGTCCTACTGAGAAACCTTATTCGAAGCTGTGTTCATGTAGCTATTTGAAGCAACGGGAGCTGTTGATTGGACAGAAAAATTCCCAACGAATGGAACCTTAACATGGTTTACTCAATTCTAAAGAAAGGAGACTCTCTACTTTTGAGACATAAGTTTCCTCAACATCGCTTACAATTCTATCTGCTGTGTAGAATCCTTAAGCCGTTTGTCAACAACCAGATTGGTCCTTGTCAGTGTGACTTTGGGCCATGAAAATCCACCACCGACCAAATATTCTCACTACGGGAGGTAGGGATTTTAAATCTATACCCACTGCCTCTTTATAGGCCGAGAGAACGTAGCATGATAGCAGCAACGCGCTCGTGAGTATCGAGATGGAGGCAGTGAAAATGGGCTTAATGGTCAAAAATGCAAAACAAAGTACATGCTGTCAACAAAAAAGGGCACACATAACTCAAGACACATATAGCTTTGCGATAGTCAGGTTCTACTATTAACTCAGCCAATAACGCCAGCGCTAAGATTAAACGCAGAATGACTATTTCTTTGGACCGCACAAATGTAAAGGAACCTCAACCAAGTCATGCGAAACTGGTGGCAGCTCGCTTAGAATCGAACTCTTGATTGAGACCCTTGTCCTCCCGAACTGTTGCATCGTCATACCTTTCAATTCTTAGGCACCTACAATTTCAGTGGGTGACAGAACAGAAGGATATCAAAGGTAATGAGGTATCGGATGAACTTGCTGGAACTGAAATCACCACTTGGGAAATCAGCATATCACTGTGTGGCCTTGTTTAGGCTTTCTAAAACTTTCGGACAAGAGCTTTTGTTACTGGAACACGCTCAGTTTGGACATTTTTGAAGCCAATATTTCACCTTTTCAACGTAACAAGTAAAAAAATCCGAAATTACGAGCACAAAAGTCGATTATTACCAAGTGAACGAAAAACCATTCCAATTTAAATTCACACAGGACTATTCATCCATACATATGTATATGCATAATGAAATTGATATCCACTTTCAAAGTCAAACGACAATTGAATTCCATTTCACACAAAGCCATTCAAAAACACTCCTCAAAGGCATATTTCTAAACAAAAGTATTCGGAAATGAAATAATATAACGAGAACCATTTTCTGACCACATCTCCATGCTTGTGTTAAAATGATGCCTGTCTTTTCCCCCCAGAGAATTGCATATGAATGACGCAAAGCGCAACAATCAAGAAACACTGCACATCATTAAAATTCCACCATTCACTTGCAAGGAAGGGAATCATCCTTCTTTAACCGACATTTACTCGTTACTCTAGCACAACAGTGTGAATGAGTGAATAGCAGTGTGAAGGATGAGTAGAGAAAATGTGGTTTTGGGCTCTAAGGACGAGAAAGAAAAAAAATTAAATTCCAACACTGTGCCAAATAAAATCATTTTTCTCTAATAGAAACTCAGCAGGAGATCGTGCTGAATGTGGCGGTTTTCAAAAGGAACCACACACACACACACACTAGCAGACCGCCTTCCAAAAGAAGTATGCCACACCACATGGAAGGAAGAAATGAAGAAAAAGGCCATTCACATCGGAATAACAACCATATTTGAATTCAAAATGTCCTAGTTTTGGTTTTTTTCGGTTTAGGGCGTACTAAACGCGGGCAAAATTTCCCATTCAGATGGAAGTTAATTATGACAGCGGCTCCTCGTGTTGGTTTTTTTTTTTTTCTAAATAAAAAAATTCAAAACAAAAGGATTATATGAAACTCTCCAAAGGACTCATGATGCTCAGGAGGAAAGTTTTTTTTTTTTTTTTTGGTGAAAAGCTTCGACAAAGTTTCGCTCTATGCAAACTGAGAACAGACTGGCGCAGAAAAGTCCCACGTGACAAGCCGTATTTTGCTCTACAACAACGCCGCGTACGAAGGAGTCCTAGTGGCAGGATGAAAAATATTTGGTCCACGAGATACCTAATTGTCCATGACGAAAAATGGATCAGAAGCTTTCGGGGGAAAAGACACTCTTCAGTTCAATATTTGCGTTTTATGCGTTAGCACGTCGCGGCGGGTTATTGTTGATCCTTAAGGGATTTTTTTTCTACCGAGTTTATGACTAAGAGCGCGTGATGCATAGTGTAATCGAGGTGTAAATGTAAACGTGAGTTAAGATGATGTGCGGTGTTTAGAAATTGGATTTGTGTTAGTAAAAGTGCAAAAAAAAAGAGGAAAAGTTAAAGCAATTTTGAAAAGGATACGGTTACCAAAATGTTGAATGTACTACCCACTATGATGCCATAACAGGGACCACTTCATTCCACTCTTAGGTGGTCTTTTCGTTCGCATGTTGGATTTTTTCAACAAAAAAAATTTACATAAACCTGTGTGACAAAACGAGAGAAAAAGGATTAAATCACCCCTTAAATGCCAAGGAACAAACACACCGGGAACTGAATATCAATATGCCAACTTCCAGGATCTATCTGACATTTTTAACAGCTGTCATTCTTGGAACGGGTAAGTTGAAAGCAAGAGGAAATCGAATTGAATCCTTTTCTCTTTTAAGTGTGTGTAAAAATTTAATCTTTTTTTTTTCTTCCTTTTATTTGTAAATTCCCTTTGTTGGAAGGAAAAGACCAGGAGGACATCCTTCGAATAATCAATGAATTATGCTGCAGCTTCTGTGTCAACATCCTTTCTTTTCTGTGCGTGTTTTTCTTTCCTCTCTTGTTTTCAATTTTCCCAATATCAGTTTCGCTTCGGAAAAAGGATAATTTAATTTTCTTGCTTTGAATTCTTAAGCCTATAATATATTTTGTTTGAGGTGTGTTTTTACCTCGAAGGGATATCTTTCGTTTTTGTGCGTCCGAAAAGGATCTTCTTTCTTTAAACGACGGCAAAAAGTTTATTTTTATTACTTTGGTAGAAGAGGAAAAAAATGTTTACGCAAATCTTTAAGGACTTTTTTTAAACTTTGGTTAACTTTGTTAAGGGACATTGTCGTTCGCTTGGTTTTTCTAGTTTAAGGGCAAACTTCCCGGTGCGTTCTTATACTGTTTTGCATGTAGCCAGCCACATCGACGTTGTCGTCCGCACATTAATTTTGACTGTGCATATAATTTTTTTTTTGTTTTTTTTTTGCGCCCCACTGCTGTGTTATCCTGCGGATTCGACCACACCTCTGGATGGATACAATCCTTATGAATAATTCAGTATTCAATTTGAACATGGATTTTCGGTTGTTTTTGTGTCGTCCTTACCCGTTTGTATCTGTCTGCCGCAGTGTGAAAGTGGAGTTATGTATTGCGATTGTACTCTCAGATTTCAAGGATTATTGTTATGGAATTGTTTAATTAAATCAAGGATCCGCTTTTGACTAATCTATCTCCAACTCCTATCTCAGTTTATTTTCATATCTGATTTCGCCTTGTTTTTCTCTCTCTCTGCTCTTGCTGCACGTTGACCAACCAACTCATTGTTGATCCTTGGAAAATGAAAACAAATAAAACGAACTAATACAATGGTCACAAGGACTGTGTACGGCACCCCTCATCACAAGTGCCAATTGGGGCAGCAGCAATGAGCATGATGACGATGGCAGTGAAATGTTTTATTGCGGTTGTTGAAAACGCCGCGTAAGGACACTTTTAATTAAGCACTTATGCCATGTTAGATAAGCGACAAGAAGTGCACAATGGCCCATTGTTGAAATAAAAGACCTCCGTTCGTCTCTCTTCGCTTTCGTGTTGTCCTTTATCTTTGACTTCTTGAGCAAACTTTTTGTATTTTTCCTCTGCTGTGGATGTGCTCAAGCAAGGCGGCAGTGTTTTTCGCTTTCTTTCTATCCTACTTTGCGCCTTTTGCATATCTTTTGCCTTTTTTTGCGTTTCTATTTAGCTCATTGTCACCGCTAGTCATCTGAATGAGAAAAAAGCAAGATGTCGTTAGGCGATTTTTTTGCAGCTAAAGTTGTTGTTTACTTTTTAATTGACCGACCGGATGCGGTACAAGGGTGTTTTTTTAAATCGTCTATGTCTATTCTATAGCAGACACACAACATCTTATACAAACATACTTTTATAAAGACTTCCTCCAAGAAAGACGTACGAGTAAATTTCTCAAAAAAGGATATTGCTACTAATTTGTGTCTTCCTTTGTTTTTATCTTTTTTATGTGTGTTTTGCCGCAAAGTTTAGCGTTAGCGTGTGCTTTTCATTTTAGACTTTCCTTAAGATTCTTATAGGCGAAGGAAGGGTCTATGGGGCTCTTTAACAGAGAAACAGAAAAACAAAATTATACGAACGGTAATACCATGGCCGTTTTGTGCAATTAAGTCATGTTTTATGATTCCCTCTGGTGCTGTTTTGCTAAGGATGCCGCGTTGGTGGTATATTGGAAGGAAGTGCCTATTGAAATTGTGTCGCTATTGTTATCATGAGTCAGACTATGTTGGCTTGAGACTTGAAGTTTGATGTTGTCCAAATGTTTTGTGGCAAGCTACCCATATGTAAAATTTTGTTGAGCTTAAGTTTTGTTATTGCTGCTTAAGGTTATAAATAAAATTTATTAATATGCCTTTGAGGATCCTGATAATTTTTTTTGTCCACACATAATTCAACAAAGTTTGGATAGAATGTAAATTATAATGTTCTTAACAGACCTGCGCAATGCTGGCATCCAAATTCTTTTCTTACAGACTGCGTCTTGCATAAAAAGGACCAAGTTGATAAGTACATACATTCCTATTGGTTTGAGAGAGTTTTTGCGAGAACAGGGCTGATTTAAAAGACATGGTTACTTTTCTAGGAAGAGCTTTAATATCTTTAGCTACTATCATCTTTAAGAGCTCACGTACAAAGTTCGATAGAACAAGGGAACTAAGCATTAATATAAGCTGCAACATTTTAAAGTAGATATTCAGACTGTCTTGCTCTATGAGCTTCATTTCTGGACTTCGAGACATCTTCATCAAACGTGAATAAGTTAAACTCTAACCGACTGCGTGGGAGGGACGAAGATTTTGCCGGAATGGAAATAAGCATATTCATGGTAGATTACTCGAGAGTAATATTAAGCATCGATTTCAGTCGAAACAACTGGACTGGCTTCCAACTCGGAAATCCTACCTTTTATCCCGCAAAATCTCATATAAAAATTGTTCGTGGAATGAAATATGGAATGAAAATAATCGAGTGATAAAGTCTTTTCCAGCTGCTTCCCACTTTGTGAAATTTGTGATTCAAACCCATAATACTTGGTTTGAAGGTTAACTCGCCTTAAGCGCTGCTCCTAGCTTATAGACAATCACTTGCAAAGTAGAACAGAACAAATCGTTAGGTTTGGAGTTGAACTAGGAGCAAGGCAAAATCAGGAGAATTACCCTTTGAACGTACATTTTTGAATATATAAGCGTGGGCCTTCTGAGATGGCCCTCAAAGTCAAACTATTTGTATGCGAATGTTCTGAGAATTTTAAGTTGCCATTAACCTATGCTATAACTAGATTGAAATGTGCCCTTATTTATAAGCCGAATCAATTTAAATTTCAATCTGGAGTATCTTAATTGCTTGACGTCCATCTTTATTATTTTTCCACACCAGCAACGATGTGTAGGTATAATACATTCAAATTAATATATCCCTTGGTATAAAGTACAAGAAATAAAAATGTACTTTCTACCCTTTGAAATTGGTTCCATATGTTACCTTTCCCGGGTTCTCTCACACTCACCCTATACGTCTTAATGTAGGACCATAAGTAAGCTATCCTCCCACATGATTATCAACCAAGGGTTCTTCGCAAAGGAATGCCGGAACAAACAGACAACATTAAATTTTTTATTAGGCAACTTATTTCCGCCGTCCAATAGCCCGTGACAACCTGGACTTTACGTGAATGATTTTTTCACATTACTCGAAAAAAAGGGTTTAAATTTACGACCAATAAAGTGGAGACCTTTAAAATGTTTACCTTAGTTATGGAAGTATGTATGGAAGGCAACAAAGTTAACCCAAGTGGGTAGACCGAACATATTGCTATACAAAACATTGTCAACTGCATTTGTCCCTCGTAAAATTAGCAATCAAAGTCAGGCAATCAACATGTCAATTCCAGCAGAGGCCACCACTCACTGAATCCCAAAGCCAGGATTTCTCTCCATCATTCCAATTCAGTTATGATTGCAACAAACTCATCACAGAAAATGTATATAGCAATAAACGCGAGGAGCAAAACAGCTCAATCAACATTTCATTTGAAATTCTATGATGCAGTTCAGGATTTGCGACCTTTGGTAAGTTTTCAATTTAAATGTACGAGCTCCTGGTCGTATCCTTTTATAGTCCTCATAGTCCCGAAAAAAATATAAGAAATCTCATTTGAATACGTGAACAAGTCCATTAACATTTCATCAACATAAAATACGAACAATAGTAAAATTCATAAAATACTCCTTCAAGGAATACCAACATATCCTTAAAGAGGATATTTGACTTCTTACGGCTCTGCAAGTATGTATATGAAAAGTTGTGAAGGGCAAGCTACTCAAGTCCTGTGTGTGTGTTACAATTGCGACAGTATGCTGCGTATCGTAATAGCCAACAAGATTTGTGTTGTTCTCTGCTCCAGGGATGGAATTTGATCTCTCATTCCCAAATGGGAATAGGCGATAAGGCATGATGTTGTTACAGATGCATTCGACTGGAAAGTGAAACTTCTAAGGAATGCTAATTGATGTTGAAGGTTAACAAGGGTCAATTGCCCTGACCTTTGTAGTTTTGTGTTTGAAATGTTTTCTCATGCGATGCACATTGATTGAACGTAACAAGGAAGTGAATGAATTCTTTGTATTTGTGTGTGTGTATGTGTTTATTTGTCTGCAAACTCTTCTATGAAACGTTTAAAAAAAAAAGAGAAGAAGTTTTCGCAACTCGGTTGAATGAATCCTGTAAGAGTGATTTTTTTTTCAGCTTTTCTTCAAATTTGATTTAAACTTTTTCAGCTGAAGCAGATGAATAATTTTTGAATGAAATTCACTTAACTCTTTCAATTGTAAACGAAAAAAAAGAAGGATTCCTTTTCTTTTTTCTTAGCTTTCATCGAAGTAAGGAAAAGTTTGTTGTTAGCTGAGTGAGTTGAAAGGATTGCGAAAAATTTGTGTTTAAGTCCGTCTTTGAAGTAAAGAGTTAATAAAGTTGACAGTTCTCTAAAGCAAGTTCTTGACAAGCTGTTATCGAGAAGGAACAGAAGGGAAGAGTGATGCCCCTCTTAGCACACTTTCTTAAGTGCTGTACATACAATTTCTTGATTTTCCGGCAAACTTTTGAAGAAATGTAAGGGTGTTGTTGTTCGTAGTACCCCTGCTTAATGAGACTTTTTACCATTGTAAATGTTGGATTGTGATTTTTATCCTTTTTTTGTTTTTGTCTAAATTCATAAAATGTTGGCATGGATAAAAAAAAGGATTAAAACTTATTATTGATTCATAACTCAAACAAAATCTATTTTCTCGTGATCATAGAGTTCACTCCCTTAAACTTTCAAGGAACGCACTATAAATTTTTTTATGTCTTCAAACCTTTCTGTCACATCTCAAACACTGTTTTGTTCACTGCTCGGTTTTTGGTGAGCTAGTGTAATAAGATGCGTGCTATGTATGACCAAAATAAACAAGCTAACCACAGAAGGAAAACTTAATTTGGTTCAGTGGATCTCGAGTTGTAAGGGAACATGTAGATAGACGGTCACTTGTATGTTAAAAGCAGTATTTATAAAATAGTAGTAGAATGGTTTAAATTTCATTAACCAAGTTGGCACTCAGCGAATAATGGAGTCCTCTAGTCAAGAGGAGGTTCTGACTACTTTTATCTCGTTATGTCGTAGTCAGCTTAGCCGATGAACTATTTCAGTTGTATCACCAACAATTACGCCAAAAAACACGTCTTCCAACTCAAGGAAATCGAAGAGTTGCGCGACAGTGGTACTATCTGGCAGTTCTTTTGGAAGGCCAAACAATTGACAGCTGACTTCAAGGTCGGAACACAGGCTCTACGAAGTAGTATTGCCGATGATTGGAAAAGCCACTGCCATTCAGAAGAAATACGGTCTTATGCTCCACACCAACTATCGGTGCTAAATTTCTCATGTGAAATTCTATGCAATGTAATGTGTGAACATCTGAAGCCTTTTTTCAACACTCCAATCATCACGCACCGGTGTGGCTTCCAGCTCAGCAGATTGATGATAGACAAATCTTCACACTATGGCAATTGTTAGAAAAGGCCAACGAATTTCAAGTCGAGACTCACCACCTTTTTGTCGACTTCAAAGCCGCATATGAGAGCATTTATCATCTTGAGCTCTACATGGCTATGACTGAATTCGGTATTCCGGCAAAAGATCTCTGTTAACAACAGTTGGTAAGAAGTAGTTAAAGAATCAAAACGAATGACGCTTTAATGCGACGCGTAACCTGGAGGACGGAGGTCAGAGGATGAAGGAATGCATCCTCTTCAAAAGATTTTACTTAACAGGATCAGAAGTTAGCTTTGATGCCTTTCAGAACGAGTAGTATAAAACAGTTTCAGGGCTTCAATTCACCAAACTGCCTGTGTTCAAGAAGACTTTGTTTATTCCCTGACTCCACTTTTCAATTTTGTGTCTACATTTCACATTATAGCTGCCCCTGCTTTCGAATCTAGTGGAAGAACGACAACACATGGTAACCTCATTAAATTTCATCTTTGGCGACAATGCGTCCAAAAAACAATGACCTCTTTGGTGATTGAAGAGAATCTCAAATCTTGAAAGACCGTATATTGGAACAAAACTAAGCTGCGAAAAGTCTAGGTTAAAGGATTTAAGGTTCATGTGGTGCACCAAAAACTGTAGTGCACATTCAACACATGCGGTGTCAACAGATTCCGCATTTCTGGTAATGTTTTGAATTCTAATCATTAAACCTTCTTTCGGAGATCCTGTCAAGTATAGACGTTCTCTCCTTAGCCGTACAGTTTGAATATTAAATGATCTTTTCACTCTGAAAAAACAATATGTTTCGGTGTTTGCCTTTCCGCTAATTTGCCTGCTTTAATTAAATTTTTGTGGCGCACGTGTGTATCTACGTTTCAAAGTTAAGAATTCTTTCAACGCTTTAAGAGTCACTTCAAATAAAAAAATTCAATCAAAAATTCATCGATTGTAAAATTCCAATCAAAATGTTTTTGAAAATATTCCCAACACTTTTTCTGAGAATTTTATTTTTCCTTGATCTTACCCTCCCCCATCTTGAACAAAATTCGGATACTCGTTTAAATATTCAAGGACATTAACCAGTATTTAAAAAAATAAATAAAAACTTCCAAAAAATCCCAAGGCCAATTCAAGAATAAATTAAAAAAGAAAAGGAAAATATGAACCTGCTTATGGCGCCATTTCTCTAGAAATTCCTAAGTAGATATTTCCTCTTTTCATAAACATCTAAGGACAAACACATCCTGCATGACCTTTTTTTTGTGTATGTCGTACATGAAAACCTATACATTAAAGTGAAATAAAATAGAATTTATGTTGATGTCTATTTTACGAGAGAACATTAAACATTACGATTTGTACTTAAAGGAAAACTTTGAATTTCACACCTACTAACACAAAAAAAAAAGAAAAAAAAACTGTACTCGTATATCATAGTTGATCATTGGCTTACTGCATTTTTATCGAAAACGATTTTATACAGAGAAATATTATAGCCGGATGCGTAAAAATTTCACGAGGAAGTCAGAAGCTGCATTTTATGAGCACTTTTGATGGCGCCATACTATACAACAGTTTATGTACTGTTGTGTGGGTGGGATATTGATTTTTTTTAAAAATCCTTTCCTCTCGTCTGGATGCAATTTTTCAAAGGATCGATGAAAAAATCGTATCTTGAATTAGGTTTCAATTAATGTTTTGAACATGGTGTGTTTTGAATTATTTCCAACATTCATTTTGTGAGGTCCTTTTTCAAGTTGGTAAAATGGACTAATCTAGTAGGGCAATAATAAAGATTGTAAGGTCTATTAGGAATATAGATATATTAATAAATCCTTGTGTATGTAGTTTACAATTGCAAGCACGGGTGGTCTTAAGTTACATTTCTAGGCTAGACAACGTCGACTTGAATTATACATTTCCTTCTTAGCCGGCAGTACTCCTTGAACAAGGTTACCGGAAAAAATATGAAATGTTTATGAATCTTCTCGACTGTGGGAATGAAGAATCTCCAAATTCTAGAAAAATCTAGGAAGCGAAAGCGAATGCTAAGCAAGGAGACAAAGGTTCGAGCCTCAGCAAAACAACAAAACGTTTTTTCCGGTACCACTTCTTGAGAGGCAATGATGGACCTCCAAGAGTATGATATGTAATGGAAAGTTTCGCAATCCACTGTGCATAATCAGCAATTAAACTGTAGGCCCCTTTCATTCGTGCGAAAAATATAACATGCTTCTCGCACATGGTTGCAAGAAGCTAGGCCTTAGCTCTCTATACGCTACCGCAGCATATATTTTACAATTTTGCTGGACATTCGTTTCCCAAATTTAGTTCTCCATACCCAGTGCAAAGAAAGACGTAATTATCTATCCAAATCAGGCTAGATAAGCTGTTCGAGATAAAAATTGTCAGAAAACGCACTGAAATTTCTAATAACTATGAGGTCCCTACCATGATCAAAACGCTTAGAAAAAACAATATTTCAAACTTGACGTAATACCCGCCAAACAACATTAGTAGAATTTTCGTAGTTGAGGATCTAGAACCCACAAATGGGAACAGGATGTAATGAGCTTTCAAGATCCGATAAAATTTAGACCTATTTCCTGTTCCAACAAGATTTGATCTTTCTGCCAACACATTTAAATGGAAAGTAGTTAACTGCAATCAGTGGGCTGAATTTATCAACGAACTTTTTAGACACATATTGTACACCTACATCGTTCAAACCATATGCTGCCACTTCGTTTTGGGAATTGAGGAAGGAACAAATCACGTGCCATTTGCAAAAAAAAAGTTTAGATGGGAAAATTTTCATTTCCATTCCTGGAATAGCACCCGCTCAGAAAAAAAGGAGTGTCAATAACAATTGGATTTTTATCAGCCAAAACGAAAAGAAAAATCTCAAGGAGGCAAGAAAAAAACCCAAACATGCGTTTTGAACGTTCCATTTAACAGAAATTGTATGTATGGGGGGGACACAACAGAAGACACACGACATACGACATACGACACACGAGTATCAATATCATTAAACGTTCCTGACAAAATAATCTCAGATACCAAAGGAAAAAAGCAAAAAAAAAAGGAAAAGGTGACCCCCCCAATTTTGTGCAAAGAAGAAATTCCTTCGAAGCAACAAAGAAAGAAGAAAATTGAATGAAGAATTTCCATGCTCCTCTCTCGGTAAGTTCCTTGCTTTCTTACTTTCGTTCTTTGCCACATACGCACGTACAAAACAAAAATGGAGAAATTATATTATCCATGCTAGAGAAAGCCTTAATGCAAAAATGACAGTCGTTATTCTGATTTATTCACTTGATAACAACACGCAGAAAAGGCCCTGAAGGAAACGTGGGCTCAACATGTTTTAGGGTGCGCGTCTTCATACGCACACAGTCATTTATCCTGGTGTTACATGTACCCTCACCACGTGCGGATCCTGATCAAAGTCATATCCCCAGGTTAAGTTAAACAATTCCGACGGATTTCCTGTATCGAAACGAGGAGATATATATTTGCTGGATACTGTAGAAACAAAACTGAGAAAATGCGTTTTTCGTGTGCGATGAAAGTGATATCCGTTGTTCGTCCTTAATTTGAGTACTTCTACAAGTGAATCTACATCGGGGAAATATCTCTTTTTTTTTCTTTCCTTTCTCGTCGCATACATTTTGAGGAGGCCTAAATATGCGGAAGCACGCGACAAAACATCGCATCGAATGCCAGGAGTGGGTTGGCAAGTGAAAGCTGATGAAATATCAAGGACATTTTGTGAGAAAAACGAACCCACAAAGAGAAATCCCTGCGATTTAAAACAAGTGAATTTAAATACCAACCACTTCACAGTGGGATACTCGGTTTCAAGGCAACACTTCACGTTGAAAGCTCTTTGCCGATAAAGCGGACCCTCGAGGGAGCACTCAAAAAGGTAAGGAAACCGACGAGAAAGAAACGGAAGAACAACCCTATTTCCATATCCTTCGCGAGAAAAAGTGACCTTTATATGTGCTGGGTCTGTGTGTCATTTCTTAGGCACAATTTTTATTTATAAACAAGAGTGTGTATGGGGTGTATTTGTGATGAAATGAACAGCCTACTGTGGAGTCACGTGGGAATACCTACTTGAAAAAGAAACAGAGACTTTGCCGCCGGAATGCCGCAGTATGTGAATAGATGCTTGAGTGGTTTTTTTTACTTAATTCCCTATTCCTATTACTATAGTATGGTTTGAGATACAATACATTCTTCTAAATTGTGTATGTTAAAAGTGGGCTTTATTGGGATATTTTTTTACATTAAAAAGAGGTACAATTGCCACGTGTTGATTATGGGAGTTTCAGATAAAAAATGCTCAAACTTCAGTTTACAACTTCTATTTGAATAAATAGTAAAATCAGGAGTACTAAGTCACAAAGAGCACAGGATAAAAAATGAACAAATGATGTTAATCTGTATCTATGCTTATCAGTGAGGACTCTAATCTCTCCGTCGATCTGGACGAGATGAAAATCTTTAAATGCATATCATCCCCTGTTGACTTGTGTATTTTGCAGGAAGAATTGAACAGGTTCCCCGTCCAGTATCAGACAAATTTCTTAGATTCCATCTCTCCTCGAGTATTCTAGCCAAGTTATGATTGCACATCACGTTTTCCGTACCATGGTTTACCTTGGACTGACAACCACAACATACCATCAAACTGGCCTTGGATACACATCGTGATATAGTAGACATACTTTTTGTTCATCAGCTTTTACGTGCTAAGATTGGTTGTTCCGCGCGATCGTTTGCAAATGAGCCACAACCTTAGGTTTATCCTTCTATTCGTCTTGTCCCTCACCGTGCTAATTATAGTCACCACGAACTTATATCAAGGACGCTGTGCAAGACGCGACAACGCTATATTCATTTTTGATTTTAATAGCTGTAAAAATGCACTCCGCCAGCATCATTTATTCCTTCTGACATGCCACTGCCTATCCTCAACTTACTCCCAGAACCTTAATCAAATTCAGTCAGTTGTAGCTGGCTGCCACCTCCACTTATGTAGTTGGCCGAGGTGCCTTAAACTTGTTCAAGCCGATTTTTACTTCTTTATTTATTGAGTTGTCTCTGGAGTAAATTTAAAATTTGACTGGATTGATGTTGCTGTACAGCTCGTTAACACCGTCATTATAAGCATCTTCACTTTCAATCTTCTTAAATTTACGCTCGTCCTCGCTTTGGTCGGTGATAGAATCTATGTAACAAAAAGATGTTATTAATGTGAACATAAATTAATAATTTATTCATAACCCATCTACACTTCAAGCATTTCGTTAAAATAAATTACAAAATACATTCCTTTTTGGCATAATCTACCGCGGTTAGATAAATATTAAACTTAGGAGAATTTATTAGTATATTTCATAACTGACTCGTTTCAGAATCTTGGAAAAGAAAAAACTAAACTCAACCACAGCTATGATTTATTTAGCTCATTCTCACATACCTCACAGCCATCGCCCTATTTGACCTGACCGACATTGAAAGCCCCAAAAACTTGCATATTTTCGGCAAAAAAAAGAAAAAACAAAGAACTCACCTTTCTACTCAATTCTATCCTTCTTAGCCCATTTCGTTTGCTGTCGTCCTTGTTTTTATTCCTTCGGTCTATTTGTTTGTTGTGTGATTATCTCCTAACTACGCAACTACTCAACAAACAAGCATACACGTTCACGTCTTCTTATCCTGATGCTATCCTTGCTTGCTTTCTTGCGTGCTTGTTTTTATTTTTTCTACTTCCACTTTTGAAAATACCTACTCCCTACTTCATTTTGACTGTCTATCGTTGGGGTGGCAACAATACAAACTCCCATCCAGGTTCTCCGTGCGTGTGTGTATGTTTGTGTCGAACAAGGTTGAAAGGATCTCTCTCCTTTAAAGAATAAATTATGCACAAGCCAGGATAAAATTTAGAATACCAAAGAGGACACACAGAACACGAAACTTGGCACAAACATCTACGTGAGATATATTTATGAGGTTCTCGTCACCATACATTTTGGATGCTTAAAACATGATTTAACACACAAAACATGCAAAAACACACGTTTGAAGAAATATGGCATTCGCTTCGCACCAACCCCGAAATGCTTGATTAACTTTTTTTTGTTTTTCCTTTAAAGAAATCTTAGATAGATACAACAACAAACAATAACCGTAGAAATTAATTATACACTAAAGAGCTATTGAGAGATACACTGTTTGTTGTTATATGGATTTCGATTAAACCCCACAGATAAGACACATGAAATGCCTCTTCTTTGGGTATTTTTTTTTCTTTTTTTGCTGGCTTGCGTATCCTGGTGCTACGACCATATCTGACCTTCAAAAGACCGCATGCCTGGCCTATATGGGTTGGGTATTAATGAAATGAAATAAAGTCTCTGGAATAATATGTTTGTTTACGGTTCAGATTATTATTCTGCCAATCGTATAGACAGATATAAGCTGTTTTCGTTTGGTTCTGTGTAGGGGAAAATCTGTCCTAGAAGTGTATTTTTCATGGTATAACCGGGGGGCAATGAATGCTCCTTCTAGGTCAATTCTAAAAGATTTTGTTCAAATTAGGTAATACAGACAAAAATGCTGATACCATCATCCAAAGAGAAGTTTGCAAATGTATATAAATCAATAAATTTCCAATAAAATTTGAGAATTTTTAGAACTTTAGAACTTTTAAGTCCTTGAATGTCTTCATTGGTATGAGGCGTCTTCTTTTATGTTTAGTCTGAAAATAAGACGTTTTTCTGCATTGTTTTATTTTCGTGGAAAGTTTGATAAAAAGAAAAAGATTTTACGCAGCACCTTACAGAATGTCAAAGTCTAGCTTTAACTCATTATTTCATTCCAGTTCTCCTGCTTATGTATATGTTTTGATTTGACCGCTGCAAATCCTTGTCTTTATTTTTTTTTAATAATGTAGATGCATAGGCCTTCAGATTGAATATTTGTGAATTATCTGCACTATTGGCTTGATGTTTTTGTATGTTCGTTGCACCTCTTTGGCCAGTAAACTTTAGAAGCATAATGCACTACTGACCTTACCGGTTAAACCTTATGAAGTCATCGACTATATTTTGGCACAATTCTTGTAGAGAAGGCACTTACTCATTTTCCGAAACTCTGGTTTTCGAGTCAAAGAAGGCAAACGTATATGCTGTTCCATAGCATTGATGTTATGTTACCTCTCATGTGACCTTTGAAATTTGCCTGAAAATTGAGGTTTGTTTTCCTTGTTGCCTAGAACCATAGATTTAGAGTTCAAAGAGTTTCTAAGTGGCTGTCTTGATATATCAATATATTCTGAGACATTGTTGTAGGTTTTCAAACTTCATTGACATCTGGATAAAGTTTAAGAAGTCGTGGTTATAAAGGGTGGTTAAATTTTAAGGGCCGATGTTGAATGTGAACCACACCTCAACGTCAAGTTTTTTTTTGCATTTCATTTGACATTTCTCAATTTCAGACTAACGTAATTTGAACCATGGAAAGATACACAATCGAGCAACGCTTTAAAGTTATTCAGGGTTATTATGAAAATGGGCGTTCAAATCAAAATGCATATCGTGCACTTCGTGATTTTTTCGGTCAATTTAATCGTCCAAATGTGCGTACAATCGGAAAAATCGTGCAAAAATTTGAGCAAACCGGGTCTGTAGGAGATGTGAAAACACCAGTGCATGTTCGTACAGCTCGTACTGAAGAAAATATTGCTGCTGTTCGCGATAGTGTGGCTGAAGTGCCGTCCACCTCAAGTCATCGTCGTACCCAACAATTGCACCTCTCACGCTCGTCGTTGATGAACATTATGCATAAAGACTTGCATTTACGCGCTTACGAGGTGCAATTGACTCAAGAACTAAAGCCTCTTGACCATTTCAAGCGTCGTCAATGGTCAGAATGGTGGCAAGAAATGGCAACAGTGGATGATCAATTTTCGAAGAAAATCATCTTCAGTGATGAGGCACATTTTCACCTCAGTGGATTCGTCAATAAGCAGAATTGCCGCATTTGGGCGAATGATAATCCAAGAGTGATTGTCGAAAAACCAATGCACCCACAAAGAGTGACTGTTTGGTGCGGTTTATGGGCTGGCGGCATCATCGGGCCGTATTTTTTCCAAAATGAGGCCGGTCAGGCAGTTACTGTGAATGGTGTTCGCTATCGTGAGATGATAACGAACTTTTTATGGCCCGAATTGGAAGATATGGATGTGGACGATATGCCACACTTGCCACACAGCTAACGAAACAATGGCTCTTTTGCGGGAGAAATTCAATGGCCGTGTTATCTCACGTCGTGGCGATGTTAATTGGCCGCCACGATCATGCGATTTGACACCGTTGGACTTCTTTCTTTGGGGTTATTTGAAAGAAAAGGTGTACGTCGATAAGCCAGCAATAGAGCTAAAGAGCTAAAGGATGAGATAATTCGGCACATTAACGGCATAGAACCTCAATTATGCCTCAGCGTCATCGAAAATTTGGACCATCGGATAGAGGTGCCGCCGAGGTCGCGGCGGGCATTTGGCCGATATTTTGTTCCATACATAATTGAACCATACCAATATTATCATAATAAAAGGAAATGACAATAATTTCCTAAATAATTTGTGTTTTATTCAAAATCAACATCGGCCCTTAAAACTTAACCAACCTTCCACAGGCAAGTGGAATATATTATTTTCTTTCCTTTTTTTGAGTTTTGATTTTTTTAGTTTAATTGCCACTAAAGGCTGAAGTAGGGTAGTTTCTTTGTATTTTAGTTAAGTATGAAATAATGAATTAAAGTGGTAAAACAAAAAAAAATCTGCGCGTAATTTTTCGTTGCGAATGGGTGTGTGATCTCCGGGAAGGCCGTCCTTCTATCTCCTGCAAAATCGGCCATGGGAGATAGCGCAGGTTGTGTCTCAAGACACGTAGGGTGGGCTGGCCATCCTTTGCCAATACCATCTGGCATGCCTCGGTTCTTGACGAACCTTACCTGGGAGAGATATCGGAAAAGAAAAGCGTTTAGGGTTAAGTCAAGCATAGTCGTAAGTTAGATAGGTTTAGTATAGGTTAAGCTTTAAGTATAAGCATAGTTTAGGTTTAGTTTAGGCTAGTTAGGTTAGTTCGCGAGTTTCTTTTCCTGTCTTTCTCTCAGGTATTGGCATAGGTCCTTGGACAAATGATCCTTCCTTTTCTTCTTTTCTTCTCTGTCCGTCCGTTGTCTGATTTAGGGTATTAGGGAATCTCTTCTTCTTTTAGCTAGTGTGAAAGGCACGAGATTTTGTGTGCTGAGCAGGTGGTGTAAGGTGGGGTTGGCAAGAACTACCCCCGTCCGACGAGCTGTGCCGAGCAACGACAAGCGTGCCGCCGTCTTCCTCACCTACACCGAAGTTGCCTCCGTGGCTCTACCCTGGCTCACAACAATGGCCACCTATTATACTCCACTTGCCTGTTGAATCATTTTTCGCTTCAAATTAGTCTGTATCTAGTCTGCACTCCTCCATATCATCAAGCACCCAGCACTCTTCAAAGTAAGAAACTTTTAACCCACTTATTTCGACAAACCGATATATTAGCGCCTTTCTAGGATCAAGCTTCGTCAATGTCGTTGTAGAGTCTGTGTCATTGCAGATTTTACAATACAATTAGTCCTTTCAGCATCACACGTTTTTTAACAAAATGGCTCAAAAGTTATCCATAAGTTTGGACTTTATTTCAAGACCCACACTTTAAACATTCTTCACAATATCCAGCAGGGGGCAGTCTGGTCAACAACCAGACATTTTTCTTGTAATGACAAGTTACTACTTTTGGTCGTTTCAAGTAAAAAACTTTTCACTTTCCCAATGTTTATGTTGAAAAACCGCCACAGGATAAACTCATACTTGATTCCAGGAACCTTATGTGAATTTTAGTGTACATATAATGATGAAATACCGCTTGAATAATTCCAGGAATTTTAATATAATTAGCATAGATTCCTGTGAAAGGACTGTGCTTCATTAAATCATATGTAGAGATTTATTTATGCATGTGTGCGTTCCTCATATTTAAAGAGATTTTCGTAGAATCAGTTCATAATTATGAAGTGAACTTCGTAGAAAAAGGACTACCAATTTAAAGTTTATTTTACCATATTTAGACAGGATCAAATATCCTTCATTATACCTGTGACAGAAAACGTCAGTACCTTTCTCAAAGCAATGATACATGTGATTTTGATTTGATTTAGACCATTCTCCCAGATACCAAGTTTTTAAGATAATGGCACAAGACGTCCTTTATCTCTCATCATGATGAAAGAATAGACCTCTTCATCAAACTGTAATGTTATCTTGTAGAAAACCGGATCTAGTTTTACCTTAAATTTGTTTGATACCAGCAAAAGTAAGAGCACTTAGGAATTAAAGAAGTCCTCTTCACATTCAACCAATTAAACCTTTCTCCATTCCATTAAGCTTCTTCACTTAAAACCTTCCAAGGAACTGAGAAAAAAAAATTTGATTTAAGTTTCTGTGTTTTACATGATTTATGCATGCCCCACTACGACGGCCATCATCATGGTCGACCAAAATCATAATGGTGATGACTTCCATTCAAGCAACTAACTACATACACACATGCACTCAGAGAATAAGTCACCGAAATACATATCTCCTGGGGCCAAAAGCTCCTTATTTTAGTTTGCCTTCTACAAAACTCTCTTCGCTTTCTCTGGTTTAATTCCCAGCAGGACAACTAGACAACAATGACTCTTAACCTTCGTGTCCTGCTTTTCATTCACCACTCCCGGGACAATGATGGGGCATGGGAAATTGTCTAAAATCTGTTTATGACATTTTCTCGCTTCCGATTTGCAAGACCGAAATCTGTTGGGGAAAAAAGTTTTTTTTTTTTCTTTTTTCTTTCTCTCTTTACAACATCCCTTGGACACAACTCTAATATTCCACGACATCGCCTCCCCTGAGCAATTTGTATCTCCTGTGCACTTTCTGTGGCACTCCTTCTCATCAGTTCTGTGAGCCCCCCAAATGTAGTTAGTAGTTGTATCAAGAAAAAGAAGTTTCCAACTAAAATTGGTAGAACACGAAAGAACCACTCCTACCAATTATTCCATTTAAGCCATGCTCATGTTCGTGTCCACCTACTTTCGTAACTCACCCGTTTCACGCCCTAAACGAACACAACATTTCCACCCTCTCTATGCTCATTCGCTTTGATGACAGGACAAAGTAATTTTGTGCATTAGAAACGATTTGTAAGGAAGCGTTATAGATTGATGTTGGAATGTCAGACTGGGATATGACGTCGGAAGTATTCTTCTCTCTCGCCTCCCATTTTTTTGGTATTTTGACAGAAGTTTAGTGTTCAGGACATGTACCTCGTCGTATGCATAAGGAAGCCGTAGTGGAGTTCACTTTTTCTTTTAATTTTTTTTTTTTTTTCATTTGCTATTTCTGTTGTCAGGTTTTTGCTGCCTTTTGTTGCTATTCCCTTCAAGGATATGAGCAACCATGATACACGTATGCACATCCTCGTATATTCATGCTTAAGGGGTGTTGCTTTAGGTTGTTTTGGCTTTGTATTTGTTTCCTTTTTTTTTGGGTAGCGTTTTTTTTTTGAAAATTGATGCCAAAGAGGGTGCAAAAGTTTTTCTCTGTTACGTGACCTAATTTTTGAGAGAGATAATCATTTTGTGTGCTACGAAAACAAGGACATGAGAAGGAAATCAACAAGCTGCATGTTGTGGTATATTAAAATGGCAGCGGGACAGAAAATAACAAATAAGCAACTGTGCGGAGGGAAAAGATTGGTTTCAAGTGTTTTTCTTTTCGGAGAGGGATATATATTTTCGTGTTAAATGATAATTATAGAAGTTTCTGAAATATGTCAGTCTAGCACACTGTAGTGATACTTGTACATAATTCGGTATGAAGGCAAGATTATGTAAGAAAGGGATTATAATTGGTTCGGTTAGGCAATGGAATGCTTGTTAAGATCCAATTGTTATGGATGCTTTCAACGAAAGCACTCTACAAAACTCTGATCGTGCTCTATGAAGCTGATTGCTGATCTTCGGATCTGTCTGCGAAGAGAGCAAATGGAGAAGAAGATACAACCGGGAATTCTACGAGCTGTGGATGTGGATGTAGACTAAAAGCAAAAATACGTCAACTACTTTGGCTCGGCTACATTAAGCGAACAGATGAGTATGCTCCAGCTAATGGAGTCTCCGAATCCCAGCCACCCGGTTTATAGATTGAGCAATCGCGGGCGCCAGAAACCATGGTCTAGTAACCTGAAGGGAGCATGCACGGGGCCGTGGAGGATGGAAGGTGACAATAGTTCAGGCTCTGTTGGTAGCTGGACTGGTAAGGTAATAAGTATGTATGTGACAAATTCAAGCAAAAATACGGGAACAATTGGATACAGTAACTCACTTTAAATGAAATACCAATTTAGTCCGAATTGAAGTTGAGCCTCAATTGATGAGGCTCTCCAGCCAGTTATTCAAATACCTTTGGTTTAGGCAATGCAGGAATAAAGTAAACCTTATTTTCGGTCTCCCCAGTTATTTGTAAGAGGGCTTTACTTTTTTATTACCAACTTAGTCCGTAGACTACGCGCCTGACAATAGATATTCTTCGATCTCTACGCTACCCAGTCGCATTTTCAGTAGCTCCTTTCCATGTTTGGGTTGATGAAGTCGTTTTGTTTAAGTTGTGGCATTTTGGCTGACACACTTTGCTGTAAATAAGTTAGTATTTCGTCTTGTCTCGAACTTTTTCGACATTAAAGCGTCTTTGAAGTTGGTTCTAACATTCATAGAGTCTTACGTATTTCATGTTATCATCTTACTTGAGTTTGCTTGTGAGACTGAGAGAAGATGTAGAATATTTGACCGCTGACAGGTGGATGTTTCCGGTCTAAAGCTGACAGTTAGGCATTTTTCCAATGGCTTTAGTCATTTTAAAATGACAGCAATCAGCCAAGACTCTAGGAAATCCCTGGAAAACTATTATCTTTTGGTTTCTTAATCTATTCTTAGAGTTCCAAACGAGTTTAAAGCTCCTTCTTTCATTTCTTTAATCCCTCCAATTATGCCCACTAGCTCTGAACAGAGTGTTCTGTAGATAGATAAGTTAAATTTGCTTCACAAGAACTTTATATAAATTTTTTTCTTGAAGAAACAGCAGCTTGACTCAAAAACGTATACAATAGACCTTTAAAGTCACAGTTCGCTTAATCCTTACACTTTCATTTACTCATGCTCCAATCCCACCACCTTAAATAGCTTGGCAGCCTCAATGTTATCCTCACTTTATTCTAATTGGATGGATGGAAATTTTGTCTGTCATTATCCAGGTTAAAAAGGGCATTCCGTCTGGAGGAGGTTTCGTCGTCATTGCCATTTAACATTCCGCAGAAGTGCTCTTTCAAGTTTATTCGTATCCACGGTGGCGAAGTTCCCTTCTTCATTTCTACGTACTTTTGTTAGAATTTTGTAACCTTGGACAAGGTATTTCTATGTGGGGTTGGTTATGTCACTTGTATGTACGTATGAACACCTGTAACTGCGACAAAATCCCTTAAGCTCAATTTTTGGTGAGTGGAAGTAGATATTTTGAAAACTTCCCTTCCCCTTTAAGATATTGAATTTTTGAATAAACATGATGACATGCGTCCAGGATGCCATGACCCAATTTTATTTACTACCATACCGTGAATACTGGATTTATTTGATTCTATTTTAGAGATATATATGTACCTAACAATAGATATATTACACTAGAAAGGATCGCTTTAGTCGGTACTCACAAATTCCGCGAATTTGAATTAAACAGAAATAAATTAGTACTTGTTCTTTTCCATTTTGCTTAGGACCTGTCATCATTCGCATAAAAGTTACACTATATCGAACCTGGCAGTTTGTGTCCTCGGGAAGAGATCCACAGGTCACCATTTGAAAAAAAAGCTCTACTCACCTGACTTTTGCATTTAAATTAAAAATTATCTGAAAGAATGCAGGGTAATGGAGGAGATGATGATAATCTGTATTGCAGGACAGGATGCGAAATTTAATTAATTTGATTTTCATTTTCAAACTAAAAGTTGAAAAATTCTCTTATAGGTTCGTTGTAATTATTTTTATTTTATTTTTTTTGTTAGTTCAATAAAGTGTGGGTTATGTGCATTGGACAAGCCTTTAGGGAACATTGAATGAAATATTTTTTGAAATTTTTTCTTGCTTGAAATTTCACTGCAATTTTAATTCTGGAATATGGATTCACACAAAGGTCCCGCCCCGAAAAAGCCATCTGTAGTAGTGAAATGTCAAAGGAGACAATAAAGTACACATGTATAGCTGGGACCTTTAGGCCATAATGTTTCAGCAATATTCGGAATTCAATTTCGAAGGCATTAACTATGTTACAAGTTCCGGCCCCTCAAAGTTGTTATCGTGTTCGTTTTTAAAAAAAATTAAAACCTTTCGTTGACTCTTTTGGTTTGCAGTTCTGAAGTTCTACGATTTAACGTTCTGAAATGTTAATTGAGTTTTGCAAAGGCACCATCTTCCTTTTTTTTGGGCTCGAACCTATACAGGTTGGGACACAAGCAAATAGACTACCTACTACATCAGCACCACAAAGATCAAATTAAAATGCTAAGCACTACTGGGTTTAAGATTCTAGCTTTTTATTCTTTGAACTGTTTCGCAAGTCTAATACTTTTGTTGACAATAGACAGATTCCATCGTTGTAGTTGAGGTTCTCAAGATCTTCCGTGAAATTCCATAGAATGCCTTTGTCTTCTGAATCTAGCGGCAGTTTAGGTTACATGTTATCTAGCATGATGTGGAAAATATAAAGCAGTTTTAAACGTTGTGATAGTCTTAGTTGTCATAGCCGCATTACTTCGTGAGTTGTGCGATTGAGCAAAGCTTTGATCCTTTATACTTCTATAGGCGCGAGGCCTGGTTAAAAAAATTTAAGGAGAGACGCTTACTTTTTGGAGCCAGTCTTCTGATAAACATTTCTCTGTCCCTATTTATGTGAATAAAGGCTGCAGCATCCGTGTCGTTGTAGTTTGTGTTGGTAATACTGAGGCTGTCGTCCAAATGCTTCCACCAAATCTAATCTGACCCACAAATTTAGTTAATTTTCCACAGCAGCCAAGAGATTTCCCTGATTTTCTTTGGCTCTCAACTGTTGAAACTTCCTCCCATCTACTCTTTGTGAGTTGTTGTATAAAAATCTTTTATATTTTGATTGTTTCATTCTCTTTTTTCCTTTTCTTTAGAAGGCTCTTACTGACAGATCAATTGT
This sequence comes from Criorhina ranunculi, assembly GCA_951813785.1. NCBI lineage: Eukaryota > Metazoa > Arthropoda > Insecta > Diptera > Syrphidae > Criorhina > Criorhina ranunculi. The sequence goes on along the minus strand of OX638381.1, from coordinate 88,055,672 downwards.
GCATTGTAGTGCTCTAGAGTTTTTTTTTCTTTACTTCTGTCTTAATGCAGTCTTAGTCCTAAGACAAGTCCTGTCTAACTCCTTGGATTTCATACCAAAACGATATGTCTTTTGTAAGATAGACTGTATTAGAAACCACAATTACCACAAATGTCACTGACTTTTACAGTTCACCATGGGTTTTCTACTATCTACTTCGTTCTTCTTTAATTTATTTTCCATCACCCATCACATTAGTTAGTCAAAGTCCACGAAACCCTAACCAGTCATTTTAAATTAAACAAAAGGACGAAAAACTTTTGCGTTTAACTTCGATAAGGACCTACGAAGGGAGAGAGTATGACAAAACGAAAAATAATAATTCTTACGCCACGTCAAGGTGTACATTGTTCTGTTCTACAGTGAAGAATATTCAGTGGCCATTTTTTATCGTCACAGAATGAGATGTAATTCCTTTTCCTACAATTGAAGGATTGTACTTGGGTATACGACCGAATACCACCTCTTCAGTAGCAACATAGTTTATATAGGAAAATCTGAAAATTCACTTCGAAATCATTAGGGAATTCATCTTGGAAAAATAATCACAGTATGAGCCTAGCGGTAATTTTTTTACGTTCAACACAAACTTTTGAGAAAATTCCCAAAGGAAACATTCTATTGCTGCGAGAGCTTCCTGAATTTCGGTTGGTTTTTCAAATTAACAAAAAGAAGAAAAAAAGTTTCCTTTTTCATAGGCTGGAGGAGAAGTTTTTCTTTTCTACAAATCACACCCTGATGATTTCAAAATTGATTGACGATTCAAAAAGTTTTCGTTGAAAAGTGGAAAATTCTCGGTTATTAATTGCTTGTTAAGAGGCTTTTGTAAAGTGACTGAGAAACTTACTCCTGGTTGTGTAATCACGGTAGAGTGAATGTTTCAATTGATGTGAGGTTCTCCCGGGGGCAATAAATTGTTATCTGTGTACTGGATGTTTTGCAAGATTTAAAAAAAAAAGTACTTTTAACTTTTTCCCATTTTTTTGCAGATCGCACAATAAGTGACGCAGAATTTCTTCAAACTTTTACTACCATCGTAAGCGATTCGACAAGTAGTAGTTTGCCTACAGCAGCAGCTATACCTTTAAATTCACAGCGAATAGTTCCTGAAGCGTTACACATGAATCAGGATGAGCTGTATCTCGAATCATCATATGCGAATAGTCCACCGAAGAATTTTACAGTACAAGAGACGAATGTAACAGTACAAATTGGAAATCATGCGTATTTACCATGTCATGTAAGTTTTAATTGATTTCAATGATTATTATTAAGTAGTCTTCCGAAGTGGATGCATAGAAAATAACAAGCTATTAATCTGAAGTAGATGCCCAGTCCTTATTTTTGATCCCATAAAGCCATGAAGTTAAAAAAAAACTTTGATTGGAAAAAACATGCACCATACACAAAATATGTACAAATATTTGGCTTAAAGAACGCAGACCTAGCTTCTCGTAAGCGAGCTGCGTTTGCACGACGAATTGTATTATCGAAATTTTTTTTTAATGTCTGCCATTGAGCTTTGTTTCTGAGGGTCGAATGTTGTTTTAAAACTCTAATGGACTACCAGCTAGGCCACGCAACCAATTGCATTATAAACGTACTTCTTTTTCGACCCATTGTACAGTATGGAAATGAGGCATAGACGAGGTGGACCTATAATGGCTTCGAGTTTTTGACCGATTAATGCTAACGAGTATTAAGATCGAGGATTAAGTATATGTAGGCACATCTCCTCGATGACCGCAGTGTTTACAAAGCCAAAATTGAATTTTGAGTTCCAGATTGACGAACATAGATTCAGGCGACGAACATGAATGTTAGACTAAGTGAGGCTGGTTTTTCTACAGCTGACACATGACTTTATTTCTTGCTAAGCTTGTACAAGTATTAATTTTTTCCAGTATTAAGAGTTGAAGAAGCACTTCTACCTAAAAGATCAATTCGACATTTTAGAGCTTGAATCCAAATTCCAAATAGTATCTGCAATATTTGTATACAGCTTTGAATTTACATTCCTTTCAGCAGTAGTATACTTGATGAAAGCAAAGATTTCAATATATTCTTTTCTCCTGACTGCAAAAGTTGCATTTGCTTAGAAGCCATGATCTTTTGGATTTGCACATGAACATGCAGATTGTATATGATCCTAGCCATGAAAATTCTAGGAGACGAAAATCTACACACAAAGCTGTTCAATTCCTTGCACAATACTTAAACTGAAAAGTCTATGAAAAGATAGATTTCATATCCTCTGGTTATAACATCTCTTCTTTCATTGATGCTGCACATTGCAATATCGATGCAGGCTATTTAAATTCAAATGCATAGATTTTGATGGAAAGCAACACAAAATTCAAAACACGCAGTCTACTCAAAATAATCCCATCAAAAGGAAAAATGTATTTCCTTCGGAAAAGCGTTATATTTCATCCTCGAGATGTTTTTATTTAATCTTATTCGAATCCTTTATCAAAAAAAAGAAAAGGACATCCGTTCGCCGTCGTACCCCTCAATTTGTTATAAGAAAATCAAGCGTATAACTAATTGAAGAGGACAATTCTGATTGAGATTGTCCATCGAATCGTAAGGGAAACTCAGGAAGTATCCATTGAGTGTGTGTAGTACACCATGGCGTATGAGTGATATCCATTTTCGATTTATATTTTCTCTTTTTTTTTCAAATTCAATAAATTGCCATCTTGGGTGGAGTAGGTAAGGTTGAGATTGAAACTAATAATGACCAACCGGATGCATTCAAGACAAATTTCCTTTCAACGCACAATGGACAAGATGTTCATTATGTTGGGCTTCTGATTGGGGAAGTGGATTTTTTATTTTATCAATTTCATTTCTCATCTTATTTCATTCTTCCGGAAGGAATATTTTGCATCCTGAATTTAATTGAACACTGACTCTTGTATTGAGGATTTGTAATTTAAAAAAAAGGATGAAAGAGAAACTGAGTGATGGACTGTTTTCTCTCATTTCTTGTGAATAAATGGAAAAGTCATTGGGTTTCTTATTGAATCTATTCAAGATAGTGAAAAGAAGAAATATTTATATCTATAGATATATACGAGTAAGAGTACTTAACCTAATTTTCCTATTTCAGTCCAAATCATTCCAATTGATGGGCAGATGTGTAGGGAAATGTTTAAAGGATTGTAGGCAAAACTTGGAATTTCCTTTTCCAACCTTGTTTGATGGGAGAATCATTGAGGCAAGTGATAGAGGAAATGCTAATGTATATCTGAACTCGTTTGAAAGCTTTTATTCAAGGATTTCTACTTGAAAATATAAATTTTCTAGCTTTCAAAGCGAACGTCAGCGATGATATCCACCAAAGTCCGATATGACTCATGTACTTTTGATGAAATTTCCACAATGTTTCAGCAGAAATGCGACATAATATAGTCTTGAACTCTAAAATTATGTGTTGTTACCTGGCATCAACTTGAGACTTCACAAAACCTCGTTAAACAAACTCTCAAAATGTCAAATCCCAGAATCTTATTGAACAAATAATGACATCTTATTTCGACATGATTTGTTGCTCACGTAGTGTGACAGATGGTTTCCTTTTGCTAGAACCACATATTGTGAAGATCTATACCGATCTGTTGAGCCTGGTAATAATTGTAGATAAGCAGATAAAGGTGGCTGTTTGATAATTCTTACCAGAAACTCAAGAAGCGCCGATTCCCCTGTTTTGATACCTCAACTCAAATGACCTGTTGCAATATTTTGTGTCAGAAATCTCTGATAATTGCTTGAAAAAGGCTTTGATAAGTGTGAAATGCTTCGTTCTGTCTAGTGATGGGCAGTCAGGAAATGTGGAATAGGATTTAATTTTCATGTGTATTGTTGCAGCTATGGCAATGAGTGTTAAAGAGAATGCCTAACATGGCAACGTGTAAGCCAGTTGCCCAGTGGCCTATAGTAACTGCTACAATTCTTGCTGTAGAGCTGGTACACGTTTGAGTAAAAGAACCAAATGTTTTTTCTGCAACTCCACCTGTGTTAAAGAAAAGAAACTTATATCTGAGAGTGTCATCTGACATGAAAACGTGTCTTAATCTGCCGTTCGGAGTAGACAGAAAAAAAAGTAATTCCCCTCTTTCACACAGCTTGAATCGTTGCAAGAATGCCCAAGGCCTAACTCCTCGAAATGCTGATTTTTGACGAACAATGCCATTCCATAAAAAGATACTGATCCTACTGTACTTTCCTTCTAAAGTCCGAATGTTTATGCTCACAAGTTACTCCTTATGCTGAAGAGATATTAAATCTGACTGCAATCACCAACTCTCAATGCTCGTATACGAAAACTTATTTTCTAACCGCAAAAGGAATTGAAATCCACTTCCTTGTCGCCTTTCATTTATTTCAAGGCAAATAACTATAACACACTTTATGACGCTCCCCAACAGATAGAAGAATTTAAACAAACTACGGACAGTTGTCTCAGTAGAATCAACATTCATTAACATGCGTTACACTATCGCAGGCAGTTGAAAATTTTACGCTTTCAATTTGTATCTCTTTATCTATCCTGGTGTTACTCATCCCAGCAAACATCGTCTCTGTCTGTAGCAGTACTGGTTTCCAGATAAATTCAATTTTGCTAGCCCACCTTGTGCGCGCTGTTCACGTCCGCCCTCAGTCGTCCCTTTATCCAAGCCTGTGTAAGTATACAGATTTTAAATGAAATTTCGCAGCTAATTTGTCACGAGCAGTTTAATGTATACGTACGTGTATATAAACACGAATTTCCATCTGCACCATTGCCATATCCCATCCAAAAAAGAGACAGGAGAGAACGAAAAAAAAGTGTCCTTGCTGCTGCGACTGTTTGTTCACATTTTCGGCTCTGTAATCAAATTTTCAATTGAATTTTAGCTTCTCAGTGAAAATTGTAAATGGGAATATTTAAATTTTACACGTATACACATTGAGTCCTTGCCTGGGTGTCCTTTCAATACATAGATTCCCAGTTGTAACAAGAACTCGATGAATGTGTGCATTAATAAATAAAACAGAATAATCACTACATCATCAGTGATGCAAAGATATGATGATGCTGATGTACGACAGAATCCTCCGTACACATACTGTCTAAAAAGATTATGAATAGCAAGCAAATTAAAGATGAGATCCTGTCGTTCTCTTTCTCTGTCGTAATTTCTAGAGAACTTCTGTTCAGCATATTCTTCCTCTTCCTATTGCATACGCTGGTTTTTTTTTTTTATTGCCTTCGGGGAAGAAAAGTAATATTTAAAAAAAATAAAAATGAAAAATAATAAATTTGAAATAGAAAGAGATTGGATGAAAAATGAGCGGATACAGATATGGGAAGAAGATAATGTATTGTAGCAGGGGCCATTGTGAAGCTTATATCTTTCAACTTTCATCATTCCGATCATCGTCCTGGGTATGGATTTTTGCTTTAAGGATGTATCGAAGATTTGTTCTTGATAACTTGGGTATAAGAACATTAAATTCGTTTGCTTTATCGATTTTTTATTCTTATATTTATTTTTTTTATTTTTGTACGTCTTCTGTATTGAGGGCGTAATTACTTTTTATTTTCTCGTGCGTGAGGCATTTAAGAGGAAAAAATTCTTTTTTTTCTAGAATTTTTGTAATGTGGACATATCGTTATCATCTTTTCAATCTGTACTGATGCGGCATCAATTTCTGATTAGAATCAATTTTTTATTTTTTCCTATTTTTTTTTTTTTGGGAAACTTATAAGTTTTCTTGTAATAACAAGATTTGGCTGCGCATTTCTCGCATTATTTCGGAACGTATTTAGCTTTAATTGGTGGCAGGTAGGACCATTAAATTGTGTTTACACTATTTTTTGACGATGATGTAACTTTGACAAAGTTTATCCCTAATGATGAAGAATTACGTTGTAGGTGATTGTTAATGTTAAATTGGTGTAGCTTTTGAAATAATGGACCGATTGTGATGTCACTTGTTTTGTTATATAGGTTTATTCGTAATATTTTGTAATGTAATTTCAAAAAGATTGGACAAAAATAAATTACTGGGTGTCATAATTTTACTCGCCAACTAGGTTGGGAATAGATAGAAAGAAGTACTGTGAATTATTAAGCAAGGACAACAACATCAACAAATTTTCCACAGTTATTCTGGACAGCCACCGACTAAGATAAGATTTAAACCAAATGACACATGAGTTTCAAAATCACTACACGAACACTTGCGCCGTGTGAATAACTTTAGGGGCATTCACAACCCTTTAAACGCGACGGATTATTTTATCTACCACTCTTTGTTGTCCCCATCATGAAAAAAACATTCAATGTTTTATTATCCTGAAAAAGAAATAGCCATTAGTGTAATACGTTCTGAAGTTTTCAGGACCTTACCAAGGAATATCCTATGATGCAGTTAACCTGAGCCAGGTAAGGCATTTTGTCGAATTGTCGCATATGGATCCATATTCAGAATTTTTTACCAGATTGAAAGGTTTTCAAGGATTTAGACCTCTTATTGCTATTATAATGCGCCACTACGTGAAACCAGCGTTTGCGAGGGTTGTGGAAGGGTAAGGTAAAAGGCTGCGGATCATTAACTTTGCGATAGTCTTGCCTTTGTTCGTATCAGTTGGTCGATTTTTGTAGAAGATACCTTCTTATCACTGATACTCCAAGATACTCACTTTGACTATAAATAACCTCATTCCCTGAGGTTCAGCTGTGAAGAAAAGAGTGAGTCGTTTGCTTTAATGGCTGTTTCGAAGGTTAAACATGGCGAATAATTCATACACTTCTCAACTTTTATAGTTTTAATCTTGAATTTGAGAGCAGCAGCATAGGAACATTCCACTTATTATAATTCCTCGAGCTACGTTTATTCTGTACTTAATGCGATTTCATTCCATTTTTCTTGTAGATCCGTCGCCTGCTTAACAAACCAGTTTCATGGGTTCGTGTACGAGATGATCACATCCTTACAGTAGACCAAACAACGTTTATAGCCGATCAACGATTCCAGTCAATATTTAAAGGTGAAAACGAATATACATGGTCGCTACAAATAAAATATGTCAATGAAAACGATATGGGTTGGTATGAGTGTCAGGTTTCCACAGAGCCTAAGATGAGTGCGAGAGTATATCTAAAAGTCGTTGGTAAGATACTTAAAATCATATTGTACAGACAGACTTCATTGAAAATATCTACATTTCTTTTAGTTCCAAGGACCGAACTGATTGGTGACCATAATCGCTTTGTAAAAGCAGGCAGTAAAGTTGCCCTTCACTGTATAGTTAGGGGTTCATTAGAACCTCCATCATACATAATATGGTTCCAAGGATCGAAACAGATTATGAATGAGAACAAACAAGGTTGGTTCATGCAAATCGATAGAAATATCTTTGGAAACCACACGGATCAACAGAATACGGTAAGGGTGTGTACTTTTTCAACTCTCCTTCGAATGAAGGTCAATAACAAAATGTGTTCTGGTTTTTTTTTTGTAATATTACAGATAGGGTCCTTGATAATACCGTATGTGACGAAAAAAGATTCAGGAAATTATACCTGCAGTCCATCGAATAGTGCACCTGTGACAGTCGATCTGCACGTACTGAGTGGTAAGTTTAAAAACCATAACTTCAACAAAACGAAGATTAATTTTCTTTTGCTTATTTTTACTTCCTTCAAGGAGAATACTCGGCATCGGCGATAATGTCCTCGGCGGTCATCAACAGACACAATTTCTTTTACTTATTATTAATACTATTACTATTGGCATTTCAAAAGACGTGACTAGCTTATCGAATGTATTCCAGTTGGAAGAATTAGACTTCTTGTACATATAAAATAATTTTAAAAAAACATTTTTTTTTCTAAGAAAGTGAATTAACGAAAAAGACGAACTAAAAGTTGTGAAAAAAATACTTAACAATAAAAAATAAAAAAAACACGTAAATCAAAATTAAATACTTATACCAAAACAAAATTAAAAATTAAATTAAATTAGATAAATTAATAAAAGATAAGATAAGGAATCTAATAGGAAGAGAGAGAATGATTGTGTAAATAGTTAACAAATGTAAAAATTAAAAATTAAAAAGATTAAATTAATAAATTGAAATTTTCCGATTAAATGAAAATTTAAATTAAACAAAAGTGGACTTTTATTTTGTTGGATGATCTAGACTTAGATACTGAAGTGCACTAATTCAATAATTGTCACATCTTCCAAGACCTAAACTAATCTAAAGGGAATGAGGTGAAGTCTGGTATTATGTTAATGTGGCCTGACAATTTTACTTATTTTGTACAAGTAGTTAACGTATAAAATCAGGAAAACTTAACAAGTGATAATAAGCAATTAGGCAGAAACGCTTAGTAAAGTTTGTTCATCTATTCTACAAGCTACTCTACGACGACTACCCTAGAAGCTGTTGGACCGAAAATGAAATATAATTCGTAAGACACTTATTTTCAATAAACTAAGCAGCTTCTTTGATGGCCTGGAGGACCTCCAAACCACTGATTTCAAGAAACTCCCTTTAAAGGCGGTTTACAAATTAATCGATTTCGTGAGGGCTTCCATGGACCAGCCAGAGATGAGGACATCCAAAAAAATCAACCAACGAACCAACGCCTACAAAAAAGACGAAAGCCTAAGTAAAGAGCTGTCAATCATAATGGTTAGGATTTCAGTAACAGGTCGTTCATAGAATAGTGTGTGAAATGTGTTGATTTGGAAATATGAAGATTTTCGAGAGCTCTAGCCAGTAATAGGTTTTAGTTGATCTAGTTACCTACATAACTAAGTTACATTGCAAGCTCAATTGGAAGTGAGGTTAACTATGGCTTAAGTCAACTCTGCCTTTGAGGCAATTCTTCTTCAGATGAGAATTTATTTACTCTTATACGTTCAAAGAATGTTTAATAAAAGGATGTGTAGCCGATTTCATGAGCAAATTTAAAGAAGTCCACATTTAAAGTGCGCTCTCTGGTAGATATTATAGGTTGTATTGGGCTATACGAATGGAGGGCTGTCAAAAAGCATATTTACGATTAGTATTTATTTTGTTTTTTCATAACTAAAGGAGTTAAGATAAAAAAGTTATGACTTATCTTAAACTAGAGCACGGGCAAAAGGAAACATAGAGGAGGGATAAAGATACCGATGCACATTGAATTTAAATGTTTATGTTCGTCATACGTCATTCAATAGCTGATGTTATAAGCTGCCTTAGTTCTAAGCAGGTTTGGTTTTTTTTTTTGCAAAATCATGGAAACATTATTACTAGGTATATATTTGTTGTCTTGAAATTGATTTACTATGTCATGTTTAGTGGTGTTCCTAAGAATTTAACATACTTCTCAGTTCCTATGAATAGTAACTGTACAAGAATGAAACCTGGAATTTTGTGGAAACCCATGACATGGAAAAGCCCTTTGACGTTATCGACGTTTTTGGCTTTCCTTGAGCACCGCGGCGCTCAAACCGCATTCTGTCAGTCCAATTTGGAGTCATTTTTCCACCAATTGTGGACTTATTTCATCAATGACGCGATACGTAGTCTTTGGAATAAATTAATCAGTGATCGCCGTTCTGTAACATGCGCCAATGTCAGTAACACGCTGTCTGGTTTCATTTCGAAACAAATAAGGCCCAATGATGCCTCCAGTGTACAATTCGCACCATACGATGATTTTTTTTTTTTTTTTTTGTAATGGATTCTGCTGAATTGCCTTAAGGTTCCTGTGACTTCATATGTGGGAATTTTGCTTATAAACGTACCTATTCAGCTCCATAACAGAACAAAATATTTTCGTAAAACAGAGAGTAATTTTCCAGTTGCAACCGATACAAACCTTGGTCTTGGATCAAGATGGATCTGGAACTTGACAAATTTGAATCTTTAACCCCTTTAGCCATTATAATATGCCTTAAAAAATGTTAATGAGAGCTTGCAAATTGACAGCTAACTTTTAACAAAGCCATCTAAGAACTCAGAGACAAAGGCAGAAAGCGTGTAAGATGGCACTAAGAAGTTGCAAGGGCATTGTGGTTAATCATAAAAAAGAGGACAAGTCGACAACACCATTTAATGATGCCTAATGAAAAGTGATCATCACTTAAAAGAAGGTTAAGAAGACGCGACATGTTGAAGATTTTAAACTGCATCAACCTTTGTGGCATTTTACATGTCCCCAGAGATTTTATTTATTCTCTGCACTAGAAGGATAACAGAATAGATTTAAGCTCAAACAGACTCATTTATTTCACTCGTCCAACCTTTATTTGTGGTCTCTAAATACCATACATGTACCTTCGAATAAATGGTTAACCATATGCATATCAAACTACATATGTACCTTATCTTAAGTATCCCCAGACGAATTTAATGAATTCTCAAAATAGCTGACGGTCGGTTTCACAACTGACTTTATGATTGATTTTGTTTACCGAAATACTTAAAGCAGTCCTTGAGCATCCTTTCATATTTTACAACCCATGACTATCTCTTTCTCTTAAAACGAGTAGTAGTAGCGTCCATAAAAATAAAATACCACAACAACAGTCGATTGAGTGGTGCGGTGCAGTGATGGAGCACATATACAACTCTTATTCGATTTTTCACTTTTGCTTGCCTGCTATTCATGACATACTATCTGTTGAAATATATCTCGGGACTACAGTATAATGCTATGTGTGGCACCATAAAAATCAGCTTAAACTTTGTTCCAGACATGCGAAGATAAAAATAAAATTAAATTCTTGGCAAACTAAGTTTTTCAATCAGTTTAATTTGAGGCGTCCTTTTAGGAAGGACCCGCCAATTTTTCTGTTTCTTTTCTTTTCCACCATATTCCGGCTCAATTTACCAAAACTGTGTATTTAGGAACGTAAAATTTTTATTAGTTCGCCAGAAGAACAATAAAAGCACCCATACACCCACCCACCAGCGCCTAACTTTTTTGTCACCAAATTTTATACTGACAGCCGCGGGTGGCATTGTACACGTACCCCCTTCCATTCGACAAACGGTAGAAAATAAAATTTAATAACATTATTTTATTACGAAATTATTATCTTGAAAGTCATAAAGGAAAGGGAACATATTTGCATTTCTAGATACTGTACGAATTTGCCGGTTTCCTTTTTTTTTTTCTGGTTCTCAACTTCAAATGGCAAAAAGAATTCCTAATTTTATGACTTCCTCTTTTAGGAGAGAGTTAAAAAGGGTCCTGTCACTCAGTTCCAATAAAGCGACCCAAAAATGTTTTCACATACATGAGTATGTATAATTTTGGTCATCTGCTGTGTTGGTCTTTTTCAGTCAGACAATGCAAGGAAGAAGAAAAAAAAAAGGGTCAGACCGGATCTGGCGATGTCTGCTCGGGAAAATAATAAGTTATGTGTGTGGACATCTCTAACTATAACGAACACGTCCCATTATCCTTTTGTTCGCATATTTACGGGCCTTTTCAACTTTTGTAGTTGGTGGATGTCAAATACTTTGGACGAACTTTTATGGAAATTCTTTTTTTTTCTTTCTTTCATTTCTTTTTTTCCCTGCGCGGCACACACGCATACTGATAGGGAGAGTGTATAACAATAAGTGTAATAAAATTGAAGGATGGTTGGATTTTAGTGGACAAAAGGCTGGTTTCCCTCGACCCTAAGAGAACTTAATGGGATATGAGTGTGTGCAGTCTAAAAAAGTATGAGGACATTTTGAAACGTGGTTTTTAAAATGGAATTTTCTCTGCTCCGACATGTCGTTATTTAGCAATCTTGGCAAAAGCAAGGATCATCCTTAATAATATAAAAGTAAGTAGTGTTCTACTGGCTTCTTTTCGGACTTTATTACAAAGGGTCCTGCTTTGGACATCGCCTCATTAGATTCTCGTAGCTTTGCTTTCAGTTAACTAGATTAGGCTTCCTGACTCTTGATTGGTGTTTTAAATATTTCGTTGTCTACTGGAGCTTCCAAAATGACTTGACGTTAGCTTTGGTCAGAAAACATGCAGGCGTCGAAACAAATAAAGATGCGAATGACCTGACGAAGTAGGAACCATTCGCTGCCACAGAAAGAGGAATGGCGTATGACATGATCCATAAGTGAGCTAAGAATTATCATCTGAGAAGATGAAAAAGTGTGGCAAAATGGATTACAATGTCTGTTGGTTCCACCAAGAGAATTTCCAAGCATGACAAGGAGAACTGCATCTACCATTTTACCATCTAAAAAAGATGTGTCTCCTTAAAGATGATACATGAAAAATATAAAATAACAAATAGATAACTGCCCAAAAACTGGGAAAGTTCCCGGCACTGGTTAGCAGACAAAATTGTATTTTCGTCTATCAATTCAAACCAAGAGGATTTGTCAAATATCCTTCAAGCAAATGCTAGCGTTGACGGAAGGAATCATTTTTAGGAAAGAACTGTAGAGAAATCGCAGAAAACCTCTGACTGAGACGATTTGTAGAAGAGAGACAAGGAGAATGTAAAGGGATCCAATGAGGTATCCTGTTTCGATATCTCTCTCTGTTTACCTATAATATACTTTCTTCCAAGTGATGATCAGTTTTTGACTGGAAGGATTTTTGAAGGGACTTCTTTAGCTCCGTCCATGGCGGGTGTCTTCTGCTGCAGGTTGAAAAGATTGACAGTTGTCATATCAAACAACAATTCGTGTTGGGACCCATATATATTCTGACACCAAGTTCTACGATTTAATGATGGAAATGATCACTTAATGGTTCAACCTTTTGCGAAGGATCGTTAGATTTCTTTCAGTATCTAATAACAAAACAAATTTAACAGAATTGCACGTGCGTCCTACTGTGACTTCGGATGTTTCCCAAGAGATTTTCTCATTATGATTATAAAAGCAAACCCACTTCCACCGGCTTACAGCTTATTCATCTGTAAAGAGTAAAATTATTGTTCCACCACTTCATAACTGCTCCATAACTCTAAGCACTGTAAGGAGCAAAAAAAAAGGAAGCAAAACAGGAACAAAAAAAAAGTAAATTAATGACACGTTGACATACAAAAGAATAATGAAGATGGAACAAATTAAAAGATCCTTTATCATTCTACTCAGCCATTTTAACAGAGATGATTTTCAATGGACACAAACGCATTTACAGTTCGATTCATACCCGTTCATTGCCCTATTGTCCTAACCTAATGAGCGACCATGATTAATTGCTAATCCGATGCCGTAAACCGGAACTTTTGTCCTTTTTTTCTACTTCAGTTTGCAGGGAGAATCTTTTTTCATTTTTTTTTTCTCCTCTGCTGCGATCCATTTTTTTTTTGTCTTAGCCTCCCCCACAAATAAGATTAAGCCATCTAAATGGAAATTAATGAGTCCGTGCCATCTGTTTAAAAGCAAACAACAAAAAAATAAAGATATTCCTTTACAAGGACTCTGTCTAAGGAAGAGGAAAAAAAATGAAAATATTTTCCTAATCCACCAGCGAGGACGACGACGACAATAGTCCCTTTTCCTCATTTCTTCTTCAAATGGTCATCATCTTCGATGCTTCAACGGTTGTGGAGCAAAACCCCTACGACTGAGTGAATACCTCTGAATGAGCGCAGTGAGTGAGTGGATGGCATCCAAATTGGCTCCATTGTTTCGTCCTCCTGACAAATGAAAATTAAATGGACTTTTGTTATTCCTTTGAGTTCGTTTGTTAGACGGAAGTCAATGTGACGCCTTATTTCCTTCCTCTCCGCCTCTGAATTCCAATTGTTATTAATTTTTCAAGACCAACTTCTTTATATCAGTTCTTCAATCATTTCTTGACCGGACAAACCCCACACTCCTTTCGTGGAAAAACAAAAAAACAAAATTTTTTTTTCTCGAAACTCGTGTGTAAACTTTGGAAATGGGTTTAATGTGTGCCCTTTTGACGTTCTCATCCATCATCAGTGAATATCGCTTTATCAGTGTTTGATTCATTTAACTTCAGAAGAAATATGAAAAAATCATTCAGACACACACACACACGAGTATATGGAGAAGAAGAAAAAAAAAAAGGATTTCATAAGGAAAACATCATTCTCAGCTTCAAGTTTGCTTCCTCAATTTATGCCCAGTTAAAACGTAAAAAAAAGAAAAGAAAAGACAGCCAAATTGCAATAAAATCAGGATCACAAGCTGACACCAAGAACTCCAAACTGGAAAGGATATTCTTCCCTTTTTGTGTTTTTTTTTCTTTTCACTTTTCTTCTCATATCAGAGATGGAAGAAATTTTCCCAAGGTACATATTAAAGGTTTATTTCATATCCATGCATCCGGGCCAACATCTGTTGTTGAGTTAGGATGAAGTGCTCCGCTCTCCTCTCTTGGTGTTCCCAATTCTGTGTTAGTCCTTCGACCTAAAAACTTGTAGACATAACGCAAAATGAAGTTTCCTAGAAAAACACAAGAAAGAAAAAAGAGAAAAAACATATCGAATCATAGGATGGATATATCCTTTGGAAGAAAATTAAAAACAAATACTCTGTGTGTGTATGATTGCATGTGTGTAGGTACATGTGTATGTGTCTGACAGTTATTTAAAGGGCTTTTATTAGCAATTTTAAAGGAATCCCTTTTTTTTATATTCCAACCAACGGAGTATATTAAAATTCGGTTATTTTTCTTCTATGCGAAAGGACATGAGTGCGGTATAGACTTGACCTTGTACGTACCTATTTACCAGCCGTAAGATAAATACCAAACCGTAGAGTAATTTGGGGACTTTTATTTGATTTTTCAATTCGATTTTTAAGAAATATGTTTGTATGTGTGGATAAATAATTTCAAAAGTCAAGGAATGGTTAAAGGGTCATCGTGGTTAAACTGCTGGTCAAAGTACACGTGCGGTAACCTTTGCTTATGGGAGAATCCTCATTCCATCCTTAGAAATGCTAGAAAAAACGAATGTGTATATGAAATTTCTTCGACATTCGACAGGATAGATCTACAGGATTACGACTTTCAAAAGCTTACTTCTTCGAGGTAAAATCATGTCTGATGTGGTTTTACCATTACTATTTTCGGTCGTAGTCAGTGATGTTCTTTATGCAGCCCAAATGGCAAAAATAAAAGCGGCATACGATAGTCAACGGCAGCTTACTTTAGGCTTACAACGTTTGTGTGCAAGTTTCCACTTACATCAAACGGTGCACAATGTCGAACCCGTGAAATACCGTGAAAACAAACGTATAGTCAATACTTCTAAATGGGTGTTTACTTAGTACTTGGAAAATAAAAGTCATTATCCTTCGTCGACTAAGAACTTTCGCAAGTAAATTTCATCCTAAGGCTTTTCTAGTCTACTTGTATCTCAAATGCAAAAACGGGTCAAGAATCTACTGACATCACAATTCGACGAGGAAAATAGCAATGGATTGGTCAACAATGGATTTGTCAACCATGTCATGCTTGTAATCCGCTTATTAAAGCATGTCGCCCTAGGTAAAAGTGGTGCAGAACGGTTGAAAAAAAACCAGAGCTCTGGGTATGAGTTGGAGTGTATTAAAACGCGTTGCTTGAGTCGTAGCCGACCTCTAATAAGTTAATATTTTCTTAGAGAAAAGTTTTTAGGTGAACCTTGCAACACATGATATTCTGGTGAAAGACTTGTGAGTTAGGGCTTAGTGGTTACCAAAACAATATCGCGAAACTAAACCTCAAGAATTTTGGCAGAAGATTAAGGATAACACTCATACTGCAAACTTGTTTGTTTGAAGAAACGCGTATTTGGGACGGTAACGACTTGTAACCCTTCTCTTTACATCGTTATTATAGTGGTCATCACTGTTATCTGTGTTTGTTTATACATATGTGCAGTACATATGTTCGTGCCCCGGGAGACATCGAAACAGAGCTCCTAGTTGCGTCCATTTTTGGTTGTTTTCTCTTGTTTTTCCTGGGATGCAAACCTAAGTCAACTGCTTAGGAGTCTCACGCTTAGTCTTTAGGGTGTTTGCCAGAAACGTGGTACCCTTCAATGATGTTGGTATACATTTCACATTTCAAAGTCTACTCCAGGGTAGTGTCTCGGACGTTGCATCTTTTGTACTTTCCAGGTCTGAATCAAGACCTCGCCTTCGCTAAAGAAAAACGACCGCTTTTGTCTTACAAATTTGCCAATTGAAAGAAAGCTACGTTGTCAAAGCAATTATAATTCGAAGGACAACTCAGTCGAAGGATGTTGTGAATTTGCAGTTTTTGTCTGCGATTCTGAAAAAAATTCTAAGTTAAATGGATTGTCTCTCAGTTAGAACAAGAAGATGTTTCCTAATAGTCCCTAAGAGGTTAATGTACGTACTTCCAACAAAAAAAAAGCTCTTTATCCTTTTTATTCATGATTCGTTTAACTCCAAACGACGCAACTTTAATGAACCTGTCAAGGTGGAACGTATACCTTCAAATCACTAAGCGTAGGCTTTTAATTCGTTCAAGGCTATCCCAAGTGAACTTGTTACTACTTTTCCAATTTAGAACTCAACTCGTCTTCTTCGAAAACACAAATGTAAAAGGCTACAAACGTTCCTACCCATTTCGCTGTAAGTAACGAGGCATCGTAACTCAGAAATATACACCTTGACTAGGTTATACATAGTATAATCTTTCATAGCATATGCTGGTTTTAGACTTATTGCCTAATAAGGCAATCATTCTATCAAGGAGGTCATTAAGCAGCATTACCTGCAATGTTTTATGTAGTTCAAAGGCACGCAGGTAAATATCCATTACATCCTTTGGGTACACATACAAGTACACCTTCAACTTCAACCTCAACTCTCAGTTTGTATCATTAAATAAGAATAAAAAAAAAACCCGAATCTTGGTATGCCACACATTCATTTGCAGTTAATTTACCAAGTATCTACCACAACGGCTGTTTTGTTACACGGCAAAAGGGAAACTATCTTATGAGAGAGACGAAAACTTTTTATGACCTTCTTCGGAAAATAAGCAGCAACAACAAGGCAACACCATTTCGTTGCGTCGTCGGTGTAGTTCACCCTCAAGCACACATGATAATTTTCATTGCTCGTCTACGAGTAATTACATTTATCAGATGCCATACGGTGTGCGAGGGGTGAATTGTAGCTCTAGCGTTCCAAAGATTACGCTCTCTGCACCACCTCTATATTGAGTGATCTTTGGTACTTAAAGTGAGTAATGGGCAGGATGTCGGAGTGGGGCATCAACCCTAAATGTGCCACCGCATAAGGAATGGCAATGGTTCGAGTTTATTAGCACACCAAAATCTAATAAATCGAGGCGCCAAGGTTTTTACCCTTCCGAGCAAAAAAGAGAGAAAAAAAATGGAATCTAGCTTAGTGGAGCGGGTACCAGTCATGAAAACAAGGCCACTGGGTAATAAGGACGAATTTCTATCGTACTCGATGATGCGTAGAAGACTTTATACGCAACCATATATCAGGCGGTGGAGGTGTTGTCCATCTCGTTTGGCCAACTTGTGTGTATTTACGGTCCCGCTTTGATTTAGTTAAGTGCTTTCAGAAATATTTTACTGTTTATTCACTTGAAAGGATGAGGGACTAAATTGATGGGAGGCTAAAGTATATTTTATGCTGACCAATCAAGCTTTTGTAAATTAAACCATGACGCAATAGCGTCAGTTCGTAATTAATTCGAATTTAATCTATTGTCACGCCTGATATGAATTAGATTAATGAGAATAGGGTGAATGGGTATTAGTCTGCTTTTAAATTCCGTCAAAAAACGCAAAGTCTGCCGCTTTAACAGAAGAACACAAGTAACTATCCACGTATCGGTAGATTGCTTCTTCATAACTACTTTGGAATATCCAAAAAGCAATTTCTCGACTACAGCAATTTAAATGCTAATTTTTGATGCTGTGATTCAGAAGGAACAAGAAGAATGTCCTGTTCTTCATGCTGTAGTACAATGACCGCAAAAAAAAAACGTGACTAAACTTCTACTTCTATGAAAACGAATGCATATATGTTTATATTTATCTGTTCAGAGGCTTTGTAAATTTAAATACTTTACCCTTAGATAAAAGTAGGGAAACGGCATACAGTGTCGTACATAGCTATTGCATGTGAATATCTTAAGAGGCGGAACTAGGATCCCACTCAATTATGGTAACAGGGAGCAGACAATGGGGTTGTAAACAGGGCGAGTCCTGCGATGGATGCGCAACAACCAGATTGCTGTTGCTCTTGATCGACATAAAAACCTGTTCACACCTAGACGGAGTGGAAGCATGAGCTGTTTAAAGTATCCTAATGGGTTAGTTTGCCATTGGCACCCATGCGGAGAGATTAGGTGTTGCTTACAATAACCACTGCAGAGCCTGGAAGTTGAATCCGTTCCCCACCTGCTCTGTCAATGTCCCGTCTAGCTTAGATCAGATTTCGGACTTTAAGAAGATCTAGACAACCTAAGAAACGTTAAGTTGAAGAGGCTTCTGAGGGATATGAAAATCCCAATCCAAGTGGGTCTAATTGGTTTTAAGAGTTTTTTTTTTCCTTCTCGTTTCCGGTTCCCACAGTGGTCTACGTGATTTGATAACGCGTATTAAGTGCACCTCACTGACGTATCTTCCAACTAATAAATGATAATGACGTTTCCTAAGCTTCAGTCCCTAAGTCTTGATCAAATGAAAAGCCATGTTTTTCCAATAACATTGAAATTTAAATCGTCCGTATTAAATCATAGAAAACCTTGATGTGTTCCCTGGAAATATTAGTAAACAACTATACGTATGTACCTCAATTACCGTTAAAAATGACTTTCATACGAAAAACCGTCCTGAAAAGAGAGAAAAAAAAAACAGCTCTACCAATGTATGGGATTAATTACTGTTTATTGAATTTATGGGAAAATTCCCAGAGGCTTTAGAAACTTTTAAATTTCACCACGAATTTTCGTCATATTCTCTACATCAGAGGGATCAGGTTCAGTTTTTTTTTTTTTGTGCGGCATTATGTCTTTATTTTATGAGGCATTATGCAATCAATTTCGTTTAAAGAATGACGTCAATGGTGGTATAAACATTCGCAAACAACGTTGTTAAATTCATTATTTTTTGAATTACAATTATTCGATATACACATATATGTACACCTACATGCGAATCCATGAGTTCATATGTACCTCATGTAGATGTATATGAGAGCATTGGTTTGAAGGATTTCTTAGTGTTGAAAGAAAAGAGCAAAAGGATAATAACTGATACTTCATTCAGTTCATGAGCGTACTTTATATTTTTATTTGATTCACAATTTGGGCAATTGTTCAATAATGCATTGATTTTTGTTGTTGTTTATGATTACGATTGCGATGTTATGAAACCAGCAACTTTGAAATTTAAATTACTTGTCAGTCCAGCTCGATCAAGTTACGTACATTGAGTGCATTGTCCCTCTGAGTTGAATTCAAAGACTCTCCAGGCCAAAGTCCATTAGATCTACATGTTCCAATCATTTGCGATCCGTGTAATCACTATCACCGGGCATAACAGGCTGAGTTACCATGCAGGAAAGCCGGGAGTGAACGCGGATGACCTGTGCAGAGGATTTGTTGATGAAGAACCAGATGACAATACTCCATACTTTGTTTGCCACTGTGCAGCACTCTGCCAAATAAGATTTTAAAAAACACATTTTTCAGGAACTTAAAGAACTGTCAAACAGATATGGGTATGATTAAGACTTAAAAACTGATTATCTTTCTTAAAAACTTATCGCGAGATAATTATAATAATTAAAAGAAAATTTGTAATTTGTTTCATGCACAACAAATGCATACAACAGACTAATGACAAGATATAAAAAAACATACCTACATTGTCTCTAAAAGACAACCTTCAAAGCTTAAATGGTAGGTATCTATGTTGTGGTAGAACCTTATCTGTTATGTAGATGGATTAATTTAATTATTTTTTTTCTCCATTGTCCTGCTTTTGTCCCGTTTTTGTGAGTAATATAATATATGCGTTGTCTAACAATAAGACCAATAGAGGAGATACACATCCATATGCATGAATATGGGCAAAGTACTTACGAGGCAGTGGGTATAGATAAGGCTTAACAGTGGTTTAGGAGGTTTTTTTTTTTTTTTACGGTCAACGTGTCCTGTAGGGTAAAGAAACTGTTGTTTTTCTCTCTATCCCTCTCGCTCAACTAGGTATTCAGAAATTAGCATTTAAATTATAACCATTGGGGAGATTTTCTCTCGGTTTTCGAAAATGCTTGGTAGGATCAAGTAAATTATCGGTCCAGTGGATATTTTTAGTATTCCAGTGGCAATCTAAAGAAGGGGCTAAGTTGTGTTTCTTTTTTTTTTTTTTCTGGATGAATACAAAAACGATTCAAAACATATCGGTTTCTGATTTTTACAGCTGAATACTTTGGTTATGTTATGGACGAACTAAATATTTAAATTCAAATTCAAACTGGATAGAGAGATGTTTAGTAGTTTTCAACATGTAAATTTTGTGCATGATAGTGGGGGATGTTAAGCTGGTATTTTATTTTTCAAACAGAGTAAGTGGTTTTGCTGAAACTTAAGGTTCTCCATGTTAAAGAGCTTAAATGACCTATTTAGGATACAAATCAGGAT
The DNA here is from genome assembly GCA_951813785.1 of Criorhina ranunculi. NCBI lineage: Eukaryota > Metazoa > Arthropoda > Insecta > Diptera > Syrphidae > Criorhina > Criorhina ranunculi. Next base: position 88,034,994 of record OX638381.1, on the reverse strand, counting down.
ACAGTTCTCTTTGCAATTCGTTGACGAGAAAACAAGTTGAAAAGAGTTTGTCAAAAAAAACAAGCTTAGAAGAATGTATGAAGTTGTTTTATGTTGTTTGTAAAGTTTCTGAGGCTTTAACACTACTTATTTCTCTCCGTGTAATCAAGCCATGTGTTCCATAAGAGCGTTACATACGTGTTCGAATATTTTACGCACAGATGTTAGGGATTTAAACTTGATCGAATGAAGACAGCTGATCTTTGAGATATTCCAAAATTAAGTTGACTGTAAAAATTCAGGTTGATGACTTTGTATTATATGATGTAGCAAACCTAAAGCCCTTACATTTTTTAGAGTTGGTGGCGATAAATGAGGGCAAAACCAACAACTTCCTGAAACTTCTATCACAGTGGATACCTATAGTTTCGACGGTAGTAAAGTACTTCATCTACCTTGGCTCTGTCACCTTGTGAAAACGACACCATATCGGAGATCAAACGAAGAATAGCTCATGCCAGTCGCTACAATTTTACGCTCAGAAGGCAAATTAATAGTAAGGGACTATCCCGTACAATTTAGGAAACTCTGTAGGACTAGAATGATAAAAGTGTAGTATCATCCTATTCTTACTTCATGCTGGTGAAGCATGGACTCTCTCGGAGATGGTAGTTTCAAGAGAAAAATATCGTTTGTTAAATTTTCAATGCATTTGCTTCCTTCCTTTTACAGCAATAATGCTTTATCAGGAACAAGCTTAGCCAATCTGGTAGTCTATGGCCTTTCAGAAAATGCTCACTTGACCGCTTATTGTCAAATTATGCGCGCTCTCTAACAGCTAACAGCTTAGACCAATTGTTCAGAGATTACATAGATGCTAGCTCTTCCAAAAACTTATTCGGCTTTCTTACCAGTTCTGACACCATCAATGAACTCTTATGTAGGCAACACCCTCTCATACCCTATTATTCCCTTCTTCATCTGCATTCTATATACTCTGATATTGAAACTCCATTTCTATTAGTTAAAGCAATTTTAGAAAACACTTGACTCCTTTTGTTCATGCCATTGATTCCCTTTCCTACTCCAACTTCAACGCCAACTTCACTTAGAAAAACTATCAAAACCAATTTATACTCTCTGGCTAGAGCCTAAAGTAACTTCCACTTAAAAAGTTCATAAAAATAACTACACACATAACACCCAGAGAAAGGATTACAGGAAAACGGAAAAAGTTCACTTTATTTGAAATTTCCCGTTTGTGTCCACGATAGTTCAGTCCAGACATAAGCACTACTATGCCAGTAACACGTAGTGAATTTTCCTACATGCACTCTACATGCATACTTCTAAAGCTGGCGCGGCATTCCATAGAAAAGCCAAAAGGGTTTAAAAGTCAAAAGAGTAGAATACACGGTGTACAAACTTCGCATGTATGTAATACGAATTTCGCTGGGCAAAGGAAGACCAAAATCTGGAATTTTGCCCGGAATGTATTCATGCGTTGATTACGCAAGCTGGTAGAGTTAAACCAGTCGACTAATGGAACCCAAAATAACAAAAACAAACTTTGATATCGCTATCGCTTTATTATTTTTTTTCAAAAGCAAAACAGAAGACCATTCTTAAGTGTGTATACATATATACCTCCTTGTGGAATGTGAATAACCCTTCCAATTTGTATGTCAAATTCACACCGAGGAGGTCTCCCTCCTAAAGCATGTGCTAAAAATATTAACAAAAGTCACAAGGCAAATATAACCCTTTCCACCATCATGGCCATAATATTTCATTTTCAACCGCCACCAAGCTGATAGTGAGTCTTGCGTGAGAAATTATTGTTTGTTGATTGTCCCGTAGATCAAGCAATAGCTTCAACAAATGATATTCAAATTGCCAACACTATCACGCAAACGTTGTTCGCGTTCCCGTTTAAGGCTGCGTGTTTTCCCAAAAACGTTCCCATATTGATTTCTCAATTCGACAGCTTATTTGACAACATAATTTGGAGGAATTATGAATGAGTATCGTTTAAAAAGGACGAATTCAATTCGTGGAAATATAAAAACAGAGTATTGTGGCACGCAGCCTTATCCAATTTTTTTTTTTTAATGGATCGGATATCACTCATTTGGAGCATGCGACTTTTTTGTGAACTTTTCAGCTTTTAATTTCGCTTGCCTGAAATAACATTTCGCAATTGAGAGCGCAACGAAATGGGGTCGTGTCAGGGGTGTACGATTTCATTGCTGCCACCCTTTAAGCGATGCAATTGGAAATGTTCAAAGGATTAAGGATGTTTCGTCAGAGAGTGCTGGTACTACTCGGTAAAATGTCAGCGACGAGTGTTCGCTTTCATCCTTTGAAAAATGTAATTAATACTCTTGTGTTGAATTGATAATCCTGAGTACATTTCGTAGCTATCTGAGGGTTTGTTGAAGTTGAAGGACGACCAATGTAAAATGCAATTAAGAAATGTATGAATGAATGTAAATGAGTGCAAAGAGTGGGTAGAATCTGTACATTTATTTCGCAGTGAAAATTATGTGCTTTCTTTTTAAAAGTACCAGTTGCGCTTCGAGTCAGAAAGTTCGCGATTAGACACCCTATCATTAATCACATTTGAGCCTTTTGTTATAAATGTATGGGGATACCTCACCCCATTTCATGTCCGTTCGTCGGAAAATTCATTCCTCTAGTTCGAAGTGTCCAGACACCCACAGAGTGTCACTTGGTTCTGGCTTAAGTGTTATGCGGAAATTCCTAACGATTTCAGATCCACACTCGATTCTAGCGCTTCGAGCCCAGCCTGACTATCACTGTAAATAGGTTTGTACTACGTTGCTAGAAATCGTCTGTCCCTATGGAACTTTCAAATTCAAATTCATTCAAATTCAACTCGGAAAAAAAAAACAACGCACGATTCCGAACCGATGTGCCGACCGACTACGATTGCGCATACTATAAATCTGCAACTTTAACACCCTGTTTCTTGGCCCGTAGTTACAATTTTGAAAAACACGTGTTTCTTTATTTTTGTTGTAAAATTTACCTACCAAATTCTTAATTCCAATTTTCGAATAATGCCAGTTAGGATTACTGCAAAAATGTCTATAGCGGGTCTATTGATGAACAACGCCACCGTTGATTTTTGTATGTACTAAATTTTTAACGCTCTATAATTGTAACCAAAGTTTTCTGTTTTTTTTTGTCTTTAAAACAATCGTTCGTGACGTCTTTAGGACTTCAACCCTTAACTTCTAACTTTTCTAACATACAAAAATAAATTCCAAAAATCTTTAAATGACGATAATTTTTTTTCCGACATCTGATTTTTACAAAACAAAACCTATATGCTGCTCTAAGTTATGCTCTGTCCACCTGTGAAAACTACATGAAAATCCATTTAGTAGTTTCGGAGATGTGCGCGAACAAACAAACGGACAGACAGACAGACAAACAGAAAATAATTCTAAAAATCGCTTATTTGTGTTCTATTACTCTTCTTTAGTCACCCCCTTTCTTTTATATTACTTTTTCTTGTATGTACAGACACACTGGGTTTTACTGTTTTATTATATGTTTTGATGATGATAAGCCTAAGTTAATAAAAGAGAATGTCGCATTCAATAAACTAAGCCTAGGTCATACCTTGAAGCAAACTCAACAAACCTATTCTCATTTTCCTATTGAATTCGAAATCCATGAGCATGTTTGACCTCGAGTAACCGATTTCCACTTTGCTCATTATTCAAAATATTTTTACATTGTTACCGAATTTAAATGGTTAACGACAAACTTTCTCTTGACACTTTGCTTGCTTTACTCTCAATTGAGCCTTAAACAGCTTGGAGCACTGCAATACAAAGTTATAGGTCAACAGTTTCCTGAAGCACCAAAATTGCTGCCTCTCTCTGCATTTTAAATTGACGAATGAAATTTTTGTTTTTATTTATTTGAAACCAGAAATTTCCAGTTGCACTCCATGCATGCGTGCTCTGTCCAAAGGGTACTTACCACATTTCCTGGAACCCAACTCAAATTACGAAATCATTGCCGGTCTCTTCAGAGTCATCCGAAATAAAATCCAAAACGAGAAATACTGAAATTTGTCTTTCAATAGGACTATTAAAGAGAAAAATCCATTCGAACATTTTTTTTCCGTAAATGTCCTGCAATGCATGCAAAACGGAACGCTACGCGTAGAAAGAATTGCACAAAAAAAGAGTGACATATCCGCGAGTGTTAGACACACAAATCATAGCTTTTTCTAGGACCAACGTCCCCGAAATGTCCCGTTCAGTATGCGCTAACGTTTCTGGCATTTGTCCAGGAAGTCCGTAAAAAAAAAACAAAAACGACGTGCGCTCCGAAATCACCAGGATGTACCATTTTTTCGTTGTTCGTGGCATCGCCACATTGCGCGGGATGCGATTTTGTTGCAGTGCAATTAGACAGAATCGATGAGATTGGACATTTTTTTTTATATATTTTATTATGGAGTAGAATATTTTAGGCCAGAGAGCCATTTTTAGTTAAAATATTCTGTGTACCATCACCTATCTGTTGAACTTTAGGTTTATTTTCTGCATTTTGGCATTGAAAAGCGTGTAGAACATCCTTATCGAGTGTCATAACATTGTTTGATTAAATTTGAAATTTTTCTCAAAAAAAAAAAATAAATAAATGCCGAAGGTAAATAAAGAGACTGTGCTAGTTTTTTTTTGTTGTTGTTGATGGAATATTTCATGTTCGTGCAGTAATTGGTACTGATGTTTCGTGTCCAAATTACTTCAAGAAGTTACAAGTGACACGAAGCACACCATTGAGAATAGTTAATCGAATTTAAATGAAATTTAAGCACGCGATGTTTTTTTTTTATCACGTTATAACTTATTTGACTATTGTTTGTATAGCTATTTTTTTGAATATTTTGGAAGGGTTGGCTTTTGAAAGATATTAGTGCCTCAAACTTTGAAGTGTTTCCAATCTTTAGTTAGCGGGTTCAGGGAATACCGTGACAGTCTTCAAAATGAATTTTGAATAAATAGGTGAGTGACTTAAGAGTATCCTGTCATGAGTAACTTTAAATAACACTAAGTAGCTGGAATACTAGGAGTAAAAACGATTATACGATATAACCGCGAACTCACGAGCTGTACAAAAATGTGGATGTCGTCCGAAAGGCAAAAATCCGGCGACTGCACTGACTCGGCCACATCGACCGAATGGACGAGAATACTCCAGCTAAGAGAATCTTTGAATCCCAGCCACCTGGCTCACGAAGAAAACGAAGACCGAACCTCCGGTATGAATACCAGGCAAATGTGGACGCCAGAAACATTGGTCTAGTAAAAGGAAGCAGCGTGCTCGGGACTATGATGGATGGAAAACGCATAAGTACAGGCTCAGACCCTTGAAGAGTCGCTGGCCTGGTAAGCTGTTCGAAGTCAAATCAACTTTATAAGGACCTTCGAAGTGTTATTGGTAAGTTCGCAACCAACAAATTCTGAGGACCTGAGCTTATAAATGAAAGCTTCAATATATACGAGAGTTTTGCTTCGTAACAAAGCCAAAGATGATTTGCACTTCCTCGATTTGGAAGCACACACTGTTCCAGTTTTCTTCACTGTTCCAATACCGCAACAATATTGTCCGGCGTGATTTCGCCTAACATCCGTTTCTATTCATCGTCCCTCTGGTGCATTCGAAGAATGTTTGTTTGGCGTTGTCCTAAATTCAATCGTCATACTGACATGTTGAGCTCGCTGTTTTTCTAATTTTGTGTTCAAACATCCAGTCAAAAATCGTGTGAGGTAAAAATGTACCTCCCCGTACCTCCACCCAGCAGAACAAAAGACCTCATTAACAGAACCCGTTCAGACATCGCCAGAATCACGGCTACAGTCACGGGGCACTAGCCGATTGGAACTCATGCGGCCAAATTAGGCATCCCCTACAACCCTCACTGCCGCAGCTGCGGCAACGTAAATGAGAAAGAGACTCTCTCTCACTTCCTCTGCAAATGTCCGGCGCTAGCAAGAGCCAGCCTGCGCGCAATCAACCAACCTTTCTTTGATGACCTAAAGGACATCTCTGGTAAAGGGATAAGGGAGCTAATCCATTTTCTTAACTCCACAGGTTGGATCTAGATATCGGCTGTCCACACAACAACAACAAATATCACCAAACAGGTCACACGAGACGTGCTAACAAAAGGGCACACCTAGTGCTACTTGGGTTCATGATGAACCGCCACCTCTACCTACCTACCCTACCTCCACCCTGTCCAATCCGCGATGTTCCTTATCAGTCTCGTGGTCCATCTACTTTAGTTTTCGCTGGAGCAGAGAAATAATGCGAGTGAAATATCGTTATCTTCTTGGCTTCTCCTGTTGCTATTTCCTTTCAATTTTCTGTTTTCCTCACGAATACGAGAATGGCTGAGTCTGAGACTATTTCTCTTAACAATACCGCTGCCTTTTGTCTTCTATGCGTTTTGAGCAAGAACGCATCAGGTCGAATCTCTCATCCATACAGAGGGACCTCCATAGTTCGCCATTAGTCTGCTCAACGCTTAGGTAATCTTTCCAGCCCTTTCGGACGCGCACTTCATCTGCTGCCAATGAATGAGCTTTGTATCCAGCCTCACTTCCAAGTACTTCACAATCGCTAAGATAGTAAGAATACGGCTCCTAGTCAATGGAGCTATCTCTGCTTTTTCTGTTGCTAAATTAAGTCCATGGTCCTGCAATCAGAATTGGATTCGTCTCTAGACTTGATTTAGGCGGCTTTGGGCATCCTCATCGGCGCAACTAACCAAGTACGTATGTTGGTGCATCTTCATTCGAAGAATTCCATCATAGGAGATATTCTACAAGTCGAGTTATAGAATTGAGAATTGGGGTCATTTTTTCTGAAATGTTAGTTCGGGAACTTTGGACATACTTCTTAGGCAGCTTAATAGGGTTCAAGGTGGTGAAACAAACTTCACATCATCCGAAATCAGCAAAAAAAAAAACCTTTCATAATTTTCAAATACAAATTATTAACAAAATACCATCATCACCTCGTCCTCGGATATTTATCAAAACTATTAAACTGCTTTTTCATCAAACATGACGTGTCAATTACATTCCCTAAAAAAAGGTAAGAAAAGAATTTTCCCACAATCATAAAACTCTAACGAAAATCTTCCTTAAACAGAGAAAAAGGAAACACTTAAATTACAAGGAGAACGAAAAGATGGATATAAATTCTAAGGAAGGAAGATTAATGAAATGTCCAACCTTTGATAAGGAAAATAACAGTTTCTGTCTTCAATGTCGTAGTTTTTTCCTTCTGTTTTTTTTTTCATTTTCTCCTGTTGCTGAATTTATCTGCTATAATGTTTCGTAAGAAAGACAGAAAAAGAAAAAAGAAAAGGAAACTAGGAAAACACAACAACAGCTATGTCGCTGTAGTGCTTCGTTTTGTTTTTCTTCGACGAAAAGACAGCAAAGCCATTTATATTACCTACTTGGAGAGGACAGAACTTTTATCAGTGGAAGTGTGAAAAATGATGAAAACTTTTGACAAAACGAGAAGTTTTTTTGCTTTTTTCTTGAGAAACATTTTTTGCTAGAGGAAAATTAGCAAAAAGGAGCTCGTTGCACTCATCATAGAGCAGTTGGTCCTTTCCTTTTTTTGTTTATATTGAAAAGGGTCAGAAGAACGCTAATGGTAGTGGCTAAGGTAAAGAATATAAAAAACGAGTTAGTAGATAATGATACTCAAGTACTGAGCTTAATTAGGTAAATTGTTAAGCTTTTGATGATGGCAATTGCAACATAAAGGAAGAACTGACCTTTTCAACCAGTTTTATCTTGTTCGATAGGAGTTTTTCCTGTAGTTAAAATGTCCACTACGATGTAAAAAATGAAAAGACTTAGGGCTGATCCCTTAAAATTTTAGGGAGAAGATATTTGTGACCTCCTTTGCGGTCCTTCCGGCTTAAGTGCATCGTAGAACAACCTCCCGAACTCGTCAGGAATATTTTGCTTTCTTAGAGCTTTCCATATAAGTTCACATGGGAATCTGTCGAACACTTTCTCTAGGTCTGTGAAAAGCATGTGAAGATCTTGCTTCTCAGTACCTACTATTAACTCTTCAAGTCAAATGCCTGTGCAGAAGAGTTGACAGAAACTTTTCTCGCAGTTGATCAATTTTCTCGACATTAGGAGTTGAACCTGGAACTTTTAGTGTGACAAGCATTGATGCTAACCACTATACCACGACCACACTGAATGTAAGCTGTCAGCTATCCCCAAAGCCTTCGAGAAGATTGTGTATGATAAACTGAAATAAGGTAGGTCTACTGCCACAAATTAAGCGCATCTTGCAATATTAAAAGGCCTATATTAGTTTAAACAATTTTGATAAAGCCTCTGACAGAGTGTCATGCTGTTTTTCACCCACAGTAATGAGGTCAAAGCTGGTAACACGTTGTCGCTCACAACACTTACTGCGAATTACAACTTAACATTCTGATGGGCCCGGGATACAATGGTACCCGCGCAAAAAAAAATTGCACTATTGTCAGCTATAACTTGGTGTCATCCCTGATCATCGTATTAACTATCCTTTTTTCGTGTATGGCGAGGAGGAGAATATACACACAACCGCGAACGCTGAGCTCAATCATGATGCGAATGTTGTAAATAAAGTTAAATCCCTTTGACTTCATTTGATCAACCTTTTCGGGACAAGAGAATTATCGAATGCCAGGCTGCTTATGCTTATAGTTTGGCAGCAACATGTCCAGGATCGAAAAGGATGGAATTCTACAGTGTCTCAGACTTCTCAAGGATTAGGGACTCGTTAAGGACTCGTTTATGTCCCACATCGAGTTGGTTGAGATTCTTTCCCTTTTTTTTCTACTGGATCCGCACCAGTTAGAGTTAATTGCTTTCTTTCGTGACCTAAGACTTAGTTGGAATATGGTCGGTACTACAATATATAGGAAGTTGTTCTGGTTTGAATAGTGAACTAGAACTTTGAACTTGCTTGGAGTTGGACTTGATCCGCTTTTACATCGATTTTTTGGGAAGCCAATCTCACTTATTTACCGATTTCGGTAGCTGTTAACAAAGTCGCTATGAGTGCCTCGTTAACATCTTTAATTTTTAAAACCAGATCATCGAGTACATGATCATATGGTTGTCATTTTGGAGTGAGATTTGGGAAGCAAGTCAGGATTAGTGCAGAGACGATTGATATAGTCGTTTATGTTAGTAAGTTCAAGTTTGCTTGAGAACAATGTTTAATCCATCGATATGAAATTTCATTCCTCCTTGTAAGATTCCACAGTGTCCTCAAGCTTTTCAATTCGATCAATAATTGCTTTACCTTTCTGTCAATCATTGACATATAGTTTTGATCATAGCCGTCCGCTGCGGAGGTTTCTTTTTTAAAGATCGCATTACCATTTAAACCTTAAACCTTTTACTCCTTAAAACGTTTCACTCCACTTGATTTCCTTTTTTATACGCTAATCAACATTTCACTTTATTGCCAAGTCAGATAGCGTTCTGAGTAACGTTTTATTTCAGACGCAGTAAAATGCAATTGCGCCAATTCCTCTAAAGTTATTACTCTCGCAATGAAAGTGTCAAAGAGTAATTAAAATTCCTTTTACTATTCAGTTTGTGGAAAACACTTTAAAAGTTCACATAGCATCTTCCTATTCTACAAGACAAAAGAACATTAAATTTATAACTCCATCATTTCAAGAAGTAGTGCTCCCCCCTTCTGTTGACCTACTTCAATTCTTCTTAACTGTTTTTGTTCATGTAACTTCTATTAAATAACCCAGAACACATTACTTAATCAGCTTTCCTTTTCACGCTGACTTTCATCCTTATTAACAACCGAAAAAAAAGAGTGGAAAAGTCAAAAATAAAAGTTACTTCTTCATTTCCGTTGGTTGCGGGAATTACACGTGCGCCTTTCACCAATAACCATAACCGAATGAAATGAAATAAAAAATGAAACTTTCTTACAACACACAAAAATACATACAATAATTCTCGAACAAAATGTGAACGGAAAACAAGAGAAGGAATGAGAAATTTATGAAATTCCAGCACGTGTCCAGGATCAAATGACACTTCCTTCCATCAAATAAAAAGCAAATACCACACTGTCTCCTTTCCACTGGCACTTGCCCGATCCCTTTATCTTTTTATCCATTTACGAAATTATTTGCACCAAGGTCCTGTGTTATCATTACCATTTGGTTGTTGGTTGGGTAGCACTACTAGGACTTGACTTCTTCTGCATCAATTTGTTCTTTCATGTCAAACCCGTGTTTTGTGGTGGACTTGCGATTGACAGTAGTTTTTTTTTTTTGTTAGCTTAAGTCTGCCCCAAACAAAGGTTAATAAACTGTGTAGCCATAGTGCCATCACATTATGATGTTATCCTGGCCAAGCAAAAACATTCACAAAAAAAAAAACACAGAGAAGCCAACAAAAAACAGACAAGGAATATCAAAGCTACACCACAACACAGAGAAATAAGATATCGAAAAAACTGGTCATAATGATATCAAGCTTCATTATCAGTTGAACGTGTTGTATGCCCGCCATGGATTATGCCACCATCCCTAGGAGCGGCAGCATCACGAAAAAACGAAGAATAAAGGCAATAAGCTGCCATTCAAAATCATAAATTTCATCTAACGAAGGGCGAGTGTGGCAGGAGACCGAAGGATAATTCCTTGGTCCATAAAACGCTTTCTTTTCTGTCCTTAATACATTTTACTTTATTTTCATCCTTCGTAGTTAATCGATTTTCCATTCAAACCATCTCTAGCTAGTAGTCCTGTGTGTCGTTGCCAGTGCCAGTCATCAGCATTGACCTTCGACACAAGATTCTCTATCGCTCTGTCCCTTTTTTTTCTTATTTTTGTATGGTTGCGACTTGTCGTTGTCGCGTGTTAGTGCTGGTTGGGATGTCAAAAGGAAAACGGATTCCTAACTGCAGACACGAATTTCCCTTCCGCAAAATAGTCCTTTTGCTCAACGGCATAGAAAAACAAAGCGCATAGCAGTAATTCTTGCTCATCCTTTGCCCGGCATATCGTCCTTCCAAGGTAAATCCAAAGTGATAACAATCATCCCTGTTTGTCCTTATCGTGGGCCAGTTACGCTTGTCAAACATTCGCTGTAACCTCGAAAAATTACTCCAACACCCTCCCCCCTATTCCCGGTCCTTTATTCTCACTCTTCGTGGTCCTTATTTTGATGGTCATCTTAATTTAGTGTGCTTAATCCTCGTGCTGATTATTAGCTTCCAAATAAATGGGCTTTTAATAAAAAGGATATTTTCTCTGGAATCCCTGCGTGGGATGTCCCTCTGAATGGGTGGATAAACGATTTGTGTGTACAATGGCGCTTACAATTTTTAACTCGAAATTAAATGAGCAGAGGACAATGAAGTGCAGTGATGAGTGGGTGAGCATTAATTAAAATGTTTTAATTCCAGGACGATAAAAGGAGACAAATATTCTCGTGTATACTCTGTGTGATCTGATGATTTCATGAAATACAGATAGCAATCGTTTACGAGTATATCACCTTCAATTTGTAATGACACTGCGCGGAGCAACAAAATCCATTTAACAAATTTCTATTGCTTTTGTGAGATTTTCTCAAAGATGTCATCAAACAAACTCTCTCGTCTCACTGTGAAAATAGGAAAAGTTGAAATATTCACGAGGATAATAACATTTTATCGTCCTCGAACATTTCAATGAAAACAAAATTTATTTATCGCATTACAATGTTAATCGTTGTGCCAGACGTTTCTCCTTCTCTTCCGGCATACATTATCGGGGCGCTTAGGGTAATAAAATCAAATGTTTTCGGAATGAAACAGGAAGAGCGTATTTGTGAAGTACACGCGGTCGAGGACGAGCAAAAAAAAAATTAAAGCAAAAGGAATCTTTCTTTTATTTTTTCCAATGGACTGGGCCAATCGACCAACCACCAGACACACACAAAGAAAGATGGAACCTTCTTACAAATTGTATGATTCCCTATCGTGCTTCAGTAAATCCTAGAAGTTTGTTACTGTTTGTGGTCTTCGGATTTCATATCTTTCGTATGTACCTACACAGTGTGGTGCAAAAGTTATGGAATACGTAAAACCTAATTGAAATAACGACAAAGTAGTTTATCACTATGAATCTTGTAATGTGGAACTCCATATCGTCCTTTTGAACCAAAAGTTGGTCTCAACTCAGGATCACTTCGAAAGTCGAACCTTTGAAGCTCACAGAAATCCAAACAAACCAATATTTAATGACATCAAAGAAAGTTGCGTTTGATTATATACAATTCCTGTTGACTATTGCTGCAATATGCTTCATCATCTCAAAATAAATCCAGCATTCAACGATCAGAAGCAAACGCCCTCAATCGTACATCAGAACTAACCACACAAAATTTGAGAGAACAAGGACATGCTCAGTGGCAGAAACTTCGGCTCAATATGCTTTCTGTATAGAAAACCAATCCAATGTCCATAAAAAACAACCGAGCTTTACGGCAGTGAAAGCTCTAGATGCACGACATAAGCCATTTAACACCACGCATATGAATTGTCAAGACCTGTCTGTCTTCCTGCTCGATAAATAGATAACAGACCGAACCAAAACCAAATTTGGTGTCAGAAATGACTTTAAACAAAAAGACGCTCTAAATGAATTACAAGAAACTCAGCAGACAAAACCACTCAAAAGAACGATAAAAATTGACATTGGAACGAACACAGCTGGATGTCAGTGAGGCATTTGTGAGTATGTTCCATCTACAAGAAAGGCTTTCTCTTGCAAGAAATATCGAGGCGTATGGACGTCTTAAGCCTTTCTGCAACACACTTTTCAGCATGTATTAATGTGGCTTCCACCCCGGCAGATCCACGATATACCAAATCTTCACATACTTGCCCCATGACGAAATTGTTAACTGCGGAACCGTGGAGAACAGGTGTTGGAGCCAGACGAAATAAAACTCCTAACCCTAGAGATCACTGATCTCAGTTCTGCTAAATAGTGCCGAGTGCTCGTCGATAAGCAGGAGTCTAGAGCAGATTAAGCATTTGAGAGAGAAAAACTTTGTCGAGTTTTTGGACGCAAAAAATCGAGGAGGGCGAATGGAAGAGAAGAGGCAACCGCGAACTCAAAAAGCCACATCAAGCGAATAGACAATAATGCTCCAACCAAGAGTATCTCTGTTTCTTAACACCCAAACCGAACTTCCGTTTAAAAAACCAAGCTGTAATGGATGCCAAAGATGATTTGAAGAACATCACCTGGGATGGAAAGCTGCAGTGTTTTAGGCAAAAAGTCGATCTTGACATCGGAGACCCTTCAAGTCAGTTAAGGCGACTATTGAGTCTGCAAATGGGATCCTGTATGATAAAATGGTAGGTAAGGTAGCTAAGACTGCCCGAAAATCTTTGAAAAAAATGAGTATTTTCAGCACTTTTAGCCAAGGTCATCAACGCATTCCTATGAATCTAGCACGGTGGACATAATACTACAAAAACTCAAACTTAAAGCCTTACCCTACCTAAGAGCTCTCATTGTCGTGCACAACGAATGTTTACATAAAAGATACTTTGAGAAAAACAAGTTTATAAATAAAGTTCGATGATAACAAATAATATTTCTATTTAAATAATTTTTCAGACTAAAACCCAACCTCCCCTAAATGTTAATTACGTTCGTATCCTTAACAATTGCCTACATACAGTTAACAGTCCAATTAGTTCCCATATATCATTACCACTTTCTAATTGTAACGCTTCAATTACTCGGGTATCGATTTCCAATGAAATAAAGGTGATAATTGAATTATTTGTTAAATCCAACTCTTAGGCACGATTTCTTGTCACATTTTATGGTGTGGTGATGAAGAAATTCTCAGCATATAAGGATAACTTAACACTTTGACAAGCATTTTGATTGGAAACGTGCCTTTACAACTGTAAACCGTCAAATAGTTTTTACACTAGAGTGTATGTATTTTTTCAACGCTTCATATCCCACATGTCCTATATACTTACTTATATATAATCCAACTTTCTTGTCTTTTACGATAATTGTCACTCATTCTATTGTAGTATTCAAGAAGAAAAAAAAACACCTTCTTCCTGCTTTGTGGTTCTACGTATACTTCTCCCTTCGTTTATGAATAAAACATGTTGTCACGGTATTTGGGGTTTTATTATTCCGAATTATTCGTCGTGGTGTCCCTTTTTTCGCTGTTGATATACACTTTTTTGTCCCCTCTTTCCCTCTAAGAGTATCTAGTACGAATTCCGACATGTCATATACCTATATATAGAGAGTTTCGCTAAAGCTTTTCCCCACACAATGGAAAGATCACCACAAGCATTTGGTCTACAATAAAATAATTTTCTTAGCTTATGAAATATGCATTGGTTTTGGTGTTATAACGCTGATATGTCTGTAGGTGGGGCTGTTCTTACTGGTTTTGAGAACTGTCGGGTAACAACGAGGTGAAGAGGATATGGGTGAAGTGAAAAAAAAAAAAATTTTGACTGCTCTTGAAATGGATTTTTGGTTTTTTTTTTTTCGATTTGAAGTGGGTAGATGTGTGGAGGGGATCGATGTTTGAAGGTTCTTCAAACTTTAAATTGTGGACCTTAAGTTTACTTACTTAGTTCCCCAAATTGTAACGGTCAGGAATTGGCTGATTAGAAATCAGAGGGTGGATATTAGCACGATATGGTGATATATGTACGAGCAAATACGCTTGAAACTTAGTCTAGCTACTACTTTCATCTTGACATAAGATTCGATTTGATTTGACATAAGAATCGAACCGAATGAGTTAAAAAATCGCAGCATTAATGACATGACGACCGTCAACGCCTTCTTATAAAACGCAACTGTTCGTTATGTGGTGATAGGAAGCAAGCATTTATTTGTTTACTAAGGTGGCGCTCCAGATGGGGGTGAACTGGGGCCTCAACCAACAAGCTTCGTCCATTAGCCCGGTCCTTAGCTAACCGCCTTCAGTGCCGCACGATGTGTTCCTGAATTGTGGAGTCCAACCGTTTTTCATCTCCTATCGCGCTTCCTAAATGGCGGTTATATCTGCTTAACAGAGTCCAGAGCCTCTGCTATTTGTTCTTCTGCACGTGGCCTGTTAAGAGTCTTAACATTCCACGTGCAAAAATAAAGATCGTTATCCTTAGTTCGAACGCTGGGGTCGTCAGCAAGAGTGTCATCCATATCCAAGGCATGTGATCTGTAATTTTTAACGTTGCAGGGCAGTTATCCTGACGGCGCAACCCCCAACCTGAAGGACCAGTTTTATTTTGAGAACCTCTAGGACGCGGGATCAATTATACCGATGCCATTAATCCACTTCGGGGGTGTGAGTGCTGTCGTTGGTCCATTACAGGCTTATCCGTCACCATATTAATCTGACTTAGTCGTGGGAATCCTTATTTTTGTCTGCTGGTCAGCACTTACGCTTATAAGTTTAGCAAGTCGAATCCGGGTGGACACCAAACAGCACCCAATGACTACCACTTGTAGGTAAAATAAGCACAATTGATGTACAGTACTAGTTATAACACTGAGCATCCTCAAGTCTCTCAGTACCAACACTATTTCTACAACACCTAACCTTCAATAAATAGAAAGTACAAACAGACTCTTACAACTTCTTGATCACAGCACGACCTTACTTTACTTTATCACGAAAAAGAGGATCTCTCTCTCGGTGGATACAGCAGGAGAGAATTTAATTGTCCAACATTCACGCCATCCTTGTACCAGCTAGCCAAACGCACTCTCTACAAAACAATGCAACAGACAATAATTATTGAGAACACAAAACACAAATAGAAACATAATGACAATGTCCTAAAAATTCTGCACTGTGTCATAATTCCAGTAATGACTCCTTAAGAGGGATGAAAAAAAAAACCCTCCCTTAACCACTAATTGAAATTAATTTTTATACCATCTAAAGTGATAAAATCATACCGCCATGCCACAAGTCCGATAATATCTATTTTTTTTTTCTTTTTTTTCAATTCCTTCCACATAATTTAATGAAAGTCCAGTGTCCTTCTGACAGTGTAAATAAATTGGAATAGCAAAAGAAAGAATAAAAAAAAGAATCCTTAGAATGCAATTAAAAACATACTTAGACTCAGCAATAATATCGATACTGTCGAACTGAATTAATGGAGAATTTATGTGCAGATTCCCTCTTTGTGATAAAATAATAGAAATTCAATTTTTATGGATCCAAGCTTAAAATCGAACACCAACACACACACACACACATAAAGACAGACAGCAACAGAAGAAGCAATTGGTATTTCCTTTTGCCTAATTAAGAAGCTCCATTCATTCTATGGCGTAGTTGTTGTAGGCTATGGTGTATAGGGCCACCGGATTCAGTCGATTGCCTTCGTTTTGTCTTACTTTTGTTTTTTTTTTCTTCCATCTTTTATATCTTTTTTTGTCCTGCCATTCTCCTTGCTCCTTTGTTGACAGTGATATCCTTCTTAGCATTTTTTTTTTTTGGTTCCTTTATTATTTCCATTTTCAGCATTTGTCCACCTAAAGTTGTTCTCTTTACCAGAATCATGTTGTTTTAACCATTGTTCGACGAAGTCGGTCCTTGATTTTGAGTCCCGTTGAATGCCAGGGTATTGTGTGACTTTTCAATTGGTAAATTGAAATTGATCCGCAATAATTATCACTTAATCATGGAAAATAAATTTAATTTAACTGAATGCGATTGCCAAGAGACGATGGGATGGAAAAAGGTTCACGATGACTTGGTATTTTCTAAACGGGTGCTGGCGTTTGAGAAGAATTTAATCTTTGAATGGCTTATGGGATTATGTTGATTTCGAAAATATTAGAAGTCGAATTTTCAGACTCATTTAAATGTTATCAAGGAACACTGAATAGGATCTATGTAGGTCATAAATCTCCTTCACATCCATTAACATAAATACTTCATCAGTGGTTGACAAGATTAACGTTCTTCAAGACAACTATTCGTTTAAAGAAACTGAAATCTCTTTGGTATTCAGTTAGCCGCACCTCAAGACAACTATTCTTCCAGTAAAGATGGACACTTTAGTTTTAAAAATGCTTTTGCAAACTAGCTAAGAATTTTTGTATCTTCAAGTCTCCAAATTCCTACATATGACCTTCGTCAGACCGCTACTGTCATAGGTTTTGCCTTGCGTTGTTTAGACTAAAATGACCCATTCAACTTACTTCCCTTCGAAAACCGACTCAAGATGTTGGGCCTGGAGTCCTGAAACACAGCCTATCATATCGCTGATGTACTGTTTCTGCATTAGTCATTAACGGGAACTATTGATCCGACTGAAATTCAGAAGAAATTTCAATGGATTTCCATACCTGACGACCATTCATTTGAGTATTTAAAAAAATTCAATCATTCAATGGTTGTGGAATCATTTTGAATTGCTTCGCTCGTTAGGACCAATAAAGATCATTTCACCAAGCATTTCCTTTCCACATTTCATTCATCGTTATCTCATCTGTATTTCTAAATCTGTTTAGTTCCATTCCAATCAACGAATTCACGAAGCGATTTCAACTTGGGGTCATAAAATTCTTCATGTCGCGATGCAAAACAATTGAATTTTCCAACCATGCAGCAGCAAAGTCATGGTATTCTCGTCCATAAAATGGTCGAAAACAATAATAGATTCCTTGACTGAAAATATCTCCGTATTGGGTTGACGTTCTGAATGCGGTTTCATAATCAATATGAACACGAGAACTGCTCAAAATACCGCAAGGATAATACCAGCTATTGCAACAGGAGCAGGCTCAAAGGAACACCAGCAGATAATGAGATGTGTAATCCAATGGTATTTCGTGTTGAATGCGTATACGACCAGAAGCTAGCCAGAACGCGGAACGGAATGTTTACCGAATGAATCGTTCGTCGTTGTGGTTAGTACCACCAAGGGTGACATAATGCGTGCACACAGGACCATATGTGATGTCAGAGCAAAATGTCTCTCGAACGAAGGATCCAAGAATACCACCACTCACCATAAATCATATTTGAACAAGCTGTGCAGAGTCAAAATTGTGTACTGGAGCAACATCAGGACCAACAGCAGCATCCAACAGCCAGCATCCTAGGATGCTAATACCCTTCATACAAAAATCATTGAAAGGACTTGGTGGTTTCCAGCCACAAGGACACAGCGATGCTCTTCGACAACAGCCATCACGGCGTAATACTTAAACTGAAACAGCAGTATACTTCATGTATGCCTCTGCTAAATGATCTAAGTACATTATCTTACGTGAGTAAATCCTTTAGGGCGTGGGATTGAACACAAATTGGCCTAGACAAGCTGTTGTGTCTCGTAAATTCGCCATTTTGAGAAATTTAATATTTGAAATTAAATTGCGCAGCGCGATGGTGGCAGAAAATTGCACTACACTGAGGCGGGATTTTGGGAAAGGATGTGAATAATGGGCCCAAACCGATACGTGTGTTTGTGTGTGTGATATCAGCAAACACACACACAAACACAAAACCAGGACCTATTTTATCGACCACCAAAAAAGCGGACATCCTTCATTATGGTGCACGAATTTAATTTATTAACCCAACGCTAGCAGTGATGGTAAATGTGGACATTAATTGGCAGAATAGCAGAATAAAGAGCCCAAAAGTGGCTGAAAGCAGGAGATGGCCTATGGAACTGCTGGCTCACTTCAGGCGCGTTGGCCAACTAATTGATGTTGCAGCACACAAATGTTGGTCTCTACAGAGGAGTGCGGCGAAAATGTATGTGGGAGTGAATTTGCATGCGAACTTCGTATGCACCGTGTGCAGTTATAATAATGAACGGGAAAATGTTATTAAACAGTCAAGCCGGAAAGGTCTGTAATAACATGAGTGGTAGTGCAGATGATATTGTCCTCTGGGCGGACTTGATTTTGCCTCTAAAATGTGTGAACACAATTAGGTGAGCTGTACCTTTGTGTTGGTAGGAACATGGATCTCAAAGTTGCAAAAAGTTACTAGGACGTTTTATTAGAGCCGTTAAGTGTAGTCTGCATTTGCAGCATCGATAGTAATGACTGAAATTGGCTCAATGGTAAGAAGCGACTGCAGAAACAAAAGCTTGAAAATTAAGGAACTTGTCGATCTTTCTTTTAGACTTTTAGGCATGTATCTTCTGCTCCGAGGGTGGTGTCCAGAATTACTGAGGAGAATTATTGGTACTGTTGCCATTGCTTATAATTCACAGTATTTCTTTCGAACTACCGATGTCATTTGTGAGGTCAATACTTTCAAGCCGTATGACCACCCTACTGCCAGTGTTCTCCCTATGCAGTAGAGTTGACGCCAGCTTTTATCGCAGTTTATCGAGCTTTTTTTGTATTTTATTTTTTTTAGATCGGGGTTTGAACCTGGAACCTTCAGAGTGACAAGCGATGATGCAACCACTACATCATTGCCACCTTATTACGTAGGTAACCAGTTTTCAAACGTCACTTCCATCAGGACTTGGCTACGTGAGTAATGGTTATTCTGGGTTATTCAGGCTTGTTATCTGAGTCTGATTTGCTAGCCTAGCCTACTCTGTGCTGATCGTCTTCTTCCCAGCACCCTGTCTAATCAGACATTTCTCAGCAGTTGTTCAGGAGCTTGGGCGGTCTGCTGACATTTGAAGCTCTTGATCGATATGTCAAATTTTGTCGTTGAAGCCTAGTCTCAGGAATTGAGAGCAACCAGGACTTCTAGGTTCTAGAATCTTATCATCTTAGAATACCCTTTTCTACAAGGCCATTCCTAAATAACTAAAATTCGGCGTCTTATTGGGGAAAATGTTAGAAATCCTGTTGTTTCTGCAGTTTTTGTTGGCCCTTGGCTCTTAAGCTCCTCGCAACCATTCGTCTTTTTCTTGCTAAATTTTTCGGATGATTGGAGGAACCTTAAGTTATTTTTGCTGACGTAGAACGGGAAATCAGGAAGCTGTTCATGACAAATTAAGGAGGTTTATCATTATTTTTCAGAAATTTTGTAGCCACTGTTACATGGCAACAAGATGGCACTTATTATATTTTAAAGTATAATGCTTCCTATCCATGCCAGAGCCTTAAATTTCTTCACAATGATTCAAAATCAATTTATCTACATGCACAGGTGACTTTGAAAGGCTTAATGTGAGTTAAGATAATTCAAAGCAAACTTTTACTCGTATACGTATACAACAATACAAACCAATAAGACCTTTTGAACTAATTGGTTTTCACGTAATTGATACAAAAGCATACACCGCATAAATGTGGTCAATGAAACATTGTGGTCAAATGGTTAGATTGCAACGGTCAACCAGTAGATTGCAATTAATTAGTGACAAATTGACAGGAGGTACGAAGATCAATCATTTGATTGTCACAACAGAAGTGAATCTACTTCTTATACCCTTCTCAGTTCTCAGTCAAAATGTCGTCCTGATTTTGATTTTTTTTTTCTTCTGTTTGTATAAAGCTCATCATTAGGATAAAATCAAATATCGATTTTTACAAAATTCTGTAAATTTTCTTTGCTTCCGCAAGATAATGGGGTAATATCCTTGTATAGGTCTACCAAATCAGAACCTTTGCGGTATCGGAGTGCGGAAAAAAGCGACGTGACGTGACTTTTCTTTTAACTAGGTATGTCAACATGTTTCCTAAAAGACCCGATAAAAGTTCAGTTTTGGAACATTTTTTCGTTTATAATGGGATCTGATGGAATTTTCGACTGTTTAAATGTGGTAAAGTGTGTGTCAAGACACACCACCACCAGCGTCTTAGAAAATCAGTGAATTTAAAATTAAAAATTCGTATGGAATTCTATGGACGAAGTGTTCTTATCACAAAGAATCAGCCAATAAGTCCCAGGTGGTGTTGTTTTGGATAGTTTCCAGTCTGCAAATTACCATAAATATAAGTGTTCCCCAAAGCCGTTCGCCGAAGCCGAAAGAATATTCCTCCTCGGTATGTGTGTTAAAGACAACCTTCGACAACATATTCGAAGTCGCAAAAAATCGTGCAAAATATCTAGGTGTCCTAAAACGATGCAAAAAATGCTTTACCCATTCTTATCTGGTTTCGATCTACAAGACAAGTACAACGAGTACAACGCTCACATCCGGCCTGTATATTCTAGAATATAGATAAAATTCAAAGATGCGCGTTAAGACTTATTGGTGACAAGGATATTACGAAGTCAATCATCTCGCTTGAACACCGAAAAAATGTTTCCAGTGTGTCACTGTTCTATCGATTCTTTCACAAATAGTGCTCCAGCGAAATATCCAGTTGCATTATACTCTTTAGTACGCTGTGACGTACTGTCAACTATAAGGACTCTTTCCTTAACCATACAATACGAAGTGCTGAAGTGTTTTTGTCTGCTGTGATCTATGACTGGAAGGATAAGGCGACGACAGTAAAAAAAAAAACATTCGTTATCAAATTGTCAACTTATATGTGTGAAAAATGATGACAGAAAGATGGCACCACCTGTCACACAGCATATGAAACAATTGATTTTCTGAGGCAACAGGCAACCGTTTTCAGATCGTGTCGTCACGCAAATAGTCAAGCTTACGTAGAATTCTATAAACGACTTATGAGCTCAAGACTGAAATTGTACACGTGATTAGGGAGTTTATAGCGAATCTCTGTGTAAACGTCTTCAAAAGTTTTATGAAAATTATGCCGAAGATGAGCTAAAGAAGCGTGAGAGTTAGACTGTCAACAGATTTACCAAGAAGATCACAGGTGGACACAAATATGAAAAAAAAAAATACCCGGTCAAGGGTATAAATATTTACCCCTTCCTCTTGGATGAGCATCAGCTCAGAGGATGAAGAGAATGTCTTACTACATTGTTAAATCATAAAGTCAACGGAACAAATTCCCGAAAACTTATTGGACCACCTAGTAACACATAGATTGCAACAGAGATTAGAGCTTCAAATTCTTCATTTAGAAAGTGTGGTCAAGGCAGACGCGAAGGCGCAAGAAAATAAAATGTTAGCCGCAGAATCGGCAAAGTTAAAGCTCTTAGCACTAAAACTGAGCCGAGCCTGCTCCGCTCTGAAGTAAGATTTGATGTAGTACTCGGAAAGTGACCACTGCTCTCACTCGTGAGTTGAGTCACTTAAACGCATTGCAGAACTTACATAAGATTACACATTAGCGTTGTTGACGTTCTTTGCCCTACGAAGGGTAAACGGATTTAAGGAAGTAAGTGATACAGGTGTCCGCCCAGAGTCGTGGAGGGCCCTAAGCTTGTCTACTCAACAATAGAGTAAAAATATCATCGCTCACTCGAAGGACGCATTTTATTTAAAAATTAGATTGTGCATGCCAAATGCAACACCCTTTAAAATCTCATTATCTTGCCTGTCACCGAAGTTGCACAACCCTTTCAAACTCCGACAGAGTAGCATGAATTACCACCTGGCTGTCTGACAGAAAGTTTACATCCACTATTTCCACACTCTCCCAAATAAATAAATTGAGTCCATAGAACCAAATGTAGGTCATTCGTATGCTAACACATTTTATACTACAGGGTACCTGTACCTGCACAGCACACCGCCAAGTCATGAATATATTCACTGGACAGACTGTTTCCCTTGAACAGTCAACTACGTTGTGCGACTAAACCTGACCTTGCTCGGTGGTCATTCAATTAATTTTTCATCAGGCAATCCAAATTAACAATAAAACTCTCCACCAAGCTGTAATAATCTCACGGACTCGATGGCGTTACTGGCACCGCTGGCCGAATCAATTTAAAAGTCCTTTTAGAATTTTACCGTGAATTAGAAAAGTCAAAAGGATTCTCTCTGCTCGCAAATAAACAATAAGAGCTGTTTAAGAGAAAACGAATTTTTTTTTTTACTACCACAAATAAACCCGAATTTTATGCGTTTGATTAAAAATTCTAAATGGTCTCGCAGGATACCTTACCTTGCTGCCACAATTGTTGCCGCCGTCCTCATTTTGGTCGCAAGCGAACATTTTTTGACATTGACAATCAGCCGCCAGTCTGACGAGCTGAATTACAATTTCAGAGTGTCGTTCTACCCCTGTTTATGTTTGCTATACAAAACACTTTAAAAGTTGAGGGCGGAAAGGATGAAAACCGCCCCATTAACAGGGTTGCTCTCCGCACTGCGAAATGAGTCTAATTTTCGTATAAGAATAACAACGCACAAAATTTATTCGCTTGGGTAAATTGAGTTATTTTATGGAAACAGGCGACCTCGACACTTCAAGAGTGTCAAAACAAGGAGGGAGGATAATAAATTACCCAAAAGTAGATCTTTCAAGGACATTCCTTTTGGCAAATGCGAGAGAGGAAATCAATATGAATACCGAAACTCAATTTAGTAGATTTCCTTAGTGGGTCAACGACCGTTAATATCTTAGCTTCCATGGCACAATGAAATCAATTTGTAGGGCCGGCGATTAAGTTTACCAATTCCAAGGGTTAGGTTGCGTAAGAAAATCCTCCCTTTCATAAGAAAACACCACCAAGAGCAGAACGGGAAAGCCTACACGCAAAATCTATTCTCTCCGAGCAACAAAAGAGCATGAGAACTAAAACTTAATCTGTGGCACAAATACCATCCATTATCCTATTAGAGAGCTAAAATCCTTTGAGGGCCGGGCGTGGTTAATGAGACAAACGAGCTATTGTAGCAATTAATTAAAATCGAAAGATTGAAGCCGAGAAACATTGTCAGGCAGGCAGGCAGGCAATATCCAGCTACCGAATCTTATCGAACAGTTTCTTGGCAAATGGATGAACGAATCAAGGGGAATGATAAGCTTAAGCTGGAGGGGTCAACAGGAATGAGGAGGGAGGACAAATGCTTTTATATTCCACTAGGACTTATGAAAGGCAAAACGAAAAAAAAGAAAAAAAAACACACTGTACATCGTTAATGGCAATACAATGCCTAGCTGTCTAACGTTTGGTGTCTATCGAATCGTGTGTGTGAAAGTTAGTTGATAATCGATGAGAGGACACTGTGTGTAAGAAAAGCTGATAAACGAATGAAAGCCTCTTTGGATACCTTATCCATTTGCGCTTGTACTCAACGTTAAGTCCCCTAATGCAGGTCACTTTCGGAGGGTTTTTCGTTTTTCTTTCGGAATCTGTGTTAAATTCCCATGGGTGATGGTACAACGGAACAGAGGTCATTTGTCGACTACACTTTTACACCAAACAATATTTTTTGTTTTTTTTTTTTGCTTGACCTCCTAGGTTGGATCCCATTTTCAAAAGGTGTGCAAGTGTATACCAATATCAACCCTCAGATTTTGGGTTTTGGAAATCCTTTTTTCGTTTTCCTTCTTGAGTAGGATCTAGACGGAATATCTAATCAATTACGCCATCCGATTAGATTTGTATTCAAGCAACATCTCTCTGTTTGAAGAGAAGGATGTCTAAGGATGTCTTTAAATTGAAATCAATAAATTGGCTTTCGTCTTGTTGATAAGTTGAAGGCCTGTTTCAGGAGGGGTGGAGTTTCCATTTGCAAGGCTTTCAGCTTCTTTGACGGGAGTAATTTTAGGTTTTTTTTTATTTTAATTTTTTAGAGTGTCTCATATGTGTTGTTGTTGGGTAAGGAATACGATTTTCATATGACGTCGTTTCTGAAAGTTTTAAAATATAAACTTTTTGGATGAACTCTAGAAGCTTTTACCCGCCCAATTCATTGAAAGTTTTTAGCTTTTATGAGCTTTATTGGAAGTGGAACGAAAGTCATCGGATTTATCCAGTATTCCCGTTTACGCAACATTGTTGGGTGAGATTTCCAGTATTTCCTTGTGGATGTTCCTATTTATTGAAACATTTCCAGGAAAGATGTTTGCCTGCCAACAGGTGTTAGAGGTAATGATGGTGGAATGTAGTTTGCTTTGAGTGCTGGATGCTTGGAGTCCAATAGAGGAAGCTTTTAATACAAAATAAAAATACAGACTCTGATTGTCTGATTGTTAAATGCATCGCCACCCATGCTTTCCTTACTACTAATCATCTGTGGGGTATTTTTTAAAAGTACAGATCTCAAACGAAGGCACGATCAGTTGGTTTCTAAACGCTAGCAGGTTGTAGTGATAAGGAAACACATTCCACATACGTGTTGTACGACTTAGGAAAGAATCCCTGAGAATAATACCCTGCTATCGAATATACCTTGACTTCTTATTGTATAAATAGGACTGGCAAAGCACTGTAGCCATTTTTAAAAATCAACGAATTGGAACATTTGTAGTGTAAGCCGTTCTTGTATAAATGGAAGGATATAAACCTGATACCAGTGTTCAAGTTTATACTGGCGCATATCACAATGACAATGACCTTTGCTTGAAAGGCGATTCGCCCAAGTTGCATGTCTTGTAGTGTATGCTTCCCTCTGTCCAAACAGAAAAACTTTGGTATAAGCTCTCAACAAACGATATGATACACAAGATTGCGGGTTCGAATCTTTTCCACATAAACTAGGTTAGGTTAGGTTGAAGTGGCTGCCAGCTTTTGCCAGCACACTTAGACCAGTGAGAGGTCCATTGTGATACCACATGGATCTGAAGAGATCTCCATACCTACTCGATAAACCAATTGGAGCTTTTTATGAATCGAAGGAGGTTTCTGATATTCGTGTCTATCAGATCGCCTAAGTCGTTAAAGTAGAATTCCCCTAAATGGAGTCTTCTTTTATGGGAGAGAACTGGGCAGTTACAAAGAAGGTGGGGAATCGTTTCCTCCATCTCTTCTTCCATGCAGGTTCTGCCAAGCCTTGTTGCATGCTTGCCTATTAGACAGTGTCCCGTGATGACACCTATTACGGATCTGATATGCGATCTGTTGAAAGAAATTCGATTTTTAGAGCGTTTCAGATTCAGCCGTGGTCAGATCCGCTTTGTCGCAAGACAGGTTATACCGTTTGTCCACCTAGAATGTGTTTTCTCAATAACATCCAGGTTAAGTTTGAGTTTACATGTAGCGATCGGTATACCCAGGTTGTCTCTTTCAGTGAGCACGGGTACGGTTGTTCCATATCTGGGGAGTTCATCAGCCTTGCAGTTCCCTGGAATATCTCTATGCCCCGGCAACCAACAAAGGTGGATATTAAACTGCTCCACCATCTCTGTGAGAGATGATCGGCAATCTAGAGCTACTAATGAAGAGACTGATTCTAGATACCAGATCGCTGCCTGACTGTCTGAAAAGATACGTATATCTGTCAGGATTTTCTTTTTTGATCGCCAATATTTCCGTCTGGAATACGCTACCATGATTTAGAAGACGGAAAGAGAGGCTAAGATTAAGCCTATCGGAGAAAACACCACTACCTACACCCTCATTGGTTTTAGATCCGTCGGTGTAAAAATGGATCGAATTGTCTTGAAGAAATGACTCATTCTCCCAGAGTGACCTAGAGGGAATGGTAGCAACATAAACTAGCTAAGTGATACATCTGGAGCACTTTGAAGGCAGCCTGGCTCAGCCTAACTATCAGTAAAGGTTGCTGAGTTATATTTGGTTTTTGAGCTGAGACCTAGTATCTTGCATGCCTATCTTATCGCTAGTACTTTGCTTTTCCAAAATGTTAGAACATATGTATGTAGACGACTATGAATTCACTATTAGTGAACCCAATATCAGAATGGAATAGATAGATAGATAAATGGAATTTAAAGTCATTGTCTTCTTATCCTTTTAGAGGACCAAACTCTACGTAACACACGTGGTTAAGTGAATTACGCATGCATTTATTACGCTTCTGTTGTAGGTTCTGTAGCTTCAATATCAAAATACCTAGGTGAACACATGATGGGCACTAAGAGCTTGCCTAGTTGAACTCCTAAATTCAGAACAAATGTCGTAGTATCATCTACAATATAGAAATACGTTTTCCATTAGTCTTTAAAGAGACGTTTATAAATTGAACGTTAGTCCATGGTATTATATTAATTGAAGTGCTTACCTTCATATCTTGATGTAATGACAGGAAATCGAGCTCAATACATTACTTCCTTTATCTCGATTTCCTGTCAATATTTCAACAAATGAGTTCTCTTTTAAGGCTCCGATGTATTCCATTGAAAGTTCACCGACCTAGGTCTTTAAATTACCTTACAAACCGCAGATGACTACGGTCTAAATGAAGGCTCATTTCAATGAAATACTTTTCCACTCAAATACCTTAACCAAATATTTATACATTCTGTAATTGAATTGGTTCCTAATGGGGCCAATTATTATGCATACTAGGACGTCTAATGTATAGCTTCATAAAAATAACTCTTTTTTTTCTTTTATAAGAGTCATTCCACTTTTCCCAAAAAAAAAAAAAAAAATCCAAATTAAAATGAGACATCTAACTATGCAAATTAACCACAAAATTTATATCGCCCCCAAAATAAAAAACCGAAGAAAAAAAAATGAATAAATAAAGAAGATGACAATTAATGAACCACATCGCTATTCCACAAACAACATTAACAGTGGCAAGACAAACAAGTTCAAAAGTTAAAGCCCTCCTTCGCTCCGCTTAAAGATGGTATTTCATTTTTACGATTTTTAAATTGCCCGATAAAATTTCAAAACCGCATAACATCCCATTTGCCTCTATCGCAACATTCATTCTACTTCGTCCTGTCGAGCTTATGCATGCGTGTGTGTGTGTTTTGGTATAAGAAATTGAATAAGAAAAAAAAAAAGTTTAATGCTCGCGTTAAAGTTGCGATACGAGAGATGGAAGTTTATTTCAAAGAAGGAAGCACTATGGGGGGCGACTGTAAATTAAGACATATTTGCTGGAGATGTACAAAGAAAGTGTATGTTTATAGATTTTCCATGTCCTTGAGATTTATTGCATGCAGATGGACAAGTAATCACATTAATATCGGAGAAATCTATTTCACATTGACACATTGCAAAATCAGAATTTCAATCCCACTTAAACCGTTGATTGCCATGCTTGAAGTTTCAATCCACTAATGTGTTAAGACAGCAAAATTCCCTCCCCACACCGCAGGAAACCCATCACTGGTATGAAGGCAAACAAAATGCTTGCTAAACCAAATTCAATGAATTCACATTAATTTCTCCAATTTTATCCTTCAATCCCACTGTGGCAGCAACCGCTGCTGCCCCACATCCTGCTTTAGCGCAGACAAACAAACGAGAAACCAATGCCAGCCAGCATATCCAGCGCGACAAAGGCAAACGATTGGAGCAACCACATGTAACGAGCATCGATTAGAAGCACCACTAACCACTGCCACCACTGCGCCATCACCCGCGGCACCATGGCTTTCGGAGGGGGCGGAATGAGCGAAGCGAGTCAGTTTAGCTGTGATTTCAGTTCCGAATGAACAACACCGATGCCGCCGCCGCCGCCGGTGTGGCATGGTATCATGGCATGGGGAAGAGCACGTACAATTTTACATCGACTAGAGTTCGACAGTGGGCGTTGGTTGTTCCCGATATGATCGGGATGCGGGACCCACATTTATGACCTTCTTCTGTTCTCACTCGGCAGACAGTTGGTGCGCTTGAGATGCTCCTACTGGAACGATGTGAGCACAGAGCGCAATTTTAAATACGAATCCAACCCAAAAGCTATCCACGATTCCAATACTCACTTCACATTTGTATCCGCGTTGCTTCCGTCAATAAAAGGATTACGTTTACGACATGTAAAATCGTTTCGTCGACAAAATCCGCAGCACCCCGCGTCCTCTATCACGAAAAATGAAACTTTTTTTTTTATAGGGCAATTTAAAAGTTTACAGTTTTTGAGTATATTGTACAAAAAAAAAAAAAAAAAACCGAAAATACCAAGCGGAAAAGGAAAGAAAAACGAAACTGAAAATCCGCCCGAAAACATGTGTAATTCGATTTGGTTTTCGTCGTTGTCGTTTTGTTGTTTTCGCCCGGCACGGCGACCCTTGTGTCTCATAAAACATCCTTTTCAACAGAATTGCACAGTTCTAAAGGAGTCGTCCGGGGTGGCACAGGACCAACACAAGAGAAAAGTCGAATTTGAATGCAACACAACATTTTATTGAAATAATAAAGGAACAAGATTTTATTTTTCCCTCGTTTTGGGATTTTCCTCATCTTTTTTTAGTTTGATCGTTTCTTTTTCTTTTTTTATAAATTCTGATTTGGACTACACACAGTCGAAGGAAAGGTGAATGGGAAAGATAAGAGCACTAAATAAGGGTTAAAGGAGAGAAGATTTCTTCTTCCTTATTTCCATATGGCATATGTATGCACACACAAAGCAAGAAAACAGGAGTTTGAGATGGATTGAATGCAGAGAAGATGATATTATTTTTATTTACTTTCTTTGTATTTGAAGGATATAAGTAGAAGTGGAGGTGCATATGGTGTGGGTTATTATTAGATACTTTACTGGAAAGTGGGAAACATCATAATATAACATATGAGTATGTACATTCTTACGTGCAAAGAAAAAAAAAAAAGTAAAAGGATGAAGAATTGTATGACTGATGGTGTGCTGAAGGACTCAATTCTTTTCACATACTCATACAATGTGATGTTTATCTGAAAGGAACAAAAGGGCGTTGCGCACTTGTGCCGTTTCTAAATAATTAATTGTTTTTCCTTGTTTTTTTTTTGACGAAAGGTCACGATATATTGTTATTTGAATGGGAATTGAAATATCTCATATGTGTGTTGGCAAAGTGAACAAGCCCTTTCATGAACCTTCTATTTTTAAAGAATAAGAGAAGTCAATGATGGGGGTTTGTTAACGGGATTGTGCACGATATGTTTACCTACGTGTCTAAAGAGATATCGAAACATATCACCTTTTTGAGGTCATATTCGTTCTCTCTCGCCACTGTGGTTTACGACGTCTCAAACTCTGAGTCTGGGACTCAAACCTTAATTTGTTAGTTTGGACTTTTATCCAACGCTCTAACCATTGAATAAGAGAAATCATGGCACTGTGCAGTAAAAAAGACTACTGCCTATATCGCGTGCTATAGCGTTTTAGTATCTGCTAATCCCAGCTCAAACTTAATTCATCAATTTTATATATGATTTTTTATATGATTCGCTAGCGCGAAAGGGGTTATGAATACCATTACCATACACACAGTGCTAGTGTTGGTGTAGTGATTTTGAATGGGATAAGACCGTTGATGAATTTGGAGGAATAGGCAGACACATTTAGTTTCAATCGCTACTGCTTATAAACAGTTCAGCCGATAGTAGTTCTGTCAAAAGATCAACCGTGGTGCAGATCTCCGCTTTCTCCATAATAAGAAGGCTTTTAAATCTTCGTCGAACTAGTTGGAATCATATTATACATCAATCATGTCAATTCGTTAATTCTTTCCAGGATTTTCATAGTTTTTTTCTATTCCATTTGGAGAATTTGTGTATTTCTGCTCGGTCGTCCGCCTTTTCAAGCACGGGAAGGTGACGACAGATAAACTGTAAAAATTTAACTCAGCACAAACTTATGAAAACAATGTCCAGAATATGTTGAGTTGACTTTAAGCAAGGCTTTAAACAGACACTAGTCACCACTTACCTAAGCATCATTTCAAAAAAACAAGTCAAGTAAAACCCCCCTAAGGCTAGGCAGTAAGCTTCAATTATTTTGGCAGGGAGTTCAGTTCAAAAAGTATGTCGATCATTTAAAAAAAATATCCTTACGTTCCCTGTACGGTTTTATGAAAGTTTAAGCTGAACCTCTAATTCGCAATCAGTCTCCGCATGGATCACAATAATGATATTGAATAGGCTTGACAACCCCGACAACCCCGGTTGCTTTTTTTATAAATTTCATTGTGTAGTGGTCTAGAAGTCTAGTTAGAGAAGTCCAGATTCTATTCGTTTCTCTTTGTATTTTCAGTAGCTGTTGGTTGCTTTTCTCAAATCGAGACCAAACCGACTACCATCGCCATCTTTATGATAAGGTTCATTGTTTAGACTAATCCTATTACAGATTTCCAGCTCATTATGTATGTAATGGTCTTCATCAGGAAAATACTTTGCTATTTTGAAACGAGGGAAAATTGGGTAATGTTAAATGTTAAGTTTATAGCTAAAGACTTTTCGAAAAATCGTCACTTGGAATCACAAAACTTTGTAAGTATTATAAATATTTTTCTGTCAAGGCCCAAAGGCAGTATTTGCCCATTCCAACGTGCATGAAAAACTCTTCCTTCAATTTCCTTTTTTTGGAACAAAAAAAAAAAAAAAACACTTCAACTACGCGTTTCTTTCCATGACAACAAACTTCCATACTAACTGAACTTAAACAAAATAAAGTTTTCATCTCCGGCTCATCGTAGTCAGCTCATATTTCTATAACAGCAAATAAATGCCGACAGCGCACAATTCCATTTATAATAAAAGAGGAAAGGTGTTCTTTTTCAGCATTTCATGCAAAAAGGACACTATTTGTCGTTACCTACCATGTAAGCCCGCCAGCTATCCACAAGCATCATAATTCCATGATTTTTCCATGAAAATTATTTGTACAGAAATAAAACATAACAACATGGTAGTTACTTTAAAAAGTTACTACAAGAAAACTCAGAAAGTCCTTAATTTCGCATTTTGTATTTTTATTACCGAGCATGGAAAGTTTTCTCGTATCCTGCCGAAGTAAATTTCTGAGCTTAATATTCTCATTTGTTATCCTGTCTGACATTGTTTCTACTCTTTTATTTTTATTTTTTTTTTGTGCCTGTTCGGTGGGAGGATATTTAGAATAAAAATATTCACGGAAAGGATGTGTATTACGATCCTTTGTTTCTTACAATCATTCATTTTAATATTCTCACATGCCGTCACCGCCGCCGCCACCACCACCACCACCACTGCTGCCGACGAGGACGCGCGCTTGCCGTCGTTACAGGAACGTGTGAATAAAATGTTTTTACTTTGGTTTGGCCGTATATTCATTTTGTTGTACAGACTTGCTAATATATGGAAATTTGTTTGCATTTTGGGAGCAATTGTACAGTGGGTGATAGAACCTTTCCTATTTCAATATTAACTTTTTGTTGCGGATTTTACTCAGTGATAAGGAAGACTGGACCTCTTTAACTCTGAACTGCAACGCCTAAGATCTGAAACAAACCATTTACAATCCGTTTCAATTCGAACAAGTGGCAGCCAGTGTAGCCATACATAGCAAAGAATGAAACCAATGTACCAGTCTACGTGCTGGACACTTCACAATTCTTAATGATGTCGAACTCTTACCACACGATAACGTCTATACCCTGCAACGACTCCTTTACGAAACTATTATCCTATCCGAACTTGCCTAGAAGGATGATCTTGAACTGTAACGAAAGAAGTCCATATGCTTCTACACAGGTGGCTCTAAGAAACAATCGGGAGTGGATGGA
The DNA here is from genome assembly GCA_951813785.1 of Criorhina ranunculi. Classification (NCBI taxonomy): domain Eukaryota; kingdom Metazoa; phylum Arthropoda; class Insecta; order Diptera; family Syrphidae; genus Criorhina; species Criorhina ranunculi. The sequence goes on along the minus strand of OX638381.1, from coordinate 88,002,482 downwards.
GCTGTCTTGTATGCATATTATCTTCTTCCATTTGCTCAACTACTGTGGCACCTTCCAAGTCGAGATGACAGCAGTCAAAGAAACCCTTGCGTGGCTTAAGTACAATGTACTATCCACGAGCATTATCATAATTTGTACCGATCAAATCGAACGTCGCGCCACTTGCTTGTTATTACTCATAGCAATGGCGATCGACATGACCAACCACAGGTGGTGCCCCATTACCAAATAGATTTGGCCTAAGCTGGGTCACAAACGCTATTACTAGCTGATCACGCCAAAAGGCGTGGTCTCCTCTTTAATAATTTTCGCAGAAGCTGTAAGGACGAGAAGGAAGAAGAAATGATTATTTCCCTTCTCTGTATGTGCTCCGTTTTCTTTGCTCGAAGAAAAGCCTTTTTAGGAGCCAGCTCCTACCAAAATTTTAAGACAGTACCTGACACCAACATAGGCAGCTTCCGGGGCTTCATAGCAAGCTGCGGGTAGACCTACTCTGGCCTGCAACAAATGTTGCCTACCACTTCAACCTAACTTAGACTAACCTAGAATCCTTTCGTAATGCACAGCGTCATTTTTGGAACGTATAAGTATTTGAAAAACATAACCCTTCTTCCTCCACCGTACCCATCCTCCCAAAACACTTTAGATGTATCGTTTCTTGTTACCTTTACTGTATATGTGCAAGTGGGGTTTTCTAATGGTAAATTTATTGAAAGCTCGAAGGAAAACCAACACCAAGACCAAACCAACATTCAGACCGGGGTTTATTATAAATGGTTTCGATATAAAAAGGAGCTGCTGCTGTTGCCGCACTGATGCCGAAGCGAAATGAAGAGAAACGGTTTCATTTTGAAATCCGTTTAAATCCGAAGAAATGTGCTTGTGAGTGTGAGATTTGAAAGTCAGTGTTGACATAGCGCTTAGGGGATTTTGCCTCCTTTTTTTTTTGACGGAAAATTGGTTGGCGGAAATTAATACGCAAAATGTACAGTCGCACGGAAAAAAAGGAGGCGAAAAAAAAGGAAGTACAGACAGATAGATAGAAGTAAAAGCTTAAGATTTACGGATTTTGTTTTGATTTTGGTTTAAAACTTTCGTGTAAACTCATTTCTGGGTTAATTGTTTTCGTGTTCTTTTGCACCCCGTGCTCGAGCGAAATCTTTTCCGATTAATTTTCAGTCACGAAGATGTGAGAGTAAATAAAAAAGCGGATTTAAAATACATTAAATTAAATACATGCTAGATGCGATTAGAAATGTATGAAATACAAAGGTTACTTGCTCTAAACAGATGTATAAAGCAGCATTAGCAAAAGAGGCTCAGAAAAAAAAAATCATACAAGGTTAACGATGAAAAGTTAACGATATGTATGAGAATAATTTTCTAGGTCACATCCGTAAGTATGTTACAGGTTTGGTTACATAGGATCATGTTAATGAGCTGTATAAAAACATTGAATACTGTGGGAGCCATCGCAATCGATCTCGGAAAGCTTTTATAAATCTTAGTACGAGGGAAGATGAAACATCACCTTGACATCACTGACTGCTTCCCAGAAAACATAACAAGAAGCTCTTCTGACAAAAAGGAACCTGGCCTGAGGCAAAAATATCGGTGTAATCCCTACAAATACTTATGTTGGCTTTAGGCTCCGAATATTTTGCGAAAAAGAAAATTTATTAACGACCCATGCAAAATCAAACTAGAGAATGATTTTTGAACTCACACGAGCCACGTGGAGCTTAACATGAAACACCATCGGATGGGCGAGCAAAGGAGCTAGGGCACTGTAGCATCAATTAAGGGAACTTAGATCAGAAACGGTTATAATTTACTCAAATTTCCGAAAAGGGAGAAACATTACAGTAGCAAGCTCATGTTACCCACATGTAGACAGAAAGGACACATCTAGTCGTGCAGTCTGAACCGCCAACATGAACTTTGACTACAGCCAACAAATTTGTGCAGACAGTGAGATATTTCAAAGTCAGACGTTTGCTATCTAAAGAGACTGTTGGAACATTTGCCAAACCTACATATGTATGCCCATTAACCTCTCGAAAGATACCTAATTGCTAGCAACAAGTGCAAGAACTTAGTGGTGACATTGTCAGAAAGCCATCAAAAGTGTCACTTCTAGTGTTCTGGATTTCACTAAGTGATCTTGCGTTGTTGGAGATAAGGACGAGAGACCCTCAAGAGACTTATAAGGAGGGGAAAAAGGAACAACATTAAAATAAGAGATTCATGCCAGGCAAGAATGAGTTTTGAAAAATTGATCAAAAAACAAAAAATAACATATCAAGGCTAAGAAAGCCCGAACTCAGTCCTAGAATGACCTCTATGCTTACGCAAGAGTATCGGCCTTACAGAGAGAAGACAGCTGCTCGAGAAACATATCATCTTTATTGAACGCATAGTGCGGATATTGCATGAAAACAAGCGTCAACAACGGGCTTTTGTAAATAAATTCCTCTCTTGGGATATGTGATGCGACTTGGATCCACAACTCCACCAGAGGCAAAACGACTAAGACTGCTGTAGCAGCGATGACGTCAAAACGGTCGACCCACTGCTAACAAGTTCCCCCGAATCAGCAACAACAGCGCATGTAAACCGATTGTGTCAGCTTGACCACCAAGTCTTTTCCAAGGCAACAAAGAAAAAAAAACACTTCGTCTGTGTTAAGTCATACACATAAAGTCAACAAACCCAATGGACTCTAAAAAAATACATATTCAAACGAAGAAAATGCTACTCAGTTCCCTGCACTTAAGCATCTTTACCTCAATTACTGAACCCAACCATTTTTCAAACCTTACCTTACCCCTTAAAGTTGAATAAAATTCCATCTTAAATTTTCATTGTTAACCGCATTCAGATTTAATTAAAAAGTATATATCGTAAAGTCCTTCGCCGTATCACCTTTGTCACTCAACGATTTTATGCCCTTTTACTGTGATGTTTTATAATTCAAACAAAATGATGAAGCAATCAACCCTGCCCTCAACCCATTAACCCGAGCTCACATGAGTGATAAATTTACTCATTTATTTTCAAGAATTCACAGCAATTCAAAGCTCCCCAACATCGATATTGACACGGTGGTAAAAAAAAAGAGAGAAAAAAAAAACAGAACCCAGCTTTATGGAGCCATTAAATTATTATGCCACTTTGCTGCGGTCTATCAGCTCCTGTGGCCATGATCCCATAAATTTTCAGTTATTTATATATTTTTTTATTTCGAGCTGTTAATTTTGCGGTTGAAATTTTTCATTAAAATGTTCACACAAATAAGTTAAAAAATAAAAAAATAAATTAAATTATGTGACCCATATAAGAGATACGATGGATGGCATCCCTTCGATTTTATTCGCTGGACTTTGGTATGTCTCAAAAAATCCTTCCACCAATATATATGCATACGTATGCATCGTTTAAAGTTTAATTACAAATGCATTTTTCATGAATAAACACCTTTGACTAAAAGGAAAAGAAATTTCAGTGAGATTCCTCGTATCAAATTTGTGATCATCGTCCTTTTTACCCAGATGCTGTGCGCAAATAATTACTCACTATAATTAAAATTAGCTTTCGGCTGCAGTTGCATTGAAATATCATCATAGTCAGAGAGCGTAGGATGGGTTTGTTCAAAACCAAAGGAAAGCTACGACAAAATAGATTTTCAACACATACACACACGCACGCGAAGCAGTGGAATTTTTGGAGAAACCTAATTAGAGCATCCTGCTGCAATATGGTGCTGCGAAATATTAATTACTTTTCGCGAATATTAAAATAGGTAACAAATGAAAAGAGAAAGACCAAAGATGGAAGAAAATGTCCTTTTTTTTCAGCTCTCATGTGCATTTGATGGCACAAAACTGGTGTGAAAAGTTGCGATTATGGATTTTTTTCTTTTACACAGTCGTAGATAAATTTTATTTTAATTCGAGATCAAAGAGAGGAACCTATTTTCGCCAGTCCTTGGTGATGTGTTTCTAGAGCTCGAGACCTGCCGTCTTTTATGTGAGAATGTGAGAGATTGATGGCGACTCTTTTAAGACGTCGAATAGCATTCAGTTGGTTTACTTGTCTTAAGCAACTTATTCAGCAGATCTGTTGTGGTGGTAGTTTTGATGTCCATCAAGGAACTGCGTGTTCTTCAATGGGATCGAAAACAAAACACAATACGTTTTTCTGTCGACCGCCTATGTGGTGCTTAGATAGATGGAAAGTTAGAACTGAAGTTAGTGACTAGATGGCAGTACAGTAAGAACTGAATTGTTTTTACTCCTCTCGATGTTAAAAGAGACGTTTTCTTATACTGCATTGATCCTTTGTTGAGACGACTCGAGGACTTTTCGGGCCGAGTGAGATCGATGTCTTTTAATAGACCAACCATCATTTTACCTGCTTCTTTACTCACCATCTAGGCGGACGAGCCCGTGGTACATTGGAGAATTTTAGACACCTGCCTCAAAAATCAAGATCGGTTGTAAGATTATTATTTTAGGGGCTTTTGAAGGATTAAACCTCGTTGTTTCCTTGTGAACTTTGTATAATATTTTCCACATACATATAAGTCAAGTTTGTCGTTTCAAATTTCAATTTAAACATCTCAAATATCACCATCCCAACCATTTATTGTGTCAGAAAAATGAGGCAACATTCTCATGTTAACATGGATGTACTACGTCTAACACCTAAAAAAAAAAACCTTTTTTATTCAACAGGAGCAAACCTAATCGATAGCTTTCACTTAATTTCAAAGGCAACAAGCCAGCACTTAACATGTAATTGAAGATTTGATTGATTACAAACATGGCTCATTGACTATCCACTGCTCCGGAATAGCAATAAGAACTGAAGCTCACTCTATTTATTCCTTTGAATAAAATAATTTCACTCACCTTCTATGCAGAAAAGGGCTCAGAGTGCTCACAATTTTATATGCAGCACGTACCATAATACTTTGAATCCATCAACATTACACATCCCTTGAGTTCTATTCAACTAATTCTATTCGCAGAAAACTACACACCCACTTTGGCGTATACGCAACATTATCAAATTTCCCTTCAGTTTGGCCTAATTTGGTATACCTCGCCCCCTATTTCATCTCTCCCTCTAAGTCATAAAATCCACTTTCATTATTCATTCAATCATCCAAACCATTAAACGCATCCCAGCCACTGAGTAGTGACTGACCATATATATATATATGTAACATATCTAATACCAACACATCCGCATCCACTCACTTCCTTTGGCTCAGATTCCAGATTATCGGAATGGCTTTTGGTGTTCGTGGTCCTTTTTGCGTGCTTTTAGTCGAAATTAATTTATCATCAGAAGTTTGCAATAGACGGCAAGTCCAAGACGTTTGTCGTTCTCCTTGTCGTCGTTTTCCTTGTCGCCCATCATACCCATTGTTGTTGTTATTCTCGTATCGAATGAAAGTGTATGACCGTATGACGCGTCAAGAAATTCCTCTCTCGTTACTGTTAATCTATATTGAGTGCTGCCATCAAATTCCAATGACCGCACATTATGACATCTGTGCGCACATAATTAATCATTTCGGTTCTTCTGGTAACCTACTCAAAGTTGTGAACGATTAGTAGGCAGGCATGATTTATCCATAGCGCAATTCCGATTTAACATTGATAAATAGAGTGGGAGAGATCCTTGTTGTTGGCACATAAAATCCTAAAGCTCTAGATGATATACAAGTATATCTCTATGGATTGAAGTGTTGCTCACATAAAAAGGATTTTGTTATCGAATATGATTTGGTTGGGGGATAGTATTTTGGGGTTTTTGTTTACTCTTACATTAACCCTTGTAGTATCAGCTGGGATTCTGTAAGAGCCCCTATCCTGGTATAATTTTAAAGGATTTTTTGTTTACTTTTCTGACATCTACATTAATCTGGTACAAAGTGTCGAAGGATAAATTATTGGAAAACTAAGAGGGAAAAAAAGACGATTTAATGTCCTGTATCTGTTGGTGTCTTGCTGATGATGAGATGATGGTTTTCACTACTACGATCGAAGTCAACACTCCTCCAGCGAAGGGTATCTAAGCGTTCATAAAAAAGAACGCTACTCTCAGTGATTTTAGACTTCATTTCAGCATGAAAGAAATGTGAAAGAGAAATAGAAATTCCAACCATCACCATGGTCTCCGATGCTTGTTGACTGGGTCCTGGTTCACCTTGAACTAAACCACAACCTTTCATAAAAAAGTAAATGTTCGCGAGCAGCTCTCAAAGGCGTTCATCGATTAACTAACTCCAAAGAGCCTTACCGCGGCAAGAATAGTCCATATGTAGCAAACTCAAAGAATATATGAAACACAAAATCCCGAGCGGTAGCACCAATATAGATGGTCGCATCCAAAAAAAAGGTCGAACTTATTATATTGTACCGTGGGCATTGAAAAACAGTCGGTGCACTGTGCAACTTGGGGTAAGAATTAAAGCAAACCTGCACCAGATATAGGGAACCTCGTGCTTAAATAGATTGTTGCAAGGCATTATGTCCTTCCAGCTGCTGGGGTACAACATAATAATGCGATCCCCGAGAGCCATTTTGGAAGCTTTCATAATCCATGGACAGGGAATGAGAAACGCTTAAGCGTCCCATAGGATTTTCATTATGTTGTCTCGTAGGAATTTATACCCCTAAATTGAATGTACCATTATTGCCTAAAGATGCAATGCACCGTAATTAGAAATTTAAATAAGATCCACATGGTTTGACGTGTCCAAAATCTATTAGACAATTCCTTGCATTGTTAAACACAGAGTTGAACTCCTCGTCTAATGCACCGACAAGCTCATATCCTTTTCACAATGGTCATAACACATGTTAAGCATCCCAAAAGACGATTTCCATTTCCAGATTACTGACCACACACAGACACACACAAACACTCAGAAACACATGATAACAATTAATTACTTCTCAGTGGACACACACAACTATCGTGTTGTGGAATTCTATTGCGACAGGTCACTTGCGAACTTCACTTGCACCTGCTCCTATGTATTAACCATGACAATAAGGACCAAAAAGTAATTCAGGATAGCCAACATAGTGTAGGCGTAGGTATGGCATTGTATTAGCGGTCGGGCTCATTCAGATTAATTAATTGGTATCACCATTCTCACTAATGAATGCTAGACAATTGTGGTTTCACTTTAACAAATGGGATCCGTTGCTCCTTGATCTTTGAAGTGCAGATGATTTCTAGGGATGATAATAGCCAATGGTTGTATTCAAGTGCATTCCACAGAATGACATTACCCTTGGGAACGTGTGCCCTATCTGTGATATGAAAACGACTTTCACATCAAGTGTTGACCAATATAATGTTGCTTGACTGTCGTACTGTCACACTCAAGTATCAGATAATTCAGCTCAAAGACACCCTGACCACCCAAAGCATACGAGTCCTGGTATACATCCTGACAAAACATCATAGAAACCATTATAATAATTTTGAGTTAATTATTCCATGATATAGGGATCATGGAGCCCTTCGGGGGTGAGTTGAGTATCGGCATTAGCACCTAAGATTGTTCAACAACAGCATGTAGTATGCCGATGACAATAGGTCTTTTGCTTAAAGGAAGAAATGTGTTGCGAACATCTCATTGACACAAGCAATCAGAGTGAGCATAATTGATGTTTCAATTTCATGTTGATTATCATGATGATGATGGTGATTTGGTATTGTAGGAGCGTCAAGGATAATGATCGATGGTTGGCTGTAATGGAGATTCGTCATGAGCGGGGGACGATACGGGTAAATTATTTCACGTTGGCGGTACTAAATTGTTGCAGTTTCCTAACTTTCCCACTGAAAACAGAATGTGGAAAATTTATTGCATAGTTCCAAAGCCAAAGGTAAAGAATTGAAAAAGTGTTCACCTCCGATGGTGGCGGTCGGTGGTAGCGACGTGGGTACGGGCACTTAAATTGTTTTGCGCTATTAAACACAGGCGGGGCAATAAATAAGAGATGAACAACAGGAAGAAGAGGTATGGCCTTTTTTATTTGCCAAAGGACCACAGGGCAGCAATTTTGTGAAAGGGTTAAGAATTTCACTTAGTGCTTACCCTGTTTCTGCCATTACACGAATGGGGGGGCGGAACAACATCGTTTAGGTTTTTGTTAACATCGGGATTGAAGTTTAGGGTTTTAAAAATTTCAAGAATATAACATTGAACACACACATGTGTTTGTATATGTCTATAGATGAGATTGATGTCCTTTAGTTTGTTGAGTTAATCTTTGTCGTATTAAGGCACGGTATGAAGTGCCCGTTTACTCCTAAGGTAAGAACTCAATTAAGGTGATAATAATTGGCTTCTGTTTGTATAAACTTTTCGGTTGAAGTTCTCTTTCAATGCTGCATGTCGGGTTTGCCATTTTTCGCGTTGCCTGACGGAGGTAGTTTATGGCTCCATTGTAGACTCCCGATGGCAATTTAAAGGCTTAAAGGCAATAGCTTGAATGTCTCCATTGTTTACCTCTCTTTCCATTGAAAATGAGGATTTTACAACAAGAGGCAAATATATCATCCTCCATTAATCGAAACCACTCTAAAGCATTTAAAAGGGCAATATGCAAAAGCGCAAGCAAAATGATTCAATATTTACTGCACGAAAGATGTAATTTCTTTATATTTGCACTCCATTAAACAAATGCCCAACAATGACGAAATAATATTCAATAAATTACTTAACAGCGACTTTGTTCAACGGTCTTGTCCATAAAAAATGATTAATGGTTTCTTTAAAGTATTTAACCAGAACGGAGTAAAACGTACACACAACGCGAAGGAGAATAAAATAAGCAGAAAGCGAGACAAGTCTGCCGCAAGGTCTCGGTTTAATTACTACAGACTGTCGCCTTAGGATATAACTTGAGTATAATGAGAAGAAATGCATTTGCAGTGCAAAGACGAGGAAATGAGACAAAAAATTTAGATATTCATATACATAGGTCTATGTGTATGAATTCCAAGAAAAGGATATGCGTGAATAATGTGCACTAATTGGAATTTTTAAAGAAAAAATGGTAATTTCCTATGAGAAACGTGATTTGCTCCTTTATACGCCATTGAAGTGGTGGTTGGGTAAAAAGTAAATGGCAGTTCAAGTTGATTAAAAAAAAAAAAAAATTCGATCGTAGTGAGGTAGCTCTTTGAGGACGAAAAAAGTATTCGTTTGAATAGAGGAAGTTTGCAGTCGAGTGGCATTCAATTAAAATCTTAGAACAAAATCATGTAAAAGGAGAACTAATAAGATTTCGAGTTTTAAGGATACGCGGTAGTCTTTGATCGCCATAAATCCTTAAAGATTTAATAGAAGGGGCTTGTTGACTTTAGCCTCCGTATTTGAATTTGTTGTCAACATAGTGGCAGTCCAATGAATAGATGTGACTCTTACTTAGAAATCTCTTCAGTGATTAAGAAGATTTAAGCTCACAATCTTCGATAACGAAAGTCAAATGATTGATGAAAGATCTGATTTGTGTGAAGTACGGTGTCTTCCAAAAAAATTGTTGCATCTTCTCAATCAATGGCCGATGACAGGACTATAAGATCGCACAAGTTCTCCATTTACAAAAAAGAATTATCCAACACGATGTGTGAACATCTCAAGCCTTTCTGCCAAACGCTCACCGGCAAGAACAAGTGTGGCTTTCGATCCGGAAGATCGAAGAAAATACAGAACGAATTTCAAGTCAAAATCTACCACCTTTTCAGTGACTTCAAAGCGAAGACTAATTCAACACAATCGCTGCTCTTCGGTGGAGTAAAACAGATAAGTTTATAATTCCTTATTTGGAAGACGAACAAAATACTGATCCTGCCAGTTCTGCCAGATGGTGTAGAGTGCTGGACCATAAGCAAGAAAGCAGAGCAATTTTAAGACAAAATTTAGAGAAGAGCGAATCGAGAAGAAGCTACAACCGCAAACACTATGAGCTGTGACAAGATGTGTATGCAGTCAAAAAGCCACAACACGTCAACCATACTGGATCAGCTATATCGATGATGCCGGAGCGTTTAGTTTAGACAAGTGGAAACAGTGTGCCTGGCATCAAAAAGGATGACATGCTGCTATGTCACAGGCAGGGACCTTCCACTAATCTGGAAATCACTTTTTGTTTCATGTGTATATGACCTCCCCGCTAAACGTGTTTCAAAATTAAATTTCTTACCAAATTAAATAGCAATAACGTCACCTTTCCATGTCCTTCGTGACAGGCATTCATCTCAAAACTCAATTAAAAGTGCTTTCTCTGTAAAGCAAGTGAAATCACACAGCCCGAGGGTTATTTTTTTCTTTTGCAAAACTTGAACGAACACATGCTAATTACTCTTAGTCCAGTGAAAGCCAATATAACCAGCACTAAACTTTCATATGAAGTAATAACGAAACTTACTCGTGTATTATCCTTGCAAACGATTACCTTCACCCATAATATGACGAATTTTCTGCAGGAGCGAGCAAAAAATAGAAAAAAAAAAATAGAAGAGAACAAAATTTGATTATGTCTCCAACATGAAGTAGAGATGTCTTCAATGTCTCCTTTATATCTTTACCATCATTCATAACTTTTATCCGCAAACATCTGCATTAACTTAAACTCGTTCAACTTTTCCAAACAACGATCGAAGGACAACGATGATGATTACGATGATGATGATGCAGGATAAAGAAGAAGAAGAAGAAGCATCTGCATGAAACGATTATTATCCCATCATATCTCTTAAAATCCATCGAACTTTCCCGGACGAGAAGAGAAAAATAGAAGCCCTCTCATGAGCAGGAGCACAGGCAGCCATAAAAAAAAACACAAACTTGGATGGTGAAACTTTTCTCCACCGTACGTTGCGCCGCCGTCCCCATGTCTCATTGAATACCGGAGATAATAACAGAATGCATGGATGGATTTTACGACTTTTATTAAAAGTTTCAATTAATATGAGTTTTTTTTTTTTTTTTGCTGTTCTGCTCCTCATGTTGTTATTCCATCAAATTTTGCTTTAATGAGAAAAATTAAGGTGATGTGAGACAGTGGTGGCGGGTGACACTGACAGTATCGAGGTTTACTTGTCTGATATTTATCTTCAAACACACACACACAGGCATACACAAAGTTAAGCAGCACAATAAATAATACAGGACATCATTAATTTTCCTGTGGTTACATTTTCCAAATGGCGTATTTTAAAGGCAAAACAAAAATTGTACAGAGCGTGTATACATATATTTATGTTTGTAGGTCTATAGTTGTTGAATCCCTATTGACCAGGTCTCGACGAAGGAGCCCCGAAGAAGGTTTGAGGATATAATTCATCCAAGGGCAGAGAAACCATTAAAACGACAGTTATTGGGTCTACTGAATGTGTCCCAAAATTTAATGGAGCGGTGGAAAATCTTTTGATTTAAAGTGTGGTCAAATAGCAGTTAATGTGTTTCGGGTTTGAAGGCAAATAAAGGCTTTTGGGGACAAGTTTACAATTTTGCATTGAACATTTATCATTGAGGATGAGATCCCTCGGGGCGGGTGGGGCAGGATTTTCGTAATTTAACATTTTCCTTAAGGTATATAGAAAATTTTGTGACATACGACATGAAATTTAGTCTTCTGAAGCTTTAGGAGATATTAGGTCAGACAGGACTCTGCATAATGTTGTCCTTTTAAATTGTGGTTGTCTGCAGGGCATTTACCTTAACCATTTCGAGATTGAATCGGTAGTCGAAATTCACTGTGTGTAATCAAGCATAATGAATGGGCTTATGTAAGGTGTCTGTGACAGCGGAAGTGAGTTTAACATGTCAAGGGTAATTAACGCGGAATGAAACTTCAAGTGTTCAAACAAAGGGAGGCAGGCGCTCTAGCGGAAATCTCTATATATTCTTGCGAAGAATATTAATATTTGTCCCGACAGCTCGATGTAGAGGGCCAAGGCCAACGTTCTTGCAACCATTTATGTTATACGGGTTATATTTTCCGTACAAATAGAAGGCGTTTTTCCTAAAGATTTTAGTCTCGGAGGTTTGTCATTGCCTGGTGGTAGTTCAAACCTGTGTCAACCACTTAGCTCATACTCTTACCAGAGGAAAGAAAGAAGCTAACTGAGATTCCACTTATGTACTTATGGAACTTTGGAGCAATTTTATACAAGCACAGTGAGGCGAGTAGTGTAAGCAAGCATTATTGAATGCTGCACTACCAAAGGGAAAATTCAACTTTTTAACGCCGGCTAAAGCACAAGCATTTGCAGAAATTAAAAATTTGCGATGTCTTTCAATCATACAAGAGAACTTACACACGTATGATGGAGCTACAGTCTAGAGTCTTAGCGTCTCCAGCCTGGTTGATAGTTAGTAATCAGGCTCCAGTTCTGTATGCCAAGCTTACTTACTTGCTTATCAGGCGAGCGACCCTTGGAGGGTCTGAGCCTGACCTATTGCCGCTTTCCATCCTTAACGGTCCCGGACACGCTGCTTCCAGTTTACTAGACCAAGGTTTCTGGCGTCCACGATTGCCTGATCTTTATAACGGATGTTCGGTCTTCCTCTTCTTCGTGAACCAGGTGGCTGGGATTCGAAGATCCTCTTAGCTGAAGCATTCTCGTCCATTCGCTCGATGTGGCCGAGCCATTGCAGTCGACGGATTTTTGCCTTCCGGACTGCATCCACATCTTTGTACAGCTCGTAGAGTTCGCGGTTATATCTTCTTCTCCATTCGCCCTCCTCGCAGATAGGACCAAATATTTGACGTAGAATTTTTCTTTTGAAGGATCCCAAGATCTGCTGCGCTGTCTTACTTATCGTCCAGCATTCAGCTCTATAAAGCAGGACTGGCAAGATCAGGGTTTTGTAGAGCATGATTTTGGACCTTCGAGTTAAGGGTTGGGACCCTAGTTGTTAAGACAAACCGAAGTAGCAGCGGTTGCCTAAGGTTATCCTTCGTCGAATCTCCACTAGGGTGTCATTTGTGCAGTTTATGTTTGCCCCGAGGTAGATAAACTCCTTCACTACCTCAAAATTATAACTATTTGCCAGCATGCCAAGCTGGTTAAAGTTATTTCCACTTGCGAGCTCCACCTGAGTGACAGTCTTCCTCTTCAGCGCCGTCCCACTGAGTGAATTCGAAGCTATTCGAGCCGGATACTGGTGCTTATTTATTCTCTGGACTTTATCACCATATAGATAGAGGAGGAGCTCTTAGAGTGAAAACATTCTTGAAAATGTCCATGCTTCTGAGCAAAAGAGCAGGACTGGTATGATAAGGGTTTTGTTAAGAATCACTTTAGAAGGCGTTTCCACTCAATGACTCCTTATTCCGCATTTGATCTCAGCGCTGGTGTTCGTTATCAAAATGAAGAGACGAGGTGAACAAAGCCCCTAATTACCTCAAAGTAATATCTGTATAGATTGACGTTCTGTCCGAGATGTAGGTGTTGGGTGACCTTTTCTGTTGACAGCATGTAAATACTTTGTTTTGCCTCTTTGCCCGTCAAATCCATACTTGCAGACAATGCCTGAAATATTTTGAGATGGAGACACTTAAGCCTCAGCAATAGCTAGCAAGAAAAAGAGAGGATATCACAGGTTATCTCCAGTTAACTAAAAGGTGAAAGGAGGTAGGTAAAAAAAAATACGATGTCTCGAGATCTGACAGGAGCCAGTATCTATGATTAAACCATTGTGCTGTGCATGTCGACTCGAGTTGTTGATAGTTTTCGATTCACACCAATCGGTGATTGGCATAATAACTCATTTCGCCTTTTCTACATCTTTCAAGGTGCATTTAGCCTTGAACGATTCTAATGATTTATAGCACACGCGCGAACGTTCCAACACTACTTAACTCGTTTCTCTGTACCTACTAACTCCAACTCACATGAAGGATATTTAATAGTTTTATACCCCTACTGACAGGATGCAATCTTATTTATAAATTCAATTACCCTCACTCCTCGGTAATGTAAAGTACATAAAAGCTTTTCAATTCAGACTTTTGCAACTTCACAAAATTATTTATTTTCAACAGTATTGCGGTCATTAGGGAATTCTTGGCACGTTCCCTAGCATGATTTATACCCGCCAAAGTTTATATTTTCCAAATCTCATGCACTTTTCCCTCTCTCTTTTATTTATTTGCTCCTTTAATCGGTAATAGCGCGCCAGTACTGCTGCATCACAAACCAGGAAGACACAGAGTAACAGAATCTTAGAGAATCCTTGTAAGGAAAAACCACAGGATATATTGTGCTGAATACTGAATGCAATGCAACGTAACACCACAGCATGTACAAATATATATATGTATATGTTTACTTCAATATATACATATGTATGTATATATCGAAAAGTGGGTAACTGTTCAGTTGTTTGCAACGCTTGAAGAAGCAAACACATTGTGTGTCCCGTAAACCAATTCACATTTTATCAAGCCAACGAAGCGTGAACGCCCAAACGACAAGGGACACGGCGATAAGAATTTATTGTCCTGGGGTTAACCCACTTTCGAATATTGTATAAAATAACAGTATTTGTGTAGTAGTGCAGCAACATCCTCCTACTCCACCTACCGTTTGTACATCTTATTGTATTAGTTTATCCATTATTTTTTATCTCACGTATTTTTGTGGACTACATCCTGGAAATAGTAATGCTACAACATATTTCTTATCTCTTTTCTGTGTTCTTGCATTTCAAATAGCTGTTAATGAAGGACGTTGGATCGTATCCATATCTGTGTACATATAAAATAGTGTAATGAGAAGAAAACGTGTCTTTGGAAAAAGTTTACAGAAAGTAGCTATGCTCGTAATTTGAAACCAAATATTTTTGTTGGAGGATTTTTCGAAAAAGGACCGATTATGAAAGCTGCACTAGCTTTTGTGGACCTCATAGCCATGTTCGATTAAGTCATGCTTAGTACAAAGTTCGCGAGAGCATTTTATTCAATTGGACAGTTCAAGCGTTTAATGGTGCTTAGTACATCTGTTTGTGGTAACTGTGTCGAAGAACGGCTCTTCCAGATGTCGAAGGACTTCTTGTTCTGGCTCATCCTTGCAGCTTCCAGACAAATAATTTTGCTGCCTGTGGATCATCATTCTAGTTATAAAGTCAGACATAACAAGTTTGATCTTCGATCTGCTTATAGCAGTCCTTTTTAAGAACTGGCCATAGCGGAATCTACAGTGCTTGTCCAGCTGCGAATGACCCGTTTTTTCAGTAGTTATGTCCTTAACCATTAAATTCCGAAGTTCATTAGTTCTTTTGTTTCCTTCAACTCCACGACGTCTAGGCTGGGAATTATTGGAGTTATTCGTAGCACTGACTGCTGAATATTCCTTTTGGCGAAACGGGAGTCTAAGGCCAAAAGATGTAGATCTCAGTCTTAATTCTGCCAAAAATATCTGGAAGTCCGATTAGGGTATCACAGAAAGTATTAGCCTTATTTCGTCTCCACTATCTTCCTTGTTTCATCTGCGAAGAAGACCCTTTCGTTGCTGTCAACAAAGTGGAGTTCGTCTAAGTGGTACGGTATGGTATGAGAGGGTAAGCAGGATGCTCTAAACTTAATCTCAGTTGAGCCTGTTGTGTTCCCCTATTTTTTCCCAGAAACCAAAGGAATAGATCTACT
The DNA here is from genome assembly GCA_951813785.1 of Criorhina ranunculi. NCBI lineage: Eukaryota > Metazoa > Arthropoda > Insecta > Diptera > Syrphidae > Criorhina > Criorhina ranunculi. The sequence continues at coordinate 87,986,790 of OX638381.1, read as the reverse complement.
GTGTGTGTGATCTGGAGAATTTACCAAGCTCTTTTGGCAAATAAAGGATGTCGCCTTTTCCTTTGTACATAAGTCTTCAGGTTCCGTATCCACGCAGAGCACATGATCTCCTGTCAAATTCTAGCTTAGACTTGGCAATGACATAGGAAGTGTTCAATGTGCACTTGTTCTCTCGGGCAGTTTTTAAAAATCATTCAGCGTAGTTCAAACTTTTCGGTCAGGACGTGATTTCTTTGCACGTCGATAGGTTTGTTCCCTTTGCATCTTCTGGTTTGTTTTTGTTTTAAATCTTAAACGTGAGTCTGTCTGTGTTTTCACCTATTCACTCTATGGTCTGTGGTCTTTCTCTTGCCAGTTCGTTTGATTTCTCGTTTTCCGTGACTTGATAAGGCGGTCGTCGTCGTTTCAGCTGGAAAGCAGGTCAAGTTAGTTTTAAGGTTCTCTGGCCAGATGTGATCTTGACGCGGATTTATAAAAGCAGAGCTGATTGTTGGTAGGGATTTAAAATGTTAGGTGGTCATTGCGTATCAACAGGAGTTTTATATACATTCATGGTATTTCTTAAGTCTTAGGACATCTTTCGCTGCATTAGTTCTGAAGGTTCTGTTCTGAAGTTAAGTGGCAGACGGTGAAATATTGATTTGAAATCGTTGATGATTGATGAATTTTTAGAGAATAATGTTTAAAAAGATTTAAGACATGCAATACGAAATGTAAGGTTGCAAACACTATTTTTCAAAAGGATCTTTCGTAGCAGTAAAATTCGTTAAGATCTTTCTTTGAATAAAGATAATACTGAGGTACTGTGCTATAAAATTATTAAATTCTTAATTGAAAGCCGCTGTTCAATAATAACCGACCAATACTGATCCTTACAGTCCTTAAAAACACAACTTATTTACTGTAAAATGTTGGCTTTAAAATTTATTCCTTTCTTTTGTTATTGGAACTCGTCCTTGATGTCAGGTTAGAAGAGTTTTTCTCATTTGTTTTCCGTCTGACACTGTTTTCACGTCCTCATTGTTTTTAAAAGCAGCGTCATTTTTGCATAAGGACGACGGTAAATGGAGGCTTTTTTCTGGTAGTGCGAGTACATAACGTACAACATTGTAAGGTTTTTGTTTGTTTTGTAAAATCACTCATTTTAAACATGTCTAGATGCCGCCTACGGTCCATAGATGTATGCTTATGATGTATGATGTGTACTGCTGTTCTACTTCTTCTGTGCAAAGTTAATTTTGTTCTCTGGAATTATTTTTAATAACATTTTCATTGTTGGCGCAGATTTTCGTTGCCTTCTGCACATGTGCCACATCAATCGACATTAAGTGGCAGCACGTGCGAAATAAATTAATTTTGGGTAGACAGACAAGAAGATGGATTAAATGCGTAAAAGGATGTTCATTTGAAATGATGAAGGAGAGGATAAGAATTAAGTTTGAAGAAGAGTTTATTAGGATGAGATTTGAATCAATCTTTTTAAATTTACCAATATGCCTAGCCAAGGTAAGCAAATTTGTCCTATATTTGCTTCAAAACTACGTAGAAGGACGCCAAAGTTGTTATAATTGGTAACTTCTGAGTTCTTACATGCGTCTTGTCTTGTGTCAAATGCAACGGCAGATGATGAGAAATATGTAAGGCCGCTGCGATAGAACTTCTGTGGGCCTATTCGTCGCCATGTAGGTCTTTCTTTCAGCTAGTTGGTCCTTCTCCGTTCTCGCGTCGAACGTGGAGCATTGAAATGGAAAGAAACTTTAAACCTTTAGACAAAACAAAGCTCATTTATGATCGAGTTCAACATTGACCACTAACTTGAAGCTAAAGGATTAGCTTCATCCTCAAAGATGGGACAGCGAATTTTGTAAAACCCGAGGCTTAACAGATACCACAGAACTCTTATCGGGGATTAATCTCTTTCAGAAAGAAGGTTAGAAGACTAAATCATCTTTGCAAATGAATTCGTAATAGATGGCAAAGCGGAAGCAGGTATTTTTGAAAGGATCTAGATTTTTCTGGCGACAAATGTTGGCACTGCGGGAAAACCTAGCACAGATCAGGCACAGGAAGCAGATGAAAGTCAATACATCATTGGCAATGGGATGTGCTCGAAAACTTAATAACTTTTCAATTAATATCTTGACACTACCTTGACCTGGGCTAAGAGTATACGCAGGTATTAAAGCTTTAACCTATGTGGGTCCTAAACCATTTGCTGCCCTAGGTAGGAGATTGGTGAATGACACTAGAATGTCTACCGGCAGCATGAAGAGTGATGTTTTGAGCATGACGCGAGGAAATGGGTAGTAGCGTTGTCCACAGGAACCGGAAACTTCGAGTACCATCTGTAAAGGACGAGTTTTCTAGAAGATGATATCTGCAGATTGTAACTAGAGGTTGAAGAGACAGCAGGGCCTGGTTACGAATCCAAAGGAATAGAAAAATATCTTTCAAAGAAAAGCTAATTTTGACACGGGAAGTCGCAGTCATTGCAGAAGGACACTTCTGCCTGAGACGGCTCGTGAATAAGAGACAAAAGGCAACCAAATGAGGTCGTCTGTTTCGATGTAATATCTATATAGCTTCCAGAACTTACACTAATTGAGTTAATCCCTGCATCCAGATGTTTCACACAAAACTCACAAATTTGAAACAAACAATATCCGTGTACAAATGGAAGCATGACTAGGATTAAGTTGGCAACTATATCAAATAGCAAGCATATTAATTACAACCACATCCACATTCGTATGTAGAGAGGTAAATTAAAAAAAAAAACAATAAGTTATCATCGTCAAAACTTTCTTAACTCCTGGCAGCCATCACAATTGGGGACTCAATGATTAATTTATGGTTAGCTTAATGGAGTTGATAAATTACATAACAGATGTGGAGACAGACATCATGAAGCCTCTCCTTTTGGGTTCAGTACAAAGGAGAAACATCAATTTGTTTGGGGTCGGTCGTCGACAAAGCTTAACCCTTATTAAATTGCATGCAACATTTTTTATTTGTCTGTTGTTTTACATGCACGAAGTATGTAGACTAGAAGGCCTTTCTGAATAATTACCCTAATAGAGCTGTCAGTTTTTATTTCATTGACCCTTATGAAAGGTATGGCTAGGGTAAGTGAGAAGTCACTGGACGCTCAAATTAAATGTTCAAATTAAATGTAAAGATCAGAAAATAGCTTAAACTGTTTTAAACAATAGTGGCAATTGGCAAACCACGAATCCTCATGTCTAAAGCTGTTAAGAGTTTGTTAAAATATTGTTAGAAAGGTAATTGAACCGCAGAAAGTTTTTACTTGTGCGAATTCTATCGGTCTGTCAAAGTTGAACATGAATCCCTGCATACACAAGTATTCAATAAGGCATTATTTAAAGTAGGTCAAAAAATCATTCACCCCTTCACTTCCTTATTGTCACATGATCCCAGTTCTTGGGATACCCAAGAACACCACTTCCTATTTACGCTATGCAAACATCTGCAATAAAGCCCCACTTGACCAATAGAAAGTCAATGAAACCAAATACTTAAGAATCAATTCAATTGACGAATCAAATATCCAATTTCCAACGTTCAAACTCACACTCTCAAGAAAATAAAAAAATTGAAACGCAAGAAAGAAATTGGTCACATAAAACCGTAAAGGAAATTCTTTTCCCTAGACAACTCTCCAGAAGCATTTTTGGTTGCCTGAACCAACCACTTTCTTTCTCTAAACCCCTTGAGATTTTACTATTTCTTCGCCTTAAAGTTACAGCTTTAGAAGAGATAGAATTGTATGAAGACAAACACGTGGAAATCCTTTTAACCTAGAAAGGTTAAAAAGGATTGTTTTTTTTACTTCACCCAAAACACATGTGCAACTTTTCGAATCAGCAGTGTGCACATGTTGGACTTGAAGTTTGCTAGAATGTGCACCTGAGGAAGGATATGATACAAATAGGTTGTGTTGTACATGAGACTTGTCAACTAGTGACCTGTAGTTATTTTTGGCTAATGGAGGGAATTCAAAGGTCAGATAGAGTAAAACAAGTTGAAAGTTGTGGCAATAAAACAGGGACGCGCTAGAGTACATTAAACAAACCTTTACCTAAATTTCGCATCGTTGCTAAAGTCAAACGGTTCTTTGAAAGATATAAGTAAGTTCGAGGGTGGTCTGAAAAAATTGAGACCTAACGTCCTACATAGTCTCCTTGCAAGTCTACACACTTTTCCAAAACTCTGATTTGTTGCGCCTAATCCGTTGCAAACATTCATTCGAACACGTTTTTGGTCTAAAATGCGCAAACGCGGCAAACGCGGCACCCAAAGCGCAGACAGTTTTCTCATCCCTAAATCTTGGCCTAATATGTGACATATACGTTTGTTTGGATATTTTCAAGGCCTTCGGTGTCTCTCTTTCTTCGATTCGATGGTTGTCTAGCAACATTTGGGGAACATGGGGAATGTTATGGTCAATGGTTGCAGTTTTTGGACGTCCTGAACGTTTATCATCTCCCAAGTTCGTACGGTCACGTTTAAATTCAGCTGTCCAAAACTTCACGGTGGTAAATTATGGTGCAGAATCAGTATACACAGCGTTCAACTCATCTTTAATTTGCGTAGTCGTATTGCCTTTCAAAAACAAATATTTAATGACAGCGCGATACTCGATTTAGAAAATTGTCCAACAACAACTCCGCATCCAAAATGGCTGAAATGTTGGTGAGTACCTTTCAAAAGATGAGCAAACACATTCCCTAGCTATTGTTGACGAGTGCTGCCATCTTCATGTTGAAGTCGGAAACTTTTCAGACTACCCTCGTACGTTTAGGGGTTCTTTAACCAAAGATGTTCCAAATTTGTATTACTTAACCGCAGTTGTCTTAGACCAGAAGGAGCGCGGACCCGAAAAGTTTTCTGGTATGAGAATAAACGTGTACAAATCGGAAGTGATGCTTCTTCAGAAGGCCTGTGCAGTGCACTCTGCATGTCAGTGGAAACATTTGGAGAAGTTCCAGTATCTCAAGGTCTCGGTCAGGGTCAAACCTAAGTTCTCGGTCTTTAACTCAGTATTTGTTCCAACTTGTCATTGAATTTGATCGTGGATACAAATTTTCGAATTGAGATGCCTTCGTGGTTTTGCAGGAAAAGAGTGAGAAACACTGAAATACGGAAGAAATACAATTCTTCAATTCAATTCGTCCTTGGAGAAGGACTGAGAAGTATTGCTTATTTATCTTCACGGGACCCTCGTGAAGAATAAGCTCACTGAAGTAATCTCTACATGAGCTGTAAATACACAGTGTCGGAAGGAAGCGTTTGAAGTCACCGCAAAGTCCAATTTATTGAGTCTACCTCGTTGGTACCGGTATCCTTCGCAGAACCTGGAAATTCATCACTTCTTCAGTCTCCCAAATCAATGTTTATGTTGAACGACTAAACAAGGTCGGTTAACAATTTGAATTGCAAAAGAGGGTTTAGAACAAAAGACGTAAAAAGGTGTTAGCTAGAGACGTTCCTTTGAAATGGAGTTTTATTCCTTCTTTCCGTCACTGATAGGGGGTAACCACGACACCAAGTATCGAATGGAAACATGTCGCCCTTTAAATTCTCATATCTTTGATTTAACTGCATACAAAGTCTTCATCTGGAATGTCGTAGGAACGTCTGAGAAATCGGCAAGCACCAAGGAGCGTTTTACTGTAGAGTCAGTTGATAGATTGGCATATAACTCACATATATAAATTTCTCTTGCGTAGGTAACGAGCATTTTTACTCAAAACTAACATGTCTTCGGAAAATATAAAATTGTTTCCTCAAGTCCTGCCACTCGTTCAAGTTGAATTTGTTCAACAAATATGTTCCTGTTCATTGGCCCATTCAATTTCGAGCCAATTATTGAATTTTCTTTGAATAACGAAAAAACAATAGAACATAAGAAAAGAAAAGAAAAAACTCATTCCTTCTCCAGAAATGACAGGAAATTTGTTTCCATTTTCCTTCCACTCTGCAAAATTCACTTAGAAAATATAAAAACGAGAAAATTTAATGAACGCAAACAATCGTAAAAGTGAAATTCCCAAAATAAATATTGACAATTCAGCGTAAATAGGAAATAATTAGGGGTACTTAAGTAAACAACAACAACTTCAAAGTGGAAAATGTACAAATGCCAATCGGACTGTGTCCTTCGTGAACAATTTCAATTTACCACTTGAATTGGCCACGGTCGACGGTGATGGCGACGGCACGAATCCTTAGAAATCGAGTTTAATTGTTAGAAGCTCTGCTGCACGTTTTAAATTAATTTGCCAAAATGTATGCAATGCCAAATCTATTAGAAACAATTACTTTCGGTTTCGAGAAAGGAGACCACATCAGATGACGAAGCTGTGTGCAGATAATGTGATGTAAGCTGTCAGTGGGAATGAAATAAAATTGTTCACGTCGAACACGGTCTGACACATGATTGCGTGTGTTGAAGCCGGCCTGCCACGTAATCACCAAAAACCTCATGAGACTTAAAATATGGCAACACACATCCTTTGAACACATACATAGGTACGTATGACTAACTGAGCTATCTGGCTGCGCTCCCAAAGGGTTCTTCAGCAATTCACCAACACTGTCATGCGTTTCGTTTGCCATAAATCATCGTTTAACAGGCCTCCCTGGATTCAGCTGACTGGATGATGGTGGTGCCGATGGTTTTACCACTTTTATAGTCGTTGAAGCCACATTTGGTCTTTGGCTGAAACGTTCCCATCGAACAATCTTTCCTGTTCCTCCTCTATGTGAGATGGTCTCTTGCCTGCTTCCCATATGTATGTAATACAATCATCGACAGCAAAGGGATAAGCCATTTGGAGCAAAGGATTACAAGCACACGCATATCAACGACAGCGACAAGGAAATCAGCTCATAGACGACCCCGCCCTGAGATATTCATTTGTAGAGCACAGAAGCAGAGCGCAGATTGCCGATAGTCGATGCCAGTACACAGAGGAGGATGTACGATTACGGGTTAAAGGTGTCCCTCTAAGGGTGCACATACATAGTGATGTAATTTATGACGCACATTTTCTATGGGTATCCCCACATACTACCCTTCCAAACAAAGACCAATCGTTGGGGACAGCTTTTTTGAGGGGTGGTAATCGAATTGGGAGGCTGCTGCAATGAATGGGTAGGGCATTAGAAAATTTTATGATTGAATTTTGAATTTATGTGATTTGGTTTGGTCCGCTTGTAGGAAAGTTGGGGACCGACGACAATTGCATGTTATGGCAAGGGGTTTGACTTAATAGCACTAGGCAATTAGATGGAATTTTTTTTCTCCCAAACATGAGGGTGATTTCAAATTTTAAGTGCCTAAGGGTAGCAGTTGTGTCAGTATTTCAAGATTCATGTCTGCAAAGAATTTATCGTAGGCAGGCGGGGAGCATACATTCTTGTAATGGAGAAGATCTGAGGAGAAATCGAAAAATGTACCGAATTTTTAAGTGGTAGTATGTTTTCTTTCACACACCCTATAAGTATACTTATGTGACCTGAAACAAGGCCTTGAGTGGAAAAGAACATTTATTCTGCCGGTGACCAATAAGTCTTAAAATACGAGACCTTAATGGGGTCCATTTTGAATCAGGACAAGATTTAGACTGCTTTGAGACAAAGTTTAAGTCAAGGTATGAGGTATCGTCATCTTCCTGGACTAGCTCATATTTCTCTTTTAACTTACCTACGATTTTGTGTAAACCTAGAAAGATCGACTTGCGGCGGTACATTTTTAGAGAGAAACTGAAGTGACCTGAACGGTGAACTGAAAACCATCTTATAACAACTTATTCGGTTTATTATTGCCTTCCATGAAAAAGTTTATGATCAGAATTTTTGTTGAAATTTAAATCGAAGTCAACGTACCGAGTCAAAAATTGTACCGTCCATGGATAGTACTGCCATTTTTGTACAAGACGTCTCTAGTCCTTGCTTTATGAAAACGATACAATACCATAACTCGGAATGAAATTAAAACCTATTGCTCCTCACCGTTGCCATTTTTGCACCACACCGCTTCGCTTCTCAGGTCTGGAATCTCGGCCGTTGTACAAAAACCCTCTTACCATCCCAGAACTGTTCAAAAATGGCTCTAGCATACTAAGACGGTACGATTTTAGAATTGGTACGTAACGTAAATAATCCAAACAGCTTCCACATGATTTTTTTCCCCACGACTCTGGCTTCATACCTTTTTTTGCTAATATGTTCGGTTAAATTTGCGGTTAAAACTCACCAATCACGCGTTGCAAATCGCCCATGAGTTCAGGCTTTACCGATATAAACCTGCAATTTCAACAAATCTATCTCAGAAAATACAGTCGAGCGGTGTTTAATCCAAAACTGCGCAAAACTTTACGAAATGTAATCGTATACATACTTATCACCCTAGGTTAGGTTAGGTTGAAGTGGCCGCCAGCTAAAGTCAACACACAAAGACCATTGGAAGGCTCGATGCTCAACATTATCAACCAATTTCCATTTATGGTGAAGGAAGAAGTTTTTAACTAACTTACTTACTAAGGTGATGCTACAGTTCGGGATGAACCTAGGTCACAGCCAACAAGCTTTATCTGTAGTAAACCGCCTTTTGTTGCACACTCCAAGATGATTGAAGTTCTCTTCTACTTGTTTCCTCCGCCTGGCGAGGTCTTCTTCTACTGCGTTGTCCCTTTGAATTAGCTTCGAAGATTCTCTGGCCCGATGGATTGGTATCCATTCGCTCTGCATGTCCCAGTCATCATTAATGACCAATACACAATTTTTTTGAAACCTCCTCTAACGCTCGTCTTACGATGAATTTTTTGCTCGAAGCTACTAAAGGTATCCGCCTTCGATGGAGTCCATGCTTCAGCATCAGTACCATAGCAGCTTCTACGAAAATCGTTTGAGTGAATACCAAGCCTTGTTGCATGCTTGCCTATTAGAAAGTGCCCAATGATGACATCTACTATAGTGCTTATACATAATCTGTTGAGAGGAGTAAAATTCTTAGAGCGTTCCCGATCCAGATTTAGCCAAGTTCTGTCGTTAAAAACGTTGCACCATTTATCCACCTAAGATTTGTTCTTCCGAAAGGATCGAGTTTAAATTAACATTAAGCGATCGATATCTGTCGAGTTCCTTAAATATAATCAACTTTTGCAATACCATTCTACACTTAAACTTATTTTGTGCAATAATAGTTGATGCCAAACCCATAAAGGCATTCCCATTGCGCGTAAATTATCAAATGATTTATAATTTTTAATAGGGCGCCCTTATAAACACAATTCCAATCCAACGAAAAAAATATAAAAAAATTTAAAGCAAACGAGAAGTATTTGAAGAATTTTTATTATGTACATCTTATGACTAGCATCACATTACAATTTTTTTTTTTTATTATTATTATTACATACATTAGTTTTATTATTTAATTTTATCAAATTTATTTAAATAAACTTATTCGATAGAACTTGAATTATCAATATTTACTTGTTAACCGTTTTAAACTAGTTTCATATAATGTACATTTCCTAAAGATAATTATGATCATTTGTTTTATTTTTAATTTTATGTTTATATTTACAAGGGAGAATTAAATTTATTTAATTTATTTTTATTTTTTCTCAAATAAAAATATTTCAGATTTACGAGATTTGTTTAAGATTAAGTTGTGTATGTCACGATTTACCCAACACCAAAAACGACAGCATTAAAACGATGTAAATGAAATTGTGTTCCAGGACATTTGCCGATGACATAATGGCCGATGCAGCATGTTCACCTGAATGGAGGACATAAGATTGATTTTAAAATAAAACATTTAAAAGTTATTTCCTTCAACTTGATATTGTACAACGAATGGTGTGCCAACAATGGAGTTTTATTTCTCGTTGGCATTCGCAAATCGTATAACTAATGTTTTCAGCAAGCAAACATCTGTATACATTACAAATAGCCATTTGGTCTTACCATTTATCACGTTCAGCGTCACTGTGGCGCTGGGACTATTCGACGGACTACATGTGTAATTTCCAGAATCCCGTTTTTTCGTCACTTCAATGATTAATGAACCGATCTGTGGACAATACATAAAAGAAAAATACAAAAGGCAGACATTAGGGACATAAGTACTGATTCAGCATGTGAGTGTGTTTGTGTGTATGGGGATTATTACAACAGGACATTTGTTTTGTAAAGAAAGTAATGTATGTGGTTGGTGGAGCATAGGATTTGATAAAAAAAAAGACAAAAGGCGCAGTACTTACCGTACTCAATGGATCTCCTTCGACTTCTGGAAAATTCCTATCGATTTGCATTTTATGTCGGTTTGAATCGCCCATTAATTGCTCGGATCCATGGTACCACATGATAAAGGTCGGCGGTTCTAGAGCACCTCGGATAATGCATCGGAGGACAACAATACTGCCAGCCTTAACGTAGCGATCTGGTTCACCAAGAATTTCCGTTCGGGGAACTGCAGAGACATAAATGGAAGATTAAACAATGGAATACATTTGATTGAATTATGGAATTGTGTAGGACTGCGATTTGTGAAAAGGGCGTTCTGCGATTGGAATCTTTTGACAATGAAATTTAAAAGAAATCGGTCTTAAGGAAGGGTAAGTGGGGAATTAAGATATGTGAATGGAGCTTGTAAACCGATTTTTTTAAAAGAACTATCGAGTATGGTGCAGGACGACTAACAAGAAAAGAAAGACGCATTCCTCTTTTGATCTCACTACGAATGATGAATATAATAGCATCGTCCAAGTAATATTTTCAGATAAGGAACGCCTTTCATCCGACTTTGGAGAGACTTTTTTTGTTGAATAGTTTATTTCTTATAGTGGTCGCCGTGGCTTAGTGGTTAGTGCGTTGGACTGCTTAGCGAGAGACACAGGTTCGATTCTCAAACACCACCAAAAGTTTTTTCGCGGCACCACCTCTTCGCAGGCATGACAAACCTGCAAGAGTACAATCTGTCATGTAAAGCTTCTCAATTCGCCGTTCGGAGTCGGCATTAAACTGTAGGTCCCTTCCATTCGCGCGAAGAATATAACACGCACAATATGAATGGTTGTGAGAAGCTAGGCCTTGGCTCTCCATGAACTGCCGTGCCAAACATACATACATACAGTTTATTTCTGCAGCTTGAATAAGTGCTATAAAGCCTTACTCTTTTATAACGAGAACGGAACTCAACGCTGTCTTAATTATAAGAGATGCACTAAGCCAATGTACAAGGAGTTGGAAGGCTTCATTAGTTCCGTGGTTCCCAAGCAATCAACATTTACGAAGTTCTATTGATACCTAATTGACCTGCCTTCAGCAAGCGATGACTTCTGTTATCGACCACGAACTCAATCCTTCTGTACGGCGCTCAGGTATAGGCAGACACTCAGAGAAGAGGAGCACTTCCTTCTAGTAGTGACGGGAGTGATCTCTATCGATAAACAAGCAGCAGTTATCGCACCGGACTATGCCTTGAAGATGATATTTACGAACAAAAAGAAATTTCTAGCAAGTAAAAACTCCAAAAAGGCTTCAGCTTTCGATTGCAGATGTATGTAATTCATTCTATCTAAAGGCTTATAGTGGACTTTCATACGTCAGGCAATCGAAACTCCCTTAATTCAAGGTACAGAATAGAACTGCGTTTCCAGGCAAGTGAACCTTTTCTTTCTTTTACCATTACAGTGGCAAAAGGTTTCCCTGTCATCACAGATTCAGCTTGTATGATACTTCTAACATATAGCAAACGTATCCTTTCTACACGTTACCCTAATCTACGGCGCTCTATGAGTACTCATATGTAAGTTACTTTGTTCATTTTTAGAAGCAGCGACTTAGTTGGTGTTCGTATTTCCTTGAACAGAGCTTAGCAGCAAGTTTTCTTGTATCCCCCCACCAAACTGATGCCTTTTCTTTGACAACATTATCAGAATCCTTCACAGCCATGTAAGAAAATCCGCCCGCTCACATCCAAATCACAAATCAATAGTTGCAGTCTGGGTCTGATTTCAAGACAGTCCGTTTGTCAAAAGGATACAAACGAATTTGTGGACACAAAGATCTTTTCAAGTTTTTGTCTTAGGCAATTACTAAACATCCACTTGAATAGTTATGAAGTTACAAAAACGAGTTCTGATACTCCCCTCGAACATTTTCCCACTCTGGACGTTGTCAGTCCGCTCCAAACAATTCAAAAATGTCGCCTACTGTCATGCAAAGCTCTCTCGAAAAAGGTCTGAAATTTAACTCAAATACCAATATCTCTTGTTAATTTTAGACAATCTTCTGGTCATTTGAATCCAACATTTGAATAGGCATAGGAATAACAATTGCCATCGCCAAGCATCATAATGAAATTACTGTATCTGGGCATTGTTTCCCAAATTCATTTCATTCACTTTAATTCCAAGATAAGGGTCCAATTTCCACCGCAAAAGTGGTTTCTCATCGATTACAAAACGATAGAAATCTCTAAACAACAATAATCGTAACGTCTACTATTCTGCCCACCACCCAGGTTTCTAATAGCTTTCTTAAATCGATAGCCATTCAGCATTCCATTAAGCAAATAGACATTCTTTTGTGTTTTTCCTTGTCTTTGTTATTTCCTAATGTCCACATATGAATATTTCGTCCTCCCGGCAACAAGGATTACCATCTCCCCTAAAGAATTCCAAATTGGATAAAATCTCCTTCTTCAGAATGTCATCAAGATGCTTAAATGTCAATTGCTTCCTTCTCGGTGTGAATATGTGTGTTAGGCGTTGGCCACTCTCTCTTTCCCTATCTCTCTCTCTCTCTCTCTTGTCCATAAATACAAATCACCAAGAAATCTTCCCGTCAAAACCAAATCCTAATTTTCTGCCCACCCCCCCGCACACATAACACCTGTGTGCAAAAATAACAAATAAAAGTCGAGGAGGGGTAAAAAAAAGGGAAAAAATCCGATAACGACCACAAGAATCCGCACACAAGCAACTTGAAAGGAGTCCAACTGCAAATTGTATTTTTATTGGATTCCTTACTGAGTTTTCTTTTTTTATGTTTGATATCCTATCAACACATGTACACACACACACACACGAGCGTCACTCATAGACAAAGGATGGGTTAAAGAGAGGGCGTTCGGATGGATGAACGCTTTCGATTTTATATTCGGATCAGACTATAAATGACGCGCCTAAGTGTCTTCTACACGTTCGATCATAAACTGCATGGTTATTGCGCAGAGCTTAGAATAGTTTGCACGTTTTATGGCCAAAAAAGAGCAAAGAAATCCTTACTTCTTTTTTTCTTTTTTCTTTTTTTAAGGCCGATGTTAGCAACCTGACTAGAGGCTCTTCTTGAGATTAAGAGGAGTGATTTCTTTTTATTGCGGTAATAATTAAAATAACATTTGAGGGTGTTTCCGTTCACATGGTCCTTAAGCTGGAGGCTAACTGCATGCAAACATGTCGTAAAAGTTTATTGTTGTCCTTTGGCATGTTTCTTGATGTTCTCCGGATGTAGTTATTCATAAGCGTTTCATGATCGGTATTGAAACAAATTTTTGGGAAAGGTATGCGATATTTATCTAGTGTGTAGTAATTTCCATCAAAAATTCTTCCGTCATTTTTGGATTCCATAATTGGTTGGGTTTCCTTGGACAAGAAAAAGGTTAATGTACGTGCTAGAGTGAGGAAACAGATATAGAGATTGAGGCAAGCGTAGACTGCTTTTTTGAAAACACTCAACATGCCTTATTGAATTGTTGTAAGTCTTAAACATTTATATGACAAAATCTATTACAATTCCAGAGTTCCGACATGATGTATTGTACAACTTGTAAACTGGGCTTTAAAGTCCGACAAGGCTTGAATTGTGATGTAGCTGAGGTTCAGTGGTTACACTATAGTACTGCAGTCGTCTAAAGAAACGTAAAATCTCCGCTTCGAGAGATCACCTAATGACAAACTAAATGATTTCCTTGGACGGATCCAGAATTATTGCAAGCGGCACCGAATCAACAAGTACATTGAGTACATCCAAGATAAGATACGACAGAATGGTACACTCTAACCACTTCTGTTCATCATCATCAGCGATATACTTCGAGTAGTACTGGATAAGGTTCCCTATGTTTGAGATTTCAAATTGGAAGTCCAAGTAAGAAAACTGGGGCTGAAGATGAATAAATACAATTTTCCACTGCTGAAGTGTAAATCCCTTGTTTATGAGAAAAGGTCAATATCGGCAGAGGAGGATAGAGGTATTGAATACATGACAACCTTATAGAGATTATCGGTAGACCGACATTGGTACTCAAAAGATTCATGATCTTATTTGAAGATGCGGAGATAGTGAAATTTTTGTTGTTTACTTCAAGAGTTTTTGATCCTGTGTACTATAGTATTTTCAAGACAGGGAATCAATTCCCTCCATTCGTAATCCAATATCTAATAACCCAATTCAAAATGATGAACAATGAATTTACCCTGATTCCTTCATTTAATTTTGTCGGTAATTTTTCCATCATGTAGTTCCTCCTTTGATCAATGAACCATCAAATAAGTCTTAATTAGCCTTTTCATTGGCAGCATTAACACAGTCATACACAGTTACAGCATAGTCCAAATGCTTGTACAAAAGACATGCTGTTCTCTAGACAATTCTCTTTACAAATTAAACATTCCACAAAAATTGTTTACTCGATTATCCTTCCAAAAATCAACAAATCGCATCACTACTCCTACGTACAGGGGTTAATTGTGTTAATATCTCCAAAGATTTACTTACCCACAACCTCGAGATAAACTTTTGCACTAACTTTTGGTTCCGTCGACACTTGACATTCATATGCGCCAGCATCCCTTGCCTGGACGTATTTAATCTGCAACGTCCAAAATTTATTCGGTTGATTCAGGACAACGAATCTCTGGTCAGCAATGAAGACAGCTCTGCAAAAACAAAAAAAAAAGAACACAGGATAACATTTAACAATATATATGACAATTGTTATATGAGTCAGGTTCACATCTCTCTCTCTCTTTACACAAAGTGTTAACCCATAAAGTGTTCGCATTTTATGACTTTGGGACCGGGAACTTCTTTACTCTTTACTCCTTCCTCCCGGCCAACTGACT
Source organism: Criorhina ranunculi (assembly GCA_951813785.1). Taxonomy (NCBI): domain Eukaryota; kingdom Metazoa; phylum Arthropoda; class Insecta; order Diptera; family Syrphidae; genus Criorhina; species Criorhina ranunculi. The sequence continues at coordinate 87,971,623 of OX638381.1, read as the reverse complement.
CTGACCTTCGACATGCACTTTAACATTTTCACTACTTTGTGTCCCACTTCGGTCGTCCGCATTCGAAGTCTAAAATCTCTAACCCCATCAGCAATTTGTAAGTTTTCGGAAACTTTGTGTTCCTTTGGAACTGTTTATATCAGAAACCATGGATCTTTAGTCTGGGATAAGGCTTTACATTATGTGCGTAGTTGGTTCGGTTGGTTTTTCGGTTGCTTTGTTCGGAACATAAACTTAAAGACATCGAAATGTTATGCACATTTAGATTCCAAATGAAAACAAACAAGGACCAAAACAGAAAGAAGGAAACAAACGGCAAACAAAATGGAAATACAACGAAGTGGAATATCCTTGAGGATGATCTTGCCTTGAATGAAAAGTTTCTCAACGAAGCACAAACAATTGCCTTGAAAGTTTCGAAATAGGCAATGACGAAAAAGACCTTCACCGCAAAGAACTATGTTAACTATAAGAGAAGAAAGTCAAGCATGTACAAGTAGATTGTGCATGGGCGGTGAATTTCACGAACGGAGGAACTGCCACACAGCATTCAGCATTCCTGCGGATGAACATTATGCTTTATATTACTCTGGCGTGTAATTGTCGTTGTCATTAAGTTTGGTGTGTAAGTTAGCTCCACTAGCATGGGGAAGTAATTAAATACACTGGCAGTGGTTAGGGGCTGGGCTTTTCGTTAAATGGATCAGATTATGTGTCAATGGTGACAGTAAGGAAGTGTAGAATAGTCGTTTCGTCCTTTTACGGTTGAATTCCAAAGAGAGATGTGACGTGGCCTTTTACATTAAGATGCCATTTAAAAATGGCTATGATGTGAAGATTAAATGCAAGGAAGCTGCTATCGAATTTTAGTACTTTTGTGACTAATGTTTTGAGTGGGCAAAGCCTTCATTTCTTCAAGACAGTTTCCGAGCCATGGGGAAGCCCATAAAAACTAACCTAGTGATTACACTCCAATACAGGACATTTCGAAGAGTGATGAGAGGGTTATCATACGCAGTTCCACGAGAATGGTTAAGACTGCAATGGAGTCCTTTCATTCGATATGTAGATCTGAAGATTTTGCCTCAACAACGTTTCTTCAATCAGCTGTCGAAGATTCAGACCAGCGGATGCCAACCCAGAAGCCATACTGGAGAGGCATACATTGTGATTTGTTATACGATAAAGTGTGGAACTACTACAGCATCTACTGTGAGGAAAAAGGCAAAAGTATGTACAAGGACCTATAAGTGAATGGCGTGTGCAGAGCTAATATGCATTTGGTCCATCTGAATTCTAGGACAACTACGAGACCACTGCAGCCAATGTTAAATTATAAGTAGAGGTTGCACTATCTAGCCCAACTAAGTCAAAAAGACACAAAAGTCATCTTTGGCATTCTCTAAAGGACATAGTGACACGCTGGTATTCATGCGGAGTAAGTACTTGGCGAATGTCCAACTCTAGTCGACAGAAGCCTCAGGACTTTTGGTAGTCAAACATTTCTATAACCTAGTAGACTTAAGCAACGTGCTATCGTTGTTAAGTATGCCAATTATATCGACGCTCTGTCATAGTTGTCAACATCTTGACCTTGATCTATCCTTCCACTAAAAAGAGACGAGATTTTAAACTTAACTAACGTTCTAAGCGGCCACTGCACCCTAAGAAGACATGCTGATGCTCAGACATGATACATGTGTCCTGCTCTTGATCAGGAAAATCGACTTAGATGAATACTTTTCAACGATCAAAGTAATCTGAGCTCTGCCAATACGACCGATCTTAACTGTTATGCACGAAAATCTAAATGGTTTCAGGAGCAGACTAGAGTTCTCAATCCTAGCGTTCACAGTGGTATCACAATGAACCTACTTCTTTGGTCAAACTAACTATTTTTACGACGCAAACTAGACTTCTAAGCACTTTTCCACTAGGAATTCAAGCTTCATCCGACTCTTGTCACAGGATCGTCAAAACAATGTGGAAGCGTTCATGTTAGTTCTAAGTCTCCTTGTATCACATACTCAGTCTTCTCAGAATCTATTGAAGTAAAACTTTCGAAGTAGTATTTTGCAGTTTTAAGTGAAGTCACATGCCTTTGCATAACCGTAGGCCCAAACTAAATTCGGTTGGAGGCTTACCTAATACCATTGAATTTTAGCGGCGACGCGTGTACTTTGATAAAATCACTTTTTGTTTTCTTTTCACGCCTGAAGGCATTCTTTTATCTTAATTTTGTCTTCTCTTGTAAACCACGACCAGAAAAATCATTTTGAAAGGCATTATTACGGTTAAGTCATCGTTTTCTGCTCCAAATAGCTTAAATATCTCAACGGAAGCACACCTCCATATCTAACCAAATAACTTTCTTCGCAAGTAACATTAAAGTTCCATCAATTTTTTTTTTTTTGTTTGTACATTGAATTTCTAGTCCTGAATTCCCAACACCTCAGTCAAACTTTTTTTTTTTGTTTCAAAAACAACTTTACGCAAACAATCACAATTCATCAGTGAGAAATATCTACCCACTATCCTTCGGCCTCGCATTGTTTTCAAGATCCTTTTTGTGTTCTTCTATTCAGCCAACGCAAACAATTTCCTTTTTGTGTTCTTTACTTTGTGTGTGTTTTCGGTTTTTTTTTCATTTGTTTTCCTCCAGCATCCAGGACATTATGTGGGCGTGTAAGGAAACCATTAAATATTCCCACTGAAACACACGAAGATCCCCTAGCCCGTATATTTGAAACCCATTGTAATATTTTTATAAAGACCCGGTTAACCACCACCATCACCTCCTGGTGCTCTGCGTCAGCTATTCAAACAGCCTTAGGTTGAACAAATTTTTTTTTTTTATTTCCGCTAGTACTATTTGCCAATCGGGTAGGTACTACACTCTACACACTTCACCCCAAAAATGAAGGGAAAACTTTAAAAATATGCTTTTTCTCGAAACTTTAAGAGGCATTGTGATTCCAGAACTCTTTTCTTCAGCCATTTAGATATCAACTTCGTAAAGAGATTGTATTTTCGAAAAATGTTGTTTTCAAAAGTATTTTCTTGGAGTGCTTCAACGTTCTTTTAAAAAGAAATCCTTTGAGGATGAGAAAAAAGCACTTGTACTGTGCCTTAGTTGTTCAATAATAAATGCACATTATTTGTTTTCACCGCTGTGTGTGAGGCATACAGAGCGGCATCTTACTGAAAGATTATTGCCACCAAAGCAGTGAAATACTTGCGGACGTCGGATGCAGTTGCAGAAATAATAAATTCGCAAATGTGTTACTTAAACTCCTCTCAGATACATGAGAAAATATTCTTGGATAATATCTGGGAGGAAGCTTGGCGAGGGAATCACTTGCCACGTCAGAGCACTTCATGCATTATCATCGCATAAAGTTGACTCTAAAATGCGGTGCAAGGATTTGTCGATTGTGGGCATGTAATTCAACGGTCTTTTGAAGAGAATCTCCTGCTTTCTATTCGCAAGACTTACTAACTTATAATTACATAACTGTTCAGGATGAACCAGTGCCTCAACCAACAAGTCTCTCCGCAAAATCCTTAGCTAGTTGCGTTTTGTTTCGTAAGCCATCGGAGATGAAGTCGTCCTCTTCTGAGTAGTCTCTCGGGGGGTGGAGCATTGTGAATGCCAATTCCGCTCTACATAACCTTATCGAATTCGCTGTATAGCTCGTAATGACCGTGGTTACATCTTCTCCTCCATGAACTGTCAACACAGGTGGACCTTTAATCGAACGTAGAACTTTTTTCTTAAAAATTCTAAGTGGGCTTTCATCCTATCTTGACAAGGAACATGCTTCTGTAACATAAAGAATAACAAGGATGATAAGGATCTTATGTAGCGACTCCTTGATTCTTCTCGATAGGTCCTTGCTAAATAGTTGTCTCTTAAGGCTTAAATAAGAGCGATTGGCGAGAGCTGACAGAATTTTGCATGAAGCGTTTAATTTTTTTATTGAGCTTAATACAAGCATGGCACATTGTGAAACTTAATTCTAAACTATAAAGTAAGGGTAACTTAAACTTAAACAATCTAAACCTTAAATCTAGTAAAAAAAAAGAGCTAGGACTAAATTTAACAATTTACTGTTGCTACGTCAAGAGAAGAAAAGGTCCAGGGTTGAGGTTGGTTATAAAGGGCATGTTTCATGGTTAGTTTGGTATGTCTTAGGTCAAATACATTAGGAAACATATTTGCTTTACGGAGCTTTCTTGTAAGGGGTCCGTTCGTGTCAGTACGGTGATGGGGAAGACGGAATAGGGGAACTGATCTTAAACGACGAGTGTTGGTATTAAGGCAGATCTGATGGAGCAGATAAGGGTAATCTATATTTCCAGCTAATAACTGATGTATAAAAAGTATATCAGCTACATCACGACGAGTTCTTAAGGCCTGTAAATTGAGCAACTCAAGACGATTCTCGTAGGGAGGTAAATTGTGTAGGTCATCCCAACCAAGGCCGCGTAAGGCAAAGCGAATGAATCTTCGCTGGACGGCTTCAATTCTTTGAATATGAACTTGATGGTAAGGTGACCATACCTGGCTGGCATATTCAAGAAGTGGTCTAACGAATGTCATATAAAGGGATTTAGTCACGTAAGGGTTCGAGAACTCCTTCGACCAACGTTTAACAAAGCAAAGTGCGGAGTTGGCCCTGCTAATAATGTTGTCGATATGAGGACGAAAGTTGAGTTCAGTGTCGCAATTAATGCCCAGATCACGAATTAAAGAAACTGTGGGAACCAGCTCATTGTTAATGTGATATGACCTTTGGGGCAGGGAATGACGTTTGCGAGAGAAAGTGATAGCTTGACATTTTTCCACGTTAAGATCTAAAAGATTTTGTTGACACCAAGTGTAAAAGCGGTTTAAGTCAGCTTGCAGAGAGAGGGAGTCAGCAGTGTAAGAAATTTGTTTAGAGCTTCTCATGTCATCTGCGTAAATCTCAAGTAGCAGAGGTAGACGAATTCTATCCCTACCTCGAAGTTATGGTCTAGAGACGTGCATATCAGCGTAGTTAAACTGATTTGTAGAAAATAGTGCCTGATGTGTTGACTTAGGAATTTCTCATTATTTTCTCCAGTACCAGGCTAAGAAAACAGCATGAGAGGGTGTTGCCCAATCTAAAACCTCTAATGGTATTGAAGATCGGAGTGGTCTCCTTTTCGGCCTTGACGGAACAGAGAGTATTCTCCATCGCCATCCCAAATAGTTTCAATCATATGCGGCCTTGAAATCGATAAACAGATGGCTTGTATCGAATCTGGAACTCTTTTCCAGGATTTCAGGTAATGCAAGGATTTAGCCAAATGCCAATTGTTCAGGATTATAACCGCACTGATAATTCCTCAGCAGTTTATCAACGTATGGTTCCAGGCGCCTCAACACTTCACGGGCAAGGATGTCTCATGCGATTTTCAGGAGACTTACGCCTTTGCATGAAATTGGCGCCGATGAGGTAGTGTCCATTCTTATGAATCGGGTAAATTGTGTAAGAGTTCCAATAGTAGGGCAAGCTTTTGTCGCACACTATCCTAAATACGTGCATGTTCCATACCAAGTCATCTCCTAGAGCCTTGAACAGCTCAGTGATTGGTTGTCCTCCTGGTCGAGACTCTCAGGCTGCCTAACAGCGGGATGTTGACTTCCATCGACGTTTAACAGTTCATAGATATAGTCCTTCCTCTTCGCAAGATACTTTGTGAAATTTGTGGACAGCATAATCGTCAATGACATCAATTTTCAAACGAACAAGGAGCTTTACCAGAGTTGAACTACTCCATGCCATTATGGAAGAAAGTGTGCTACCATACTGTTCAAAAATTGCATATTCATGGTCGAGATTGTGAAGCAAGCCATAATTGGACTTAAACCAATTTGTCTACTGAACTATGGACTACACTTTCATTTGTCCTATTTGTAACGATGATAGCCTGAGACATTGATAACAACCAAGAATAGTCACCCACATTTGGGGCCATAATTTAAAACTGACTTTGACATACAGGTATTGTCGCCTTGAGGCATCTCCTTTTATCAGGATACCACAACAATGACTGAACCATCTTAAACCGATCTATCTAGGTTCATTTTCTCTTCTCACTCAATCATAGATAATATTAATGAACCAACTAAATTGTTAACTTTCACAAATAAAGGATATACTGTGGTTTACATCCACAATAAATATGATTCTCACTTTAGTATTTTGTATAACAACATCCTGGAGACATGATTTGTTAAAAGAATTACACACAATTTTGTTAGACAAGAGTTTAGTGAGACTCTCCTGATGTGCTACTCATTCCATCAATGCTATCCCAAAATCTAATTACGGACAACATAAACAAGCCATCAAGTTTCTTAATTACCTGTCAACTGTAAGGATATGACCATCCCGCACACGAATCCAGGAAACTGGTTTATTTCCGAGTTGCTGCACCTGATGTAAAGGGATGAAATGAAACATAAATTTAATAAAGCAATGAACGGATGTGAGAAGGTAGTGTAGTGGGATGGTGTTGGTCTGCTTGGGCAAGTAGTTATGGGTTGTGTGAAATAGTTTAAGGAACTTCTCAATGAAGTCCTTGAAGACAAACAGTAATATATGTAGTTCAACTTACTTTGCAAGGTAGATAGGCATGCGTACCCAGCTGTGATGTGACATTTATACTCAACTGCTCTTGCAAATGTGTACCTGGACTATGGGATGACATTGTTGATGACGAAGAAATTGGACGTGGATAATGCTTGGAGAGATCAAGGGTAGAGAACATATCGGCATAAGTGCGGTCTGAAATGATAAAATCAAAAAATAATTTACAAAAAAAATATGGAAACATGTGAAATGGTATTTAAAGAGATGGGTTTAGGTAAAATGGCGAAAAAGTAATCACGCGAGAAAGAAGGCTGGATAGTCTAGATAGTTACGGCAACTTAAGGAATTTCGTCTTCACTTGAAGCTTACAAATTCTTAACAAGTGACTGCCTTGTAAGAGGAACAACATTTAACAGAAAAATTAATTGAAACCATTTTTTGTAACTTCTCCAAAACTTGACCAAAACGATTCAATCAGAGTTTTGTCTTGGAGGTCGCCACCAGTAGCTTTATGAGGGATACTTTGACAGGAAATATTATTACAAGGTAGACGTATTACACAGGTGCGTGGGTAGCAAAAAAAAATAGACTCATTGTAAATGTATTCCACAAGACACTCATCAGCCTATAGAGGACCCTTTGAACCAAAAAGACAGAACATTTCCGCCACCGATAAGATCTGCCATGCTTTATATTGATATTTACAAAAGCGATTGTTACCGTGACATTCAACATCACATACCAAAGCATCGTTACCTAAGTTGTAAATTGTCTTTAGAAAGAATGGACATGGGATATTCGAAAGCCCTGACATGCAGTCTCCACTAGCGATAAATCCATAGCATGCTTTAAAGCATGCTTTCGTTATCGCAAGTCGAGACCATTATAGCAGCCATATTTTCATGGCATGCGATATAAAGTATGCTTTCATCGCATACCATCCATCGCATACTTTATCGTCAATAGAGCTGTCATATTGCTGTCACGTCTTCCATTTTCATTGCAATTGCACTGAAAAAGTATGCGATGAAATGCCCACCAAAGAAAATCTGACAGTTCTTCTGCTTTTGCTATTGCGATAGATTTATCGCCAGTGGAGACGACGTGTTATGGATCGTTCTCATTCCAGTTAGCTTAGGTTAAGTGCTCTCAGCTGTGGTCAACCTCATAGCTGCAGTAATCTCTATTGTAGACTTCAGGCCAAAGTACAGACGGATTGATAAGGTGAGCCCTTATGACCCCCCATAACGTAAATATGATGTATATGCTCTAACCATTCCGAAGACGAAACTATAAAGCTCTCTGTTGCGTAAGAACGGTCATGCGTATTTGTGTTCGTATTTATTTAGACGTTTACGTTTACTTTCGCGTGCAGATGACTGCTAAAGATTGATTGCAGAGTCTGCCTTCTGGTAAGAGAAACACTTGAAACTCACAATATTTGCCGTGTCGGAAGTTATTAGCGCTTTGGAACAGACGATCTACATAAGTCGCAGCTTTAACACATTGTTGATAGGTCTGCTGCTGTAACCTGGGTCATATTCATTAGCATCAAGTCAACTGGCAGAAACCAAATTTTCCAAAATCCTACAAAATGCTCCTTTAAGGGGGCTCTCAATTCCACGAAGAAGGTTAAGAATCGATTATTAGCATGTTACATGTCTGATAGTGGGTGCGTTCGTAGAGTACATTTGCACAAAAGTTTACTTGACAAAGGTCTAGTTTAATGCAACCATTTATGTTTTGCATTTTTATCGCCTTCTCCGACCTCCCGGTGTATTTTAAGACTTTTCATGACAAAAATTCAACATGAAAGTGATTCAATCTTAGCTGGGTTAGTCTTTTAAGGAATATAAACACTTTTTTAATTATATTAATAAAATAAGCTGGGGTCGGTTGTACGTACGACCACCTTTAGTTGACATACTTTCAAAATTACCTTAGATCCACACAAGATAAATGAATTAGTAAACAGATTTGTGAAGGATTATAACAATTATGCTGCAAAATAGCTTGCATATGTATTATCCTGAATTCAAATATCGAATTCAACGATTTATCTAAACAAATAAGCTTTGTCAACTCATAGTCACCATAATTTTGCGGTTCTTTACTAACAAATGTCGAAAGTCGCAAAATTAACGCTTGACAATCTGCTCACGAACCTATCAACTAATTTATAAAATTGTATAATGAATATACTGACTAAACAGAAAATTGAGGCGATTAATTACCATTCATTATCTAATTAGTCAATTACCAACCAATTAGGCGTCCATATTGGAAAAATCTATTGACACAATTAATCGCTAAATTGACATTAAATATTCAAAAGTTTTTGAAATTAAATTTATACAGAGTGTGGGGTAAAAGTTAAGCTAAGGGGTTGTCATTAATTTAATTTTTTTTTTTTTTTGTTTATTACTTTTTGGAGTAGGGTAGGGAGGACCCTATTTATTTTTTATGTACCACAAAAAGGTACTTAAAATGCCACGGAAGAAGATTTAGTTAGAAGTTATCATATTGTTTGAACTGCAGAAACAATTGGACGTAATTTGAATACCAAGACAAGTCCTTGAGAAGATCTTTCAACATCGAGTCAAGACTTGAAAACTGCAATTTAAAAATGTGTTCCTACTTCTATCACAAACTGTTTTATACAAATTCCAAAATGTGAATAATTAAATAATATAATTATGCATATCCTTGCAAATGAAACACACACACTAACGTTTGACATGCTTAAATATTCATTTCGATATTAATTTTGCAAACAAAAACATGAAAGGATAACGAATACTCGCGTTTTTCATCGAAATTTAGTAATTTCATAATAGGGAAATACTAATTTTTAATAAGCTAGTAAATTACCTTACAAGTCGAAAATAATTAAAAGTAATAACATTTCCTCTGACACTTAATTTCCATTTTTTAATTTTATTTTTATTTTTTTTTTCTGCCAGACACCCCTCATGCTTAAGTGAAGTTCCAACAAAGATGAATGTATTGTTCTGGTACAAGGAGGACGATGTAATTAGGCGCTCTTCAGAAGATATCACCCTCCACTCAGAAACAGTTTCCTTAACATTCATGTGAACTCTATCCCTAATATCCTGAAGCAATATGAACCCGTCAAAAAATATAAAGAGTTTTCATTACCCACAACAGCTTTTCTTGCATAGACAATATTTTCAGAAAAGTTGAAAAGGGTCAGAGTACATCAATAGCGGCAGGAAGAAAACGTGAAGCATTCAATTATGTTATCCTTTCATTTCTTAAGGAGATTTTCTTTTTGAGCAATAAGGACCTTTAGGATTCTCTGTGTGATTATGGTGGTTTGAGTTTTAGAAGATAATTGGAAAGTTCTGCTTACTATTATTAAAGTTTTCTTAATTTATATTTTCGTTGGCAGTTTGTTACTTGCAAGGACTTTGTTTAGTTGGGAGTCCATTGCCTCAGGAGAAGTGTTATCTATAATGGAAAATGAATTTTTGTTATGTTAATATCAAGCTTAACAGGACCTTGGGACATGAATACGTTGAAGAGAAAGAGGCATTGTATCGGCTGTCTTTCATTTCAAAAGGAATGGGTTCAAAGAAATTTGATGCTCTAAATATTAATCTGGAACAAGAAGATCGCAGAAGAATAATCAAACTATGATATGATTAAAGTGGATAGGACTTCTTTAGAAGAGAGACAAAGGCGATATCGATGCACATTGATTTTAAATATTTGTGGGTTGTATTCATAAGGAAACACAGACTTTAGTAAAACGTTACGGCACACCTCTTACTTTTCATATTCTGTGAACGAAGATCTCGAATATCTTCCAAAACTGCTGCTAAGTACCTACTTATAGCACAAGCCTTTGCATTTCTTTTGCGAACGAAAGGGATTTGGTAGAGAGGCAAGTCTAAAACATCATTCTTGGCCTAAGGCTCAACTTCTTATCAAATGGTTTCGAGTATGCTGTGGTAACTTGGATGCCTTCTCAAATTTTGTCAACAACACATTCATTTACTTTTCTACACTTGCGAACCAAAGACTAGGTACATTTAAACAACGATTTCAAGACGAAGTATACTCTAGGCTGGAAGATTAACAGAAAAATAGTAGAAGCTGTAAGAAATTCGTTTACAAGAAGTAGACAATTTTAAAGCATGACTTGCATTTTTTTTGCATGCAAAGGTCGCCTTCAATATCAATTGTAATGAAATTAAATGAATTTCGTCGTGAATGAAGCGAACAAAATTTAGCAACTGAATATTATATAAAACAGGGAGTAAACTGTGACTATTCGGAGTGCAATATGGGACTTATCTTAATGGGTGTCAAAAACTCATTGCAGTATTTAACGTCCCATGTCATAGGAGTGCGCTTAAAACTACTATTCTCGCACATATCCTACTTCACTTTATTGGAATATACACTCAATGGATTCAACTGTGGCGAATAAAAATGAACAGAAAATTAATTTTGTCGTTTCCGTCAACTAACACTGGCAACCATAAATCTGCTTCCGGTTTTTTTTTTTTTTTATTGACTGCGAAAAGGCATCAACATCTTCTGTGGGGTTACATTCAATTCAAATTTATTTTCAAAAACTTGTTACAAAAAGGCATTACAAGGATTTCAAATCCAATAAAAACACATTTACCGTTGTTCTAGAAGTTTCAGCTTTTAATGCAATATATCCAATGTTTTTAGCCATCAGACATTTCTTCAGGCTAGCTAATAAAACTTCTTCATTTTGTAATGCCAAATAAAGGATGTTCAATCAATTTTAACATTGATGACAGAATTACTTCACAATCTCAGAAGAATGCTTCAAAATGAGTTTGAGATGAAATTTACATTTTTGTTTTGTATACGGACTCTGGTTTCAATGGCACAATCAGGATTCCAATTGAAGGATTTTTTGTGCAAACATTTTTTTTTTCTTCTTTGCATTGACTAGTGATTGCTTGAATTTGAATACGGTAAAAGTGAAGGAAATAGAAGAAGGACATTTGAAGAAGTTCATGACACTGCCTAAGTTTTGTGAACACGATGAATTGTTTTTCAATTGAATTTCGGATTAAAGGATTGTTGTTCGTTGAATATTCTATACGTTGTCCTTTCGATTTGGAGATTTATTACATTTTCTGGTCTTTAATTATTCAAGGACGTTATCTTGCATGTTAAGACAAGCAATTTTATTTAAAGCATTAGCTGGATCCCAGCCATCAATATAGATCTGTGCAAGCAGACAAAATACAAGCCAGATATAAGAAAAGTGAGAGAACTAAGTGAAGATGATCCTTTGAGATGCTGTATTGATGGGGATATGAGAATATATCCCATTTACTCACTTTTTTCATTATAGTAAAGAACTATTCATCAAGGTTTCAGGAGAGTTGAAACCCAATGGTATGAGGAGATTATTTTTATCCATGTTTTCTCCACAACAAGGAAAAGAGGATCGCAAGAGGTCTTCATTGAGTTTTTTTAAAGGTAAAGATTACCCTTTGTTGTCACGTTAAAAATGCATCTTCCCTGAGTTAAAACTCATTGCCTTACCTAATCTAACTAAGTTTGTAGTGTTTTGATCCAATGAATGAACCTCTCATGTACGGATGGAACTCCTTCTTAACAGATCCACGATACCAGGACTTAGAAAATGCAAATCATCGATCTCATCATCAACTGTGCTGAACTATCATTATGAGCACATCAAATTGTCTCTTTTGGAAACTAATATTGGCAAGGATATGCAATCGAAAAATCAAAATCCAATCTCTTTGCTCACCCGGATAGACACTACTGTTTATATTGACCAAACTTATAAGTTGAACATTTTCATAGGACACCCTGAAAATGCATTTAATAAAATAAGCAAATATATTCATTTCCAAATAGCTGTAAATATAGCACAAGGCCAGATATCCTCCGTTAAGAGAGAAAACCAAAAAGTGTTAACCCATTGCAGCTCATGTTCCACATTCTGCATTTTCAGTCAAACACACACAAAATGTCCTTGGAGACCATCAAAACTATTTGATCAGTTCTACCCGATGAAATCCAGAAGCAAAATGAAAAGGAAAACGAAAATGAAAAAGATGAAAAGACTACACACACACATAGAGAGCAGAGAGATAGAGAGCGAGCTGAGAGTCAACGTAATATGCGGCATCATCATTGTTCAATTTGCATGTCAGCAGGATGTGGCAGCGGTCATGGTCATTGCAGAATGAGCAAACAAATTTGAAATTGTGCAAATGTCACGACTTTCGATGCCATGATGTTCACTTTTTCTCCATCTTATATCTGATGAGATTGCTCTTTGTCGAATCAGATAGTTTTTTGTGCCGTTTATTACTTTACGTCAGACAGGGAGGGTGAAAAGTCTGTTTTTTTTTTCAAAGGATACTCCCCTGGTAATGAGTTTCCATGAACGTCATGAGGGAAAATTGAAATATTATTTCGATGTTGTAATATAAATATCAATCAAAATTGCGGTCTTGCATTTGAGTACTCTCCGTGATAAATAACAAAAGACTAGGTAGGTTGATAACAAATTGATTTCACTTACCCATGCTGAGGGAAAAAATTGCAGCTGCGAGGAACAAATGAACCAAGTGACAGTCCTGTGAATTCATGGTGATTTTCTCCTTTTTTGTCATTCTTTTGTACCTCCTTCTTCGGGTGGAAAAAAAAAATCTGTCTAGATTCGTTGGTCCACGTTGGTTGTTGTTTGTATTTGGCCTTAAATTCCGGGTATGGGTTCAATATGTCAGCGGAGAAATGTCCTGCATTCCTTTTCATTTAACATCACTCAAGCCCATTTCATGTCTAGGTCCTTGTTGGAATTCTCCTTATAAACAACTTGTTATTGATGGATATTTGCAGCACAAAATTGCCTGTGAATAGAAAAGATACAAGAACGTCAATCAGGTGTACTGTGGCGTATGTGTAACTTTTTTTCTTTTTTTATATGAAATATCAATAAATTTCACTTTCATTGCAGGTCGATGAGGCCCATCAACTTGACCTACTTCTGGATGAAATAATCATTGTCTCATCGTGCGCACATAAATAAGTCGGGAGACCATCAAATGTAAGACACAAGTGGAATTCATACATCATGAAGTACGAGTACGAGTTCATAATAAATATTCCGCAGTTATCGTTCAGAACACACACTACAAGCTTCCCACTTGTGTAAGTCCTTTTCCACATCACAGGTACGGCAGAATACTGCTTTCTTATTTTTTTATGAAAAAAAAAAAAAACTAGGACACTACACTTCTGCACGGATACTAGGACTGCGGGTTGAAAAACAGTGACTTATGAAACAAAAGATAAATAGGGCAAAGTTATTCATGCTGACAAGAAATTATGTCAACTGCACAAGTATGTGTGTAAATTTTGTTTTGTTATTTTAAACGCACTTTTACTGTATAGGGGGTATGTCGCAGTTGGCGGGAGAAATTGTCATTTCTGTCACTTCAAATTGTGGTAATTTTTAACGTTGTGCCCTACTTCTTTTTGGAGTTTAAATAATAACTGCACGGCGGCGGTTATGAAAGTGCTTTACACTTTCAATAATTAATTTTTGAAGGTTTCTTGGAAAGTAGGGTAAGTGAAAGCTTTTTTTTTTGTTTGTGGGTGTAGGATGTTGAAGTGGATTGACGTGAATTTAGAAAGGTCACTGCTCCAAATCATGTACAAATGAAATATGAATAACAAATAAGTTTTTTCTCGAAACTCAGAGTGGAACACAAAAAGTTTCAGGCAATAGCCGTAAGAATTTTTGTGCGACATTAATGAACTTTCACACTTGGCACTGCGCACGTTAAAGGTTATACAATGTTAGGTTAGGTTCGGTCAGTAGATTGCCAACGGACATAGATTGATGTGGGTCCATTAGTGAAAGAACTCATAAATCCACCATCATAAATTTCAAAAGTCCTTATTATAGACACATTAATGTTTTGAAATAAATTGCTTAACATTTAGGGTGATGGAGAGTTGAGCTGTGTCATAGCGAATGGATATATAGATAGCTGGATTAGAAAACTTTCGTTTAATTTTAGTGTCATTGTGGCATGTTGCGGGAAGAGTGATATTATTTTCCGAACCTTTCGTGTTAGCTCGTCCATCTCTAGGTCTCCAGCTGAATCTTAAATTATGCTAAATGCTAAGGACCTTAAGCTCATCGTGGCAGTATTGTTCAAAATTGGATTTTATGTCTGTAACGGTTCTTGAATGGTTGGTAATCAGGACACTAGATAGTAAAAATTAAAGGCACAGGATCGAATCTAAGCGATGACTACGATCTTACCGGCAGTAGAAATGGAAATATCGTGCAGAAGCATTGTGATCCAGCTGACTCAGGTATATTGTATGACATTTCACCGAATCAAGTTTCGAATAAAGATAAGCAACTCTGAACGTGTGAAAAACTAGCTGCATAGATCTTTTGGAGAGTTAAAGACATCTAAAATCATCCATGGCCTAACGACGACCACTTTGAAGACAAAATATCAGTCTGGTTCGACTTAATTCTAGAACGTAGAAAGTATATTTTAAACGGACCACGACCGAAGCTACCTTAACTCTATGAACAAACCCCAGACTGTTTTCGATGAAGTGAAGAATAAGATCGAATGTGATCTACTGATCTAAATTTATTACCACAGAGGTGTGGTAGAAGAAGCTCCTGACCTAAACTCCAAGATCCGGGTACAGTGGCATTGTTAGAATCTGCCAGTCTGAGTGGCACTCTCTGAAAGGGAAATGAACGTCGTTGTGAATAGAGATCAAAATATATGTTGAGTATATACAAGAGATCTTTATTTTCTTTTTCAAAAATGTGATTGTAAATCAAGAAGCTCATCTAATTTTTTTTTTTTTTTAATGGATTCATTACCAGCAAGAATAGTCGATTGTGGCGAATGGAAATCCACAAGATTTAATCATAAGGGACCTCCTAGGATGACTTTGAAAATGCTAGGATTAATAATTTAGATGAAACATTTTCTGGACAACTAACGACAAACAATTTAAACAGCTTACTGCTTCAGCAAACGTCCAATATCTCCGCCATAGAACAAAACCCCAAGCTAATGAAAGAAACAGTATTGCTACAGATAAAACGACCATTAAAATACTCTTCCCAATCATTGGTATGGATAAAGCAAAGGGGAAATACAAACACAGACACTTAAATGAAGTCATATTCTTGTATTTACTGTGGTTTAGGAAGTCAATTGAAAATGGAAAACTTTAGATAATTGCCACTCATTTCAAATCATCATCAAAACTGTCAAACTAAAACCGTTCATGTGGAAATGAAGTCTTTGCTTTCCTAATTCTCATCCCTAAAACTTTTCCTCGTTTTGCTAGTCAATCCTTCTCATACCATCAAAAAAACATCAAGACTTGCTGCACTTTAAATGACTTCTATTCGTTCCAGTCCTTACCATCCCAAATAGCCTTTATTTAAATATTAGTCCCTTCATCCGGTCTGTGTCCCTCACTGCTGGGAAACCTTTTTTTTTTCTACAGTAATTTTGGAGTAATTTAAAGGGTCGGACGAGTTCCTTTTTTTTTTCCTTCTCTTTTTTGTCCTGTACTAGCACAACCCAATTTGACTACTGTCGAAGTCAATTAGGGGAAAAATCGATTTTGGTTTTGTTCGTTGCTTTTGTTCTATTTTAATATTGAAGCGACCCAATTTAAGTGAGACAATAGTGTAAGCACATCGGTGAAGGACTTGTTGCAAAAATAAAAAAAGGACCAACCAATCTGAAATGGTATGCGAAAAAGGAAAGCAATTGTGGGTCGAAGTTGATTAGACTAGATGATTACTTAGATTTGAGGACAAATTGCAGTCATCCCGAAAGGAATTGTCTTCTCTACGATAAGTTGGATACGGAAACGGAAGTCCTTCAGTTGGTTATAAAAATGAATTATTCTTTTATTTAATTTACATGGACACAAAAGGAGGGTTAAGTTTGTATATTTCTAGACACACAGTAGCCAATTATTACAAATGTTTACTAGTCTAACTACAATCTGATTTGCTAAGGATGTGCCATTAAGTCATCATTATTATACCGCCCATAAATGTAATTTTGTTTCGCAAGCATTACATTCAGTGTGCTCACATTTTCCTCAAATTGCTTTACGTAAATTTATCAGAAGTCCCGGCCCCGTTGTATCATAGAAAATATTCTGTAAGCACCTACGTAATTTTCTCCAACTGCCACAAAACAACACTCCGGTTGGTCCGGTGGTCCTTATATATTGAAAGCCATCTTCAAGGACCCCAAATGGCAAAGAGAACAAAATGTTTTCTCAGAAAACTGTTTGTAATTTGTTAACTCCTCTGTCGAGGTAATGTTCAGCTTTGTAGGATGGCAACGGCGGCGGCCAGTTGTATATACAGTGTCTTCAGGATTTATAGAACTCTATTACTGAGGATCAACTTTGAAGATTCTTATTTCTTTATGAAAAATTCATGCGGTCTCTTCGAGAGATATTATGACACATTTTCATGGGTTCATGTAATTCCCTATGCTAGCTATATGGCAGGGGAATGATTAACATCGTCTGTTATGGTATACTCCTATGTTGGGCATTGCTACTTGAACTACAAGGTGGTTGTGGCGAGTGGTCTACAGTCAGTCAGGGATACATACGATGGTGGGTGAAGGCGTACCCACGAAGGTAGAATATGTTATATTCGGTAGTTGGGATGTGATTTATGCCTTTGGCAGAGGGTTTGATTTCATTGCTATAAGCCAGAATGAACTTTATCACTCAGTGTATAAATAAGTAAAGGATTCAGAATTTATTACTATTTTATGTTGTGGGCATATCAATTCGGTCGTTAGAGCTACGAAAAATCAATTTTGCTTTGAAAGGGTTCAACTATAAATATTTTCAGAGAATATTGTACAAAGATTGCTGAAATGGTTGCTCTATGCTAATGTCAAAGGGAGATGTATTCACTACAAGTAACAATAAGTATGTTGCGACCTCTGAGGAAGCGGATACTTTTCCAGATATAACCCTAGTAGTTGGTAACAACAAAGTTTACCACAGACAAGTGCAATCTGCCGAAGTGGAAGCACTCAGTCAAATTTAAATTCACAAAAGAAAGCTCCCAGATTAAGGCTCTGAATTTCGAAACACCTTTAGTTTTGAGAGGCATAAAACCTAACTCCAGGTGGCAATACTTTTCATGTCGAAAACATATGAAATCGTATTTTTTGAAGGATTTCAAACCGAGAAACTTGACTTCTTTCCTCTGAAAAAACCCTCAAGTATGTTTGCTATATTTTCTACTGTAGAAAGTAGTCGAGTCGAGGTTGTAAAACTACATTGGATTCCACTGAAAGTATCCTATCATCAAATCACTATAGAGCTCCTCACTGATCACAAACAGAAATAGTAGCAGCGATACACGAAACAGCCTTGTCGGACACCAATTTGTACCATACACAGCCTATTTATAGCCAGCACATGACATTATGCTCTGTCGAAGCTTGCGCTGATAATACAAACATAAAAATTTACATTTTCAACAACCCGCCTATCCTTCATTAGAGTGGTGGGAGTAGAGGGCTCAAATGAACTCACCATACCTCTCGATCTTCCATCAGGGACTCCATTTAATCAGGATACATCCTCAGAAATCCAGTAGAGATGAAGAACTTAAGCTAACTATCTTAACATTGACCTATCAGAAAGTTGATAACCTGATGGAATCTCATTCATGGCACGTCTTGGAAGCCGATTTGGTGGCATGCACACTACGACTATAGATCGTTCGGTGCCCTGATAGTAGCTGCCAATTTTTTAATAATGCATCTCTTGCATAAGGCATTATGCTTTACCAAAAGCCTTTTTGAAATCATCAAAAAAGAGGTCTAGCCAATCTTCGCTCATCGAAGGAGTCCTAGATATTCCAAACCTTTAAATACGCACCCCACAAGGTATATTACTACTCTTAAACTAGAACACGTGTATAAATAAGAGACTTCGCAATGTCCCTGTCACCTATAAGCCCTAACGTGCGAATTTAACTTCTATCTTTAACTTTGGCTAAATGAACGTCTTACAGATTGAATCCAGATCAGAAGGGATAAAGTACTTTTTGCATCTTTTAAAGAAACCTAAAAATTTCGCAACATTTTTGGCATTTTCCCATATCTTGTCATTCCAACATTTGGCTCCGACAATGAAGGCGCTTCTCATGAATAAGAGTTAGAGGTTTCCCTTAAGTGCATCCACTTCAATTGCAGCTTCTTCGTCTTATTCAGTCAAGGAGACACAACTTATCAGTCTAGAGCGGGTTCCACTTATTCTTGATCACTTATTTTAACATTTGAATATTTGTAGTCAAAAGCACTGAATGCATTCAAACTTGAGACGACTTATTTTAAAAGCATTTGCATGCAATTTAATACACCATACGCGATTATCCCCAGACGCATTCAGTTAGGTCCTGTTCTCAAGTTTAGTTAAAAGCGTAATAAAAAACTATTCTAACACTCTCATGTCGCTCTTTTATACAAAAAATTAGGCTACTGCACTTCAAGTCTTTAATTCATCATCTTAATTACTAACGCACAACTGCTGTCCTATTTTCCAAATAATAGCTTCCATTCATTCAAATTTACAAAAAGACTTGTGTTGATGAATAACCAACCACCACCACTACCATCTCCATTAACCCCAAGAAGAGTTTCGCAGCTCTTTCACATGCATACGTATATGTCTAACAATCTACAGGCACATCAACTAACCCTTTTGCAATTAATTGCAGCAAACTCTAAGGATACTCCATTGAAATCATCTCATGTCAGATTAGTTGTGTGCAGTAGCACATGCCCCTTCAAACATTAGAGTAGCAACTATGTTTTGAGAACCGCCGATTAAAATTAATTTAAAATTTGAAAAGAGCATCTCATTACGCTACACAGTGTTGGAGAGATTCTCAAATGAACGCACATCCTCCCTTACTATTTCTTTTTTGGCACCTCTTAAGGGCTCTGTGTAGTGCTCAAAACAGATAATAATTTACATATTGTGAATGTATAACTGCTTGTGCACACCCTGTAAAGAATTTTCTTCTTTCACTGTGTATCCACCCATTTTTCTGCTGTCACATAAGTTATGTCACTTACCAGAGACGTTAGCAAGGATTGAGTGGAAAACTGCAAGGATACCTACAACGATAAATGGAGAGAACATGCATAGCGTGCGAGTTATCAATTTGTCTGTTGAAGTGAATGCTACATGAGCACATGAATATGATTGGATTCAATAAAGGACTCGCAAGATTTCTCACGATCTTTGATAAATCAAATCCTTATAAAAAAAAGACAGATTTTAACGCGCTAAGTTTTTCTCCTTTAGTGTCGTGTAGAAAAGTAGTAAAATTTTAAATTTTTGAAAGAAAACTACACCGAAAGGAAATTCAAAGACCTACCCTATTGAACTGAGGATTTGCCTATTATAAATGCAAACGTGCCACAAAAATGTACACACACCCCAAAAGACGAGGAAATGAAAATGAGGAGAAATGCTAAATATGCAAAATTCATTCATTGTGTGGTATTCGGTTTTTTTTTTGTTTCTTCTTCTTCTTCCTTGTTGGTTTTCGTCTTTCTCTTGTTGTAGTTTTCACGTGGCATTTTCCATGTTCAACAATTCGTAATCTGCTGTGAAGAGGGCGAAAATTAATAAGAAGAAAAGTTTTATTTGCACTGTGGGGTGCTTCTTTTGGGGGATCATTTACATATCATGCTGCGGGTACCTATTTCAAATTGAATTCGGGTGAGACGTACTAAAATTTTATACTTTACAAGTTTTTTTTTTCTCTCTTTTTTATGATTTAAGGATTTTTATTTTTTTTTTTTTTGCTTTCTGAGGTAAAATGTAATGAAGGTCTGTTTAGCCATTCTTTTGAGGAAAATTTATTTATTTTTTGTTTTTTTCTTTATGTGCTGTATTTTGGTTAAATATTCTGTAATACTTATTAAGTGCGAATAGTATCTAGATATAAGAGAAAATGTTTTACATTTTATCTGACAGCGAATTTGTATGAAGTTTTTGTTTGGAAAAAATGTTTATAAATGAAGGAATTGATAAACTGACTAAGAGAGTACAATGTGCTGGTGAGTATTATACAATGGAATCGTTAGTTATTTCCTGAAATTCTTTGCAATTCTGTTAATTCTTTATTTGAATAAAAAACACATCGGGAATCCTTTTAAATTCCAAATGGAAAAGGATTGCTGAAACTGTAGGGCAAAACATTTTGCCTTCAGTTTACTTTTTATATAATTCAAAAGAATTTACATGAAAATATTACACGCCTTCAACATTCATATCACCCGGCATGCTTCGAATGCATTTACTCTTAAGTCTACTTTCGAACGTACAATCAAATGAAGGAATTCTTTCCTCAGCCTTACAACATGAATGTGGAAACATTTACATACATAGTGTGTCTCCTCATCACTACAACCCGCAAACATTTAAAACCATCGTGCATCGGTATCTCATTTGCTTATTTTAAAGAGTAGTCATGAACCACTCAGCAAGCGCTAATGGAGGGGAAAATGTCGCTGTTTTTTTCAAAATGATGAATTCATCTACCATTGAGTACTATGAAATAATATGAATAAGGCTTGTGAGCCCACTGGTCCATCAAATACACCGAACAGGCACGACGGTGATGTTAATTCTCTTTGTAAACTGTCATTTATCCTGATTCCCAATTTACCAGGTCGCTTATATTGGCTGAAATATTCACTTGGCTACATTCCACACATTGCTCTGTTCAAACTAAAACTGCCACAGGAAACCCTTCATTTACAATGGCAGCTAAACTATCCTTGGTTCCGCGGTTAGTTCTTTGAACGGCTAAACGAGCTGATACAGGTTCGAATCTCAGCAAAAACAACTAAAAAGCCTTTTCGCGGCACTATCTGTTAGCAGGTTGTTATGCACGAAACAATATCATCAACCTGTCAACAAGATACCGTACCGATATCGCACGGTCGAACGCTTTGAATCGAAAACCTACGGTTATATGCCGGTTGTATGGAAATCGCATGCAGATTGTGTAGTGTGTGTGCTAAATACAATGGTTGTATAGATATTGTACCAACCGACCTGGGTACAATGGTTGTACAATGGTTGAATCGTGTATTTCTAGCTCAAATGAAGAAAACGAATAGACATGTCTAAATAATAAGTTTCACTGAAACCGCACTGAGCTTGTCCTGCAAAATTTTATGCATTTGCCGATTAGTCAACGGATTAAAATTGTTAAACAATAAAACTCGAACTCGGACGAAAGCTATAATGAAATAAAATTGACTTGTGGTACGCAGTGGAACTTAGAAACCCCTCCTTGGAGGTACATATTCCAAATTTGATATGATCTCTCGTGTGATAGACAGTGTTTGCATCAGCATAGATGGAATAATCTTAAAAAATTTATTTCCAGCTGCGAGGTGAAATGAGTTACTTCAACTTGAAAGTCCTTCTTGATCTCTACTCAAGTCTCCGAAGAGATCAATTTCTTCTCATTTTTAACGAAAGATCGTATGATAATTGATGATTATTTTTCCACTAGGTAAATCCATCTTTTCAAAACTTGATGTATATGTCTTGAACAATTTTCATTTTGAATACGATGCTTATCAAAATATATATCGAGAGCTCCTACCGAGCCATCAAAAAGATATAAGCAACATCTTAGAAAAAAGCAAAAGAAAGCAGCAAGACTTTCATAGACGAGCATTCCTCCTGCCATTGATAAACGACTCCCAGTACAAGAATGCAAAGCAGATACTGAACACTTAAGTCCTCCTAAACTATATAAGGTGTAAATGTGGTGTCAAAAAATAGCCAACTAACAATATTCCCAATCAAAGGAGTTCCAGGCAATTTCCAATGTCAAGACACTTAGTCTATCTAAATTCCTATTTTCCATTCAATTTATATAAGTCCAAAACTTTGTATAACCCTTATTACTTGACACAGTGCGGATGTAATGAAACTTAAAGAGAGAGGCATAAGGAGGTTCCGTTACCCATTGGTTTTGAATGCTTGTGGACTGTAATCAGGTGAGAGGGATTAAAAATATTAAAATAAGTGTGGGCATGCACTTGTCCTTCATTTATAAAGGTTTTTTAAATGACAGACACCTTATTTTATTCTACTGTCAAAATCAGATTTTAATAAATTTAAGAAGGTACCTCAGGACTTATCCAATCGACTTCAATCTCTTGATAGAGTAGATAATGCTCTCTTTCATTAATTTAGAACTGACCGCCTTATCTAGCTCAAATCATTCAATCCAAACACATGAAGTGTTGACATGAAATAGGTAGCTCTTGTCAACTCCATGATTTATTTTTCATTGTCCAATTTCAATGCTAAACAGAACAACTTTTTATAACAAATTTAACTCTCAAAGCTTGTTGTTGCCTATCGATTCATTGTTGCTATTATTCAAATTTGCTCCCAAGTTGGATAGTATGCATAATACATCAACCACTTTCGACATTTCCCGCATAGTTTTAGACATCAGTGTTTTTTTAGGCGTTTAAATACAAAACAAATACTTTTCTAGTCCCTAAACCATTTGTTCTAAAACTTAGAATGTTTCCACTTTTCAAATGTAGCGGCACAGTCTTTAGAAACGAGCATGAGAAATCTAACAGAGGCAGAGAACTCTGTCTGTTTGTGGTATTATTTCAGCCTTTAGGGATATTTCGAAACAAATTAAACCCAAAATATTCTAAGTTGTACTAATATAAGAAAACTTTTTAAAGTTCATTGGAGAGGTTACTCGAAGTTATCCCTTTTCTTTCCTTTTTTCCAATCAATTTTTATTTAATTAAAATAAGAGACTCTCCACTTGAAAAATGTGTCGTTTTCAAGTCTTTAACAATACTCCTAAAAAAAAACGGAAACTCACCTTCGAAGTTTCTCGGTAAATAACCCACAAAATTGTAGATTTAAAGTTTCACTTTACATCAAAGTTTTCACCAAACTTTGCTCACATTCACCTGTATCGTTTTCCAGATGTTTCCACTTAACATTTAGTTCTGTATCGATGTATTTATACGCAAAGACAAATTCACTATAACATGTACTCTACATTTTTCTAATCATTTATCCTTACAGAGTATGACTAGAACTTCACTTTTTTTTGTGAAGTTATAATTAAACTTTCACTAGAAATAGATCAAACAAATTTACTTAATTCTAATTTTAAGTTGCTTACACTATCATTGTAATTATATATATTTTTATATCGTATGCTTTGTTTGGATTTGCCCGACCCAATTTTTACCGACTCTGATCATTTATTATTTAATCCTACACCAACCACTGGTAATTACTTTAAACGTTTCGCCAGTAAAGCACAATACCAGCAACGACACACGCACTAGACCGTCTTCAATTACGAAATATAAAGCGAAAAGAAAAACATGTTCCTCTTCTCTCTCTTCTATTTTGTTGCTTTTATATCCATGTACGAGAAAAAAAAAAGAAAAAAAACCAACGAACGAACTCCTTGTAGGTTATCCTTTATTGAAAGAAATTATTATCCTACATGACACCGCACGCCGCACTTGAATTTTAGAGCACACACAAAACCCGTGAGACGAGTTGTCTTAACGTGATACAAAAACCAACTGAAAATAAGGATACTGGTGCCAAAGTAGGTAAGGCTTGGCAGTAGGTCCTTAATTTTTTGTTCTATTCTCTTCTTTTTTTTCGCTCTGGCTCTCTCACCTAACTTTTATTCAAATTCCATTTCCAATGGAGGAAAAGTCTCCAAAATGACGGTACATGGAAAGTGATGATGCTATTCCAGGCAAAAATAATGGAAGACTACCGTGATGAAGATGACTTTCCAGGACTCGGACATTTTTTCCTTCTTCTTGTTGGTGTTGTTTGTTGTTGTTGATTGTGGGGGAAAATAAGGATGCTTTTGAAAGTTTTGGTCTGTATCCATCAGAAAACTCCCTCGTTATAGTGCGCTTACACACATTTTCCACTGTAACACTTCCAATTAAAGTTTTGTTGTTGTTGTTGTTGTGTATATGGTTCATTTTGGTTATTTTTTAAGGTTACGGTTATTTGCATGTTTTATGGAGTTATTGGCTGGGTTTGTTGTTGATTTATATAAAAAAAAAATTTCAGGAAATGTATGGAACATAACCTAGAGAAGGATGAGAGGTAGTTGGTTTATAACTTTGAAGATTATGGAGTTATGTCTCGGTTTTGGGGTGAACTTGGGGCAGGATAAAGGGATTATGAACTTAGTTCTTATTTAATATTCGTCCTTTTGTGGACAGGCATAAAATTCCGTTTAATGTTGGATTAGCCAAAGTATAAATTTGAATCTGATGCAGACCGAGATGTGGTGGAAGATAAATAGAATTCGTGTCGACATACGTATGACAAAAGTTATTCGTTTTTTTTTTTTTTTTAAGGACACACAGGGTCACAGGTATATGTAGCAAACATTCCTCGAGGCAAAAGTTAAGCTAATGGAAATAAGCTATGGATCATTAGAAGCTCGTTTGTCATTCTATTGTAAATGGAAAGATGTTTGTATTTTCGGATGAGCATTGGAAGTTAAGTATATAGGTACGTATGTGGGTACATTAAAGGTAATAAAATGTCAAGGTAATAAAATAAAGCGCTTAAGTGATTACTCGGTGATGACATAACGATCTTAAATGGGTGAATTCACTCGATAATCATCGGTGATGTGGATGAATAAATATAATCGTATAAGTTTCTATTTTTGGCCTGGATAGATCAGAGCCCGTTGCTGTTCCTAAAGTTGACGATAATCTCTTTAAAAAATGCATAGTTTTGGAATGTATACCGTAAATTGAACCAGATATATAGGTTAGTGCATACATAGATTTCCGACGGCCATTCTTCTGGTAATAAGTACCGTTGTGCACCGCTAGTGTCCGAAGTAAGCCATTGCCGATCAACTGCGAAAACTAAAAAGCTGTCGTCAACTCTACTGCATAGGCATAACACTGGCAGTAGGGTGGTCATATGGCTTGAAAGTGTTGATCGTACTAATGACATCGGGATATTCGAAAGAAATACTGCGAATTATAAACAATGGCAACAGTACCAATAATTCTCCCCAGTCATTCTGGACACCACCTTCGGAGCAAAAAGACTGAAACCTAATACCACCTGAGTTTCAAAATCACTACACCAACACTTCACAGCGCTAGCATCCTTAAGGTATTCATAACCCCTTTAGTGCTAGTGAATTATAAAAAAAAAATAAAAATCTGATTCGTTTCGTTACCAATTTGCTTTGCCTCTTCCACTAGTTCGACAGTAACCGTGATGGCAACATCATCTGTAAATTTTGCCTCCTTATGTATTGGGAACCATTATTTTTATTTTTATTTTTTATAATTCACTAACGCGAAAGGGGTTATGAATACCCTTATGATGCTATTCACACAGCGCTAGTACTGGTATAGTTATTTTGAAACTCAGGTACAATCAGGTTTCAGTGGTGTCCAGAACGACTGGGGAGAATTATTGCTACTGTTGCCATTGCTTATAATTCACAGTATTTCATTCAAACAATTTACAGGAGTTGCCGCAGCACGGATACTTGCATCTGGTTACTCCTTGAGACCAAACTCGGTGTTGTATAGTAGCGTCCTGTACCTAAAGTAATCCATCACGCTTTTTGTAATGTATTTTGTCACACTACATCTTTTATTGAGCATGACTTAAACAAAATTGCTGTTCGGATAGTTCTATTGCTTCTTCTACTCCGACTACAGGTCTACATATTGTAGATCGTAGGCTCCAAACCTTCTCTATCCGTTACTGCCTGTACGAAAACTTGTTTATGTATGTATGTGGGACTCAGATCTGAAAATGGATCAATATAAAGCTAGCAGAAACCTTTTCATTAAAAATTAGGGTTAAGAAATCGAGATGGACAATTTGTTAAAAGATCACACTTGCCTTACAAGAGCTTAAGATGTGTACTAAGTTGCTTTAGAAATCGACCAAGGTTGGAGCAACTTTTTGAAGAGGATAAATATAAAGTTAAGGTTAAATGAAAAATGTTGACATAGACGTCATTTTTATGGTCACAATGCTGCCAATGTTAGCATTTTTTTTTTCATCAACACTCTTAAGAACCATTAACTTATACAAAATCCTTTAGTTCCCCTTTAATTTAAAACAACGCATTTGCAACCATTTTAAAACAAAGCATTTAAATCTAACTCATTCGAACAAGAACAAGAACAAGAACTCCTCTTTAAGAGCCTCTACCAAATGGCGCTACAGAAATGTCATCATTGCCCCTAAACTGTTTAATGCTCCCCTCTATAATCAGAAGATATGCTCATGTATACATAAGTAAAAAAAAAACGAACAAATAAACAAAAAAAAAAGTAATAATGGTAATGGGAACACAAAACTGACATAAAAAGCCACGAGTATCCAAATCTGCCATCTGCATTCTGTAACAGGAAGATGAAAAAAAAAAACAAAAAAAAAATTCCAACAGGGAGAGCTCAAACAACTCCTAATTAATTTTTTATTCACTTTGTGGCATGCTCGTATAGTAGCAAAGGAAGAGAAGGCCAAAGAAGCTATAGAGCAAGGCAAAGGCGTCGACTAATTTTGTGCCCATTAAAAGCTTTATCCGGTTTTTGTGGATTCATTTAAATTGTTCTTAGAAGGAATGGAGCAAAGAATGATAAGCAACATTCCCCTGCCCCCACAAATTGTATAAACAATAGACAGTGGAAGGAAGATGTCTCGTGTTTTTTTTTTTCGTTAAAGAGAATGAGTTGAAAGACAGATGCTGTAAATTAGTTGATGATACTAGATGAGGTTTCTCGTTTTTTTTTTTTTTTTATTCAACTTTGCGAGAAATTAAATTGCACTTGTGGTGTTGAACGTCGGGAATAGGTCTATTTGGAAACTGTCTTTGTTTCTCTTCTGGTTTCGAGCTTCAACAACAAACTGTCTTTCTGATAAGTAAAGTGTAGAGTTGGTCCAAGGATTTTTAACTTTTTGGAATCATTTTTAGGGACGATAAACTGGGACTTAAGTTGTTCCCAAAGGAATTTTGAATACTATGTAGATGACAGTATGTACAAATTTTTTAATCAGTTTCATAGAATACTTCAAGTTTGACAAAAATGCTTCAATGCAAAATGTAACATCCGTATAAATACCGATTTAATAAAATCCAATAGACAGCATCCAATCATTTATTTGTACAAATCCGAACGTTTCATTTCAGCACCTTTTGAGACACAATGCCATTCGATTTATTTAACAGTGTCTTCTTTTGTTTCACCTTCTCGATTGTCCTTTGCAATACAATCGTCAATAGGTACAGATCCTTAGTTTTATGCTGGCGGAAGAGAAAATGCAATACAATAACGAAAAATCAATTTGATACAATCAAGGTGATGTGGAAAAAAACTGCTGTTACAGTATTTTTCTCTTTTCTATTCTCACTGTAACAATTTATCTGCGTCATCCCTCTGTATTGAATCGATATAGAGAACTAAAAAATCAAAGATTTACGATGGTGTACAGAAATGAATAACATTGCCAGGACTATGGTAGTAAAAGAACAAAAGTGTGTTGCGTTGTGTACCTATCAAGAGAATTTCGAATACACGAATAAATATTAGTATTTTTGAGGTAGCAATTCAAAGTAAAGTGTAGAAGGTGTCTGAGAGGATTATAAACATTTGTTTAGAAATATTAGAGTGCACGATGGTCTGGTTGGTCTGGAATGGGAATAAAGGGTTGGGCATTTGTTGGTTTCTTTTTGAATCATATGTTATTTTGATACAGACAGCTTTTATGCGATGGAAAGGATTGATTTACGCTTGAACAAAGTTAGAAAATATTGCAAAATTACTTCCAAAGTGGATGCTATGTTGCCGAAACAGTACGAATTTTAAAAAGAAATTTCGGTCGAAATAATGTCCCAACTACAGCTGGTGTACGCAAGTTTGTGAAGAAAGTTCGTGAGACTGGTTTACTGATTGATAAGCGAGCATATTGTCGTGTTCATCCTGTCTGCTTAATGGAGAATATTGCACCTGTTTGGTATGCTTTTTGGAGTAGCGGTATTATTAGCCCATTTTTCTTTTAAGACGACAATAGAATGGAGAGCGCTACAAAGGCATGATAACCGATTTTTTATGGCCAGAAATTGAAAATTTGGACTTGGTTCCAGCAAGCTGGGGCTATATGCTACACAAGCTATCCAACAATCGATTTATTGCACACCAAGTTCAATAATCATGTAATCAGTCGTTTTGGTGATGTTGCTTGGCTGCTAATGGGCTGCGGTTTGACACTGTTGGACTTTTTTTGCGGAGGGCCATTACAATCTGGAGACGATTTAGGCATTCAAGACCAATATTGGTGAAGCTATTCGTGAAAAAGGAACACAAAACATGGAAAATGGGTTAACAGGATGTTCTAATGCCAAGCCAGCCGAGGCAGTCATTTGAATGAATTAATATTTCATAATTAATCGGAAGGTTTACTCTTTTCAATAAAGCAACAATCGTTGTAAAAATATTGAATAGTATTCTTTTTTATAGTTTTTTTAAAAAAGAAACCAGCAAATAATCCACCCTTTATAAGAGATTTATCTATTCTTGGCAATAGAAGCTTTCTCCCGCATTTTTTTTTTTTGATAGAAATGATGTCGAGGAAGGAAACTTTCTTTGGCTGAGACAGAATGTAATACATATCAGCTAATGATGGTTGCATCAGCTGCAATTAAATCTCTTTTACATCAAATATAACTCTAGGGCTTTCACCGCTTCCTAACGAAATCCAATATTCACCTTTGATGTGGTGAAGTGGAGTACTTAAGATATCATCCGGAACTTTGCAGTCTCTATCGGAAATAGAAAATTATGTAAGCTTAATACAATTAAGAAGACCTACTGCAGTTGAGTAAATAACATTAAGTACTATGTCGATAGACAGACGATGCCTGAGCTAGATCAGCAACGTTCGATCTGTCTACACTCTCATTGGTAGGCAGGCTAAAAGTGCTGATCTGTTTTCAAATGACTCCTACAGAAACTTCAGGGAAGAGGAAAGGAAGAAAGACTTTTAGTTAGGTCATTTGCTTTTCAAAAACGTTGATGAATGTGGACATCAAAAATACATTCCTTATTCAAATCACAATGGACCGAAACTGATTTATAGGGGTCCGTATTCAGCTATTCCAAGTTAATGTTTCCCGTGTCGCTCGACGCTTACAGGCTGCTAGGCAAAACAAACACAATCAGCATTACCAACCGCAGCCCAAACTGGATCACATATGCTCTCACTATTGAGTTAGATAAAAAAGGCTGCTAAATAGCACCATAGTGAGGGTTATCATAGATCACTGGCATGGAACATAGGCTGTGTCTGCTCTCTAATGATTTTTGCAGAAGCTGTATCGACAAGAAGGAAGAAGAAACAATTCTCCACTTTCTCTGTCCGTCTACAGCCCTCTCAGCACGAAGAAAAGCCTTTTTATGAGCCAACTTCTTCCACAATCTCAACGAAGTGGCTGACACCAGCACAGGCTCTCTCCAGCACTTCATAGGAAGCTCCAGTTGGATCTGCGGTTAGTTTTTGGATGAATATCTAGATCCATGTTGTATAACAAAGGTCTTTCTCTAGGTTTAGGGTGCCACTCTAACCTAACCTAACCTATCAAGACAGGAGTTATGGTCGTACATGTCTTCGAATTATATGGGAGACAAAAATCAGCGACGAACTTTACTGGATATTGACTTCGGTAAAGAGGCTTAGTTTTCCCAACTATAATCCTTACCTTTTCTGCTTAACAACCGCGTTGTTCATTTTCCAAACAAGCACAGTCTCTAGATTGTACTTTAAAATTGTTTAAGTACACACAAATGGTTCATTACCGCAGTATTAATGTGTTCCATGGTAATTAAAGAAGAATTTTGTTAAAAGTAAAAATAAGACATTCCCGAGGAAGTCCTGTTTTTTTTTTTTTTTAACTCAAACATTCTCGTTGAACCATTAAACATTTATGAAGCAAAATTATCCCAACACACATGCATACAGCACTGTACCATCATTTTGCAATTCATACTCGTTACACAATCGGTTCCATTGGAAATTATTATGCTAATTAGTATAAAATTTAACATTATACAACAAAAAGTATAATTTTATACAAAAATGGGAATACCCTCAGATATTTTACAGACCATATTTCCTGAATTAAAAAAATAAAATGAAAATAATACACATAATGGGAATAACTCCCAAAATCCCCATTTGAACTCGACCACTGAATGGGAATAATCCCTTGGAGGGAACTCGTTCCACAGTGATGACGTGATTCGAATTGCGTGTATTACCACGTAAGTAAATTTAATTTATAAATGCAGTCCAATCGCGTCCGATTGTCCTTGACAACTTTCCTTCCTTGTGCCATTGATTTTTGTACGTCGATTGGAGGGACCTTTTTTGGTTTTTAAGGATATGTGCCGTTTAAGTTATCCTTGTCGATTTAAAGTGAAATTTTCAAGGATGCAAACAAAAGTTGCGGATATGGATCCTTTTGTGTCAGCAATGATGATGTACTCATAATTTGTCATTTTAATTAACCTTCCGCCAATTAACCATACTGTTCACTGTAGCACATTTCATGGCGTCACCCCGGTTGAATTCCAGGACTGCGAACCCCCGACGCAGTCTTTGTTAATATTATGCAAACGCTCTACGCGAGAGGATAAATGAATCCTGCAGAACTGTCAGAGAAAAAGTTCATAAATTTCCGTTTTGCCTCTCCGCACTGCTCATCATCTTAGTTTGTTGCCGCTGCACCCGGTCACCGTTGCCAGGACTAGGAATTTGATAAATATTCTCTGTACAACGAAATCCGGACCCCAAACACATATCTAGTGCGCTGCAGATCAAAGTTGTGCATGCGGTGGTGGCGGTGCTCTGGAGTACGAGGTGTAATTAATTACTAAACGTTATCATACGACAAGGACATTGCATGCAGCTTAAGTGAAGTTGCAATGATGCCTCTCATATACATATATGTATGTAAGCATGTGTATGAGCTAACCAGAACCTTACGGATCGGTTAGCTGCTGTTGGGTGGACATTTAATGAGCTTCAGCTGAAATTTTCGACAACAGAGATGTTGTTGAAACGGACGAAGCTTACATGCATGAGAATGGCTCCAATGGGATTTATTATCCTGCCCTCGACGTGCGTACGAACGCAAGTGTTCGTGAACGAAAAAGATAAAGTGAGGGGAGGTCAAATCACCATGTTCACCGCTAATCTCATAAATCTTCATGGTGCCACGGATTTTTCGGGGGTGATATGGGTTCAAAAAGTCTTGCGGTGTTTGTGGTGTTTGCGGATGTGTCCAGAGGGAGAGAAGCAACAACAGCATGCGTCGATTCTTATGCTGGGAACTCAGCTTATAGTTGGTTTCATTAAATCACAAATTATGAAATGTTATTAGCGTCAAAGCAAAGGATTTGTGTAACTGTGTGCAGTAAATTTTCATGTCTTCCTCACACTGGCGTTAACATTCATTTATATGCTGCTGAACGAGTGTGGTGTGTCCAAGGAAACTCATTTAGAAAAATATTCAAAGGAAACACTTAATTATTGCGAGAATGATTTTTTCACAAAGACTGCTTGCCCGGATGCCATAAAGATTATTTTTCTGTGTCGTCGTAGCAAATACAGAAATGCTTTATCCTGAGACTAAGTCATTGTCAATGCGCATTTTTTTTGACGAAATTTCGACACGAGATGTAATTACGTAGTCCATATCTTATTTGGATACATAGGTATGTGTCCAGCTTGGGTGTCTCGGGAAATTACTATCTACTAACCACAGAACATGGCTTAAGCTAACCTAACCTCTATTTCCCGAATTTTTGCCAGAATTCTCTGGCTTCACCTCTTAATTGTCAACCAGCACAAAATACCCTTTATTCCGCGAGGGTCATCATCCAGAAATCTCTGTTTTTCAGGGGGTGTCAGTGTAACGATTTGTTGAAAAAGGGAAGGGAAGGGATTTGTTGAAGGGCCGACACGGCAACGCTTGCACTCCCGAATGGACCAGCTTAAAGATCATTCTTCCTTTTAAAGTAATCGGGTAGTGCCTATTGGCATTTTTCTTTCCATTTTAGCTGGTTTACATTTCAACGTCCACATATGAATCTACTTTGACTCTTTAAAAAGTGAAAAAGTTCTCCCCCTCTACCTAACGCACTTGGTGAAACGTTCCTGTCACTACCTATTTATTACATCTAGAAAACCTTGTTAAATGTGTTTATTCCATTAAGACACCCTATTGTGTTAAAAAGTTGTCCAATTGACAGAAATAAATTAAGAATATCCTTCCTTGAGCATAGGAATGTTCAGACCCAAATACGATTCCTACTTGTTCCTTAACAAAACTTCTTAAATCACTTCTTTCAGATACAATCCCCCTTCAGACAGTAACCATCGTAATCGTTATGTACCATTGGCACGTTCTTTAACTTGATTCATTCGAAGTAAATTCAGCACTACACACTTCTACACAGCAATTCCTTCCCTCCAAATCAAAACTGTACATATTAGATTAAACGTGAATCACATTTTTCATTGCAACGTCATCCTCTTGCAGGACTCGAAGAAAAATGATAGTGTTCCATAAAACAAATCACGTACTCAATTTAGCGTTCATGCGAAGCACTGCACAGTGTTAATGGCGCATGCCAACTCCCATCCCTTATGATCTTTTAAATATTCATGGAATTTTCGAAATATTTGTACTCCAAGTTCAATCCTTCACTTCAACGCGTCCTTAATCAGTCAATAACATAATTGCTTACTTACTTATTCTTGGAACTTTATTCAGACTTGCATCCGCTGATTCTTATCCATACTTCCGACAATTAGAAGAAATACGTACATATAGCGCGTCATAGTTTTGAAATACCCATACCCTACTCATACTTGAAAATGGAAACCCATGTTCTCTCACACTTTCAATTGAAACAACCGAAGCGAATAATAATTCTCAACCTTTATGGCGTTTCCATTGGAACTCGTGTTGCTCCTGTGATGCTTGTTCGTTACCGTAAGCCTCAAGTTGATTCATTTATGTGAATTGGTGTAAATGTCGTCAGTGAAAGGATTTTCCGTGGAATTTATTGGTTACGCCCGCAAGCAAGTTACATCTTTTGATTCAATGGGTTTGATAAATGTTTAACAGTTTATGAGTTTTATACGAAGACAACTCAGTTTCAGTTTTTTTTTTTTTGTGAATGTTTATGGATTGCAGATACTCATGGCGTACAATGTAAAACGTAATGGAGTCAAGTGAACACGTGTTTCCTGTAAAGCAATAAATTGTATTAAAAACCCATGAAATGGTTGTTTAAATGATTTACTAGCGAAATGGGAATCAAGTCATGCGGGACAGATAATTTTGAACTTAAGTTAGGCATCCTATTTGACGGGCAATTTGTCACATTTAAATTTGAAAACGAAAAAGGATTTTTCAATTTGTGATGGTGTAACGATTTCAAGGCCGAAGAAATTCTTGTTTGAAAGCAATTCCTTTAGTCTTGTTTATTTTGGAAATAAAAGGACCTGGAAAGGAAGAGTCCTTAACGTCTATTTGGTGGACCCGCAGAGAGCTAGCTATTTTTATTTTTAAAGAAAAAGTTTCCTGTAACTATATCGGTAAGCGATGCCACCAGGTTGCCGGTGGCCACACCCACTTGGCACCTTACTAATTTTCCCGGCATGGAACTGTGAAGAGGCTATCCTTCTGGAGCCCCAATGAGATTGATCTTCAACCGATAACCCAACCGGGCAACTCTATTTCCGTAGTGTGCTACCAATTTGGAAAATATGGTTGACGAATCTATAGCCCTAATACCGGACTGACTATTACGGAGAATTATTGAGTGTTGTTTGGGTGTAGTGTTGTTCGGCATGTCTACCCGCTTAGAAGACGCTGAATTAAGGCTAAAATATTTAAGAAGTTCAATATTGAAGCGCTTGAAAGGCGACAGAAGTAAAAAGCTAAGGCAATCCGAAATGATGGTTGTTTATAGAAATTGAGACCAAATAAGGAATTTCACGTAACTCGGGGTCTCATTTACGAGCGATGCAGGATTAGGTTCTAGGATTTCTTGAAGGATGTATGGATTGCCGTAATTCACTTCGCTCCACCAGAAGAAGTATCAGAATTCACCATAAACTCTAGGCTAAGCCGCCACTTTTCCGAACGTATTGATCTAAACTTCGAAGGCTTCCAAAGCGTGCCGTTAATGTCATGCTTCTGCTAGAAGATTCCCAAGCTCATCTTTAAAACCATCAATCTAGCGTTATGCTTTCATTCCTCGCTGGAAATTTTCGGTGAAGTCTTTTCTATAGTTTAGCTTGAGTGAAGTCTAGTCTGTCACGAGTGCTACCAAACTTTGTCTTTTAATCTGAATATGCTGCACAATGCACAACTGTTTAAGTGTAGATCGAGACCGTATTGCTGTAGGATTACACGATGCGCCTTGGTCGGACATGACTGGACAATGTAACCCCGCGGTTCTTTGAACTCTCTTAAATTTTTTTATATACGTTAAAGCCTCAAGTCAACGAGGACCACCAAACTTGAGCCTATAAGTGATGATAGGATATCCCACATCAGTGTTCATCCACAAGACCATCTTTGATTGAGAACGCCACGTCTTGTCATAGGTTCCACTAAAGACGTAGTAAACCACGCATGCTTTCCAAATCCCCTTTTGCATGTCAAGTCTCCAGTTAAACTTTTGGTCGGGGATAATACCTTAATAGTAAGTGCTGAGGGAGAGGCAAATTTATTGGGCATTTGCCCATAAAAAATCCAAATATTTGGCGCGACTGC
Source organism: Criorhina ranunculi (assembly GCA_951813785.1). Classification (NCBI taxonomy): domain Eukaryota; kingdom Metazoa; phylum Arthropoda; class Insecta; order Diptera; family Syrphidae; genus Criorhina; species Criorhina ranunculi. Next base: position 87,935,998 of record OX638381.1, on the reverse strand, counting down.
TCATAGATAGCCAAGGCCTAGCTTCTCGCAACCATTCATGTTGTGCATGTTATATTTTTCACACGAATGAAAGGAACCAACAGTTTCATTGCCAACTCAGAATGGTGGATTGAGAAGCTCTTTCATGACAGTTGCAGATTTTTCATGCTTGCGAAGGGGTGGTGCCGCGAAAAAACGTTTGGTGATTTTGAAAATTGATCCTTAGACCATCTAACTCAACAGTACAACGCACTAACCACTAAGCCCCGGCGACCATTTGCCCGTGAAGGCATAAAGATCGATAACTCGGTTCAGGGCTTCTTCCATGACTTCACTTATTAGGGAGGGAAGTATCTTATACACAACCTTAATCCTGTCACTGCCCATCCTCAACAAGTCTTGAGTTACCAAAAGTTTCTCATTTAATTTTCAAATAATTTTGACCTTGATTGAGGTTCGTCCTTCCACGACTCAAATAAAATGTTTTCGGAGACAATTATAAATTGAAACTTGCTACATTCGACTCAAGAAATACAATATTGTAAGTACATAACTCAGTAATCCTAAATTTTAGCTATAAACACTCACACCTCTCTCTGGCTGTCTACATTTTTCGTAACAAAAAAACAAAAGAATTCAATAATTGGTATTCCAATTTTAGGGACGATCTTATAGTTAAAACATCTTCTGCTTGTCTATTTCCTAAGGGTACTCTTCCTTGCCTCTCTCTCTCTCTCTCATAAATTAAGTACACGTAGAGAACTTCTAACAGAACACGAAAAAAAAAGGAATTTTCAGAGAAAAGAAAAATATTTCAAGTGGTGCAATTGATTTCATTGTGAAGCACCCTTAAGCGTGAACCACTATAATTTTTAATTTTCTCTTCGTTTTTCCGTTTTTTTTTTTTTTTCTCTTTTAATATTTTTTCTAACTTCCAATGGGGGAGAATGCTGGAAATTTATAGCATCTCGTATACGACGATGAAACGAATTGGTAAAGTTTTCACCTCTGACTACGACACTTAAAGTGTTTTGGCTATTAAGCACAGGAACGTAATAATAATAGCGGACGAGTAGCAGCAATAACATGGATGGTGGGATTCCATTAATAATCTTTTGGTGGAGCGAAGTGCTTCTGCTCTTACTTAGTGAAGTTCGTTTTTTTTTTTTAGGGATGAGTTGAGTTTGGATAAGAAAAGCATTCTTAATTCTATTTAATAGTTTAACGGGAGTCTTAAATTGTTTCGAGGGGAAGAAGCTTAATATAGGTGTTGAGAATTTTCTTAAGTATATGAAAAATAAAAAAATGAAATAATATGCTTTGGATCAATCGGTTGAATTAAGGATTAAAGAAGATTATACAGTGAGAACCTTCACTAAGAGAAGAATAACAATTCATATTCCTTCAGGATTTGTATGCAATTGATGCTGTCTATGTTCGGTGTAGAAGTACTAAGCTATTAATAGGGTTCTAAAATAACAATAAAATTATTAAGGGCGACAGCTCATAGAGGGCCAGAGCCTAGCTTCAAACAACCATTCATGTTATGTGCTTTTCGTACGAATGAAAGAGACCTACAGTTTTATTGCCGGCTCCGAACGACGGATTGAGCATCTTCTTCCTGACAGATTCGTCATTGCCTGGCAAAAGGTGAATCCGCGAACAACTTTTTTTTGTTAAGCTGAGGCTCGAATCTGTAGCCTCTCGTTTAGCAGTCCAATACTCTAACCACTAAGCCACGACGACCACGCTATCCTTATTATAATAATGTAAGAGGGTATTGTACTGCGACTTCATGGTCTATTGTGCCCCCTCCTGGTACATTGAAGAGGTTCATATCCTCGTCAGAGTTTCCCTCGCGTTGTATCTCCTCTAGAGTTGTACTTAAGAGTCCTCCACTCTATTAGCCCTGGCCAGAATATTCCACTCTAGAGCGCCAGTTTCGCTAAGAAATCTCAGAATGAAAAATAGATCTACAGTTGGTATATCCTTATCGATCATTTGGAACTTGCCCAAATATTTCATTGTTTTATGAGTCAATACCTCACAAGTCTCATCACAGAATCTGCAGAGGTCTTTTTCGATTATCTCCAGTTTCCTCAGGTGCCCTTTGAGTCTACAATCCCCCGTTAGGAATCTTCTTAGGATACCTAGATTGATCTTGCTTTGACTCTTTTCCGGTTGTAGATCCCTAGGAATTTCTTCGTTTGCTTCCTACCTTGGGGGTTACGAGTATTCCAGACTTTGGTCATGTTTGCGTTTAATTTTGTTGATCTAATGCATCTCTTCCTTCCAATTCTCTCTTTTGCCATACTTAGAATCGTTTTATTTGAGCTGTCCTCTATCACAAGGTGCTGCGGTTGGATACGTTCTCATGGCTCCAGTAATGCAGAAGCATACCAGTATTGTAATTTGTCGAGTGTCTTCCTCTTTGTGATTAGACTGGTCCGTTTTGCTCACGCTATCCTTGCACACAGCACCAAATATTCGACTAAGAAGTTTTATTTTTTGTATTTGTTCTACAAGCGCTTATCGTCCAACACTCGGTGCCGTTTCATAAAACTGGTAGGGAAGTTTTCGAGTACATAGAATAGAAATCTGGTAGCCATGGCCCAGGACTAAGAACACTGGACATTCAACATCTCTCAAGATACGTATATAAGATAGCATATATACCAGTATCCAAACTCATGCTGACCATACTGACTCAAGTTCGAATCCCAGCAAACAACCAAAAGCCTTTTAGCATCATCACCTCTCAATAGTTGATGACAAACCTCCACGAGTATAATAAACTCTACCCTTTATGAAGTAAGAATCCTTCTGGTCGGATGCCATACAAATTTGTATTCTGTTCCATTGCCGCTTCCCACTTCTTTCCCTTAAGAGCAACCCCTTGCGACTTCGTGGGCAATAATTAAAGACGAATATTCCCATCATCTCTTCTCTGGAGGACTTTCGATTTACCCGCAACACAATTAAAAATGTGTCAGCTTTCATCAAAAAAGTTTTCTTGTCCTTTTTCCTTTTTTTTTTGTTGTTTTGTTCGTCAATAAAAAAAAAAAAAATAATGATCGATGGCATCCTTTCGGGTATAGTGGTAGCACTTGATATGTAATTGGAAAAAATGATTTATTAGAAATTCCACCAAGCATGTTTTCATTCCATTAGATGGCCAGGACGAAAAGAAAAAAATGAAATAAGGTCTCGTTCAAGGCTGCTTAACACCATTAAGTGAGACTCACATTCGGAGAGCGAAGGGGCAAAGTGTGTCATTGCTGCAATACATCACTGGATGCTGTTACACTAGCCAAATATTTTCGTTCCCCAGAACTGTTTGTTTTTATCCTTCAATTTATATTCTCTTCTATATTATCATCCACCCGCTTGGCCCGGCTCTAAACTAATGACAAAAGCCCGGAACTTATTATCCAAAGTGTGAAGATGGCTTCTGAAGCGTTTCCTATGGCAATGCTCTGTTTCGCTTTGAAGTGAGGCTCGGAGCGTGGAGACTCTAAATTTCATAATATTTCCAACGGAATTGATGTCATGATAAGAGAATATATACGTTTTCATGTTTATTATCCTCAACAAGGGCAGGCGGTCGGTAATTCATCTTTTTTTTTTCGTACAAGGACTACTGCTGCGGCTGTTCTCTTGGTGTTATTTGTGCGAAGGAAATCTGTTTTGATAGATGAGCGCACAATCAATTTACGTCTTGTACTAGCGAAGAGTGGATTTTATTAAATTCAAAGCAACGATGGCAACGAGGCAACAAGCAAAGCAATTGTGTTTTGGTTTTAAGTGGGCTGTTGTGAGCTTCCGACCGTTGTGTGGTGTTTTGAATAAATTTTTTTTTTGAAAAAAATATTTGCAAACAAAAATTAATCTAGAGTAGGTGGTAGATGGTATCTGAGCACCTGCCAAAGTGCATTAACTGGCTAATGGAAACTTCGTTGCTCGTAATTGGTTGTCGTTTCTCATTTTGTTGACATTTCATCAGAGGAACATGGATTAAGTCAAATTTTAATGGTTGGTGTCCAATACAATCATACAAATCCGAAGGGTATCATTATTTTTGATAAATAATGTCTGCTTTAGATAAATAAACAAAATGGGTGATAAGTAGCAGAGTGTGTCAGGTGAAGTTGTCTTTCCAAGACTTCGAGCCCCCATTAGGAAATAACAACGCACTTCAATGTTGAATTCTGATTGAGATTGCATCGCCAACATTCGTTAAGTGAACCCTTTTCCTTGTGGCTCATCATTTAACAAAACCCTTTTTTTTATACTTTCCACCTAAATTCGACTGGCTTAGTGGCTATTGGACTGCAAAGCGACAGGCCACAGGTCTGAGCCTCAGCAAGATGTAAAATGGCACATCTACGAACATAGAAGGATGCTCGATCTTATAAGAAACAACATTTGGAATCTTGATATGTTTGTGGATGGAAGGGAAAGAGTTACCACAAACCTTTTATCGGGGATGAATCGCTTTCAGATAGAGGAGACTTAACCTTCTTTACGCATGGATGAATAAAAAACGGTAGAGCGGAAGCAAAAATATTTTCAAAATATCCAGATCTAGCCTGTCATTTCAGTCTGGGGACAAAAACTTAAGTTCATCAAGCCAATATGTTTGCACTGCAACACAGGTTGGAATGCGCTGAGGAAGAGGCAGGAAGGCATCTATGCATATGGAAATGCGAACAACCTGGTGAAGCAGAGATCAGTCAGTCTTTCGGGTTTCTGGGCTTTTAACCATTTGCTGCTCTTCACAGAGGTTTGGTGAAGGAAGGAATATCTGATAAAATGGGGAAGATTTAGGAAAATGCAGATAAGGTGTTTAAACTATACTAATGTTCCAAATAACTAATCTTACCTACAAAGAGACGATTCCGCTCTTTCAACTAGCTCCGATAATGGATTGTTTAAGATCCGATTGAGGCTGTACATAACATGCATCCAACCCTATAACTTATCTTTCGCTATTCCCTTCCACTTTCCAATGCATGATTTTTTTAATTTAATTTAAGGAGGTGGGAATCTTTTAAAGATGAAACTTAGTGTGAAATTTCCATTCATTAATCCCACCTCCCAATTTCTACCCTTTTTTCTCCACGACACAGCCTCCGTCCTAGCATTTCATCATGGATGGACTAACGGCACAGCATGCTCACAATCTTATTAAGACTTCTTCAGTCTGTCGCTTTTCTAATTCAAAGTTCCTTGGCTACGTCATAACCTGTTTCGCCGAATCACTCACATCATTCCATGTTTCCTGTAGTTGGGTCATACATTTTACAGCTTATGTTCTAGGGGCAGTTTCTCCAAGCTCATTCCTCAGTGCATGTGTCTTGGTTTCGAAATGTGGAAACTGAAAAAAACTTATGTTTCACGTCTTGGATGTTTCACGTGTTTGGATAATTGGGACAGGTGTCGTGCCCGAATCTGTAGAGATATGCGCGAAAGCATACGAACTTTGTTATGTAGAAGTCCACTTCATCATGCTTGCAGATTGTCCATGTCTCAATTTGCTGAATGAGACGGTATATCCATCGACTCTTGCTTGACACATTTCATCATTTCTGCCATTTCGCCATACTGTTTGTCTTGTCTTGTGGGTTTGCTTCGTTAAGGCTTGACTCAGTTGCCTCATTTCATATAATTTCAGGAATTTCTCGGCCAGTATGTCCATTGGAAGTAGTCCTGAAATCATACAGACTGCGTCTTGTAAACATAAGAAAGATGCATGTTTGGCTACAATTTAAGGTAGGTGAGTGCCTTCCATATCTAAAACCTTTACCACGTAGTCAAAGACTATCCTAAGGGTTGTAAGATACAATGGTAAGAGCCCTGCTGCATTTTAGTGCTTACTTTTAAACCACCACCTCTACTTACATAGGCTCAATCTTTCTCATTGTTACATCCTAATACACTCACAACGGTTCCACAATAAACATTTAAACATTGCACAGCGAAAAAAAAAAAAACATTTACACTCGGTTCCAGTTAGTTATGTTGCATGTAATTTCCTTTAATTAACCTTTTTAATTGAAACATACATATACTGAAACATACGTAAGTAACGCACAAAAAAAAAACTGTAACTGACCGTCAAATTTAATTGAAGCTTCAACAACCAAAAAACTAATTGATTTTTCTGACGCGGCTTACAACCTTCAGTTCAACAGCCCTCACCCGAAACTCACCGACCGTGAATGGATATTCAATTTAAATATTTTACAAAACGGTCATGATGGCTTTCACGGGTTTCCATTGGAAGAATGATTATTTCGAAATGAACCTAATTAAGAACATTGGCTTCTGGATAATCACCCTCAGAGTCATATATCCTGCAACCAGAACAATTTACGAAATAAATTAAATTTCAATATTTCGAAGTGTTTTTTTTTTATTTTTTTTTTTATGAAAGTTGATTAATTAGCGGTTTTCTTCACGAAAAAAAAATAAATAAAATCTCTAATTACAGATTGGGGAGATTACAAGTTCAATCGAGTTCTTAGAATCCAATTTTTTATTTTTTGTTTTAAGCGAAACCTAATGAATGAACATAATTATTTTGGTGTTAACGTTTTTACCGGCCAAAAAAAAAATCCAAATATTTATCAATCCAAAGTCGAGTACATATAAATATATAGATATGCCATGTTGCCTGTGAAGCCAATTAAGAAGAGAAATAACAAGATTATGAAAATATTAGACAAAGATACGTGTACGTAGGAATATGAAGTTAACTTAAAAAAAAAGGATACGGCCACCTGTTGCAAACCAAAATTGCATTTCCACAAAACTTGTTTAACAAATCGATTTGTTCGTGGGTACAAAAAAAGGGAGGAAAAAACACATTCACACATATGTATTCGCGCCACTTTATTGGGTCATAAAAAGGATCAGGTGTAAGTGAAGTTGTAATAAAAGCTCTCCAGCGTTCTAAAGCAATTTGTTAGAGAAAATCCAATAAATGATTCGCAGTTATATGAAAGCGTTGTTTTTATACATGGTGTTCGTTTGAATTGGATTTCTTTTTTTTTGTTTTTAAACATATTTATGAAGGGGGTTTTTCTGATATTCGATTGGGTATAGCTCAGTTTTAATTGAGGTTGTAATGGGGAATATATTGTACAAGTTCTTAGGGGACTTTGGTATCAATAAACACGTCGTCACCTCAATCTTGATTCCGTCTTTACAATTTTCTAAAAGTCTTTCATTTTACATGCCAGGTTTATGTTTTTTATTAGACATGAATGTATATGGATGCGGTTGCGTTTTCGCATCGATTATAAAGTTGCACGCCATGTCTCAATTCGCAAGAGACCATACTTACGTTATGTAAAGGCGCATGAATTTCTTAGACCACCGTTTCACAAACCTTTGAGAGAGAGAAACTATCAAGAAAAAGCTTCTGAATCCTCCGTTCGGAGTCGGCCATATTCGTGCAAAAATATAGCACGGACAACTTGAATGGTTGCTAGAAACTAGGGTCTCCATGGAATGTCATTGGTCCAAGGTGGCTGGAGGGACTTCTGAAGTGACTTTTATGGGGCCTGAAAAGAACATTGTACTGGCGATCTTGAACCGCTTAGGAGAATAGTTGCGTACGAAATTTTATCGAGGGCCATCAAGTCTGGGAGTCTTCTGTTCTTTAACTAGCAAAACGCAGAAGAGATTGTTGTATGTTTCAACCCTTAAAGGAAAGCTCAATCAAGCAATTGTCAACAAATTCGTCACCGGCTGACTCTTTGTCAGTGTGGGATACTGTTGTATCAAAACAGATTAGTCGTGCCTGCTACGACCCTAGTTTCAAAAAAAGGCTCTTTTGACTGGTCTACATCTGTCTTGTAGCTCTGTGATGCAGGACGTCTTCACAAGTTCTCCATTTGTTTCTCCATTCTAAGGATTTCTGTACCCTTATTTCACAAGCTGCTTAAACATATGGTCATTGAGTGGAATGAAAGTGTCGGTAAGGTTATCAGGCAAGGCTCATAATCTATATTGATGGGCTAGCTGGGCTTATCTATCCATCAAATAGGATTAAACTCGGCATAGACCTCAGAAAAGCTTTAAAACTCACTTATCTGACTCCTTCAAGCCAAAAGAAAAAAAAAATGCATCAACCATTGCAAGAAGCTCGATGCCAAGTCTCCAATGGGCTTCCCTACTTGAAATTTCTTACTCAACAACAAGGGCATACCCCTCTTGTCACAGTCATGGTTCTTCTATAACCTCAGTTTTCTGAGGACATGTTGTGTTGTCCAAATTTAAAGGAACTTATGCAGCATGAGAAATTTTAAGTCACAGTGCTATTTCGTTTCCGTAAATGGTCCAAATAGATAGTAGTGAACCGATAATTTCTCAGTTATTCGAATAATTTATTGATTTTCGAAGACAACCTACGTCTGTTTAATCCATTTCACTTGTTCCTTCAAAACAATGAAAAGCATGTCAAACAAAAAAATTCCCACAACGCTTCAAGGCTTTTAGCATTTAAATTTTTATAAACTCAATTCCGTTTCTTTTCATTTTCAGAAGGAAGTAGCAACAGACACGTGCCACGCTTAAGGAAAAGATTATTTATTTAAGCGTAGCCGTAGACTATTTATGTGGTGCCTCATAAGAGGCGTTAAAACGAAAAACCCAATAAGGAGCCGAGCGTGCTTAGAGAGAAAAAATAAGAAAAAATCAATTTCATTTCTAGGAAATCACATTAAACTTTCACCAGCCATTTAATTGATATCGTTGCATGGAATATTGATCGGCACACAAACAGTATCCCTTATCACATGAGCCACAAATCGTCTTCAAGTACACATAAGCTTCTATTGTCCCATTCAAAGATTAATAGGTATAGTCGAACATTCTTCACACATTCTCTGAAGTTAAATTACCGTCAAGAGCGTCCTTTCGTCCCTTCGTTCCTTCGTCAAGCAAACAAACCAATGTTCTACTCGAAAGCAACACAATAAACATTTCGTTCCGACAATGTGAAATGTAATTTCTATGTGCTGCTGGACAATAAAAAAGATTCACATCCCGATATGGGTGTATGTGTGTGTGTGTATTCCTGCGTACCGCCTTTTGTTTTGTTCTTAAAAAGGGTTTTTATTTTTCCCTTTCGATGTGTGAGTGAGAGCCCACATGAATAGAATCATTTCGAAGAAGGTGAAGCTGGAAGGAGCTGGTTACTATTTTTAAATCCCTCCAGTGGGCTGAGGGAGTGTCGAGTGTGAAGTGAAATGTAAATAAAGTTTTCCGGGAAAGGCTATTTTTGGGTATGGAGTCAAGGGACAAGCGATCCCATTGGGATAAGAAAAAAGTCCATTATAGTTCAATTGAGTGGTGGGTTACGCTGTCAATATTAGCCAAGTGATGAGTGCTTGAGCTAAGTAAAGGGGAGGTGTGCAGTCTACTGAGATGAGCCTAAAAGTAATGATAATTCCTTGTCAGGTAATATTGAAAGCATTTTAAATATGCTTACGTGTGTCGGTGAACTGACATCATCTCTCATCTTTCCGGCTTTAACAAAGGATGTACCAATAAAAGTGCACTCTAAAATTTTTGATCGAATTGTACTTGAGTTCGCATTGATACTTTGATATCAAGGCAAAGTAGACAGATGTCTACCAAATATATCCTCCACGACTCTGTGATCCAATCACGCGTCAGATGTCGAAATTTCATTAAAGTTCACAAAACGAAGTTCCATGGCATTAGATTTCATCATTTGGAGCACTTTCTCGGCCAAAAAGTGCACAGTTACAAACTTAAAGAGCTCCCGACCCGTGTCTTTGAATCTCTGCATTCCATTATCTTCGATCACGGGTACGCTGTTTCCAATTTTCTACACCAAACACTCTGCCTTCCGAAATTGCTTGGGGTTTGACCCTGTGATTTGGTCTTCCTTGTCCACCCGGACCTGTGGGCTGAGCGTAGTTTTTCACTCGATCTGTCTTGGACTACACCCACTTCTTGGTACGCCTCGAAGAGTTCTCAGTTATATCTCGTCCTCCATTCGCCCTTCTCGCACTGAGGACGTTTATAAAAGTTCGAAAGAGCTTCTTGCAAACTGCATTGAGTGTCGTCAATTCTGCCGGGATCCCGAATTCAGCAATGGGATTGTAGAGCTCCAGACATGCTATCATATGTGGCTTTGAAGCCGATGAAAAGGTTGTGAGTTGGAATCAAATGATTTTTTTCAGAATTTACCTAAGTGTGAAGATTTAGACCGAAAACAACGCTGATAATTAGATTTTAGACGTCCATAAGCTTTTGTGGAAATCCTTACTAGGACTGCATTCTAGTTGATTGTATAGGTACCTTGGTTTCCTTTACTTAAGAAGTGAAACTAATGAAGAGTAGAACATATTCCAATTGCACAATTGGACATTTATATGTAAATCAAGATGTCTGGTCATGTTACCCTTCACCCAGTCAAATCCCTCATTTCTCATGTCTTCCAAAATCTCAACCTTCTTTCGTCGTGAATAAATACACTTCAAGGACATTATGTTCCACCTCCTTTCCATTAGCAGAAATCAGCTTAACTCTTAACACTGTTCCCATCCACACAACGAATAACAGCAACAGTGAAATATGGCTAACAATGTCTTTCACTCCCTAAAAGCTTTCCATTTCGAGATAAAGCAAACAGAGTCCTTATTATTATTTACAAAAACGTCCTTTTAATAGAGGCACAGTTAAACTTATCTTTCCTTTGCGTTCCCTCCCCTACCTTCTATCTAAGACTTCATAATCAGCATCTTTCTACGAAAACGATGCTCGTTTAATAATCACGCGAAACGGTACCTAGACAATGCGTCAAATACCCTGAAGGCCTGCTTATTGTAAATTTGAATTTCAACTCACATTTCCATTGCAGTGCAAATATTTGAACGTCTTTTCGAACATAAAGGGGGTTCCGATTCTATGGACGCCCCTGCCTAAGGCGGCAGATACACTTTCATAAAACCAAAATGTTTGTATTCAAAGCGTATCGCCTGGCGAAAAGCATATTGTGGGGCGTTGTTGGAGACGTTACCAAAACTGGCGCATTTCTCACGCGACATGGTTTCCTGTGAAAGTCAACTCATTGCTGCAATGTATCTGCAGGTGTTGTTGCTACTACTTCTGCTTGTGCGCTCGGTGCCGCTGGTAGTGTTCAAAATGAGGGACAAAATTGAATTTCAGGAAACACGTTAGAAGGTATTGTCAAAGGAATCGGAAGAGAATTAACAAAAGAAAACATTTTTCCATGAAAGTGAATACATTATCATTTCGGGACAAGTGCCTGCTGGGGCATGGATATGCTAATGCAGACGTGTCATGAAAATCGGTTTCCTTGTAAAAGAGGGTGTCATATCTGTTGTTGTGAAAGAAACAACTTACTAAACTCGATTTTAGTTGAAACATTTTTATTTCTATTTTTTTTTCGTCCTGAATTGGCATTAAACCAGCCAGAGGTTGTGTCACATACTTTGAGTTGAATAAATCGCCGGTGGGTGGTTTAGTATGTGTTTTATCTTATGTTATGTAGAGACTTGTGATGTTGTTGTGCCATAAATGGGGTTGTAAAATGGAAACACTAATACATCTTGAAGGCAAATTTTTTGAGAATAAGGAGATTGTTGTATTGTAAATGGTTTTGGTCACACATTTTATTTCGACGATGTAAACGAGGCTACTTCACTGTGAGAATGCATATGTTTTTGGTTGGATTTATCGTTTCAAAAGTTTCGATTTTACGATAATCGTAAAAGCTATGAAGTTAAAGAACAGGGTGCAGAGGAGACATACACTTTATTTGTTTATAAAAATCTTTCTAACGAAATAAATCATAATTCTATTCACGGTTTATTTGTCTTGCATCAGACCTTCAACTCTCATGACATTTGATTCACACATTCTTTCCAATAAAGCATAAGGGCCTGAGAAATTTAGCTAAAGACCTATTCAAGTGCCCAGTCCCGTTCTTAGTACCAATTCTCAGACCGATAGAGCATTCAATTCCTCACAATTGGAAGGGATAAATCACCATAACGATACGAAAGGTGATCTGGGTGAATGCAAGAACTGGCGAGGTATCAGATTGTAAAACATAATCCTAAACGATCCTACATTAATCCTACAAGATCGAATATCACTAACGATTGGATCTCTGCTGCGCCGTGGACAGATCGCTTGTCGTTCACATCAATACACTGCGAATCATCATCGAGCAGTCTATAGAATGGAACTCCCCAATCTACCTCTTGTTTGTCGATTTTTACAGAGACCGCAAGGAATATTGAATTTCAAATCAAGTCTCGGTATCGGTTCACCACGCAATAACACACAGAAGATGAAGTAGCAATCGAATATGTGGAATAAGTCTGTTTGCTAGGCAGCATGGTGACAAAATATCTGGATGTGAAAGTTTGCACAAACAACACGACAGGCATATTTATTCCCCGTAACTCGTCTTCAAACACCACAAACTATGCATCTTCAACGTCACTGTGAAGTCAATCTACCTGGAAAGTGAAGGACAGCCTATCCAGAGCCTGACAGACTACAACTAAGTATCTTTCAACAAGCATTTTTGGTATTTTTGGCTTAGAAGAATCGAATCGACGACCGCACGAGTCAAGACTCAAGACAGACAATCTAGTCGATCTTGAAAGCTCAAGTTAAAGTGAAAGAAGTAAAACTAGTCAGACTCTCGGCCTACAGCTCTCGTAAAATACTAGACATGCCTAGTGAATGTCCTGAAAAAGAAACAAATTGCACAGGCGGGCTGACCGTAAGGTGTCGTCTGTCTCTCCTGGTTGTGATGATTGATTCTCTGCTGAATAACTCGAACGTCTTCGCTCAGATGATGATGCCTTACTTTCTATTGAACCGTCCCAAGACATGATCGATGAATATTGCACTAGGAATGAATGAGCGTTCGGTTAAGCTGAGGTTGTTTTTTTTTTTTTTTAGGAGGGAGAGCATCATCATCTAGAGCTCCAATGAAACCAAAATATCGGAGACATCAAAAGAGTTCTCAATTTTCTAGCAATGTAAGGGTACCCTTGTATGGCAAAATACTAGTACAAGATCTTTCTTACCTTAGCCGTCAGTTGTTTGGTAGCATTGGCTTTTACGACTTTTGATGTGGCTTGTGGTGACTATACACTTTGACAACGAGATTCCTAGACAAGAAAGAAAAAGACTTCTCATTGACCGAAACCTGCTTTGTATCGTCCTGCATCCTCGAATCGAACTTCCATTGAGTTTTCTTTGAACGCAGTTATGTGTTGCATTGACTCTCCACGATGAGTCCGCCTCCACCAGGATGCTCCCCGACACTTTGTAAGAAATCAGCGATTTTCTTCCTGTCGCTCAGCAGAAGAGACTGTGACTGAAAACGCAGGGACATTTCACTTTTGCCACTACAGTATGTGATGCCTGTGAAGAAGGTGACGACACAACGGAGCATTTCCTTTGCGAGTGCCCTGCCTTTGCTTATATCAGATGGAGGATCTTGAGTACTTATACGGTAAGTTCCTTATCATAGAAGTGCTTACTCGTCTTTCTCAACAATTTCAGGTTAATGGTTCTAGTAAATTAGGTGACATGTTACGCTGTAATTTAGTAGCTTGGTTTCCTTAAAGTGTCCTTACATTCACAATTGGCCAACATGGAGGTCCTTTTAGTGCGCATCTCTTATGTTTCTGAGCCCAGGCTCTTTCTATCTATTAAGCAAAAAATATTTAAATATTTTTTCACAAGCTTCTTACGCAAATCAAAAATGGAATGTGAATCATAATGTTCACCACCTACACTATGATCTTCTTCCGGATATCCGCTTTTCAAGAATTTAAATAAATTATTCATCATTCTCCTAATCAAGATTTCCCTCCTGAAATCCGCCCCCGTAAGGTGAAATCCATCTGATACCCGAAATCTCCTTACCACGTGGCCTAACACCTGCATAGTCAATTCAAAATATAATCTGCAATAAAAATTCCATAAGGTTGAGTCAATCAGTGCCCTACCCGCCGCCCAATTGAATTCATCCCTTAAAGAACAACGAGAACCTTATCAATTCAAGTTCACAAGAAAACAGATATCCCTACCATTGCCAAGCACCCACATTTTTCCATTATGAATTAATTTATACGCGTGTATGTGTATCAACGTCTCGCTCCTTTTCAATTCGGACAACAATAAATCATTTTTCCAATTTCGTTTATCGAGTTATGCCATCGATAACCGCTATGGTCAGACTGTATTGACTATATTTTCATGAAGTTATAGATTTCTCCTTATAGACACTAGTACATACAATAATATAAGCGTATCAATCCAAGGATGAGTATTCCCGGAACCTAAGCCTATTCACATTATTCATCGTAGAAATAACACAAATTTTATTACTTTCATTTCGTAGGTTGCCGCATCGAATCATAAGCAACTTGTCCTGGAATCCTAGCAATGGTCTTATTGCGTATTATTTGGACCGATTTGCGGTAGAGTGCTTAACCAAGCACACTGATAAAACCGTGCCTGTCTTTTGTGAAAATGTATTCCATATCAATAAGCATTCATTTGTCATCAGCACTGTTTTCATGGCACTCGAATATTTAAGGTAATTTGATCAGAAAATCCAGGAAATACGCAGTTATTTCAAGGAGCAAGGATAATGAATAGTAAGCGTTTTAGGTATTCCTTTCCGTATGAGAATTGGAAAGTGGTTTGTTTTAGGTGGGAATGCTGTAGCCAAGTCAATAATACGTTTAGGACAATGTGAATTGAATAAAACACTATGAGCCAATTGGTGGTTGTCAACGGATTTGAAGGGGTAAAGTAGGATGTGCGGTAGTCCATTACAAGAGATAGTGCTTCCATTGTTTTCTATCATTATGTAGAGAATTTTTGGAAAACATTTTAGGGACTCATTTCTGTGATTAGAGTGGTGATAGGATATTGATTGTCGAACTAAGTTAATGGGTTTCCGGCTAGTGATGAGTTCTTTCCAAAGACACCGGCACGGGATTAGTTGAAATGAATTGGTTTGGGGGGCTAATGGACATCGTGACCCATTATACAAAGTATGACTAGTCAAATAAGTTTTCATTTCCTTGAGAAAACTCAAAATTTCAACCAGAAAGAGAGAGAGAGAGATACCCAAGGTGTACAGTCTTAATTTCGTGAAAGTATGACACTGATTAAGGAAGTGCTTCGCCATATCGTCGCCCACATGCAATGTGTCCTATTAGTCCGACCATAGTTAAAAGGAATTTTGCAGGCCATTTCACAAAACTTAAGCTAAACTATCCCTGATTATGCAGCAAAACCATATGAGACTTGGTCCAGGGCATACCTTTTGCTCAGCAAATACCAATTATTAGTTCTGGTCAGAGATGGCATTGCCTGCAATTCCAAGAACACACGTAAGGCAAACTTGGAAATTGAAAGCTTATTCAATTTATTCTTACCCAGCGCATTATGATTGACTTTTGCTTTGCATCTTAAATAGGAGGCACTACGACCTACAAGATCCATTGTACCGAGAGCCAGTTAAACTAGAAGCTCCTCGATCTTCGTAGTCAATTTGAGGATGTCAACTGTCTTAATTCAGTTAAATTATAGACTTTTTCTTTTTACAGCAGTGGATTTTCTCAAGCTTTGAGTCCATGCTTCCAATGGTATTGTGATCATGATTGTTTAGATTATTGAGCAAGTCATCATATCACAGTAGACCTTCTTTTTGGCTAAGTGTACCTCTTCTCGGAGGACCACTTACTTACTTACTAGGCACGTCATCAATGAAAATAGCCCATTAGAGAGGGGTGAGAGGACACCACCTTATGTAGAGCTTTAAGCGGCTAATACTGTTACTGAGACCTCTCCAGAAATGGTTGTAATACTCCGACTTTCAAGCATCGTCCTAACCCACCTGCCATTATTGTTTAAAGCATTAGTAATTAAATCATAGTCGGTGTTATGGTAGAATTTAGACCTGAAGTGTGATTAGTCTTGAACAGATTTTTCAGCCCTAAGGCTTCGGGAAAGGAACCTAAGGGTTGACGGGAAAGGAAGTCGTTTCTCAGTCACACTCAGGTCAATGTAGACCTATTGGGGTATCCTAGGGGATTAAACCCCCCTTACTAGGAACCACAAGCCTATGTTCTATCGAGCCAGTCCAAGGCGCGGATAAATCTGTATATGTCGATCACAGACTTGTCGGACCGTTCTTCTATATCCTGAAAGAAGTGTTTTCCTTGGGTTTTGAATCTTATTTGGCAGAGCGCTGGGCAGTGGCAAAGAAAGTGTGGAGTGTCCTCATCTTCTTCTTCGTCGCCACATCCCCCGCATAGGTCATACGTGTTCAGTCCCAGTCTTCTTGCATGGTAGCTAAGCATATTAGGCCCGGTGATGATTCCTATTAGCGAAGATAGCGATTTTTTGTCCATTTGCAGGATTCTACCAGTTTTCTGTTTATTGTAGAAAGGCCATAGTTTCCCAGTTAGGAATAACACAGGAACTGAGCGCATTCCATCTATCATCTGCAGTCTTTTTAATTTTGCTCCCAATCTCATATTTGGGTGGAGTTTTAGCGGTGGTATCAGCTTGGTCGAGGTCTAATGCAGATCCTCACTTACCAGCTCATCAGCTGTCTCGTTTCTCTTTGTGGCCAGAGACCCAGCAGAGTCTTACATTGTGCTGTCTGCCAAGAACCTGTAGCTCTTCGCGACAGCGACTTACAAGCTTCGATTTAAATTCTACTGCGTCATCGTAACTGAACACCCTTCAGTGCTGCTTCCCATTATCCTTATCAAAAGATTTCCACTTCTATTTCAACACCATTTGACAGCGCGCTGCAAGGATTGCATATATTCTATACCTTGATTTTGCCTCAAATTGTTCAAACACTTTGAATACAAACATATCTTTGTTACTTGTAGCTTTATTCAAACGATATATCATAATTAGACACGTGACTTGTATTTTGCCGCTTCCGTCTATTCACCGCTAAATATATACAATTTTCCTTTTTTTATTTTTTGTCTTCTTCAGTTTTTTAATCCAATTCTTGGGGGTAAATAACACTTGCCGAGACCAGAAACTATTTTCCTAGAAGTAGACCATTGACAAGTCATAACCCCAGGGGCACTTGTATGGCAGTTTGAAGGTGGGTTAAGTGGGGAATCGTGTTTGACTTCGGTCTGTTGAAAGAGATTTTGACATGCACGACTGTTATCCTCTTGTTCTTGTGTTTGTGTGTGAAAAGATTCAATTTTTTTTCTTCCTTTCATCGGAACACAGTGTCTTTCTTTGAGCTTTTTTTGTGCCTGTTTTTTTTCTCTCATTTTTTGCTGAGCAACAGGTTCCATGATTTTGAAATTCGGCTCGCATATGGCTAACGTAGGCGGGGACAGAGTGAAACAGCACTTTCTTGTCATACTTGACATTTCAACAAGGGTAGAGTGCTTCTTCCTTTTGTTTTTTTATCTCAAATTGGAATCATGTGAAGTGGGTGTGGTGGAAGAGACGTAATTTTAATGAACTCAACTCTCAAGTCATAAAATCACAAATTAATTAGATTGCATGTTAATGGTGATGGTGCATTGAATCGCTAAAAAAAAAAATAAAAAGCGAATATCCGTGAAAGGATATAATCATGTTCGATAAATTACTGCCAAGAGTGAAAAGGGTGCAGATCATGGGCACGATTGCTCCGAAGGACACATAAGAAATGCAACACGTTTACCGATGTACAATCAACAGGTAGTAGCGTGATTGGAAGCAATACTTCAAAGTGTTAGTCGTTAAAGGAGAACCAAAGGGTTCCTATGGTCTCGATGGGTTCTTCAAACTTTATAATTAAAATACATTAAGGTAATTGAAACGATGTATTTTTTGTTGCTTATAGTAAAGTAGGACTTGATGTGCTTTTGGCAGGCAGTCCTATCTATTTGAAGGGGTAGATGGAGGGTAGAATGTAGAAGTGTAGTCTAGTGGTTACATTATTAGAAAAAGTATTAGAAAAATAAGATCTAGGCAATCTGAAGGCGTATTAAGAAAAAGTTAAGGAATCGCAAAGGGGAAAGAGAGTTCTTACTTAAGTACCTATCCTTATCTATTCTCAGCAATCGAAGAAGTATTCTCCAGATGGCATGACGACAAAATAAAAACAAGGCACATTCCTGCACTAAAAACAGATTTCAATTGTGATTACAGATTTCAGATTTCAATTACAGGCTCAAACCCATTGGCGGCCGACCTTAGAAGAATGTTCTTAAGCACAAATGACCTATAAAGAGGACGCTACGATAAAGATGTAAAAGAAAGAAGTATGCGAATGTCCCAGCCCATGTAGGATAAGAAAGACGGCCCTAGACGAATACTATTTCAAGAACCCGAGTGATCTGTCTTACAAAGCCACCCTTTTCCATTTTAAAATTCATTAAGAACTCGGAATGGTTAAGAGAGGCTGAACAACCACCAGACAACTAACTGAGATCCTTTCATAGTTTTTTTCTTTTCAGCCTAGACATTCTTGGAGATTACAATGGATCCTAAGAGAGGGCTGCATCGTTCAATAGAAGTTGGACTTCGATGTAAAAACACTGAAATGACAATACTGCACAGAGCTTGAAAGTGTAGGCGCAGATAAACATTGGGGTTGCCCACTTTATTTTTCTTCCATGCATCTAGACGGACGCATTCTGTAATTGCTAATCAAAATCTAAAACGAAAAGACCCAAGTCGACTGCCGGGCTCGCATTTGTCGCTCCCCAATTGTTAAGTACTACAAATTTCCCTTATGTCCTTTCTACCCATCATTCACGTTCATTGGCTGCAAAACTTCAAGAGTTCCCGAAACTTGAAAAATGTTTTCCCCCAATATTCCGAAATGGCCACAAAATTTCCTTTCAAATGGAATTACTTCCGGAAGCATCTTACCATATCCGTTGTAGCTTCTAAACTTTTCCTTTTTTTTTAAAAACATTCACCACTCTGCAGAGTTTGTATAGACTGAGTTCAGTATCAGAACAGGACTATACTGTGAAATTTACCTCATCGAGGACGTTATCAACATTCTGCCACGTGGCAGTTGTTCCTTGAACGGCATCCAATGTTTCCTAATACTTTCAGCGAGTTCGTATCCCCCATTCATCCGTCGAAAAGGAAAGAAGGAATTGCATTTTCTAAATCGTCGTTGTCTAGAGCTGAGTTTTACGTCCGTCAAACGAAGACAAACAGACCACTTCTACTGGCCGTAAGAGAGCATCAATTTCATGGGTAAGTGCTGACCTTTACTTGCCCCTCCCTGAGTGATAGATACAAGTTCGAAGGATTCGGCCATGTCAGACAGGTAAGAACAACAGAGTTAGTACGCGTAGTTACCAGCAAGATGGGAGGGGCGTCCATTAGAGGTATCTATATTCATATGTTGTCGTTCCAAGTCGACATTCAGAACCATCACTTTAGATTTCCGAAAGGCGAATCTTTCTTCTGATTTCTAAGTCCCGATGCTCATGATAGAGATTGCATGATGACGAAGAAGTGAATGGTGTCAATGGTTTTGAGGTCAATGAGCAAGGAAACATAGCGACGTAGGTCGGGTGGCTGTGGTTTTCGAGCAACTGGATATGGAAAGAAATATTTCCAACAAGGACATTTGACAGTTCCTCATTTATTCAATCTTGAGTCAGAGAAACGACGATTGCGTCGCTGTAGAGGAATTTGGAGGTGTCAACACCAAATAATTAACAGAACAAAGTTTAAGAGTGATTGACTACAGGGACAAACCTTTGGCTCACGCTTAATCTACAGTTACTCCGCACAATGGTTAACTTTTTCCGCTACCATGTGTCATTTGTCGCATTCCATTAGAATCAATAATGATGTCACTCCAGCCAACCCCTTCATGTTTACCCAACCAATCCTATGTTGCATGTCAATTACGAAATTGTTTGCGATCTATGAACATGCATCACCTTGCAATGTTTCCACCACGTGGCAATGTGGCAAAAAAGATACTCATACAACCATTAGATAGATATCTTATTTCTCTGTCTTAGTCACGCAAGTGAACGTTGCACTTCATTGAACATGTACATGCAAGTATAGTCGTAGTATTTAGTGAAAAGGAAAAAAAAACAAAAAAGGACAAAGGAAGGTGAAGGATTCATTTAAAGGCGACTGCTAGATATAGAAAGAGAATCAGATACATGAAGTTACATATCTCCTTCCAAGCATTTACATTTCCATTTATGCATTTTGAAATTATAATCCCTGCAGTGTGTCCTTAAGCACAATGCCCATTAGAGTATTTAACAGGCTATAAGCCGATGTTTTGCAAATCATGAGCCTTGGAGAGAGAGAGTCTGGTCTGTACAACAGGAAATATTGGAAGTTGCTTATCTGTTTCGGTTAATTAAGCACCATTAAGTGAAGCTAAATTCCTCCGACAAGGACACCGGTCTTGCAAAAGAATCACGACTACATTTGCCACCTCCAAAGGCGTAATGGTTTGTGGAAAACTAAATATGTGTGTGTATGTTCTTTAGATAATGCGCTGCATATTTATGCGAAACAATTGCTAATTAATTAGTGTACTGCAGGCATGTTTAGCTGGAGCTGGTTGTATACTAACTGACGTCCTTTGGGGGCTCAGGCATTTCCCTTCGAAATGTCACGCACACGTGTATGCACGGAAATAATGTAAAAATAATTATACTACTTTGTCGGGAACTACTAATGAAGTAGGCGGAACAGAATATGTTTTATCCATTATGGACTTATTTTATGAATATTTCCATCGCAACTGGATTGCTGAGTGAGAAGTGACATCGTGGAATTACTGATTTGCATCGATTTAAATCATTAAGACCGATTTTGGACTAGGACATTAACTAATTGCGGTTCCCTTCAGATGAATATATGACAAAATAGCACCAGGGTCCTATAAAGTCACCATGTAACTACGTCGCCAAGAGTACTCATGCAATAGACTAGAAAGCACTGAAAAAAACTGTCGAGTGACAAAAAGTTACCCGCGTTAGTCAGGCAACGGACACAGAAATTAAATGTACCTAAGCTGTAAAAGGTTCTTTATGAAATTAAAATGACAAAGTGATGAAAGGTGGTGTCGACACAGTAATCTTCAACGAAAAATCGAAATTGAACTCCAAAGTCGGTGGGAAAACCACGGAATATGTCAGTAGCCTGTAGGAATGTACAAGCTTCCTCTACGGAGCATCACTTTCAAGCTTGCTGAACACTTAAGGGCTAGATAGTCAAGCAAAGTCCTCCAAACTAGTAGAACCGAGTCTTAGGTAAAGTTGCTCTTGTATCTATCCCTCGGTAACTTACGTTTACAAAAGGCAAATATTTAAAACGCCACATCGAGATAGTTAAATTTTGAAACATACCCACAGGAGCTGGAATTAATGTTAGCGGTTGTTGTATTCGATAAATGCATTTTGTAGCATACCTATGAGCGCTTAATAAGTTTAGACGGGAGGAATTTAAGTGAAAGAAAATACATTTTCAAGGGTGTTGCAAAAATGTATTGCACCTATGATGCACACAGGGTGTTGCAGAAGTGTTGTTTGACACTTCTTTTTATAAACTGTGAATGCTGAAAGCTGGGGCATCACGTACTTCTCAAAAGAACCGACGTTTTTCTTGGTAACCCTAAATTTACTTTTCAATTCCAGTTGCAGTTTATGAAGATGAGTACAGGACTCACGTTTTTCAACAAAATCTAACTGACTTACAACCATGGACATTAATCAGATGTGACTTGAGAAAGACCAAAGCACAACTAATTCCTCAGTCTTTTACCCGTATTATGTAATTAAAGGATGAAAAAGTGACAGGAGCATGGCTTTACTCGCAGAACTACGCCTGGGTGGTGGTGACAACTAGAAAACGACTTAAATATAGGCTGTCAATCTCGCAGTGATGAGGCTTAAGTATAGATCAAACCAAAGTCTGTCGCAGATGTGTCCGAATGGATTATTTATAAATACCGTGCGGAATGGTCAGTGCGCTTGTAATAAACCTCATGCTCAACGTCCCGTTGTCCATACGTCTATCTCGTGCTGCAAGGCGATGTCTGGTGCCCGAAAACTATTATAGATGGTAGTGACTACGAATCCGTATGATTCAATTTTCCAGCACTCTCTGTTGTCTTCTCCTGAGCACGCTACTCACGTTTCCTATCACCCAATATCTCTGCTTAATCCCAAAAATCCGCTCGGTCTCTGAAGTTTTTTTCGTTGTACTTTTTGGACACTCATTAGTATCCTTTTATCCGGAACCTTGTCTGGCTGCGCTGTTTAAAAAATCAAAAACCATTACAGTCCTATAGCCCAGGAAACCCGCTGACCGAACGGAAAGCTACTGGCCAATTTCAGTTTCATGTGTCTTTGTGTCTTAAAAGCCTGATTGAAGCATCCATCAACAAAGTAGGTTAGTTTTCATACAGGTTGTAGTTGTAGCTAGCACTCCCACTAACATATTTCATCGAAGGTTGCTTTGAAAACTGCGTAACAGCAGCGCCCTTAAACCGAACAAGTCCAGTTCCCGTAGCTACCTTGAGAGTTTTCCTGATTTATTTGGTCACCTAAGGGAGAAAATTATGCATCCGTACCCGCTTATATTCCTGAAATTGTTTGAAGCCTGAAATGTTTGGTCAGCAATGCGAGTTACGCTGCTAGGTTAAGTACACATCCGGGTATGATGTGTAATTATAACAATTTAAACGTGAAACACATAACATTCCAGCTCCAATCCAACTGGCGGTCTTTGCCCCTAAACATAAACCCCAAACCAACTCAAAGTCATTCAATTTAATTCCTTCCAAAGAAACAATTTAATTTTTCAACAACAACAACTTCCTGTTGTAAGAAGAAGAAATAAACTCCTGCTATCCGCGCGACCAGTAACCATTACTCGTGGCTACTATGTACGTTCCATTATTATTGTACTCGGCCAATAAATCTCATGGCATCAGTAAAATATCTATAAACTTTATACTCTCTTCGTATTTGCAACTTCCTTGAAAAATTTAACAAAATAATAACCAAAATGGCTACCATTGACTTGAGAAACGCGATGTGCCCATAAAATTTGTAACAAAAAGAATTTTTATGTTTCGCTTGAGAATTATAAAATGTAAATTGTGTTTCGATTTAATGCTTTGTATTCTACGTCTACGGAGTTTTGTTCTTTCATTCTTAGCGGCTTACAGGAGCTAGGAATTAAAAAAAAATTATTATTTCAAGGATAACAGATAAGTGCAGAATGGGAAACCTAACAACTGGTCGAAAGATCGAAAGCATTTTGTTTATTTAAAAGAAAAAAAAAAATTGAATTTCGAGATAAATTTCGAAAACAATCGCAATCAATGAGATGGAATGGAATGTGTGTACGAATTCGATTGATTTGAAAAACATCTATTTCAACGACGCAGGACTTCTTGGAATTGTATCGTACTCGTAAAATACGAATAAGTGTGCGAATAAATATGGCTGAGCTCCAATTATGTAGCATTAATCTTCATGCAATGCCATTTAAAAATCAGATAACCAACCAAGCACTTGGATCCTGCTTATGAACAACTTAAGGCAATTTAGTAGGTATGTGAGCTCGATACAGCTTCCTCTACGTCACACTTGGATCCATACAGACCCAAGCTGATACCCATTGGGGACTAGGTAGGTAGGTATGATGCAGCATTCACTCGGATCTCTTCGGATCCATTGTGTTTCTCCAACATCTTTGAGAATCAAGTCAAGATTATACGTGCGGTCAAGTGGGCAGACATCGACATAGCCAGAAGAGTGAAAGTCTATAAACTGAGGCCATGTAGAGTGGATGGACACCAATATTCCGATCCAAGAAATCTTCGAATCCGCCCCGGAGGGACAGCGCAGTAAAGGAAGAGCGCGACTCTGGTGTAGCACGCAAGTGGAAGGGGACCTCAACCAACTTAGCGTGCGAAATTGGAGGCAGCTAGCTTAAGATCAAACTGGCTGAAGACGCTTGTTGGTTGAGTCATAGGTCCACCTCGGACTGTAGCGCCATATTAACCCTGGAATGCTACTTGGGGTACATTTGTACCCCAACAACATTAAATTGCCGCCAATCGGTAGCAGATTGAGCTGCAAGCTTGAGCGTCTGAATTTCATGACTTGTTGCATTAGTTCGTATGTGATACTGACGGCGCGCGGAGTGTTTGTCATTGTGCTGAAATTTGATATTGAGATGCAGGTGTACCCCAGTGTAGCATAATAAGATTCCAGAGTTAAGTAAGAGTAGGCAGTACTGACTGGTCCACCATTGATAGGTCCTCTTCAGAATCGTTTCAAGCCAATTCATTCGCCATTTCCTGGACACCATTATGTCCCGGGACCCATCAGAGTGTTATATTATATCGTCGCGACAACGTTTCACAAGTTTTGACTTTACTTCTGTGGATGGATATGATTTGATAGGAGCTTGACTGTCAAAAACTTTCCTAGAGCCTAAAGCTTCGTTGATAATTCTCAGACAGCCGCGAGCCATGCCTACTCGTAATTAATCAGCCCTCTCATTTCCTGGTTTGCTCTCATGTCTAGGGGACCATAGGGTCTTACCTGATCCGGTATTCTTAGAACTTTAAGTTCTTATGTAGCATAGGAAGTCAGCGCTTGCAGGTAATTGTCTGAAGACTTGGATAATCAAAGACTGATAGCAGTTCTGTAAGACTGTAAGGCTACCGTAGATACGATTCTGGTTCTGCTTGTTTCATTGCCAGCCGATAAGGAGAGCACCAGGAAACATTTAAAGGTTCTCATCTTCGCCGATCACAACCCAGCAGAGATTGGCCTCTAAATATTTTATATTCTATTTAAAGCTTAGAGTCGGTCCCTTGCGTTCGTGAGAAAAACATAACACGCATGGTTGCAAGAAGCCAGCTCTTGGTTCTCTACGAGCTGTCGAGCCAAATATTTGTACTTGGATTTGTTTTGAACACAACAAACAAGTCACGTGAGTTGAAGCGCTTCAAAATGGCATGCTACTTCTACCTTCCTACGCAGACTCACATTTATTAAATCAGCTGTTATTCCAAAGCCTTCGTTAGCCTTTAAATTTTCAAATCAGACCTCTACTACACACAGATAGATTTAAGTTGTACATGAACTTAACAATAATCAAATCCCTTCCATCGTAAAGCCTAGGTTATCATTTAAATGAGTCTTCCTTAATTCGATTATCTCGTTTCCACTACATGAATATCAAACACTGATGTCGCTTACTCAATTTCAAGTCGAATCCATGTCTAAGAACCCCTCAGAGGGACATTGATGACATTATACGACTAGCAGGATACCATTTCACAGTACCAAAGGTCATTTTCGCAAAAAAAAAAACAGGCGCCATGATATTAATCTTGTCAATGATTGTGCGGCTCCTTTTGTATCGCCTTCGTCATACCATCCCACTGAGGATAATTTAGAAAAAAAAAAAAACTGTCCTGGCCGTGTAGATGACACGGACAAAAGGCATGATGTAGGTATTTGAATTTTTCATAGAAGAACTCAATGTTTATCTTTTTAATAGCGCGGTCGTAAATTCTCCTGGGCACGACTGGCCCTGTGACAGCCGGACAACAGATTTCGTGTGCTAATCCAAACAAATCACCTCCATTTTGTCATAATATTTTGCTTTAATTTGCATTTTGATGTGCGAAGGCGGACATTTTTGGTTTGATAATAATCTGCCGTCATTAAAATTAAGGTGAGAGTTACTTGCGTAAATAACTTGCAATTTGAGTGACTTATTAGATTGAAATATGTTGTTCAGTAAGGGGTGGACAGGTAAGGGTTGGATGGACTAGAGATTTTCTCATGGAGATATGGTTTAATGTCAAAGTTTTTTGTCATGTTGATAATGTTTACGATATACACAAGTAGGATGCATTAATTAACATAGAGTGACGAAGGTTATTCTTTCGGAAAGCTACTCCTTCTTAATTAGCACGGAGCTGGACATTCACGTAGAAATTGATGCTCGAATTCCTTCCTCTTCCAGACAAAACCTGCACTCCTTTTCCGAACAGAGATTTATCTTGTTCAGATGGTAAGATGAGAGAAATGATTTCCTTGTCTAGGATAAGGATTTCCTGGCAAAAGTATGGCTTGATTAATCTTTTGGATTACTACAGAAAGGTTCCGGTCACGGCAGCACGAAAGCTGAACCATCTGTAGCCATTTCGTCCACTGACTCGCTGCCTACAATTTCTTTATGACCATGCGTCAAACCTTGTAGTGTCTGGCAAGTGATTATAATGCATAGAAGCAATACTTGACTGACTTGAGGGGTGGCCGTGGTGTAGTGGTTGCATCTTCGCTTGTCACGCTGAAGGTTCCAGGTTCGAATCCCGATGTCAAAAAAAAAGGCGATCAACTGCGAAAAAGCTGACGTCAACTCTACTGCATAGGCATAACACTGGCAGTAGGGTGGTCATATGGCTAAAAAGTGTTGATCGTACTAATAGCATCGGGATATTCGAAAAGAAATACTGTGAATTATAAGCAATGGCAACATTACCAATAATTCTCCCCAGTCATTCTGACACCACCCTCGGAGGAAAAAGACTGAAACCTAATTCTACCTGAGTTTCAAAATCACTACACCAACACTAGCGCTGTGTGAATAGCATCTTAAGGGTATTCATAACCCCTTTAGCGCTAGTGAATTATTAAAAAAAAAAAAACTTAGATTCCACATTGACTAACTTAGAAAACATATGTATTCTAGCGCCCTTAAAAGCTTTCTTTTGTCTAATCATACCGTAGGTCTCAATGGCATGAATTTCAGTCTAAAAAAGACTGCGACAGGGAACCGAAACTTCGTTGTTCGTTCTAAAGATGCCAGCTCCAACATCAGATTCCATTCGTCAGTGAACCAAACGAGACTTCTTAGATCCAGGCATCCAGGAATTGTTTCTTCAATAGACCAGTGCTCCCGCCTCACGGTCTTATATGCATATCGACCTCAAATAACGTTCTAAGACAGTATTCTCTGACCATAACGTCGGGAATAGTATAGAACATGTCCCTTTTTGGAATTTTGCCCTTAGACTCCATTCGGTAATGGAATTTCGTCAAGTGTTTTTAAGTGCCACACAAGGTTGCTTGGTCTTACTTACCTTAGGTGGCACTACAGGTCATGGGTAGACCTGAAGCTCAACCAACATGCGTCTCCAGCCAGCTCGATCTTTAGCTAGCTGCCTCTAGCTTTGCATGTTTAATTAACCCATTTGCATGCGCTAACTGATTCGCGGTTAGCATTAGTGTCCATCCGCTCTACATGACGCAGCCAACTCACCACCTCAGTCGTTGAACCTTCACTCTTCTGGCTTTGTCGATGTCACTGTACAGTTCGTCATTGTATCTCCTCCTTCCTTCAACGTCTATGCAGACGAGACCGAAAACCATATTGCCTGGTAAAGCTGCAGTACTTTCTCACATCTAGCAGCTGTCTTCCATATGAACATTTTTGGGGAGAAAGCCCGAAAGCTTCTAATGCTGACATAGGATCGGTGCACATAACGCGGTGCACCAAGCCAAACAGTTCCTTTATTGACATTGTCCGTGCAAGAACTATGGTCACGTATGTGATATAATGGCCCTAACCGTCATACTGCAGAACCAGTGTAACATATTTCGACTGAGACACATAAGGCTCTAGTTGCAGGCTCAGTGGCAAACTTAATGTAAACTCCAATTTAATTAGAGGGTGGCAGAAGGAGTATGCAACTTTGCAACTCGAATTAGTTGGCTAAGAATCTGGCTGACTAAAGAGCCTTATTGGTTGAGATACTGGTACTTTACAAGACAATACCAGAGATTCTTATTCGGTTTGAGTTCAACTCTCACTTTGTTTCAAGTGCAACTCTCTTGTCAATATCCCTTTTCCTAAGGCTTCAGCGAAACATACATATTTGTATAATTGCCCTTTGCAACAACGTACACACAAAATTTAATTCATTTCTATACAGTTCACACCCGGCTTTACAATTTTCACTTAAAAAACCTAACAACAACTATCCCGCTGAAAGGACACTTAAAACATGTAGCATGGCGAATCGTAACTCCTCTTTGAATGGACAGCAATATTTCTTTGATGTTTTTTTCCTTATCTTTTATTTTTGCGATTTTAGATCTTTCATGTCATCTAAATAACATCCGTTTCCGGTTGTTCCCGTTGCTCCCATTTCCAGTATTTAAATCTTCTAAGCAAAGAGTTTTCAAGTCATATAATTGGAAAAGTTTTCAAGAATTCATTTGGGAACAGAAAATTACTAACAACATAATATTCTATATAGTGTATGCAAAACAAGATTATTTTCTCTCAGTGGCTGTTTGGCCGCCTATCTGTGTATGTGTGTGTCGATGGGGGTGTGTTTTCCACCGCGTTGAGTTTTGTGAACATTTTCAATTCGATAACTGAATGTTCAAAACAGATTTCTATTTATTTAAGTGCTCTTTGAATTGCTTTTATTTTGAAGAACTTATTTTGCGAAAACTGTCACATACAAAAATGCCATGACAGTGACAACGTCAAAATCTAATATTGACATATTAGTTGGACATTAGCAATGAAACGACGAAGAGAACGAAACGAAGTTTTTACAATATGTCAACAATCCCTTAAGGCATGAAGCATGACTCCCGAAACAAATTTCGTTTGTACAGACGAAGTGTGTATAAGAATAAAAGATATCTTGCTAACGGGTACATATAAAACAAGTTTTAGTCAAGGACTCTCAAGGCAATGCAATGTTAAGAAAAGGAAACAAAGGCAGACAAATTGCTGGATTTCAAAACATCATGTTGAGCGAACGAGGATTTAGTGTAAGCGTTTTGATACTGAGATTTTGAAGAGAAGGACCGAAAGGCAGCCTGAATTTTTGAAAGGGGCATCCTACTAGAGTTACTAACAGCAGTGTCTTTGACATATTCATATTTCCTAGACCTGGAGCTCACAAGATACGAAAGAAGTGTCAACTGTCAAACACCTCGAAAATCGTCGACAACACTTTGCAGGGACAAGCAAGAGTCCCATTGATAGACTTTCTCATCTTTGTAAAGACCATAGACAGGTTAATGACTGGTCCACATGTCAAAGGAGAATACTGTGGACCAGTAGGCCCGGGTAAACGCATGCACATTTGCTAAAGATGTTTTCGAAAAGACAAAGAGGCTGTCTTTGACAAAGGCCTCGTAATTCTATGTCAATTGTTAAGTTGATTCAGCTTTTACTAAGCTCGAAAGAATAATCCGTCAATTGCTGTACCAGAGCTTTCCCATGCACGCCTAATTCATAAGAAACTGAACACTTTAGACACTTCCACCTCAACTGTCTAAATCCAGTCGAAATGCTTTTGTTTGAGGTTCAAGTCTGAATAGAATGCTTGATTTGAGCGTGTGGATTAATTTGTGAAGAATTTTCTCCGATAAGATGGACACATGTCCTTGAAAGGGAATTATGTGTCTAGCAATAAGTAGGTATTCGTCTTTGTGCCGCTTCATGAAAAAAAAAAAACTCAATGCCAACATTTATTGTAAATAAGCTTTGTCAAGGAGAATTATCCTCGTTCAACTTTTTTTTTTTTTTTTTTTTTACAATCATAAGCACAAAATTTATTTATTTTTCATCCTCGAATTTGTATCGTATGACATCTGTTGCTTCTTTGAAGCCATTCAACAAATGAAATGTGCTTCATAAATCCGATTTCACGTGTCTGATTTCTCCATCGTTACTGTTCAAATTATCAAAAGGGATGAGGGTGAGTCCACCTGATTTTCTACCACCGACAGATACAGATTGGCATGCTACATAAATTTCCATATAAAATGTTTGGTATTCTGTAACGAAAAGGACAAACCTAATTGAAATAATTTTAATCAATAAAAATGTACATTACGGCACGCACGTGTCTACATCGAACATCAATATAAGAGGCATCTTCAAGGGTCATTGCTTCGATAAAATGTAATTTATTGAAGCGAATCAATAGATTTTTTTCTTCTTTTTTTTTGATTCTATAAAATCGTTAAGGACACCATGAAGTACTTCTTAAGATATGCACAACGTACAAAAAGGAAATCAATAAACAGCAGACGATAAACGAGTGGAATGTGCTCTGTCGAACATTTTCGTTTTCGAATGACATTTTAATGGAACAACGTCTGCTGCTTTGTCACATCGTATTGAGCTAAAGGTGTTCGAGTTTTGACAACCAAATGAGAATAAAAGTACAACGCAAATGTTTTGATAAACCCCCGTACTAAGGATCTGGTCTGTGTTGACAGTTGATTTGCAATGATTGTGGTTTTATGAAACTACACTCGAGAAGTGTTGTAAAACGAATATTTTAAATCAAAGAAGTCGTTAGCCTGGCAAGTATAAGTGCTGAGAATTTTTATTATAAATTGAATCTTTTGAGAGCTGGTAAACCTGTCTAGTCGATATCTAGTTTTTTTCTTGTTTCTCACATTTATTTTGCCATTTTTTTGTTTGAAATGGGCCTTGGAAGGAGGCTTGACAGTATTTACAATTCAACTTTCTTGGATACAAGCAAATATCTTGCTTTTAGGAAAGCTCTTATAGCCTAGTATTCAGAAAGAACGTAAAGAAAACATCAGCAAAAAGGAAAGTAGGCACGAAATTGGAAAAGATTCATGAATAAATGTTAACGTCCTTGTATGTAGCCCAAGTTCTTACATCTCTCTTGGGTCACATCTTCAACACAAAACCCAAAGTGGTCTCTTCCATATGTTACTTTCTCAAAATCGTTGACATCTTATTGATGACAGCACACGGCTTATTTATGATAAAGGGGTGGCAGCGTGATTTATAATGGCGCCCCACTGGGATCTTCATGGGCTTTCTATGAATACCGGTGTGAAATTAAAGGAAGGTTAAATTGGCTGTCTGTTTATCTATTGTTCGCTTCTCTAACTCTTAGCGAATTCAAAATTAGTGGTGCTCATCAGCCCCATTGTTCCCTGAAATATCACGGTGACCTGGGACCCAAAACTGTGTAAAGTTGTGCATTTTAACGATCTCGTTCAAAGGCACACTGCAGTACTTATCACAACCTGGCTTGAAAAACCGTGGCTGAAGAGTACAATACTCCTTCTGGGACTGATGACTTCATACAGGAAAAGCGCTACTATGGATTTTCTAGCGCATTCGACAATATTTTCTTCCCAAAAAATCTCCCTACCCAGACTGATTCCCAACTTTTTGAAAAACTCATGTGTACCGTGTACCGTTGAGCCTGGGTACGATAATGACTGGAATTTTAGTTTTCAAATGTGCCTCATAATTGAAGGTGTTTCATTTTTCCACAAATTGACTACTCTCTTATGGATGCCCCATAGCCCGATTGACTTCCTACCGGCTTTGAGGACATTCAACTTCACAAAACAAAATTGAGCGCTTGTAATGGGACACCCTTTGCATATTTGAGAGCATCCGGCGAGTTGTCTGACGAGTATGATAAAGGTGAAACTATTTCTCTTTTCAGAATTCTCATTCCATATTTGTAAAATTCCAAAGGATACACTTCCTTTCCGAATCAATCTCCTGGCACTCTGACTTCATCAATCGGAATGAAATTTATTAAAAATTAATTAACAATCGATGTTACCCTTCCCGTGTTCGAAAATCCCTCTCTATTTGGACTGGACACTGTATGACTTTGTTCCAAACAAAATGAAATACCAAAAACTACGTTATCATCGATGTCCAGGAATGGTCATGTAATATGCATAGAATCGACTTTTACTGGCCTGTAACCGATAGTTAGTCATGCATTTAACATGCATTTTCCAGTTCACCAGTTGCCAAGAAGTGTCAAATTGCATGGTCCAGTGTGTGTTATTGTCAATGCGATGCAATACACTACATTTAGGGATGCTATTCACCGAGATTATGTATCGTACTGTGTTGTAAAATTCACAGATTTTATTTTATTTTTATTGAAAGAGGGGATATGTACAGATCACAGAATCGGTTTGGCTTACGTTTTTGTTTTTATTGTCTTTCACCATGAATCTCTCGGTTGCATTTTGGTGGACAGCAAAATCATTTGAACTATGGCATCATCAAATGTGAGACTTAGTTAAAGCAAAGCAATCAAATTTGAGTGGTTCTACCAAAATGATTGGATGCAGAATAAGCCAGAGCAGTCTGATGTCGGACAGTTTCAAATGCGAAATTGTAAAGAAATGTCAATACCATCACTGGTCCCGGAGTAGCTTGTGAGTCTTCGGTGTTTTATACTTATCGACCGTCAATGCTTTGTCCTTGTTGACAGTTGAACTTTTTATTTTTCCATTATGAAACTTCCTAGACATCTTACGATGAAAAAATATAATTTCTTCATCACCTTTGCACTTTGCATTTTGTACTCATAAAAATATTTAAATTCCATTTCAGTGGAAATAAGAAATAAAGTTGTTTCAGTGCTGACTGAAGAAATTCTGTCTGACAAGAGTGACAAAAGGAGCATGAAATGAAAAGGACTATACCAACGTTCTTTTTCTATGAGACAGATGGTGTTCTCTAAGATGATTAAGAAAAAAAAAGAAACTAATGCGCTTTTTTTTTCCACCGCACAAGGCTTAAAGCATTCTCGCACAAAAGGATCCATAGACTGGATGTAACCTTAGAATTCTTCCATTGCATTGAAGGGAATTGTTTTTCTTTCGTTGACATTCATTTAAGATTTAAAAACATATGTACAGACAAAACGTAAAAGTTCCTAGGTAGAGGAGACAATTGACGACAATTAGTGATTAAGTAGGGACTTATTGTTGGTCAATGCTTTGGAAAATTGTATTCAAAGGGTCGCTCGGTGGTCAATTTAATAAGACGGCTTTGTTTTAGCGTACTGTTGTTACATTTGATGGTGTATCTGTACAAGTGGTTTGCTTAAGAGAAGTTGAGCGATAATTAAACGGGCTTTTGGTCACTTTACAAGAAATCATCTTGAATGTCAGTATGTGCAGTCAAACAGAAAATCCTTACAAGTTGGGCATTAAAAAATACCATTCAGGCGGCCTCATGCATGGCCAGAATTTCGGCTTGAAAAACACTGCACGAATTCAGCAGTCTTACAGATGCGAGTAGGTATACTTTTTTTTTCCGAGGCTTTTGCCCGTCTTAGAACCGTCCATGTATAAATTTTGAAATCTGATACAATTGTTTTGGTCTCTCCCACTTCTTTGCTGGGGATCCTTCCTTGTTGTGTGCAGCATTCATGACATTCTTACATACGTTCATTTCATGATGAATGTGGTGAGAGACAAGACGAAGAAGATAGACACATTTGATAGCGAAAATTTGTAAGGTGTTACCAGTTGGTGGAAGAAAAGACGTATTCAATATCACGACATTTTCCAACCCATTCCAACGTCTAAGACGATCCACGTAGATTGCTTAGTAGTCCAAGATTAACCATATAAAGTGAGTGAACCTGCATTGGGTTGCTTTTGTTCTCATCATATGGACAACGTGATGGGGTTACCATACTTGGAAAAAATACTCAGAAGGTTAACCTATGGATTCGAGAATCCTTTTGATCACCTTTTAATAAAGCCCAGAGTCAGAGTTAACTACCTTTATAATATTATCGATGTGGGAGCGAAAATTGAGTTCATCATCACAGACACCACTCAAATCACGTGCTAAAGTGTTAAAAGTTACAAACTCGTCGCTAATGAAGTAGACGTTGGAAGGCGGCTGGAAGTGCTTACAGAAATAGGTCACAACTTGGTAAAGTTGACACCAGATGAAGAACCTATTCAAGTCGTTCTGCAGAAAGCAAAAGTTAACGGAAAATTATATATGTATGTACCTACGTTTAAAAATTTTCATCAGCATAGATGGATTGTTCAGATTCATTATTTATTAAGAAAATAGATTCTAACAGCACAAGGTTGATGCCTTGAGAGACCCAAAAAAGTTTTTAATCCAAATTTGTACTGACAGTTATGAACCTAGAGCTAACTTATTCTAGCCATATTGGATGTTAAACTCTGATCCTATTGTATCTTCTATTTAATCCAGAAAGGCAGAATTAGACTTCAACAAAAAATGGAAAAGGACATTAATTTTCGTAGAACTAGAGACTATTCTGGTCGTAAACACAATCGAGATCCTAGGGGAACCTTAAGATAATTTTAAGGATAAGGCAGTTTTCTTTGAGTGAGCGGGACATCAGTACAAAATATGCTCGGCAGTTTCTTGATATTTGAGTTTGTGTTTCAAGTTTCAACTCATATTCAAAGCATGCTTTTTGAGGTCGTACGTGGCAGGACAATTTTTTATGCTTGGCTACTGTGATCTGATAGTTATATTCCCTGATAGCTCAAAGTTTTCTTCTAATCCCTTAATTGCTCAGTTGATCTCATTACATCAAACTTTCATGAGGCAGAGTAAATATAAAACGTTCACCTTAGAATAGTTCTATGTTTGCTGAATGGTTATTAAAAAATATTCCTCAACTAGTAAAGTGGTTTTGAACAAACAGTTCTCGAAACCATCCCTTTCAAGTTCAGAATAAATCCCACGTCATATAATTTAAATCAAATTCACCACCCCTAACAACATTAGACGCAGTCACAAATTTGCTAATGCAGAAAATTCCCCTGCTACTACACACACATTGTTGAGGCATTGCCACCCGGGGGTAATTACACATTCACGAACACCTGCAATTTAATTAGATTGCAGTTTGTCACAAAAAGTTCTAATGCTCACCAAACGGGTGGATTCACCCTCCACATATAATAATTTAAATATAATTGCAATATTTATGATTCACATATAAGTGAAGCTCTACAGAGCTTACAGGATGGCACTAATCTTCTCCAAACAAAGCAAGGTGGACTAAAATTTTCCACAGATAATCGAACGGAATATTGATTTCAACTAATTTCCCATCAAAAAGAGAAGAAAAAAAATGTTTATTTAGTTCACTTCAAGCACTTTGTCCTGTTCTCAGGTCGTAAAGAAATTAATTAATTTATTTGCTCTTCCACGTGCCGGATCGATTTTTCGTAATCCCTCGGGAACGATCAAAGAAATTTCCCCACCGAGGAATAGATAAAATCCTTTTTTTTCGATTTAAATTGGATTCCAATTAAAGGGATCCCATGTTTGGTATTGGTTTCGATTTCAAGTATATTCTTATCAAAGAAAGGTTCCTGGTATTGATGTTGGCTAAAAGTTTAGAATTTAAATGAAAAAAAAGGAAGTAGAAAACCTAATTAAAAGAAAAAGTCAGTTGAGGACTTGTTATTTATCTAGCTTTTAAATTGTTCAAGTGACAGTTTATAGCTGTTGATACTCGTTTGCAAAAGAAATCCATACTTTGTCGTTTAACAATAATTGAATTGGAAACAAAGGTACTTAGAGCTTGTTTGCTGGTATTCTGTAACAGTTCTGGTTTCCGATAACAAGGATATTATGTATTTTCATATTTGTTCCTTTTTTGCTTTGTATTGACAATCCACGAGTTGTAATGTTATACGTATTCTTCTTCCTGAGTATCATCATGCCAAATTTGCTGGTCCTTTGCTTCCAAACTTGTCTTCAGTTTCATGTATGTACGTATGTATCTAGGTATACACAACAAGGATGTTAACAAATTGAAAGGACAAATTGTCTTCTGACATTATGACGAAAATCCTCTGATGAGTGAACCTACACCGATAACATGATGTGGCTTCTAAACTTTAATTGAGACGGCACTGCCTTCTTTTCTTGTCGATGAAGAGCATGTTTTATTAAGACGCGTTACCTTGGTCTCTAAACCCGATTTTCGAACGTTTTGATTAACCTGGATGGTACTTATAAAGCTGCGATTCTTGTGATGTGTCAGTCATTGTAGTCTCTAGTTCTTAGACCTCGTCATTATACCTTCTTTTCCATTCGACCTTCTTGCATGCAAGACCAATCGTCTATCGTAGGACTTTTCTGTCCAAAAAGCTCGGTTTTTCAGCTAACACCTGAAGTCGTGTGGCAAAATTAGAGCATTCAAATATTCCTTTAGAATACCAAACCATCAATTCAACCTAGAACATTGAACAGCAAACAAACAGTAAGCATGTGGATCTGAGGGGATGCAGGTCAAGAAATTCAAGAAGAAAGACCCAAACGAGATATTGATAGTCAATGTGATGTACCTTCATATGCTGTTTGCTTTCTTAGGACTCTCATCGACGCTATAAGGAACCAAATTTAACAAAGTGAGTTCCTTCTATAAGGTTAGGTAAGATTGTAGAAGAGTCTAGCGTAGATCCAAGATTTCGTAGAGAATTTCTTAACCTACTCATCGAATCACTTGGAGCATCAAATGAAGCATAGGAGAGAATTGATACTGAAATGTACCAAATCACAAAATGTGTTAAAGAAGAATGATCCTTAGTGGAGCTATCTTTTCAGGGAGAGGCAGTGGCCTGTAATAACACCAGTCGTAGAAAATTGGAGCGCCGTTTCTGCTACCCTTATTAGATATCCGTAGGAAACCTCTGGGCGTAACAATAACTCCATCTGGAGCTACGAATTTGTTCGATACGGACTTTTAGAGAGTCCTGCTAAAAATAGACATTAACAAGCTAGTTGACAGTGCACCTAAGCTGCGGAATCTCTTGAGATTATTGATTCTATGGTGGTTTATGTAAATTGTATCCCATTTGCCTAAACTTACACCAATCCCTTTTAGTGTCTATTATCTTTATATCGCTAGCCATAAGTTATACATATATGTACAACAAGTGACACTTGTAAACCCTGCTTATCCTTCTAATAAGACAGAAATAAACAAAATGTCATTACAAAGCTTTGACAAACTCTTAACCTATTCAAACAATCAATTCCTAATCTAAGTATAATTGTGATTAGCTTTATTGGTCATAATCAGTATCGTAAACAAGCCACACTCCAGCATGAACATACATGTACCCATAAATCCACATTAGATTATGGTGATAACCCATTTTGATGACATGCAAATATCCTTTTATTTAGCACCTTGCTCTGCTGGAATTGTAGAAGTGTATCAATAAAATATAATTTAATTTTGTTTATGGAAATTTGTTTTAATTTATTTTTTGGATTTTATCTAACCTAAAGTTGTTGAAATATGTTAAGAAATGAAACAAGGAATATTTCTACAATTAATTTAATTAGTTAAAATTGGAACTTGTTTGTTGGTATCCTTTGAACTTTGAAAGCAACATTTCTTTATTTCCAAAAACCTTGGTCTTTTGAAGGAAACCAAGGAATATAGTAGATACGTTTATACAAATGTAGACATCTATGCATTTCCTTATTAAGAAATTCGGATAATTCAAATTATTTCATATTTCATAGGCATAGGCTGGACAAAGGATTACAAAGGATTTATGTACACAACCTGAAAAACACTGCAGTCATCCGGCATGCATTTGGGGAGAGAAGTTGATCTGAGTTGAGGGTGAAAAAAATGCCCGCTGCAGATTTGGCACCGTCAGTGTAGATAGTTTTTGAGAATTCTAAATCAGGCGGATTCTAAAGACAAAGTTTTTATCCTAATCTTTGATGCTGTGGCTCAAAACCTATGGACAATTCTTGAAGCTTCTTCCAATCGTCGATTTATGAACTTACAGACGTATTCTCATCAAAATATCATTTGAACACGTCATTAAAAATACAGTCATCAACTCATGTAGACCACGAATAAAGCTCCTCCCATCCATTGATTGACAAAGTCGCTTTTGCTCACGACTTAATCAATGTGGAACTCTACATATGACCCAAGATACTTTAAAAAGACAACAATCCTTCAAGTGAAAAACCATGAAATAGGCATCGAGCCATACGATCTAAACACTTGAAGTTTATTACTATAAGCGTAGTACTTAAGTACTTTTTTTGAAAACGATTTTTCTTGGTTTTGTCCCAGTACCATTGCAGAGTTAAGTTACACTGAAGCAGCAACTCACTTAATAAGATTGCGGATTGATAGACCTTAGATCCGAAGACTGACCAACGGAAACCTCACACCTTGATATGTAGACTCCAATTTTTTTTGAAGAGTTTGAGTTAAGTTAACGAAGATCATAGACCGCTTATGATATGCTTCGACTTCGTTACACTCAATCCATAACTTCATTGTTGTTCCTGATGTCTTGAAAGGTTTTATTTTAGAGCTTCAATATGCGACACAGTGCTCTTATCCCAAATAATGAGTTTGGTGTGTTGTATTCCATGAAGGGATCGCTACGTATATCAAACATTGTGAACAGTTTGCCCCTCTTCAAGCAGTGGAACAATGATCTCCACCATAAGTCCAGTTCACTTACTCACGACAGGAGTGCAAAGTTGTAAAACAAGCAATGAAAACATTTTCCAGATCCTACTGGCCCTATCCACTATTGTCCAGATATGAGAGCACTCTTTACATTTGGAACCTCACCAACCATAACCCAACAAATGAGCTACTCAATTCCATCGCTGCACATTCGTCAAAATTAAGTTCAATGGCAAGTTAAGCATGAACGTGATTCAGTCGCAGGAACCATGATTAAGTCAATCTCTGTCAGTACCAAAGAAAGGTGAATTAATATTTTGGAAGTGACTTTTCGACTTCATGTAAGGCAAATTCCACAGCCTTATTCTCATGTAAGCATGCTGTGATTTCGGTAGGTGGTTACCTCCCTTGACGTGTATGTTTATCACTAAGGGACGACTGACTCTTGAAGGGTAGCTTAATTTGGATAAAAGGTGTAATGTACTCATACCTTATGATCATATGTGGATTTAAATATGTTAAAAATGCCGTTAATAAGTTTTAAAGATTTTTGCTTAATATTTGTTGTCTGCTTTAACCAATTCAATAGGAAGCATTTCCAAAGTCCCCTTTGGCTCTTTAAACTCCGCAGACAGAACAAAGACCGAACGTAGGGCTATGAACTTTTGCATCCGCAGATTAAATCAATGGCAAAATCTACCAGACAATCAATCCTTACATCAAGATAATTAGATGCATCTGCTTTCCTGTGTTTCCTTTTTTTTCTTATATCTTTCGCATCCTGTTTCCTGTCTACCTGAGAGTGGTTCACTTTCGCGAAAATCCATTGAAAAGAGCAACAATGCATTTTCATATCATTTGGAAGGGAGTATTCTTCTACGCCAAAGGGCGTTTGTGAAATGGCTGCCATGTTGTGCGATTGGCGTAATGAAGTTGTGGCTAATGGTATCCCTCATTCAGACAGGGAAAAGAGAAATAATAAAATCCTAACGATGTCGATTTTGAAATGAATGTTAAATGCTGCTTGGAAGTTGTCTTGTTTCATTTTATTATACACAAGTCCTTTTCTGGGTGTTTGCCCTCGTCCAGGTGGTACATGTCAGTATTTATACAGTAGCAGGATATACAGTGTGAAAACAGAATATGACTTTTCCAAAACTAATGTCCTGTGACAGGAAATTATTTAATTTTAAATTCATCTCCATTTACTAAACTGCCTCCGTAAAGTAACACATGACAGGACCTCAGACAATTTTATTTGTTTATATCAAAACAATTCACTTGGCTGTCCTCAGAGTTGTTGTTTCCTTTTCTTTTCTTCTTTTTTTCTTTTTGAAAATATGGTGAAATGTTTTTATGGCATCTTTTAAAATTTAATGTTCCCTTGGAGTAGATGAAGGATCTCTCACTGGCACGAGCCCATTGTTAGATGATTTATTATATCCCACAGCTTGAGGTGTCTAAGCAACAATAAAATTCGTATTCATATTCGTAAAAGATAAGAAGTACTTACTTGTCACGCATAATTCCATAAAATGAATCGCTTACGCGTAACATTGATTTATGATCCTGACATGAGACCGTTATTACTCAAACATTTTTCTTAACAAATGAAAGTTTGTTTATTTTTTATTTTTTTTGCCTTCACAGGATAAATGCCTTCAGGAGTAATTTATAGCGTTAATTATGAGTGAAAGCGAAATGCTTGTTCATGTACATATTCCATCCATTCGCATACACACATATAATGTACGTTACATCCTGGCAGGAGGAAGGGCATTCATTGAACGTGTGCATTTCCATGTTTGAAAATCTTGCCGAGACGATGGCGGAAAATAGAGATTAATAAGCGGATAATCATGTGAGGTAACTTTTTAAGCACGTTTCATACGAGATATGCAAATGAGAATAGAGTCATGTCTGATGGGTGAATATTGAATTTATGGAAGGCTTGTTGCACACACACACATCGATCTGGAGGACTGCAAACTTTGCTTATGTTTAAGTTTTGGTCCTGAGTGGTCGATAAGAGACGTTGAGTAATTAGACAAACACATGTTCTCTTGATTATGCTTGGAAAACGCTGAAGTTGTGGATATCATTGGAAATTCATACTTTGAAAGTTGGAAAGCTTGCATCAATATTGGCGAATACCCTTAACGGATTTAATGAGGCTGAAGTTGCTAAATTAAAATAGAAATTGTGAGTCCCTATTGATAATTGGTTTCACGTCACTGGGGACTCCATTACCGATTGCTGAATGCAGCTATCCGCTGAAATTAAAGCTAAACATATTTTTATGATTACGCACTCAGGATCACTTTGACCGCAAAGGACCTACCTAGTTCTCGATGAGAATACTTTCTCACAACTATTACCACCAACAGTTTAGAGCCCTGCCAAACTTTAGCAAGAACTGAAACAGATTGCTTGAAATAGTTAAGCAAAGCTTCATTGGTCGGCACTTTAGGGCAAGTTACTCTGTTATCATAAACGAACGCGGCCACAATCAGAGCTAAGGTAGTTAGTTAGTAAGTTCGGAGAGGTTCTCTAGAAAAATGATGCATTTACATCAAAAGTTGTTGCAATAGACAAGATGTTGACACAAATCACAACATTTTTGCATGATATGCATGACTTTGATCTCCAATCACGATGTACCTAATGTATAGCTGTGACTTGGACTTAAAAGATACGCCAGTGGCTAGGAACATTTTATTAGTTTAAGAAACCCCCTCCAAAGTTTAGTGCAATATTGAATGCCCTATCATAAGTGAAAACTGAACTATTACCAACCTAATTCCTTGACGTATGGTTGCGGTCTCCTGCTTATTAGAATATTGAACTGTTGGGCTAATCCAGGTTCGAGTTACAGGAAAACAAAAGGTTTTTGGTACACCACCGTAAAAAGGGAAGCAGAAAAGGAAACGTACAATTGTGCTCTAATAATGTACCTTAGCCGAGGCGTGTAATTTCGACTTACCACTAAGTTTTTGAAGAAGACTGCCACAAAATCCGTAAAGGAATACTAATATTAACAATTTAACTTACATTGTTCCAAAAAACAAAAAAAAAAGCGCGCTATAATAAACCAGCTTTGTCTCTGATGTAAAGATACAAAGTAAGCCGATAACTTGTCACTTCAAATCCCAAAGGAACTTCAAATTTCCAAACAAAAATAAACTCTAAGGATCAACTTTTTCCTTCACTCTCACCTCAGATAATGGATAAAACGTAACCAAATCCGACAATAATTCCGAACCGTATGCACAGATTTTCACTGAATTAAAACTCATCCGTTCCCTCAGAACAGAGATAACTGTTTTCCAATCAAATGACTGGAAAATATCCCCTAATCCAATAATCTGCAGTTGAAAAATTTTGCTACCCATAAATTCTTTATTACATTGAGACAAATGGCAATGCAATATCTATGTATGTGCAGGGGTGAGCTCAGGCGAGACGATGAGTTGTAAGAAGTTTAATCCTGTAACCAAGAATTGTTTTCCCACACTTTCCGGATGCCATTCGCATTTCCAATTTCCGTATCGATTCGAACAAAACACAATAAAATGAAAAAGAAATAAAAGTATTGATTTTATTTCATTGCAAATAATATTCTTTATGGAAGCATAAAATATTGCGTCTTTTTTTTCAGACAAACAAATGGCGCAAATGGAGGAAGGAAGGAATGTGAATGGAAGAATTCCCACATAGATTTCCGTTGAGTCCTTCGAATTGATGTTCATAATTCATTTTGTCTACTAGAATTTTTTTTTTTTTAAGTGGTATGAGAAGTGGAAATAACTGGTTGTAAAGTGAGGAAAGCCAGGGGAAATTATTGTTATTTAGTAGGATGGTGTGCAATTTATGGATATCCTTAACAAAACATATGACATCAGATTAGTCCTTATCAAAGTAGTTTTATTGCTTTTGCCTTTTTCATTAGAAACTGTTGATGTAGCATATTGATGAATAAAAAACTTTTTTGTATTAAGAGGACTTTTATGTCCATTTCGGTACTCAATGGAACACATCTTTAAATTTTGTTAAATGATAGGTCCTTGACTGCATACTATGAGGAGACCGCAAACTGAGCAATTGGACGCTAGAACAGTCTTAATCCACCAGATGAACACGACCATCGTCAGACCTTTTGCAAGAAATGGATATCTGGCCAGCCGTTGAAACAGTCACAAACCTTAACCCAGAAAAATCTATCAATAAGGATGCATCAGTACAACCAGCAACATAAAAACGATATTTTCACTCGCACTGCTCGACTTATACTCTAAAAAAAATGTCAGCAAAAAGTTTCCCAAGACTACAACCATCTAAATTAAGAACAAATTGTCTATACTCTAAAAAGGCAGTAGAGAGTACCCTTCAGCTTCAAGCATCTGCATTACTGAAGAAGGGTCATATAGCTCACTCCATCACTATAACTATCACTATCACTAGATGGGCGAAGTAGGAAACCATACCCTGCCTTTGACCCAAACTTTCAAATACTCTTTCCATTAAGAGAAAATTGCTACAAAGAAAGGATCATTAAAAGCAATGCATCCATTTGCATTGATGATTGCTAAAAGAGCCTGCCATTGCGCGATCAATAAAACTTCCAGACTTCAACTGTGCAGGGTGTGTCGCACTATCTGACGCCTCAATAATTTCGAAGAGAATCAAAGCCTGATTTTGCCGGTCTTGCTCCATGGAGCTGAATGCTTAACGATAAGTAGGACAGCGGAGCAGATCTGGAAATGCTTCCAAATTCTAGGGCAAATATTTGGTCCTGTCTGCGAGGAGGGCGGAAAGCAAAAAGCAATTCACTGCACTGGTTCGGCCACATCGAGCGAATGGAGAAGAATGCTCCAGCTATTAGGATCTTCGGATCCCAGCCGGCTAGTTTACAAAGAATCGGAAGACCGAACCTCCAGTTTAAAGATCATACAATCGCGCACCTTGGAATACATGGCCTAGTAAATGCTCGGGAGCATGAAGGACAGATAGCGACATTATTTCAGGCCCAAGCCCTTCAAGAGTAAGGTGATATAACTCCGTAGAGGACACGACATAATTCCTCTATGACTGACAAAAGCATCAGAAAAACTGGCAATTAATCCCTAGGCACTGTCTACCCATTCTAAAATGTTCTTACCAAGACATATCTCCCTGCTAGATGGCATAATTTTCGGGGCTTGGACAGGTGTGACAATAAACCAGAGTACGGAAACGTACGCTCATGAGCGACTCGGGAGTATGCGATATCCCGTGTGCGATCATGAAGCGCTCACGCGAGCAAGCATTCCCGTGTGTACTTTTATTTCGGCTCTTGCACACAAGCGGTCCACTTTATGGAAGCTCACACCATGTGCGCACTTAATATGTGCGTGAGTGCCCTGGTGCGAGAGCGAACATGAGGTGATGTGAGTTAAGATATCAGAATGATGATTTCCTGCTTCTAACACGTACATTTTTATTGCGCATTTAAACGAGTGAGAGAAAAAACGGGGTGGATTTTAAGACATGTATAAGCGACTCGTGTGCGATTAGTGTGCGCTCGCGAGCCGTTTTTTTTTTCATACCGAGTATTGGAAATACCCATAGCATACGAGGTTTTGAAACCCGCACACGGTCATGAGCCGAAAATGAGCTGTGAGCTGTTTCATGTGCGCATATGAGTGTGCGTTTCCTCTTACTCCCAAAAATTGAATGAGAATCAAACTTTCATTAGCCTTTTTTTTTTCTTGGTGAAAATAATTCTTAATTTTTGTTCGATGAAGATCTAGCCAATTTAGCTACAAGTTAATTAGACATTCCATAGCACTTTCCCTTATCTATGGTTTAATTAATAAAAAAAACAAACGATTCATTACTTCATTACTAATAAGAACATAATCTGAACCCCTTTTCAACTCTAAATCTAAGCTCAGCAGCTTTGAACAATCACTTAACATAAGTCCCTTTAGAATTGGCAGAAGAATCCTTATTTGTCTCATTGTTCTGCACCTTCGTTGTATGGAATTTACGTCGTATACAACAAAATGCGTCATTCGTCAAGTCGCAACTTAAAATAAAAACTCCCAAACAAATGTGTCAGGATTTTCCATGTACAAAATGCCCTTGCACACTGAATCCTTGATGTGCACTTTTGCAGTGCCATCCATTCTCTCTCTCTCTCTGTGTGTGTGTATATAAGTGACAACAAAAAGAAAATACATCCTTTTCTTCTCCAACGTCATTCGAAAACTTTTAATCTCTAACTATTTCTCACGGAAAAATGCTATTCTATGGCAA
The DNA here is from genome assembly GCA_951813785.1 of Criorhina ranunculi. Classification (NCBI taxonomy): domain Eukaryota; kingdom Metazoa; phylum Arthropoda; class Insecta; order Diptera; family Syrphidae; genus Criorhina; species Criorhina ranunculi. The sequence goes on along the minus strand of OX638381.1, from coordinate 87,891,360 downwards.
AATAAAACAGGGATTTCTTTCCTTTCAACTGAAAAAGGATAATACGACTAATATTTGTAGTCCCTTTTGTAACGCTCCTCAATTCCCGTGAATGCCGTCAGTTAGGTAGGGTAGCTCTTTAATGAGCTATTTGTATTTCCCATTTCAGCTGTGATAGTCCTTCAATTAAGGACAATTAAGATTCATCTCACAACGAATTGTTACAATTTACAGTAATTGCTGTGAAAAGTGTCGGAAATATCATTCGTAATTGTAATTTTTATCTCCAAGGCGGAGGGGGAGTTTCCGAGTTTTATAGCACTTCTCCACTAGTTTGTGGGGAGAGGTTCACCATGGCGTATGTGGAATATTTTATTCACAACAAAAGAATTTTTTTTTTGTATCTGAAACATAACACATTTTTTCATCCAAACCATACGGCTTACAAAAAGAAAAAGGACGTTACCTTACCTCAAGTGAAATTCAGTGTGCAAATACGAATCTCATTTCCATCGGAGAATAGAATACGATGTGGTCGTTCGACATACATTTCAAGTAGTTTTAGCTTCCAGGATGCGTTTTGGAATGTGTTTTCCTTTTCTTTTTCTCCTGCACTCTCTCACAGTTATTGTGTTCGCCCGTATATTCATGCATCAACTGGTCATAACAAACGTCCAGAGAAATGCCAGCTGTAGAATGAGCTGTTTATACATTTGAATATGTTATTTAGTTCTGTGGTGTGGTGCGGCAGGAAAACAGGAAAATAATTTTTCAGTTATTCGAAAAATGGTGGATGAATGCGTCTTTGAAATATTAAGGCTTCCAAAGGAAGAGGTCCATTACAAAACAGAATAATATAATGTGCATGACTTGAATGGGCGTGTGGTGGTGGTTCGTTCGTATTTGTGGCTTTCAATGCTTTGAATGGAATGTTATTCAGCATTAAGGCCTTAATCTTCACACAGTTTTGAATACTAATGCGCATATAAATATGTTGTAGCTAACATGTTAAATGGGGAAACAATATGGTATGGTATCGGCCTTGGGCCTAAACCGCTTACTAGAGATTTCCTTTGGGGTATCACTTTATGGGTGAATTCATGAGCTGCTGGCGGTGATGTATGTTTTGTTAGTTTGCAAACAGCAAACAGCTACGAGTATTTTTCGAGTTTACGTGGCATGTATGTACCTTTTTCTAGAATTCTTAATGAAATTCGAAGTGCTTATCCAGATTGCATGATTGAGTTGCAATAGATGCACCTTTTGAGGAATTTTTGCTAATGTATTACCAAATCACTTTGGATCGAGGGAAATAACAGCTCCAAGTGGAGCCTGCAGACACAAAGACGAGAGTGTGAGACGATTTTAAAAATCTGAGAAGACCATTTCCAAACTAATGAACGACGATTGAAGCCAGGACTTCACTCTCGTTTAGTCTAATCATCTCAATCTGTTATGTCCAAGCAATGGTTGGAGCTACTGGCTTGACTATTCGAAGGAGAGTAACTTTATGTTAACCAAGCAATTGAAGTCGAAGATAAATTGTCATGAACACTAAACAAACATATGTACAAACATGTCAAGAACAGGTTTCGGCCAAATACCCAAAAAGTTGCAAACATTCGTATATGCATGTTCTATTGTGTATCAGGTTATGTGAATGTCATTGAATCCCCTTCCTCATCTCATTATTTTCAGTGCCTGACAGCATCATGACATGACAACACCGCTGTGATGAACTTTTCATGCATCATTCGTCACAGAGAGAAACTCGACTGCCAATTAGTTCCTACCCCGCCACACATCAATTAAACAGGCGTCCCCACCTGTTTTGCACATTTGATTCGCAAAACTTCACAAAGAAACAAATGAACCTCTGAACATAACGCCAAAATAAATGGCATCACACTCGTTGCACAACAGCATGCAACACACCGAGGTGGTTGCACCCAAAAACACAACGTTTACTCAAACGAAATATGAGGGATCCTCAGAATTTGTTGTGCACTATAAATGACATTTTTGCAACATCATAGCCATTTGTTATTGCAGCTTCCACGTACGGTCGTCCTCGTTGGTGACTGCTCGAGAAATGGCTTGAACCCACGACATAAAGTTATGGAAAGAGAATAACTGCAAGCGTTCCTATTGCATCCGAGGCAGTAAAATTCCCAAGCTCTCACCCTTCTCTGTCTCTTTTTGTGTATAGCGTTGTCTGAGGTTCTGCTTCTGATTCTGATTCCAGAGACAACTTATCTCCACAAAGGATGTCATGTTAAACTTTTCATTTCCACAAAACAAGCCCATATGTGGTACAAGTACAAGCGTGTGTGTGTATTTTTGCTTTTTTTCTCAGGTGTATGCAAAGAAAAGTAAAATTGAGAATTATTCTAACAGAATCATCAAAACAGTGGAAATAATTTTACACAAATAATTTGAACAGCTCGCCGCATACACACAAGAAGTTTTTAATGGCTGCTAGCTCAGTGGAATAACATCTCTTTGGGAGTTTTCTTCTAACTTTTAATGGTAAAAATTCTTGGAAAACATTAAGCAGTGATGCGGCTCATTGCTATGGTGCCTGCTTGTCGCACACATAAATGCATCCGCGTTCCTCTGTCGTAAGTTTCATTAAAACAACTGTATTAATATTTATACTCATTTACGCTGAGAGTAATTCCTGTGGGATGTGCAACAGATGTCGCGCCAAAAGCGGGAGAGAACAAACTTTTCGCCACAAAAACTCATTAAGCCCTCATTAAACTTAGATGAATGTTAATTTTTTCATATTAGTGCTTTTTTTTTTTAAGAAACAACGTATTCCTATGTTTATTTGCTTGTACAAGTACAAGGGTTTTTTGGTTTTACGGAAATTAAAAATATCTGCTGACAGTTGGTAGTTATGGGTTAAAAATTTCAACTTGAATGGGCGTACTTATCAACAGGAATTTTAGTTGTATATAGTCATGTACTTTTTGGATTAGATTTAAGGAACAATTCTTCTTTATTATACTAAGATTGCTGTAGACTCGTTGTAATATTCATTAAGAATAGGAGAATGTGGAACAGCCGCAAGACTGTAAAACAATTCTTTTACAGCACCACCTGACGGCAAGCAATGACAAGTGTAAGGACTCAATGGAAACATTTACAGTGACGAAAAGCACATGGATGCCCCAATAAACATGTATCTACCGCTTGTCACATCCGTATTGAGACTGATCGCTTACTTCACTCGGTTCACGCCATTGTTTCTGAACTGTTCTGTGTTTGTTGTACGAGTTACTATATGTGCCGTGTGGTTGTAGATATGTACATACCTAAGGGAACGTGGCTGAAGATCTAAATTTGTCCATTCGATGTCGTTTGCAGTAACAAACTGTTCTGTTGGTCCTTAGTTGCTTACATTTAATGGCTCGATATTCAACCAGCTGCCTCTAGTTTCGGATGCCAATTTGGCCACTCGTGCGTGCCACCTTAGTTGCGGCCGTCCTCTACTGCGCAGTTTCGGTGGATTCAATCACTCTCCTGACTGAAGCCCTGGTGTGCATTGATTGAGATCAATATCCAATAGCGCGCCATCTGACTTTCAAACTTTTTATGCTGTGTCATCCATCCGGAGAGGATTCGAAGACGCTTCATGTCGGAGAATTGGTTTTATCCGTACCTCAGTCAATCTTGACAAAGCCTCTGCTTCAGAACCAAAGAGCAGAACTGGGATAAACAGGGTCTTGTATAGAATCACTTTTGTTGTTCGGGAGAGGACTTGACTTCCCTAACAATCTCAATATTAAATCCGTCTAGGGTGACAATGTGTCTGTGACATCGGTATTGGGTGTCCATTTTTGTTGGCAGCATGCAGTCTCTCTTTCCCTCGTTGACCGTCAAACCCTTCTTTGTTGCTTCCTTCTTCCATTTTAATACTCACGTGAACGTGCTCGTCTCTGATATGAACCTTAGCAGCCTTATGCTTTTAAAGTTCGCCCAGTTTAGCTGGATCGGACAAACAATGTTGGTACTAAGTTTCAGTTTTGTCTCCGAGGTTGGTGTCGAGAATAACTAAAGAGAATTCTCGATGTTGTTGTCATTGCTTTATAATTCGCTGTATTTTTTTTTTCTAACTTTCTGATGTATTACTGACATCAACTCTTCAAGGCATATGACCACCCTACTGCCAGTGTAATGCCTACTCAGTAGAGTTGACATCAGTTTCTTGTCAGTTGATCGAGTTTTTTGATATTAATAGTTGAACCTGGAACCTACAGCATGACAAGCATTCGTGCTAGCCACTACCACATGTCCACCCACAGTTGAGTAAGTACAAGCTCCTTATCCAGTCATCTCCCGCCATCAGTACCAGCAGCTCTATTGGAACTTGTTTTACTTCTTCCAGGTCGGGCGAATGGCATTATTAGCTCTCATCATCCATATTTAATGGTCCATTAATCCAATTCTCAAATGCTTCTATTCACTTCCCTGAAATTTTGGAAAACAATTACTTAAAACCACACTAGCTCGCTAAAGTTTCAAAAATATCAATAGAACCCTGACTTCAATATAATTTGCGTTTAAGTGGACTTAAGCCGATCAGATCTGGCACGCAATTTACTTCAGATAGCCACAATTGATACTGAATTTGTTAAGTCGCCATTTTACAATTCCAAAATGTGCATTTGACAGACGACAAATGTCACTTTTCAAACTATTCACATTGCAGGCAAAGTCACGATGTTTTCAAATCAGAAACCTCTTGTTGAGACACACCCTCTAGCACTATATTTCCATCGACTTCGATAAGAAAATTAAAAGAAAAAAAAAACTAATTACAATCATTTTATATCCGTGAATGAAAAATAAATGACATTTTCTCTTCAAATTAAAACAGAAAAAAGGTGAAAAGTGTCAAAGTATTAGCATACCCTGCCACTTTCTATGATAATTAGATTTAATGAGTTAGGTCAGGAATGACCTAACTCATTCAAATATTCAAACGTTAAATATATACATAAAAAAAAAGGACAGCATTAATTTAATATTCACCAGAAGCAGGATATAATTAATAAAATCGAGGGAAATTAAAACTCGCGCGTCTATTGACAGGAAATTGAAATGAAAATTTTCACCGAGATAAAGCAAAAACGCGTCTACACTTCATTCAGTCAGAAGGACTCATTATGTAATTTATATATAAAAATTGTATTCGACCATGGGGTAGTAAAGTTTGAGATAAAATAAAACAGGAAAGCGACCCTGTAATTATCGCCTCAATTATCGACCGCGAATATTCAGCATTTATATCCAAATGGCCATTTACAGTTCAAGGATTACTCGATGTCCTTTGCGTTTAAATAGCCTTTTTTTTATTATTTTGATTTTTTTATTTTTTTTTAATTTCCATTCAAGTAGAATATTATGTCTCGTCTCCCCTTGTGGAGAAAAAATAAATTGAGGAATCCACTAAAGCGGATGAAGCTTTTAATGGGAGAAAAATTAGCTTCCACCTTGGTATTGGGAATAATGTTCGTCTTGTTGTCGGGGGAGATTTCGAATTTGGTGTACCAAGAGGAGAATGAAATTAATTAAAACTTGATAATGTTCTTTAATTATGGTGACAGATTTCATTTGCCCTCAACTGCCGGTGTTGGTCTTGGTGTTGGGGGGTGTATTAGAGTGACGGAATGTCATTTAAGAGATTCGAGGAATTTTAATTTCACTTTTTGGCATGGGAACTTTATTTGAGTAAATTATTAGGTGTTAGGTTATTTAGATTCTGATTCCCATTGTATTTCTACACGTTTACTATTGCAAGCTCCAACTTTTCTAAGCCGACCAGCCCTCTGTCATTGGAGAATGTGACGAATTCGTTTTTGAATGTTTAAATCTACTGAGATTCAAGGGAAACAGTCACAACTTGATGTGTAAACCAATCACATTACTCTGCCTTATTTTGAATACTATGTCGAACGCCGATACTGCTTTGTCGACACTGCAGATAGCATGTTGTTTAATTCTACAATCAGCTAAAACAGTGCTTCATGGATATGAGAAGTTCCCAACTGTTTAAAGCCGTCCCTCACCTCCCATTACATACTGATCAGAGTACACAGACACAATCTTTCAAAAGTTCGTGCAACTGCTTCAATACACTGACGATATTGACATTATTAATAGAATTCCGCGAGCTTATAATCGATACATTTTCGAGTTTTGAAACAGAAGCGGCCAGAATATGTTTAACGATAAACGAGGACAAAAATAAGAATAGAAACAGCTTCAACTCAAAGGAAGGAATTGACTTTGTCTACCTTGGCTCCGTTATCACTTCTGAAAACGACATCTCATCAGAAATCAAACGAAGAATAACTCTTGTCAATGGCTGTTTCTTTAGACTAAGGTAGTAAGGTCCACCCCTTAAGAACTAAGGAGACTCTAAACAAGACTTTAATCAACCCATTCCAACTAAATAGCGCTGAAGCATCGAAGGCGTTGTTGAAATAGTATCAATTCACCAAAAGAAAAGCATTTGCTTGGGAAGTGGACTGTGCTTTGTTCCATTGAATTAACTGGACTGGACTAACTGAACTAGGTTTAAGAATCCAATTGTGCTGTTAAACTCTGTAGAACACAAGTGGCATTTTGGAACCATGTCAATTAGCCCAGGACAGCTATTCACAGAGAAAATCTGTTCACACAGACGATGTAGATTCAGGCGCTCGCAATGAAGAAGGTCTCACAGGCTTGCGGTGGAGGGGGATGAAAACAACAAAAGAAGTATCTATCACTGCTGGCAACAATATGATCCGTTGTGATCGAATAGAGGCTGGCAATAAGAGACTTGATACTTGATAGCTTGACGAATCAGCTGTGTAAAAAATTCGAGCGACTAAATCTCATCCATCTTTAGTCCTAAAGATAACATATGTATGTAGGCTTGTCGTATGTGGTCGTTATACACGTTGTGAACTTGCATTGTATAGCCGATTCAGGAGATGGGGTAAGGCAATTTAATCAAGAGGAATTTTACCTTTGTTTCCCAAAAAACTCGGTTGAGAAATGTAGAAATTGAATCTAAAACGGAACGAGGATAATTGGAAGAAGAAGAAAAACGAAAAAAGCAAAAGGAAAAGGTAATAAAAGTAAAAATTGACAAAAAAAAAACAAAAATTGACGAAAAACAACAAAAATTGGCGAAAAATAACAAAGATAGTTTTAACAAAGAAAAATTTTTTGTTGTTTTTAGTTTTTATATAAAAGGTGGTGCGAGGCTGAGCGCACTTCAGTCTTGTGCCGGCCGTCGTGGTGTTCACTTCGTGGACCTTGGATGAAATTTATGTTGGGAGCGGGAGAGTAAGAGAGATCGGGAGAGTTAGAGAGAGCGTGAGAGTAAGAGAGAGCGGGAGAGTAAGAGAGAGCGGGAGAGTAAGAGAGAGCGGGAGAATTTTTTTTTTTTATTCGTATCCGGACGTACGATCGTTCATTAACACTCTCGTCCGCATGCTACTACACACGCTTTTATGCTTTATGTCCTTCTTAACCCTTCATCTTGAGGGAGTGAGTGAACATTGTGTTTGGTATGTGTGCAGCAGCATCAAAGGCTTACCATGACACCATCAGACACAGCATTAGATACATCATCTCACACAACATGATACTCACCATAAGACTTCATCAGACACATCGTAGCATACATCATCAGCAAGATACAATGAATCATCAGAAGTTGCCATGTACCTTGTTAACGGATGAACCAGGTTAGTCCAATTTTTATTTTTTATTGCCCCTTCCCTTGAAAACAAAACCCACCCAAGTCTTCTTTGGCAATGCAAGTGTCTTTCCTTCTGAAGGCACTTAGAAATAAACCCCAACTCTCTTTCCCTTGACAAGCCCACCCAAGTCTCAAAGTCTTTGCTGCATTGCAATCAGTGTCTTTCCTTCTGAAAGCACTTGACAACAACACCCAAGTCTGCAAACCTATCAGTGTTTTCCCAAGCTTATGCCAAATATAGTTTTTAGTCTTTCCTAGACTCTTTGCCTGTTTTTTTTTTTTTTTTTTTTGTAAGCCATCTGCAGATCTATCCAAGGCCTTAAGCCTTCTTTGATTAAATAGAATTAAAGTTTTGAATTCATTCCAAGGCCATAAGCCTTTATTTTCTTTAGAATCAGTGCTTTTATTCCACAGCAATACATCATCATCAGTGCAAGCTCTTCATGGCACTTCCTTCCTGGTTCCAGATTCACAGATTAATCTGTGGTGAGTTCTATGGTTACTTTATTGCTTCTTTATTCACTATATTGCTTCTATATTCACTATATTGCTTCTATATTCACTATATTGCTTCTATATTCACTATATTGCTTCTATATTTACTATATTGCTTTTATATTCACAATATTGCTTCTATATTCACTATATTGCTTTCACTATATTGCTTCAACTATATTGCTTCAACTATATTGCTATTTCATTCATTATATTGCTTATATTAATTATATTGGCCTTAACATACTTAATGCCCACCCAAGTCTTTTGCCTGCCCACCATTCCCATTCCCAATCCATTTTCGTACGAGAGCTCTCGGTTTCGAAACGTCAAGAAAGGCCTTCGTCGAATCAAGAAGAACAATATAACAGAAGTGCGTCGTGTATCTGTTATACACTGGCTTGTTTATTGCAATGCTGCAGCGACGAAAAGCTTCTACGCGATATTGCTATAGACAATCGTGAGTGTAGTCCTTCAAGCCAGTGCGTACAGTGTGAAGCCCTTGGACATTTGATGGGCTAGTGTGTTCCTGAAAACAAGACCAACTGGTTGGGTTCTGTGTGAGGAAACATCAGAGAACATCAGCAATACTACACCCACAGACCAACCCTTATACCATCATGATCATCTGCATACAACATCAGATACACCATTCATACATCATCTACATCAAGTTACATCATCAGCAATTCATCATACACACACACACATCTACATAAGATACATCATCAGCAAGATACAACATCATCAGCAAGACACAACACATCATCAGAAGTTGCCATGCACCTTGCTTACTGATGAACCAGGTTAGTCCAATTTTATTATATTGCCCTTACCCCTGCCCCTGAAACAACCCACCCAAGTCTTTAGGGTTCTTTTGCAATGCATTTAGTGTCTTTCCTTCCGAAAGCACTTGACAACAACACCCAAGTCTCTTAAAAGCCCCTGACAAGCCCACCCAAGTCTCTTTGCCTTTTTGCATTGCTCAGAGGCTTTCCTTCTGAAAGCTCTTAATGAAAACACCCCAAGTCTGCAAACAGCAAGTGTTTTTTTCAAGTGTAAGCCTTTCCTTCTGAAAGCGCCTAAGATACATAACTACATAAGGCCTTTTGCCTTTTTTACAAGCCTTCAGCTGATCTTTTAAAGGCCTTAAGCCTTTCTTTTAGAAATAGAATCTATTTTTGAGTCCTTCTAGCCTTCAGCTGATCTATCAAAGGCCTTAAGCCTTCTTTTATAAATAGAATCCATTTTTGAGTACTTTAAGCCTTCAGCTAATCTATTAAAGGCCTTAAGCCTTCTTTAACAAGTGTAGAATCAGTGCTTCTTTCCACAGCAACACATCATCGTCATCAGAGCAAGCTCTACATGGCACTTCCTTCCTGCTTCCTGCTTCACAGATAAATCTGTGGTGAGTTCTGTGGTTACTATATTTACTATATTGCTTTTACTATATTGCTTTTACTATATTGCTATTTACTATATTGCTATTTACTATATTGCCATTTCATTTACTATATTGCTTATATTTATTATATTGCCCACCCAAGTCTGCTTGTATTGCGAATTGCAATCAGTGTCTTTCCTTTTGAAAGCACTTAGAGAGAAGACCCAAGTCTCTTTCCCTTGATAAGTCCACCCAAGTCTCTAGGCCCTTTTGTCTCAAACATTTCATTTCAGCTACCCCTTTATCCCATTTCTATTCCCTTTTTCGTATGAGAGCTGTCGGTTTTGGAACTCCAAGTGTCGCGTTGGGAGATGTGTAACGCATTTGAATTAGCACCAGCTCTCTCCCATTTTTCGCAAACCGACAACGCGACGCTTAAAGTTCTAATGTATAAAGTTCGTTCAGGTTAGGGTCTCAATACGATCGGTCTAGCTCTGCGTTAGACATGAAAGATAGGCCTTAGATAGGACAGAGATATAGGTCTTAGGTAAAGTTGCGCCCGATACGTTAGGAAGGTAGGCTTTAGGTTTAGGTGCGTTCTATTTAGACGATAGGTGTTAGGTTGAGTTCGAACTCATTCGGTTTAGGCACTCCCTACGGACAGTAGGTGAGCAGTATCCGGTGATACTGGGAGGGAGGGTGGGAATACTCCCTACGGACGGTAGGTGAGTTCAGTATCCGGATACTGATTAGCTTTGCGTTAGATATAGAAAATAGGTCGTAGGTTAAGTTTAGCCCGATACGAAAGGTAGGCTGTAGGTTTAGGTGCGTTCTATTAAGAAGATAGGTGTTAGGTTGAGTTCGAACTCATTCGGTTTAGGCACTCCCTACGGACAGTAGGTGAGCAGTATCCGGTGATACTGGGAGGGAGGGTGGGAATACTCCCTACGGACGGTAGGTGAGTTCAGTATCCGGATACTGATTAGCTTTGCGTTAGATATAGACAATAGGTCGTAGGTTAAGTTTAGCCCGATACGATAGGTAGGCTTTAGGTTAAGGTGCGTTCTATTAAGAAGATAGGTGTAAGGTTGAGTTCGAACTCATTCGGTTTAGGCACTCCCTACGGACGGTAGGCGAGGAATTTCTCCCTACGGACAGTAGGTGAGCAGTATCCGGTGATACTGGGAGGGAGGGTGGGAATACTCCCTACGGACGGTAGGTGAGTTCAGTATCCGGATACTGATTAGCTTTGCGTTAGATATAGAAAATAGGTCGTAGGTTAAGTTTAGCCTGATACGATAGGTAGGCTTTAGGTTTAGGTGCGTTCTATTAAGAAGATAGGTGTTAGGTTGAGTTCGAACTCATTCGGTTTAGGCACTCCCTACGGACGGTAGGCGAGGAATTTCTCCCTACGGACAGTAGGTGAGCAGTATCCGGTGATACTGGGAGGGAGGGTGGGAATACTCCCTACGGACGGTAGGTGAGTTCAGTATCCGGATACTGATTAGCTTTGCGTTAGATATAGACAATAGGTCGTAGGTTAAGTTTAGCCCGATACGATAGGTAGGCTTTAGGTTTAGGTGCGTTCTATTAAGAAGATAGGTGTTAGGTTGAGTTCGAACTCATTCGGTTAAGGCACTCCCTACGGACGGTAGGCGAGGAATTTCTCCCTACGGACAGTAGGTGAGCAGTATCCGGTGATACTGGGAGGGAGGGTGGGAATACTCCCTACGGACGGTAGGTGAGTTCAGTATCCGGATACTGATTAGCTTTGCGTTAGATATAGAAAATAGGTCGTAGGTTAAGTTTAGCCCGATACGATAGGTAGGCTTTAGGTTAAGGTGCGTTCTATTAAGAAGATAGGTGTTAGGTTGAGTTCGAACTCATTCGGTTTAGGCACTCCCTACGGACAGTAGGTGAGCAGTATCCGGTGATACTGGGAGGGAGGGTGGGAATACTCCCTACGGACGGTAGGTGAGTTCAGTATCCGGATACTGATTAGCTTTGCGTTAGATATAGACAATAGGTCGTAGGTTAAGTTTAGCCCGATACGATAGGTAGGCTTTAGGTTTAGGTGCGTTCTATTAAGAAGATAGGTGTTAGGTTGAGTTCGAACTCATTCGGTTTAGGCACTCCCTACGGACGGTAGGCGAGGAATTTCTCCCTACGGACAGTAGGTGAGCAGTATCCGGTGATACTGGGAGGGAGGGTGGGAATACTCCCTACGGACGGTAGGTGAGTTCAGTATCCGGATACTGATTAGCTTTGCGTTAGATATAGAAAATAGGTCGTAGGTTAAGTTTAGCCCGATACGAAAGGTAGGCTTTAGGTTTAGGTGCGTTCTATTAAGAAGATAGGTGTTAGGTTGAGTTCGAACTCATTCGGTTAAGGCACTCCCTACGGACGGTAGGCGAGGAATTTCTCCCTACGGACAGTAGGTGAGCAGTATCCGGTGATACTGGGAGGGAGGGTGGGAATACTCCCTACGGACGGTAGGTGAGTTCAGTATCCGGATACTGATTAGCTTTGCGTTAGATATAGACAATAGGTCGTAGGTTAAGTTTAGCCCGATACGATAGGTAGGCTTTAGGTTAAGGTGCGTTCTATTAAGAAGATAGGTGTTAGGTTGAGTTCGAACTCATTCGGTTTAGGCACTTCCTACGGACGGTAGGCGAGGAATTTCTCCCTACGGACAGTAGGTGAGCAGTATCCGGTGATACTGGGAGGGAGGGTGGGAATACTCCCTACGGACGGTAGGTGAGTTCAGTATCCGGATAGTGATTAGCTTTGCGTTAGATATAGAAAATAGGTCGTAGGTTAAGTTTAGCCCGATACGAAAGGTAGGCTTTAGGTTTAGGTGCGTTCTATTAAGAAGATAGGTGTTAGGTTGAGTTCGAACTCATTCGGTTTAGGCACTCCCTACGGACGGTAGGCGAGGAATTTCTCCCTACGGACAGTAGGTGAGCAGTATCCGGTGATACTGGGAGGGAGGGTGGGAATACTCCCTACGGACGGTAGGTGAGTTCAGTATCCGTATACTGATTAGCTTTGCGTTAGATATAGAAAATAGGTCGTAGGTTAAGTTTAGCCTGATACGATAGGTAGGCTTTAGGTTTAGGTGCGTTCTATTAAGAAGATAGGTGTTAGGTTGAGTTCGAACTCATTCGGTTTAGGCACTCCCTACGGACGGTAGGCGAGGAATTTCTCCCTACGGACAGTAGGTGAGCAGTATCCGGTGATACTGGGAGGGAGGGTGGGAATACTCCCTACGGACGGTAGGTGAGTTCAGTATCCGGATACTGATTAGCTTTGCGTTAGATATAGAAAATAGGTCGTAGGTTAAGTTTAGCCCGATACGAAAGGTAGGCTTTAGGTTTAGGTGCGTTCTATTAAGAAGATAGGTGTTAGGTTGAGTTCGAACTCATTCGGTTTAGGCACTCCCTACGGACGGTAGGCGAGGAATTTCTCCCTACGGACAGTCGGTGAGCAGTATCCGGTGATACTGGGAGGGAGGGTGGGAATACTCCCTACGGACGGTAGGTGAGTTCAGTATCCGGATACTGATTAGCTTTGCGTTAGATATAGAAAATAGGTCGTAGGTTAAGTTTAGCCCGATACGATAGGTAGGCTTTAGGTTTAGGTGCGTTCTTTTAAGAAGATAGGTGTTAGGTTGAGTTCGAACTCATTCGGTTTAGGCACTCCCTACGGACGGTAGGCGAGGAATTTCTCCCTACGGACAGTAGGTGAGCAGTATCCGGTGATACTTAATACTCCCTACGGACGGTAGGTGAGTTCAGTATCCGGATACTGATTAGCTTTGCGTTAGATATAGACAATAGGTCGTAGGTTAAGTTAAGCCCGATACGATAGGTAGGCTTTAGGTTTAGGTGCGTTCTATTAAGAAGATAGGTGTTAGGTTGAGTTCGAACTCATTCGGTTTAGGCACTCCCTACGGACAGTAGGTGAGCAGTATCCGGTGATACTGGGAGGGAGGGTGGGAATACTCCCTACGGACGGTAGGTGAGTTCAGTATCCGGATACTGATTAGCTTTGCGTTAGATATAGAAAATAGGTTGTAGGTTAAGTTTAGCCCGATACGAAAAGTAGGCTTTAGGTTTAGGTGCGTTCTATTAAGAAGATAGGTGTTAGGTTGAGTTCGAACTCATTCGGTTTAGGCACTCCCTACGGACGGTAGGCGAGGAATTTCTCCCTACGGACAGTCGGTGAGCAGTATCCGGTGATACTGGGAGGGAGGGTGGGAATACTCCCTACGGACGGTAGGTGAGTTCAGTATCCGGATACTGATTAGTTTTGCGTTGGATATAGACAATAGGTCGTAGGTTAGGTTTAGCCCGATACGATAGGTAGGCTTTAGGTTTAGGTGCGTTCTATTAAGAAGATAGGTGTTAGGTTGAGTTCGAACTCATTCGGTTTAGGCACTCCCTACGGACGGTAGGCGAGGAATTTCTCCCTACGGACAGTAGGTGAGCAGTATCCGGTGATACTGGGAGGGAGGGTGGGAATACTCCCTACGGACGGTAGGTGAGTTCAGTTTCCGGATACTGATTAGCTTTGCTTTAGATATAGAAAATAGGTCGTAGGTTAAGTTTAGCCCGATACGAAAGGTAGGCTTTAGGTTTAGGTGCGTTCTATTAAGAAGATAGGTGTTAGGTTGAGTTCGAACTCATTCGGTTTAGGCACTCCCTACGGACGGTAGGCGAGGAATTTCTCCCTACGGACAGTCGGTGAGCAGTATCCGGTGATACTGGGAGGGAGGGTGGGAATACTCCCTACGGACGGTAGGTGAGTTCAGTATCCGGATACTGATTAGCTTTGCGTTAGATATAGAAAATAGGTCGTAGGTTAAGTTTAGCCCGATACGAACGGTAGGCTTTAGGTTAAGGTGCGTTCTATTAAGAAGATAGGTGTTAGGTTGAGTTCGAACTCATTCGGTTTAGGCACTCCCTACGGACGGTAGGCGAGGAATTTCTCCCTACGGACAGTAGGTGAGCAGTATCCGGTGATACTGGGAGGGAGGGTGGGAATACTCCCTACGGACGGTAGGTGAGTTCAGTATCCGTATACTGATTAGCTTTGCGTTAGATATAGACAATAGGTCGTAGGTTAAGTTTAGCCCGATACGATAGGTAGGCTTTAGGTTAAGGTGCGTTCTATTAAGAAGATAGGTGTTAGGTTGAGTTCGAACTCATTCGGTTTAGGCACTCCCTACGGACGGTAGGCGAGGAATTTCTCCCTACGGACAGTAGGTGAGCAGTATCCGGTGATACTGGGAGGGAGGGTGGGAATACTCCCTACGGACGGTAGGTGAGTTCAGTATCCGGATACTGATTAGCTTTGCGTTAGATATAGAAAATAGGTCGTAGGTTAAGTTTAGCCCGATACGAAAGGTAGGCTTTAGGTTTAGGTGCGTTCTATTAAGAAGATAGGTGTTAGGTTGAGTTCGAACTCATTCGGTTTAGGCACTCCCTACGGACGGTAGGCGAGGAATTTCTCCCTACGGACAGTAGGTGAGCAGTATCCGGTGATACTGGGAGGGAGGGTGGGAATACTCCCTACGGACGGTAGGTGAGTTCAGTATCCGGATACTGATTAGCTTTGCGTTAGATATAGAAAATAGGTCGTAGGTTAAGTTTAGCCCGATACGAAAGGTAGGCTTTAGGTTTAGGTGCGTTCTATTAAGAAGATAGGTGTTAGGTTGAGTTCGAACTCATTCGGTTTAGGCACTCCCTACGGACGGTAGGCGAGGAATTTCTCCCTACGGACAGTAGGTGAGCAGTATCCGGTGATACTGGGAGGGAGGGTGGGAATACTCCCTACGGACGGTAGGTGAGTTCAGTATCCGGATACTGATTAGCTTTGCGTTAGATATAGAAAAAAGGTCGTAGGTTAAGTTTAGCCCGATACGATAGGTAGGCTTTAGGTTTAGGTGCGTTCTATTAAGAAGATAGGTGTAAGGTTGAGTTCGAACTCATTCGGTTTAGGCACTCCCTACAGACGGTAGGCGAGGAATTTCTCCCTACGGACAGTAGGTGAGCAGTATCCGGTGATACTGGGAGGGAGGGTGGGAATACTCCCTACGGACGGTAGGTGAGTTCAGTATCCGGATACTGATTAGCTTTGCGTTAGATATAGAAAATAGGTCGTAGGTTAAGTTTAGCCCGATACGAACGGTAGGCTTTAGGTTAAGGTGCGTTCTATTAAGAAGATAGGTGTTAGGTTGAGTTCGAACTCATTCGGTTTAGGCACTCCCTACGGACGGTAGGCGAGGAATTTCTCCCTACGGACAGTAGGTGAGCAGTATCCGGTGATACTGGGAGGGAGGGTGGGAATACTCCCTACGGACGGTAGGTGAGTTCAGTATCCGTATACTGATTAGCTTTGCGTTAGATATAGACAATAGGTCGTAGGTTAAGTTTAGCCCGATACGATAGGTAGGCTTTAGGTTAAGGTGCGTTCTATTAAGAAGATAGGTGTTAGGTTGAGTTCGAACTCATTCGGTTTAGGCACTCCCTACGGACGGTAGGCGAGGAATTTCTCCCTACGGACAGTAGGTGAGCAGTATCCGGTGATACTGGGAGGGAGGGTGGGAATACTCCCTACGGACGGTAGGTGAGTTCAGTATCCGGATACTGATTAGCTTTGCGTTAGATATAGAAAATAGGTCGTAAGTTAAGTTTAACCCGATACGAAAGGTAGGCTTTAGGTTTAGGTGCGTTCTATTAAGAAGATAGGTGTTAGGTTGAGTTCGAACTCATTCGGTTTAGGCACTCCCTACGGACGGTAGGCGAGGAATTTCTCCCTACGGACAGTAGGTGAGCAGTATCCGGTGATACTGGGAGGGAGGGTGGGAATACTCCCTACGGACGGTAGGTGAGTTCAGTATCCGGATACTGATTAGTTTTGCGTTAGATATAGACAATAGGTCGTAGGTTAGGTTTAGCCCGATACGATAGGTAGGCTTTAGGTTTAGGTGCGTTCTATTAAGAAGATAGGTGTTAGGTTGAGTTCGAACTCATTCGGTTTAGGCACTCCCTACGGACGGTAGGCGAGGAATTTCTCCCTACGGACAGTAGGTGAGCAGTATCCGGTGATACTGGGAGGGAGGGTGGGAATACTCCCTACGGACGGTAGGTGAGTTCAGTATCCGGATACTGATTAGCTTTGCGTTAGATATAGAAAATAGGTCGTAGGTTAAGTTTAGCCCGATACGATAGGTAGGCTTTAGGTTTAGGTGCGTTCTATTAAGAAGATAGGTGTTAGGTTGAGTTCGAACTCATTCGGTTTAGGCACTCCCTACGGACGGTAGGCGAGGAATTTCTCCCTACGGACAGTAGGTGAGCAGTATCCGGTGATACTGGGAGGGAGGGTGGGAATACTCCCTACGGACGGTAGGTGAGTTCAGTATCCGTATACTGATTAGCTTTGCGTTAGATATAGACAATAGGTCGTAGGTTAAGTTTAGCCCGATACGATAGGTAGGCTTTAGGTTAAGGTGCGTTCTATTAAGAAGATAGGTGTTAGGTTGAGTTCGAACTCATTCGGTTTAGGCACTCCCTACGGACGGTAGGCGAGGAATTTCTCCCTACGGACAGTAGGTGAGCAGTATCCGGTGATACTGGGAGGGAGGGTGGGAATACTCCCTACGGACGGTAGGTGAGTTCAGTATCCGGATACTGATTAGCTTTGCGTTAGATATAGAAAATAGGTCGTAGGTTAAGTTTAGCCCGATACGAAAGGTAGGCTTTAGGTTTAGGTGCGTTCTATTAAGAAGATAGGTGTTAGGTTGAGTTCGAACTCATTCGGTTTAGGCACTCCCTACGGACGGTAGGCGAGGAATTTCTCCCTACGGACAGTAGGTGAGCAGTATCCGGTGATAC
Source organism: Criorhina ranunculi (assembly GCA_951813785.1). NCBI lineage: Eukaryota > Metazoa > Arthropoda > Insecta > Diptera > Syrphidae > Criorhina > Criorhina ranunculi. The sequence continues at coordinate 87,873,839 of OX638381.1, read as the reverse complement.
TGGGAGGGAGGGTGGGAATACTCCCTACGGACGGTAGGTGAGTTCAGTATCCGGATACTGATTAGCTTTGCGTTAGATATAGAAAAAAGGTCGTAGGTTAAGTTTAGCCCGATACGATAGGTAGGCTTTAGGTTTAGGTGCGTTCTATTAAGAAGATAGGTGTTAGGTTGAGTTCGAACTCATTCGGTTTAGGCACTCCCTACGGACGGTAGGCGAGGAAATTTCTCCCTACGGACAGTAGGTGAGCAGTATCCGGTGATACTGGGAGGGAGGGTGGGAATACTCCCTACGGACGGTAGGTGAGTTCAGTATCCGGATACTGATTAGCTTTGCGTTAGATATAGAAAATAGGTCGTAGGTTAAGTTTAGCCCGATACGATAGGTAGGCTTTAGGTTTAGGTGCGTTCTATTAAGAAGATAGGTGTTAGGTTGAGTTCGAACTCATTCGGTTTAGGCACTCCCTACGGACGGTAGGCGAGGAATTTCTCCCTACGGACAGTAGGTGAGCAGTATCCGGTGATACTGGGAGGGAGGGTGGGAATACTCCCTACGGACGGTAGGTGAGTTCAGTATCCGTATACTGATTAGCTTTGCGTTAGATATAGACAATAGGTCGTAGGTTAAGTTTAGCCCGATACGAACGGTAGGCTTTAGGTTAAGGTGCGTTCTATTAAGAAGATAGGTGTTAGGTTGAGTTCGAACTCATTCGGTTTAGGCACTCCCTACGGACGGTAGGCGAGGAATTTCTCCCTACGGACAGTAGGTGAGCAGTATCCGGTGATACTGGGAGGGAGGGTGGGAATACTCCCTACGGACGGTAGGTGAGTTCAGTATCCGGATACTGATTAGCTTTGCGTTAGATATAGAAAATAGGTCGTAGGTTAAGTTTAGCCCGATACGAAAGGTAGGCTTTAGGTTTAGGTGCGTTCTATTAAGAAGATAGGTGTTAGGTTGAGTTCGAACTCATTCGGTTTAGGCACTCCCTACGGACGGTAGGCGAGGAATTTCTCCCTACGGACAGTAGGTGAGCAGTATCCGGTGATACTGGGAGGGAGGGTGGGAATACTCCCTACGGACGGTAGGTGAGTTCAGTATCCGGATACTGATTAGCTTTGCGTTAGATATAGAAAATAGGTCGTAGGTTAATTTTAGCCCGATGCGATAGGTAAGCTTTAGGTTTAGGTGCGTTCTATTAAGAAGATAGGTGTTAGTTTGAGTTCGAACTCATTCGGTTAAGGCACTCCCTACGGACGGTAGGCGAGGAATTTCTCCCTACGGACAGTAGGTGAGCAGTATCCGGTGATACTGGGAGGGAGGGTGGGAATACTCCCTACGGACGGTAGGTGAGTTCAGTATCCGGATACTGATTACTTTTGCGTTAGATATAGACAATAGGTCGTAGGTTAGGTTTAGCCCGATACGATAGGTAGGCTTTAGGTTTAGGTGCGTTCTATTAAGAAGATAGGTGTTAGGTTGAGTTCGAACTCATTCGGTTTAGGCACTCCCTACGGACGGTAGGCGAGGAATTTCTCCCTACGGACAGTAGGTGAGCAGTATCCGGTGATACTGGGAGGGAATGTGGGAATACTCCCTACGGACGGTAGGTGAGTTCAGTTTCCGGATACTGATTAGCTTTGCGTTAGATATAGAAAATAGGTCGTAGGTTAAGTTCAGCCCGATACGAAAGGTAGGCTTTAGGTTTAGGTGCGTTCTATTAAGAAGATAGGTGTTAGGTTGAGTTCGAACTCATTCGGTTTAGGCACTCCCTACGGACGGTAGGCGAGGAATTTCTCCCTACGGACAGTCGGTGAGCAGTATCCGGTGATACTGGGAGGGAGGGTGGGAATACTCCCTACGGACGGTAGGTGAGTTCAGTATCCGGATACTGATTAGCTTTGCGTTAGATATAGAAAATAGGTCGTAGGTTAAGTTTAGCCCGATACGAACGGTAGGCTTTAGGTTTAGGTGCGTTCTATTAAGAAGATAGGTGTTAGGTTGAGTTCGAACTCATTCGGTTTAGGCACTCCCTACGGACGGTAGGCGAGGAATTTCTCCCTACGGACAGTAGGTGAGCAGTATCCGGTGATACTGGGAGGGAGGGTGGGAATACTCCCTACGGACGGTAGGTGAGTTCAGTATCCGTATACTGATTAGCTTTGCGTTAGATATAGACAATAGGTCGTAGGTTAAGTTTAGCCCGATACGATAGGTAGGCTTTAGGTTAAGGTGCGTTCTATTAAGAAGATAGGTGTTAGGTTGAGTTCGAACTCATTCGGTTTAGGCACTCCCTACGGACGGTATTCGAGGAATTTCTCCCTACGGACAGTAGGTGAGCAGTATCCGGTGATACTGGGAGGGAGGGTGGGAATACTCCCTACGGACGGTAGGTGAGTTCAGTATCCGGATACTGATTAGCTTTGCGTTAGATATAGAAAATAGGTCGTAGGTTAAGTTTAGCCCGATACGAAAGGTAGGCTTTAGGTTTAGGTGCGTTCTATTAAGAAGATAGGTGTTAGGTTGAGTTCGAACTCATTCGGTTTAGGCACTCCCTACGGACGGTAGGCGAGGAATTTCTCCCTACGGACAGTAGGTGAGCAGTATCCGGTGATACTGGGAGGGAGGGTGGGAATACTCCCTACGGACGGTAGGTGAGTTCAGTATCCGGATACTGATTAGCTTTGCGTTAGATATAGAAAATAGGTCGTAGGTTAAGTTTAGCCCGATACGATAGGTAGGCTTTAGGTTAAGGTGCGTTCTATTAAGAAGATAGATGTTAGGTTGAGTTCGAACTCATTCGGTTTAGGCACTCCCTACGGACGGTAGGCGAGGAATTTCTCCCTACGGACAGTAGGTGAGCAGTATCCGGTGATACTGGGAGGGAGGGTGGGAATACTCCCTACGGACGGTAGGTGAGTTCAGTATCCGGATACTGATTAGCTTTGCGTTAGATATAGAAAAAAGGTCGTAGGTTAAGTTTAGCCCGATACGATAGGTAGGCTTTAGGTTTAGGTGCGTTCTATTAAGAAGATAGGTGTTAGGTTGAGTTCGAACTCATTCGGTTTAGGCACTCCCTACGGACGGTAGGCGAGGAATTTCTCCCTACGGACAGTAGGTGAGCAGTATCCGGTGATACTGGGAGGGAGGGTGGGAATACTCCCTACGGACGGTAGGTGAGTTCAGTATCCGGATACTGATTAGCTTTGCGTTAGATATAGAAAATAGGTCGTAGGTTAAGTTTAGCCCGATACGATAGGTAGGCTTTAGGTTTAGGTGCGTTCTATTAAGAAGATAGGTGTTAGGTTGAGTTCGAACTCATTCGGTTTAGGCACTCCCTACGGACGGTAGGCGAGGAATTTCTCCCTACGGACAGTAGGTGAGCAGTATCCGGTGATACTGGGAGGGAGGGTGGGAATACTCCCTACGGACGGTAGGTGAGTTCAGTATCCGGATACTGATTAGCTTTGCGTTAGATATAGAAAATAGGTCGTACGTTAAGTTTAGCCCGATACGATAGGTAGGCTTTAGGTTTAGGTGCGTTCTATTAAGAAGATAGGTGTTAGGTTGAGTTCGAACTCATTCGGTTTAGGCACTCAATACGGACGGTAGGCGAGGAATTTCTTCCTACGGACAGTAGGTGAGCAGTATCCGGTGATACTGGGAGGGAGGGTGGGAATACTCCCTACGGACGGTAGGTGAGTTCAGTATCCGGATACTGATTAGCTTTGCGTTAGATATAGAAAAAAGGTCGTAGGTTAAGTTTAGCCCGATACGATAGGTAGGCTTTAGGTTTAGGTGCGTTCTATTAAGAAGATAGGTGTTAGGTTGAGTTCGAACTCATTCGGTTTAGGCACTCCCTACGGACGGTAGGCGAGGAATTTCTCCCTACGGACAGTAGGTGAGCAGTATCCGGTGATACTGGGAGGGAGGGTGGGAATACTCTCTACGGACGGTAGGTGAGTTCAGTATCCGGATACTGATTAGCTTTGCGTTAGATATAGAAAATAGGTCGTAGGTTAAGTTTAGCCCGATACGAACGGTAGGCTTTAGGTTTAGGTGCGTTCTATTAAGAAGATAGGTGTTAGGTTGAGTTCGAACTCATTCGGTTTAGGCACTCCCTACGGACGGTAGGCGAGGAATTTCTCCCTACGGACAGTAGGTGAGCAGTATCCGGTGATACTGGGAGGGAGGGTGGGAATACTCCCTACGGACGGTAGGTGAGTTCAGTATCCGGATACTGATTAGCTTTGCGTTAGATATAGAAAATAGGTCGTAGGTTAAGTTTAGCCCGATACGATAGGTAGGCTTTAGGTTAAGGTGCGTTCTATTAAGAAGATAGGTGTTAGGTTGAGTTCGAACTCATTCGGTTTAGGCACTCCCTACGGACGGTAGGCGAGGAATTTCTCCCTACGGACAGTAGGTGAGCAGTATCCGGTGATACTGGGAGGGAGGGTGGGAATACTCCCTACGGACGGTAGGTGAGTTCAGTATCCGGATACTGATTAGCTTTGCGTTAGATATAGAAAATAGGTCGTAGGTTAAGTTTAGCCCGATACGATAGGTAGGCTTTAGGTTTAGGTGCGTTCTATTAAGAAGATAGGTGTTAGGTTGAGTTCGAACTCATTCGGTTTAGGCACTCCCTACGGACGGTAGGCGAGGAATTTCTCCCTACGGACAGTAGGTGAGCAGTATCCGGTGATACTGGGAGGGAGGGTGGGAATACTCCCTACGGACGGTAGGTGAGTTCAGTATCCGGATACTGATTAGCTTTGCGTTAGATATAGACAATAGGTCGTAGGTTAAGTTTAGCCCGATACGAAAGGTAGGCTTTAGGTTTAGGTGCGTTCTATTAAGAAGATAGGTGTTAGGTTGAGTTCGAACTCATTCGGTTAAGGCACTCCCTACGGACGGTAGGCGAGGAATTTCTCCCTACGGACAGTAGGTGAGCAGTATCCGGTGATACTGGGAGGGAGGGTGGGAATACTCCCTACGGACGGTAGGTGAGTTCAGTATCCGGATACTGATTAGCTTTGCGTTAGATATAGAAAATAAGTCGTAGGTTAAGTTTAGCCTGATACGATAGGTAGGCTTTAGGTTTAGG